>CM074718.1:154727761-155927761 GCA_037306005.1 Rhinophrynus dorsalis | reverse complement strand
CTTGTGGCTCTGTCTGACTACTCTTACGTTTGTTTCTTGTACCTAGCAGACACCCAACCTAGTGCAGATCTGGAGCTCTTGTAGACCAGCTCTGATACTGACTGCAGGTGAGTCAGCTAACTATTTCCCATTCTGACTGCAAGCTTGAGTCAGATATTGCTCCCTACTGACTGCAGGCTTCAGTCAGTAAGCTAGCTACATCGGATCAAGATCCTTTGTTCCTGTTCCTGATCCTGATCCTGTTCCTGACTCCAGCAGAGTCTACCAATTGTTTAGGCCTAGTCTCCAGCAGACTGGTCTGGCTCGGCAGCCTACTATTCCTGATAGAAGAGCTCGCTGGCCTGTAACCATCTGTTGTTCCTGATGTATATATTGTATATATTTTGCTTACCTTTTGGTTGTCAATAAATTGCATTTAACTATACCGTACTGACTCTTGAACTTCTCTGGGAACCGTGACAGTACACAAGGGCCATGAGTTCAGACGATGATAGTAATGCAGTTTTTCAAAGCATCCTGGAAAGGATGGAGACACTGAGTCAACGACTCGATCAGTTGTCTTTGGCCATGCAGACAGTCTCGCAGCGCACTGCTAACCTTGAAAAAATATGTACTCAACTGGGGGCCCCTCCCGAACCCTCCCGGGCACCAGTAGTTACAACATCTCCTGACGCAGGAATGGTCAAGAGGTTCTGCTCAGCTCCCACAGTGGTATGGTGGGGATCCAGATGGTTGCAGTGGCTTTCTTAATCAGCTGGGCATATATTTCGAGTCGGTACCGGATGCTTTTCCTAATGAGTACAGTAAAGTTGGTTTCCTTATATCTCTCCTCACGGGCAGGGCACTGGCATGGGCCAATCCACTATGGGAGACAAACAAACCCATTGTTCACAATGTCTCTGAATTTGTGAAATCATTTCAACAAGTTCTTGATAGGCCAGGCCGTGTGGCCTTGGCATCCAAGCATCTTATGACCCTGCGTCAGGGTAACCGCATAGTGGCCGACTATGTGATTGAGTTCCGCACCCATGCAACCGAAGTTGACTGGAATAATGAGGCCCTGATGGCCGTTTTTTTCCAAGGGCTCAATGATACTATGAAGGATGAGATTGAGGCCAGTGATCTACCTAACAATTTGGACTTACTGATTGAATTTTGTATCCTGGTAGATTCCAGAATCAGAGAACGACCCTCGTTTAAGGAGTACCTGTGGAGGTCCTCAAAGAAAGGTCCTGCTTTTTATGCTGGTCCATCCTATCCTCCCTCACCTCCCATGTCTACGGGACTGGGTTTTGATGGTAACAAACCTATGCAGGTGGATGCCATAGTCAGGGGGAGACCTCAAAGGGAGCCGTTTCCTCATGATCCTGACCCACCCTATCCTCCCACTCCTCCGATGCCTCCTGATCTGGTCTCTGAGAATGAGGAACCTAGGCTGATGGGTTTCGCTCGGCTTTCAAGAGAGGAGAGGGCCTATAGGAGAAGGGAGGGCCTGTGTCTGTACTGTGGGAAGGCCGGTCATTTGTTGCGTGCATGTCCTATTCGCCCTGAGAGACTCGTGAATTCTAAAGTCGGTCGGAGACAGATGATAGGGGGCATTTCATTGTCTCCAGAGAATCTTTCGGAAAAGCCAGTGTTAAAGGTCTGCATTTATTGGGCTAATAAATCAGCCTCAGTTCCAGCTTTACTGGACACTGGGACAGCTGGTTGCTTTATTGATGTGGAATTTGCAGCCAATAAGAATACTCCATTGTTGCCTCTTGTTTCCCCGCTGGTTGTTGAGGCTGTTGATGGCAGACCATTACAGCCTTCACATATCACTCATGAGACCTGGGAGCCCTGCATATGGAAACCATTACGTTTCAGGTAATTAATTCTCCACATCATGCCATGGCCCTGGGGTTTCCTTGGGTACAGAGACATAACCCCAGGATAGATTGGCACACTTGTGAAGTTGAATCCTGGTCTCCACAGTGCAAAAAGTCTTGTCTATCGTGTCCCGTAACAGTCATTCAAGCTTCGACTCCACTCCTTCCCGAGGAGTATACTTCATTTATTGACATTTTCAGTGAAAGTCAAGCCGAGGTTCTTCCTCCACATAGACCGTATGATTGTGCGTTGGAATTGTTGCCTGGTACTACCCCTCCTAAGGGCCGTACTTACCCCTTGTCTGTGAAGGAGAATAAGGCAATGGAGGAATACGTGTCTGATGCGCTGGCAAGAGGCATTATTCGTAAATCCACATCCCCCACTGGTGTTGGATTTTTTTTTTTCAAGAAGAAGGACGGAGAGCTACGTCCATGTATTGACTTTCGTGGTCTGAATAAGATTTTGGTAAAAAATGCTTATCCTATTCCCTTGATCACTGAACTCTTTGACCGGGTTAAAGGCTCAAAAATATTCACAAAACTTGATTTGAGAGCCTTATACAACTTGGTGCGGATTAAAGAAGAGCACGAATGGAAGACAGCATTCAATACCCGGAGTGGGCACTATGAGTATTTGGTCATGCCCTTTGGATTGTGTAATGCTCCCGCTGTCTTCCAGGTGTTCATAAATTATGTGCTAAGAGAACTCCTTCAAAGTTCTGTGGTGGTTTATTTAGACGATATCCTTATTGTGAGAACAATTTGTTCTGCAAACTCGAGAAGTGTGAATTTCACAAGACCCAAGTTTCGTTCCTGGGCCATATAATTTCCGCTGCTGGGTTCGCCATGGACCCTCAAAAGTTGTCTGCTGTTGTTACTTGACCACGTCCTAAGGGACTCAAAGCGATCCAAAGGTTTCTGGGTTTCACAAACTAATACCTAAAATGAATTAAGAATTTCTCCACTTTGGTTAAACCTCTAACGGACATGACTTGTAAAGGGGCTAACATTTCTGAATGGTCACAATCGGCTATTTTGGCTTTTGACAATCTGAAAGCAGCCTTTGCTGCAGGGCCCATATTGGCACACCCCAATCCCTCCCTGCCCTTTACCTTGGAGGTGGATGCCTCTGAGGTTGGTATTGTCGCTCTGTTGTCTCAGAGCTCAGCTCCTGGTGAGGCGTCACGTCCGTGTGGGTTCTTTTCAAGAAAACTGTCCAAAGCAGAGATGCTTTATCAGATTGGGGACAGAGAATTGCTGGCCATTATCCTGGCCTTGAAAGAATGGAGACATTTGCTTGAAGGCACTAAAGCTCCTATCCTGATTCTAACTGATCACAAGAATCTCATCTACCTTTCTGAAGCCAAGCGGTTGTCTCCCAGACAGGTCAGATGGGCACTGTTTCTGTTTCGCTTCAGTTTTGTGGTTTTCTATCTTCCTGGCTCTAAAAATATAAGGGCAGACGTCTTATCCCACCAGTTTTGTAGCTCATCCCAAAACGAGGTTCCACCCTCTCTGATCAATCCGGCTGATAGGATTTATACTAAAATGACTTTTTGCCCATCCCTATACAGGATTACCTCTTTATATGAGATACGTGGAAAGAAGTATGTACAAGGAATGGAGATGTAAGCTGCCTGAAAACTGACTTTGTGCGAAGTGGAATGCACAAAGGTAGCAAGCAGCTAAATATGCTAGTAAAGAACGTAGGCTACAAGATGGAGGAATAGCCTAAAACCGAAACGGCAAAACAGAAGGAGCGAGATGAAAGCGGAGAGAGACTAGACAGACTGAGTGTAACGGTTTTATGTACACTCAGAAATGGAAGGTTTTGGTAAAACACAGTTTTATTAAATCACAAAGAATAATAGTAACCCTTGCGGGTCCAGCATATAAATACAATATGACACTGACCCAGGACAGGTTACAATAAAGTAAATAACCCACACAGGTTCAGTATATGTAAAAACAATATACAATACTGAAACAGGTCAGGTAAAGTTTGTATGATTCAGTGAGACAATGGCAGATAGGTACTATTAGGCCAGGAAGAGCGGATAGGCCCTAATAGCGGAAGGCCCAGAGTACACTCTCTACGCAGAGAGTGACAAAAATAGCGACTGTAGCCACCAAGGAACAAGTGGAGCCCAGGATGTGTGACTGACTACGGGAGCACCAGAGGTAGGCTGCAACTGGAGGTGTAGTGTAACGCCAAACCGGGACTGCAATAGACTGTAACCCAAATGCACAGCACCGGGAGGTGCAGGGTAAGGCAAACTGAGACTGCAATAGACTTTGACTCACGTGCACAGCACCGCCCCGCAAGAGGTTAACGAACGCTCCGGTATGAGGCAACTGCTCGATGGAATAACAAACTGAGTGGCCCAAGAGTAACCCAATCTCAGGTATAGCAGTAAAACAGACCACGAACACCACGAAAGGGCACCGCAGAAGTGACAGGACTGAGTATTTAAGGGCTGTCACTGGGAGGTGCAACAACAGGTTAGCCAATAAAAAGGTATCAGGAAGTAGCAAAGTGTCAAAATGTCACCAGCATAGCACGGGCACCGTGATACCGAGGTCAGGGCTAGCAGCAAAAGGCGAAACGGAAGGGAGGCCGTCAGGTCAGGGCAGGCGGCAGATGGAGGGACAGTCACGGACAAGCCGAAGGTGAGGAGCAGGCAGAGAGATAGCATAAACGATATGGAATGCCAAGGTCAGAAAATCCGGAGAGGCAAAAATGAGGAAGACGCAGGGGGAACACAACACAGGCACTGAGCTCGACAAAAGAGCACTGAGATCAGGACAGGAGCTGTTTATATAGGCTCTCAGTGCTCAGTGACATTGCAGCCGGCTCTCCTCTGATTGGGGAACGCAGACCTAAGTACTGCGCATGCGCGGCTGCTCGACGCGAGCACGGGGAACAGCGCATGAACGAATACCCGGAAGACGCACTGGACCACGACCAGAAGCCGGGCGAGAACTGGTAGGCGACAGGGGGAGCACACTGAATTGCATCATATTACTTCCCACTCATCATATATATATAGCTATAAACACATCAACCCCCTCATCTCCTTATGTCTCATCCTCCCTAACCAACACTGTTCTTAAAGGGATAGAAATACTTTGTTTTAGCTTTATTTTATTTTGTAGGCATAAAAAAAACATGAAGAACAATATGTCTTATCTCTCAAACATTTATGGTTTGAGAGATATTCACAAGCAAAGTTTCTCCTCCCACCCCTTTTACCTAGTGTAGGCCATCTCTTCTCAGATGTGGAATGCAGTCCATAGACCAGACAGATAACAGCAGGGGACAATCTTAATCCTATGAGAACAATGAAAGCCCTGCCCCCCTTGACAAGTTTTTCAGGTTTTTCCCTTATCTTATTTGAAGATTGTCCCTCTCTGCAATCTACCTGGGCACCTCCCTTCTGCTCTGGATGAGCAGTGTTACATCAGTAAAAGGGGTGGGAGGGGGATACTTTGTCATTGAATTACTCTTGAACTACAACTCTAACACTCTCCAAAGTCCAAATACTATGATGATTAATTGGAGCTGCTTTTATTATGAAACATTACTATCCCTTTAAGCATCACTGAAAACACTCCTCCCCAATATCTTAGTGACAGATAACATCCCAAAACCACTGTGGTGGTAGAAACATCAGAAGAAGAACGCAGTGCTTCTACAGACTATCCACCTTGTCAAATATGCACAAGGAATGTCAATTATTTTAATGAATGGCTTGGTAATGAGCCATGACCCATGGGAAGTCAGTCATACCCCACCATCAACACTACCACCATGTTACCTTGCCGTAGGTCTCAACATGCTAGTAAGTTTTTTCATAGCTTATATTGCAACTGGCTTCACCACTAGCAAGCTTTTCAAAGGCTTATGTTGTTGGGACTCAGCCTGCTAGCAGTTTTTTCAAGGATTTCGTTATCATAGGTCTCATCCTGGTAACAATTTTTTTGCAAGGATTGCCTTGCTGTATTATATAGCCTGATAACAATGTCTACTTTCAGCTGTGAGTTTCTGCACTTAATATTGGCCAATTGTGCAACTGTGCACTGTACATGTGTACTGAATCCCTAAAGCATGGGTAGACAATCATTTTGCTCTACAACTGATTTAAGACTACAACTCCCATAATCTTCAGCTGGCCATATCCCTTCAATTATTATTGGACTAACTTTATCATCACTGTTCATCTAGGTTAATGCAGGTCCACATATATCTAATACATAGCTTTTCATCTGTAATAGTCAGTCCCTGTATACTGGATGCAAATGAAAGTATATCCTTGAAATATAGACTGACAGTAAAGGTGACGTTTTCTCAGGAAGCCCTTAGATGCAACCTCTGTGAAATTCTCTTCATGTCTTAAATACCATAGAATAGAAGACAGAACTTAGCCTGAGAGAGGCAAGAAAAGGGCTTTAGGCCTTCAGGCCTAAGTCTGATGTTACACTGATAACACAGATAATTCAACTGGATGATGACTGGTCTTACCTTGAAAAATTATATTTACTTTGTGCATGCTACCCTCACTATACTCTGTCCAAAGACAAATAAGTTACCCTGTGGATCAGCATTTTCTCTGCAATATTTGTATTAAAACTCACATGGAAAATAATACATGCCCAGTATACTGGGCCTCTTAAGTAGCTTCTCAGATTGCAGTAGAACCCACTGGTAATAATAATATATTACACTCCATTTAATAGTTGTCATATACTATTTAGTGTAATATATGGGTTTGTGGGGGGGGTATGAGTGCTCTTCTTTTTTGCCATCTGGGTACTTTTGGATTAATGGTATATGTATCAAGACAAAATAGAAAAATGCAGTGTTGCTATTAATTTAACCCAGAATGACTCTATGTTTTGATTTAGTACATGTGATATATATGTGCCATCAGTATATTCCCTGTCTTTATGGATGAAACAGTGGTGAAATTAAGTTTTCCTTATATTGTACTCTACTAGTTTAGCAGATTATATTAGTGTACTTGCTTTTTATTATTAGTTTACTTAGATGGGAGCCATCCAATTGATAAATAGTAGCCCTTTTGTAGAGACGTGTAATCTCTGTGTCTGGACTACTTATTTTATAGAGACTTTCTATTCCTACATATTTTGGATATATTTCTGTGATATTCATAAAATACATTTATCACTTCCTATTATTCTTTTATATGTATTTTAGTGCACCTGCATTATGAGTAACACACATTTCTCCAAATCCAGTTAAGGGTAGTTATAGATAGTGGCTAATTTAAAATGGAAATTTTATTAGCAGCAAAATATGATCATTCACCCACTGTTAAAAATGCATTCAGAGCAGAGAAAATAAAGCAAATTTAAAAGCAGCTCCAGCTGACATCTATATCATACCCTAAAGTATTTTGTCTAGCTACTTTGTTGAGTTTAACATATGTTATTCAAACATTTTGAATTGCACAATTCCTTAACTGGCAATTTTTTTTATCTCTGATTATATGACAACAAACTTGGGAAATTGTATAACAATATATAAAAACCTCTCTCACAAATAACACTTAAAATTAGAATAGCTGCAAAATCAAGATCTCTAGTGCATTTCTCAAACTAGACTAATGCCAAATGGTCAAATTCCAATCCAAATATATGACAAAACTTTACAATCCCAGTGGCAAAGTATAGATTTGATTTAATGCTCTAGTTTCCCAAAAACTTAGAAGCTCAACATTTTACTGACAAACTAACATTTCTGTCTTAGAGTGAAAGAGGATTATTACTTGGATTGTCTTTGAAAGTATCCCAATTTCATTATTAATAATTCTTTCAATACATTTATGACTACTCACATATCACTGTCAAAGTATTGTATATCACCTAGACTTGTTCTATTGGACCACTGATACAGCAGACTGAAGAACTTTGGGTACAGCTACCACTGTGTCTGACCACAAATTAATTCCTCTGGTGGACAATCAAATCTCTATTAACTTTAAAACAGATTTAAAGAGTGTCCAGGCTCTTTCTTCTTTTTGATGTTCCATTGATACATCTTTAATCTATACAGGTAAAAGCACTTTCCAAACTGTGGTATATGATCTAGTGGATGACACCTCCCTCTGTGTGCTCTGGTGAATCAATCATATTACTTTGGAACCACTTTGCCATCTGGTATGTAATCTCTCCTCTTACATTTGCCTCCTGGATTGGGCTGGGCTTCCTATTGTCTTGCAGAAAATAGACATCTCCACATTGTCAGATTCCTCATTAGTGACATATATTTTATCACCTGTGTGGTGTCCAGCTCATAAGTGATAACTTTAAGTTTTTTTAACTTCTGCCAATAAACAAAGCATTATTCCTGGTACAAATCACTTGAAAAGTACATTTACAGATATGATCCAAGTTTCTAAACCTTTTGAGGAAAAAAGAACAGTTTTTTTCCAATCACACTTCACAACAATGGGCACCAATTCAGAACTTAATTTATCTTCACTCTTTGTCAAGATTTTAGTTGTAAAGAATGTTTGCATTTAGGTTGATAAAATATGTAAATATGATCCTGTAACAGGTATTGCTGGTTTCCTGTATTGCCTTAAAGGGATAGTAATACTTCGTTTTATCTTTATTTTATTTTGTAGGCATTAAAAAAAACATGAAGAATGATATAAGTCTTATCTCTCAAACCTTTATGGTTTAAGAGCTATTCACAAGCAAAGTTTCCCCTCCCGCCCCTTTTACCTAGTGTAAGCCATCTCTTCTCAGATGTGAATCTGGTAGTAAGACCAGACAGATAACAGAAGGGGACATTCTTCTTACAATGAAAACAATGAAAGCCCTTCCCCCCTTGACAAGTTTTTCAGCTTTTTCCCTTATCTTAATTGAAGATTATCCCTCTCTGCAGTCTACCTGGGCACCTCCCTTCTGATCTGACTGAACAGGGGGGGGGGGAACTTTGCTTGTGAATATCTCTTAAACCATAAAGGTTTGAGAGATAAGACTTATATCGTTCTTCATGTTTTTTTTAATGCCTACAAAATAAAATAAAGATAAAACGAAGTATTACTATCCCTTTAACTTTTGATTTGCATTGATATAGCTTTGCCTTACTTCTTCCATATATGGTAAGATAATTGTGCTTGTGTAGGTTATTCCTTCTGGTGCTAGTGCCATTCCATATAAGGCAGAGATTGTTGCCGATTTTCCCTTGTATGGATTTGCAATGTTTACTATGCATACAGCTACTAGTAATTTACATATGCAATTACAAAGCTGTGTTTTAGTTTTGAATTAGTGTCCCTTATTTAGACACTGGATTGGTATTTGTGCTTTTTACTGTTTATTATGTATTTATTTACCATACTTACCTTTTACTATAATAAATGTATATTTATTGATTGGAATTGAATGTCCTTACTTTCTTTCATAAGAGCATTGCATTATAAGTGTATCTCAAATAACAGGAGCACACATCCGCAGGTATGTCCTAAAACATTTGTTTATAGGGATTGTGGCACAGTTAATAAAAATATAAAAGCTAAATACTATTTATAAAAATCATAAGACATGGTGCCTGTGTATGTGGGTAGAGTCTGAGGAAAGAATCAGTTGAACAGGGAATTTTATCTGGGGGAAAGGGTGTTGGCTGGTATTTGGGAGGGCAGTTAATAAATAAATAAGTAAAATTAAAAATAAAATAGGAAAAATTATTTGTAGGGTTTGTTGTTAGAGGCCCAAGCCTTTGTAGAAAATAAGACTTGTATTAGGCCCAAGCCCTGAGGAAACATTGATTTATAGGAGTTAGACTTGTTTGACACAAGCCCTAAGGAAACATTGATTTGTAGGACTTAGGCTTGTTTGGCACAAGCACCACAACTAGCCCACACCACTTCAGGTATATGTGGAGAAAAGAAGAAGTTGGCCAATAATTCTTCTCCACCTGCCCCTCCTCCAAAATCATGGGTGTGTTGATATTAGAATAGAACATTTTCCCTTGAGAGCAAGAACTGTGCCACTCATCAGGAATTGCAATGTGCACAGTGTGTGTGGTAAATAAGGGAAGGACTGGGAACAATGGGAGCATCTGCACTCACATCAAACACCTGGCACAACTCTTGTTCAGAGAAGAATTGACAGGCATTTAGTGGCTGGACTGCTCTTATGGTATGACCAGTATGATATGCTTTAGGATATTTCTTCTCTGTGAAAGGCACTAGTGGGCTAAAAGACTGCACCCTGGGTAAGATACCAGTCCTAAAGAGGGTGAAAATTTGTATTTCAGGCTCGTTCCTAGTTGAGCGTCTATGACTCTTAATATACCCTCATACCCTGTTGTCTGTCTCCTATTACCCATTTAGACTGTATTCTCCTTTATAGGGGTGGGCGAAAAGTGGGAAACATTTCCTGTATGTCCTATTTTTCTCTTTTTTCACGAAAGTTTTCTCCTTTTCACCAATGCAAATTTTTCCTTCTTTTTGCGGATTTTACCAAATTTCTCACCTATATTTCCTATGGGTACTACATTTCTCATTACTAGTGTTGAGCGAGCACCCCGATGCTCGGGTGCTCGGGTGCTCTGACCGAGCACCCCCTGAGGCTCGAGTGCTCGGCCGAGCACCCGAGCCCCATTGACTTCAATGGGGCGACACGAGCATTACACCAGGCACCCCCTGCTCTGATGAGGGGAGGGTGCCTGGTCAATGCCCCCCTTCATCTCCGCTATGCCCCCTTCATCTCTGTATGCCCCCTTCATCTCCGCAATGTCCCCCTTCATCTCCGCAATGTCCCCCTTCATCTCCGCTATGCCCCTCTTCCACAATGTCCCCCTTCATCTCCGCTATGCCCCTCTTCCACAATGTCCCCCTTCATCTCCGCTATGCCCCTCTTCCACAATGTCCCCCTTCATCTCCTCTATGGCATAGAGGAGATGAAGGGGGACATTGTGGAAGAGGGGCATAGCGGAGATGAAGGGGGACATTGTGGAAGAGGGGCATAGCGGAGATGAAGGGGGACATTGTGGAAGAGGGGCATAGCGGAGATGAAGGGGGACATTGTGGAAGAGGGGCATAGAGTCTATGCCCCTCTTCCACAATGTCCCCCTTCATCTCCGCAATGCCCCCTTCATCTCCGCAATGCCCCCGTACCTCCAGTCCCTGGTGGTCCAGCGGAGCGTCTTCTGATCTGTGCCTCTTCCGGCACAGATCCCCGCCACCCGAACATGGCGGGAGAGCACATGGCGGTACTCGACGAGTACCGCCATGTGCCGAGCAGAGCGATGCTCGAGCCGATCCGAGCATCGGCCGAGCACGCTCGCTCAACACTACTCATTACAATATTGATTCTTCTGAGGGCTATAGTTTTGTTTTTTTTTTAAATAGATTTTATTATCAGATCGCGCCATCTTAAATACAGATAAGTACATGCAGTATTGTCCAATTACATCAAAAGTATACAGGGATTTGTATCAATGAGAAGAACAAATGCATATCATTAGAGTGTGCAGAGCCAACCCAATGTTCAGGAGGGTTCAGGAGTGGGGGTTTTTTTGTTTTTGTTTTTTTTTTAGAAAATGTGTCTCCAGGATAATACTAGTTCTCAGTATTCTAGTACATCATCCTTCATTCACAGCACCCATCCATTCAGCAAACGGTCGTGACCTCAATCATACAGTACCAGTAAAATGTATATCATCAGGCATCACAACACCAATTGCGCCAGTCATCCACCGATTCTGCTATTTACCCCAGATCTTATCAAACTTATTTGGGGTACCCCGGTGTATGTAAACCAATTTATAATGCGGAACGCACGGTAAAACTAAGTTTATCCATATTCTACAATTAGGGGCTCAACTCGACATCCAGTTCAAAGCCACCACCTTTCTCGCCATCACCAAGAGCTCACCCAATGTGGATGGCGAGTTCTCCACACATCTGTGAACCCCATATCCCGTATGAGAGTGAGGAAGGTATCTCTATGCAGCTTGGAGTCAACAGCTGTCCCACCCAACCTGTCCAAATTAGAATTGGTAGCTATATTAAAGTCGCCCATATATACTATATGGTGGTGAGGTTTGTCAGAAATATATATAAGGATGTCTCTAAGAACTGAAGGATCGAAAGGTGGTGGGATATAAACATTCAGTAGGACAAATAGAGTTCCCTGTAATTTACATGTTAAGAAAATGTATCTTCCCTGTGGGTCTTAAGGTCAATGAATTCAAAAGAAACTAGTTTAGTAATAAGAATGGAAACACCCCTGGCAAACGTAGAATATGTAGCATGATAATGAATCCATTGCCTTCTAAGAGACAAAACTCTGCCTGCAGCGAGATGGTTTTCCTGCAGCATAACCACCCCTGGAGCTTGTTTTCTGATGTGGTTCAAGACCAGGGATCTTTTCACTGCATCATTCAATCCACGCACATTCCATGACAAGATTTTACAATTTATTGTTGTCATTACTAATGTAAATATTATATGCTGCAGGGCTCAAAATTTCCACTAGCCACTAGCCAATGGTGAGTGAAAATTCAGTCCTGGTGAGTAGAAGTTCAGCCCTGGTGGGTATGTTACGGCTTGCAGTAGCGAATAACTTTTCAGGTCTGGCTAGTAGCAAAGGACTACAAATTTTAAGCCCTGATATGCTATACCCCTGGCCATATGGCTGGGCCCGCAGGGGGCGAGGAGCGCCCGGCCCAGAAGAGAGAGGAATCCCTATGAGGGCTATAGTTTAGAAATAAGTGGCTGAAAGTCAAAGTTGTGAGTCCTACAGTAACATATGCCTTGAAAAATACATTAGCATGCAGAGTGCATTTGTCCTTTGCCCACAACACTAACTTCCTGCTTAAGTGACACTGTCACATATTCATGATGATAATGTCAAGTAATAACAAAAATAAAGTACAACCTACAATGTGGCAGTTGTGTGTTGTAGTGGTAGTGGTGGGGGACTGGCTGGTATTGTATGATTTGTGTATGTATATAGTTTTTACCATTGTCATGTTTGTGTCAAATTGCTATCCTTCTCAGATTATTGACACACATTACTTTTCAGTCAGTGCAGTGGTCCAAAGTGGGGTAGATGGTGGCAACCCTTCTTCATATCCCTCCTCCACTTCCTCATCTGTGCTGCTGTTAATACATTTGTCCTGGCTTTATCTGTCATGTGTGGTTTCTGCTATCTGATACTCAGATGGTATGAGATGATGGTTAATTTTTAAGAATATTAGTGTCCCAACATTGCTGCTTGATAGCCGCATCCTGTGGTCATTGACGATGTAACCAGCCTCGCTGAAAACCCTCTCAGACTAAACACTTGCTGGAGAACAACTAAGGGTTTCCATTGCAGTACGTGTCAATGCTGGTCACACACAATACTTTGCCAGTAGTCCATGGGGTCATTGTTTCTGCCTAGAACGTAACTATCCTGAAAGTATACAGAAACCATCTCACATGCAGTAGGACCACTTCTAGGAGCTACACAGTGTTCCTGTGTGTCAGTTACCAACCCATACTCAGTCCCAAAGGGATGTGACTCCACCACCAATGTTGGTTTTTTTGCCACCCCTGCTGAGACCCATGAATTGTGCTGTGTTCCAAATGGAATATTCTGTTTGATGATGATGCTACTTCTGCTGGCTGAAATGCTTCCTTCCTTTTCAATATACTGTCTAGATGTTTTTGTGCCCTCACTTTCTCCCTCTCATCCTCCACAATGCAACCCTCCACTCGATCAATACGCATATCTTGATATTGCTTGACAGAATTTGATTCCTGAGAGTGTCTGCTGATTGTCATGACTCCGTGTTGTGACAAAATGCTGATGGCCCTTTGGCAGAAATTCTGAAATTTTGTGTTTGAAATGGGGGTCCAGCAAAGTAACAAGAATGTATTCCTCATTGCTTTTAATAGACACTATATAAGGATCTTGTTCAAAGCACGCTAACATTTCATATACCAGTTGGTGCTGCCTGTGTTGTCATTATGATAAGATCTCGTTTTGCTCTCCTGTGTTTCACTTTTTTTACTCTGCAGTTTCTATACTACATACAAGCAGACACAGCTTGGTTACAGGATTAGAGCATTGGGTTCTCTATAAAAGACTTTTAAAGGAACTTTGATTATCAACTTTTTGGACTGCTATGATGCATCATGATTAAGCTGAGCACTGTATAATTTTCTTTTCTATTTTTAACTACATCTTCTGCCAATCCACCTCGTTCATCGTTACCTCACTCACCAAGTGATAGCCATTCTGCAGATATTAGGATGTGGCAGTTTATGTCCATTCAATGTACACTGTGTGGTGCACTGAACACACATGGCAGTGTGGTGAAGGATAATTGCAACCAGGGTATAAAGTGTCATCTGAGAAGATTCCATCCTGCTGAATATGCTAAGCTGGTGGCAGGGAGGGTTCATCATTTGCAAGTTGTCATGTGTCCTTGGCAGGGAGTGGACTAATCAGCCTGCTGTTTAAACAACTCCGCTGAAGCATCAGCAAGAACAACAATCACAAATTGTGCAATTACATCAGGGCATTTGACAATGGCACTAGGCCAGTAGGACATTTTTTTCTCAGGGCTTGTTCTTTAAAAAATATAAAAATAAAAAAATAAATAAAAACATAAACAGAGGCCTACAACAAAATAAGCAATTTCTACAAAGTCCTACAAATCAATGTTTCCTTAGGGCTTTTGCCAAACAAGCCTAAGATCTACAAATCAATGTTTCCTTAGGGCTTGTGCCAAACAAGTCTAAGTCCTACAAATCAATGTTTCCTCAGGGCTTGTGCCTAACACAAGTCAAATTTCCTACAACTAATCAGTGTTTCCTCAGGGCTTGTGTCATTAGTAATAAATCTAAGTCCTACAGATCGATGATTCCTCAGGGCTTGGACCTAATACAAGACTAAATCTTCCTCTATAAAATACTCTATCCCATCAAATATCAGTCTACCCCAGTCACAGCCTATGTCAGGAAGTTCCTGTCTCTGTCACATTACGTACCAATTTCTTATTTTATTTTTTTATTAACTGTCCCCCCAATACCAGTCAACTAACCACCCCCCAAGACAAATTGCCTATTCAACTGATTCTTTCCCAAGACTCCACCCACCAACACAGGCACCCTCCTCAGACCCCATTTATACCATGTCTTTGGGGGGGGGGGTTTACTGTATTTAGTTTTTATTTTTTTTCACTATTCCCCCAATAACAGTAAACAACTCCCCAAACAAACAATTCCTGTTCAACTGATTCTTTCCCCACACTCAACAAACAACGGCACCCTCATACCCCTTTTATACTATGCCTTTGGGAAATAAAATAACATTTGTTGTGTGTAAATTCAAGGTTCCCATTGATTTAAATGGAATGAGCTAGGTGAAAAAAAGTGGAAAAACTGACCTTTTCACAGGAAATTATTCACCAATTTTGGTTTGAGGTGAAAATTTTCACCCAACCCTTC
Organism: Rhinophrynus dorsalis; assembly: GCA_037306005.1. Taxonomy (NCBI): domain Eukaryota; kingdom Metazoa; phylum Chordata; class Amphibia; order Anura; family Rhinophrynidae; genus Rhinophrynus; species Rhinophrynus dorsalis. Next base: position 155,912,415 of record CM074718.1, on the reverse strand, counting down.
CTGGAGTAGTTACTCTTGATAGGTGAATAATATAATGTGTGTCCTTAGCACTGAGGAATGGTAACAATGGTTTTAGTTACAATCTTTTATTAGCTATTCAGACCAAGCTTCCTCTCTCCCTTTAAGCCACTCCTTTTGTCCATAATTCAGTGTTTCTCCCTAACTTCATCATTCTCTCCCTTCATCTATATCTATCTCTCCCTCCATCTCTGTGTCTCCATCTCTCCCTCCTTTCATCCACCTCTTTCCCTCCCTCCCTCAATATCTCTCTCCCCCTCTATCCTCTCACACTACCACTTTCCTGCACCCTCATTCTTCCAGACCTACTCTCTATTAACAGGTTGTTAGTGTTTCTATTGCAAGTGTATTATATTATAGCTACAGAAACATTAACAAAATAATTATATTTCCTTTGATAAATATAACAATATCATGAATTATATAATTTATCCTTCAAACATGTTACAAGCAGATTTTAGTGTTTCCCTTGTGTGAGTTTAATCATTTCATTGCATATCATGAGTTTTAAAATAAGGCATTTGTAGGATTATTGGAATTGTTATATTGCATTTGGTTTTGCAAGGCACATAACAATTTGCAATATTATTTAAAAAAGTATGGCCTATATTTATAAAAGCAAACTAGAGTTATTCTGGACTAAATCAACTGTACCCTAGGATATGAAGTTAAAGTTAAGTTAAATTGTTTTGTTTAACACCTTGAATGCTACAAATGTCAATGCATTGCTATGCTATAGTCAAGTGCATGGGGAATATACTAATTTTATTTGTCCCCTATGGTGTATGGTGTACTCCATAATAACTCCAGTTTGCTTTTATAAATATGGGCCTTTGGCCTTTAACCCTTTGTGTGCCAGAGTGATATCCAATGCATTGCAAAACAGTGCATTGTATACCCCTCTGGCTCTGAAAGGATTACTAAATACTAGAATAAAACTATAAATTACATATAATCTAGTAAATTCTAAAGAAACATAGGGATAAATGTAATGGTAGGAGTTAACATAACCGGTAAGGCCAAAGTGAATACCGGCTGTTAAACTAACATGTTTAATGCGGTATTTAAAGGCCCTACCAGCTAAAACACCAAAGGATGTTAAGCCACAAAAACTGTGTTGTGGCTGAACGTCCGTTTATGCCTTTAGTTCCCAAAACACCGCTAAAAGCAGCGATATTGGGAACTGAACAGTGAAAAACAATTAACTATCGGTGCTTGACATACTGCCAAGCACCGATCGTTAACTGATCCATGTTACACTTACCTGTCATCCACTGTTCTTCTGTCTTCTCTTATTTCTTCTATCTTCTCTTCAGTCTTCCATCTTCTCCCTGTAAAAGAAAAGAAACCAAGTATTACCAAGCATGAACGAATACATTCCAGAACCCTCTGAGTGACAGTGGGGTATGCAACGCATCGCAATGCATTGCGTACCTCACTGGCACTCAAAGGGTTCAATACTAGTGCGCCCCAATAATACCCATATATGCCTCCATGTAATGCCCCAAAGAATACAATGCCAAGAAATAATGCCAAGAAATAAAATGATCCACATAGACATAAATCAATGCTATTCCTTAATGCCCAGTATGACACTTAGCTTAGAGACTTGTGTCTCTGCCGCTCAAATCTGATTGGCTGGGATGTGAAGTACATCCCAGCCAATGGCAGTGAGGGCAATTGAAGTGAGCCTGCCCATACATAAAGGCAGACTCACTTCAAATGCCGTCAGTGTGTTACGGGCATCAGCCCATACCAGCTGAATGAGAGAGTAGTGGGACATTTGTGTCTCCGCTGCCGCCACCCTAGCGGCCGCTCCAAGCGGCGGAGACATGAATCTCTAAGCTAAGTGTCATATTGGGCATTAAGGAATTGATTTATGTCTATGTGGATCATTTTATTTTTTGGCATTATTTCTTGACATTTGTATTCTTTGGGGCATTACATGGAGGCATATATGGGTATCTCTGGGGCGCACTACTATTGAACCCTTTGAGTGCCAGTGAGGTACGCAATGCATTGCTTTGCAATGCGTTGCGTACCCCACTGTCACTCAAAGGGTTCTGTAATGTATTCCTTCATGCTTGGAAATACTTGGTTTCTTTTCTTTTACAGAGAGAAGGCAGAAGATGGAAGAAAGAAGACAGAAGAGAAGGACCAGCAAGCTGAGGACTCCGCTGGACATCAGGATTAATGGTTAGTATTAATGCAATGTTTCTTTACTTAGTCGGGTTAACCCTATGAATGCCGGCGGGGTAATTATACCCCACCGGTACTCACAGGGTTAATCCTACTAACTTTGGATGGGTTTTAGGCACTTTGGATGTATTGATGTAGGGCTTAGGGCCCCCATATCAATACATCCACTGTGGACATTGGGTTCTTTTGCCAGTTAACAGCTGCGTTAGCTGGCAAAAGATCCGATAAGGGACTTTACGGCTAACAAAACTGGGTCTTAAGTTTTGTGCGGTAAGTGAGTCCTTTATCAGATTTTTTCAGCTAACGCAGCTCTTTTAATGCCAAAATGGAGCGTTTTTTTTTAAACATGGGCCAAAACACACGTTAGTGTAGCGGCCGTAATACTGGATGAACTGCCGTTAGCAGTTCATTACATGGCCCTTTGTATGGCTTCCTACACTTTAAAACACCCGTTAGTGTTTTTTTAGCTTAACGGCTGCCTTTAAATCTACCCCATAGTCTGGATACATGCTACTTCCAGAATATGGTTGTTTTCTGTATACATTTGATACATATATAATTGTCTCTTCTAAGTAAAGTAACTCTTGCAAAATAAAGTGGCCTGTACTGAGCAGAACATTCAGGTTTACAATGTGAGAGATTTCATTTCATTACTTGACCATTTGAACCGTGCCTATCAAGCACAAGTGTAGACTAACAAGATATTAAATTAATGTAAATGAGATGCATAGTAAAAATCTGTTTTGCTGCCAAAAGTTTCCCAAGGGTTGAATACCACTTTCCATAAGTCTACAGAAATTACTAAATTTGTTGGGTAATGAAATACTTATAACAATTTTCAATGCATGATTCAATGCTACAGTCCCCTCAAGGATTGTACTAGTTAAATGAATTATAAAACAGAGAAGAACCTATGTTGTTCAATGACAAGATTAACAATTTTTATGATAGTGAATGTATTCTTTGTTTTAAAGACCAGCATTTATTCTGTCATTTTATTCTGTGATGTTAACCCTCTAAGTACCAGAGACAGGGCTGGATTTACATCCCAGGCACCCCTCTGCAAGGCACTCTAGGTACCCTTAGCTCTACCCATGGCCACACCCCCACTCCTCGTATCACCTCCCCCCACCCCGTTCTCTCCACTATTTTGTGGCACAGAAAATACCCTTAGCTTATAACATGCAAGGACAAAAATAAGCTTTAACCCCTTAGTTGCTACTGAGATCTCCAACACATTGTATCTCTATAGCACCAGATCCTGCAAAGGTATATAAAACTGCTGCATGGACATTGAGATTTCTCTGGCCACACTCACAATTCAGAAACAGCTGAGGTGACCCTCAAAATTTGGTGACTTAGGCAGTTGCCTACTCTGCCTAATAGGAATTCCCACCCTATCCAGAGATGTATACAATGCATTGCATAAAACAAAAACAAAGAATGATGCCACACTCATAGAATATTTATGTTGACAGTCAACCTCCATCTTGACTTTACATACTCTGAATATATATAATATGCAAAATTAAAGGGACTCAACTTTTTATTATTATTTTTGTTTATCTTTTTCTCTTGTTTTATACTTTTATATCCCTGACTGTGAGCTTCCTGAGAGCTTTCTGTCAGGAACTGTGAAAGCTGGGATAATGATACATTGTAACACTAGCCCTGCAGCAGAAAAGCCTGCCTATTAAATACAGCATACAGAACAATCAGTGTTGCTGGCTGGGGTAGTGTTATATTATATTACCATCCCTGCTTTTACAGTCCCTGACAGAGAACTTTGTGGAAACAGAAATAGGTATCTCCTTGTTAGGGATATAAAAGTGAAAATATTGGTGAAAATGAAAAAAATATATAGATAGTTTGACTTTATCTTTTATGCACTTGCAGTGTATGTAAAGTAAAAAAGAGGTTGTATTCACTGTAAATAAAAAAAATACTTACTCAAACAACACATGTACATATATCATTACTATCAGTGTGCCTAAACATGCTAAGTAATGACTTCAGTGACTTCCAGGTACTATATACCAGGGGAGTAATAACACCTCTCTTTGCAGTTAGTGAATATGCTATTTTTTCTTTGTCATAGTCATATCCAGTAGGCATATGCCTATTCTTGTTTTTAATATTTCTCTGTTTTTTGTTTGTGTTCTTTTTAAAAATGTTTTATATTAGTAAGATGTCATTAGAACTCCTAACACTAGATGGTGCTGTTACTATTCAGGTGTATACTACCTGGGGGGAGATGTGCTAAAGGTCAAAGAGGGCTCAGGATGGGGATCAGTGTCGACAGCACATCAACAGTATGCATGAAAGTGTTTTCAACATCATATTCTCATCAATCTGACAAAAATCTGCCGAGATCAACATCAATCCCACATGCCTTTGGCAGGTTTCCAAATTTTCACTTATTGCATCGACAATGGCCTATTTCCATATGGAAATGCAGGATAATGAGTTGGATGGGTGAAAATTTCCCCCTCAAACTGAAATTGGCAAAAAATGGCACTTTCCGTTTGGTGAAAAATTTCCTACGAAAGTGCAGATTTTCTGCTTTTTTCGTCTAGTTCATTCCATTGAAATCAATGGGAACATAGAAGTTACACACAACACATCGCAAATATTATTTTATTTCCCAAAGGCATAGTATAAATAGGGCATGAGGGTGCCTGTGTTGCTGGGGTGTGGGGAAAGAATCAGTTGAACAGGGGATTATTTTTTTGGGGGGTTGTTTACTATGATTGGGGGCAGTTACTAAAAAATAAATCCTAAATAAAATAAAAATAAAATAAAAACCATATAACGGGGTCTGAGGAGGGTGCCTGTGTTGGTGAATGAATGAATCATTTGAACAGGGAATTTGTTTTGGGGGGGTTTCTTGACTGCTATTGGGGGTTAATAAAAAATCAATAAAATAAAATAAGACATTTGTATGTAAAGTGATAGAGACAGGAACCCCCTGTCATAAGCTGCCACTGGGGTGGACTGATACTTGACTTGATAGAGTATTTTATAGAGGATGATTTTTTTTTATTTGTTGTTATAGGCCTTTGTAGGACTTAGACTTATTAGAAGCCCAAGCCCTGAAGAAACATTGATTTGTAGGTCTTAGGCTTGTTAGAAACAACCCCCCAAAAAATTGTTTATTTTTTTGTAGGACTATGTTTTTTTTGTTTGTTATTTTAAAGCACAATGCCCTACTGACCTAATGCCAGTAGGTCATGTTGACCAGTGGCTACTGTCAAATGTCCTCCTGAGTCCTGAGTTGCAACTGCTGTTCCTACTGCTGCTGCTGCTGCTGCTGAGATGTTTAAGCAGCTGAAAGGGAATGGGATCAACAATAGCAGTAACATGGAAGATAGATGATGGAGGTTCCACTTGCCACAACTGGCTCCAGTGATGTGCCTGAGGCAGTAGCAGCAGAATAAGTAGCCCCCAGTCTATATGGAGAAAAGAACAAGTTGGCCATTAAATCTTCTCCACCTGCCCCTCCTCCAAAATCATGGGTGTGTTGTTATTAGAATATATTTAAATCCCTTGAGAGCAGGAACTGTGGCTCTCATCAGCAACTGCAATGTGCACAGAATTTGTATGGTAAATAACATCTGGAGGCACAACTGTATTCAAACACCATGACACCTGAAACCAAGTACTGCCGCTGTCACTGTACCCCTTTTCCAGACCCACTAAGGTCACATGACAACTTCCTGACAGTTTATTAGTAATGATGAACCCACCCTGCCATCATCTTAGCATATTCTGCAGGATGGAATCTCCTCAGATGCCACTTGATGCACTGATTGTGATTCTCCTCCACCCCACTTGCATGTGTGGTCAGTGCACCACACAGTGTGCAATGTGGTGAGACGAACTGCCACATCCTACCATCAACAGTGGCTATTATTTGGTGGGGGAGGTAATGAACGAGGTGGATTGGCAGAAGATGTAGTTACCCTAGATGGTTATGGTGAGCTAGTTGTTTCACTCGTCCTGGAACTACCAGTCTCTGCCTGGGTTGTTCTATTCCTCCTCCTCTTTGATCTCCACCTCGCCTCTTGTTGCCTGTCTGGAGACTCAGGGACAGCAAAAGCGGTGCTTGATTTCTGTGGTGGGTGTTTATCTTTAACATGTTTGACGTAAAAATGTCATGGTGTCTGTGTATCATGTGTGATATCAGGGTGCTTGTGCCAATATGTGTTCCCTCCTTTCCTCTTTTCACTGACTTGTCACATATTGTGCGCAGTGCCTTTCCTGATGACTGCACTGTGCCTGCCCCTAGAGAAAAATAGTCCCACACCCATGATGACTTCAGGGGGAAGGGAAGAGATGAAGAAGAATTGCCTCTTTCCTCCACATTCCCCTTCTTTGACTGTGGCAGTGGATAATGTTGCTGCTGTTGCTGCTACTGCCTCAGTTTCAGAACTGCAACTAGGATCAGTATTGCTACTGCTTGCAAGTGGAAACTGTCCTAGTACCGCATCACTTGTTGACCCCATTCCCACTGTGTCTACTGTTGTCTGTAGCACACTAACCTGCTCCTCAGCATCCTGCTGCCCTTGCAACTGAGCATCAGAAGGAATTAGAGTAGTTGCAAATGGCATTGCTAGTGGTGGTGATGATGCCCATCCTCATCCCTGTCTCCCATTACATCTCAGTTTCTGCTAAAAAGGCCATCAATGTCTCTTCCACCCCAGCTTCTCCAGCATCATCATCACCACCACCACCACTAGTCCCTACATGCTGTTGTTGCTGCTGCTCTATTCCAGACATCTCACTGCTGCTTGGAGGAGGTGATGAGCAATGTGACAGAGGGTCCCCTAATGTCACACCTGACATTTCCTAAAGAAGAAGGCAGACTAGCAGCAGTAGCAGCAGGCATAGGCACTGTGCTCCTGCTGGTGGTGGTGGTATTAATTCTGAGCCTGCTCTTCTCCCCCAACACCAGTTCTGGCCTCTTCAGGATCATGTTCCACCTAGACACTGTAGTGAAGGGAAGGACTCCCAGTCCCAGGGTCAGAGGAATGGTGTGGGCTCCCTTGACCGCTAGTCTGGACGCTGTCAAATATTTCCCCTACCACTCTGGCTGCTTCACCATTACTGCTTCTACTACTAACACCAACCACATCAAGTTCAGCCGCAGAGTCTTCCTCCTCAGTCTCACAGTCAATAGTAATATGAGAATATTGTTGATTACCCCCTCCTTCACTCCTAATGCTAACAAGCTGCTGGACCTTAGTAGCAGTAGTACTAGCACTGGCAGGACTGCCTGGGAATGGCAAATGTAATTTAGGGTTCCTTGCTGTCACACTTAGCATCATTTTCTCCTTCCCCCCTTGATTATTACAAGAAAAACTAGCAGCAGGTAAAGTATTGGTGGCAGCAGGTTCAGCACTAGCAGTAGGTTCAGCACTGTCAGCAACTTCAGCACTGGCAGCAGGTACAGCGCTGGTGGCATTACATCTGGATGCAGGTACAACACTAGTGGCTGCAGGTACAGCAGTGGTGGCACTGGCAGCAGGGGCAGCACGTCTGGCAGCAGGTACAACACTAGTGGATGCAGGTACAGCAATAGTGGAACTGGCAGCAGGGGCAGCATGTCTGGCAGCAGGTACAACACTAGCGGCTGCAGGTACAGCAATGGTGGTACTGGCAGCAGGGGCAGCATGTCTGGCAGCAGGTACAACACTAGTGGCTGCAGGTACAGAAATGGTGCCACTGGCATCAGGGGCAGCACGTCTGGCAGCAGGTACAACACTAGTGGCTGCAGGAACAGCAGTGATTACACTGGCAGCAAGGGCAGCACGTCTTGCAGCAGGCACAGGCAACTGACCTGTCCTGCTCTCACTAGTACTACCCTTTTCTCCCTCCCATCTGGCAGCAGGTACAACACTAGTGGCTGCAGGTACAGCAGTGGTGGAACTGGCAGCAGGGGCAGCACATCTTGCAGCAGGCACAGGCAACTGACCTGTCCTGCTCTCACTAGAAATACCCTTTTCTCCCTCTCTTCCCATTCCCTTTTCTCCCTTCCTTCCCGTTCCCTTTTCTCCCTCACTTTGCATTAAATTCCCCAAGATCCCTTGGGGTGATTTAGGGGGACTGGACAGCATTGGTTCAGTACTGCTAGTCACATCCTCCTCCTCCTCAGACTCAGTGGACACATAATAAGGGTCCTTCCAGTTCCTCTTTTTGCTGATCATAGTGATAGCAGTCACTATGAGCCTCTCCTGCCTCAATTTTTCCAAAATATCACAGCAGAACAGCATCACACGTCTGTCTCACTCTGTAGCTGCTTCTATTGTGTCTGCCTGCCGCGAAAATGTTTTTATAGTGGAAATGCGAATTCAATTACTCTTCAACTGCAACTCTGACAGTATTGAAATAACATTCCCATGGCTCAAATACTATGTTAATATATATGTTCAAAGGAGAGATACTTATCCATTAAAAAGAATCAGGTTACATCTAAGGAGGCAATGGCAAAGTATAAAGCTGGAGCGAAAAATGGACCCCCTTAGCAGTTGATCCCAACGCGTGTCACCATAGACGGCTTCATCAGGGGATTACCTCCTTAGATATACCCTGATTCTTATCGATGGATAAGTATCTCTCCTTTGAACATATATATGTATGTACTATTATTGTGATTCACTAGTCCTTTTGTTATGGGTTATGATGATTTACGTTTGTTTCTTCTTAGTGAAGGACTTCTGTATTGGTGTTTTTTTTTATTTTTATGGACACTTTTATTCACTTTTTTGTACAGGGAGAGATTTTCTAACTTTTCCATCGAATAAGGGATATATATTTTTTTTTTCATAACGTGGGGCAATGACTAAATATTTATTAGACATCAGTGTATTTTTGTCATATACGCTTTTTCTGCACTTTATGGTGTGTTGAAACTTTTTTTGCACTTAGATTTATGCTGGAGGTATTTTGTTATCCCTCTTATAAGCTTTTAATTGTTCTTAGATGTCTTCTGTTTTTGTATCAATAAAGCATTTATGTATTTTTGTACCATATTTGCTTACCTTTGTGCCTCCATTATTAGAACTCTGTCGTTGAGAGGAGGCCAGAGAGATTTCTCTCTCTCTTTTTTGGTCATTATCCTTTTTTTAGTTAGTTGTTGTTAAGACTAGGAGTGCACAACACTATTTCTGTTAATATTATGTAGATTTTCATTCTTCCCTTTCTTTAGACTCTTAACAAAAAGTAACCACAACACAGATGGAACTCCTCAATGCTGAAATTTCCATTGAATAAAATAAACAAATCATACAATTCTTCCCAAAACAACAAAGAACCCTGTCCAGACAGCCACACTCCTGAATACTATAAGACTCTGGAGTCGTACATTTTTCCATATTGTCACTCTCTCTTTAATGACGTACAGTATATACCACTAACAGCACCCTCACTGATATGACAGACTCTAGAACAGAGATTCTCAATGTGTCCTGAGGACCAACTTACAGACCAGAACATAGAAATGTCCCTGCTAGATCAAAGGTGTGTTGATCAGAGGCTCATTCAAATTGATTAACTCACCTGTGCTCTAACAAGGAAATTCTCAAATACTGGCCTGTTAGTGGCTCCTGCGGCACAGGTTGAGAACTACTGCTCTAGAACATGCTAATACCAGAACCCAAAATGGGTCCATCCTTCATTCAGTCATATAGGGCAATCACACTCCTCAATTACAATCTTAAAATTCTCAAAGGATAAACTTCTCACTTCTCTCCTGCCATCCATCCTGAGCCAACACCCTTGATATTTGAGAGGCAGATATGATATTGCCAACCCCTTGTGTGCTAGACCCCACACTGAGTTTTTAAAAACAGAATTGCCTGTTGGTGGGATACTGGCTCTGTGCAATCATATAAGAGGCTCAATCAGAATTGAAGTTGCTGTAGAGTGATCTGCTAGGAAAAAATGTTAAAAAAGGAAATTACCTTTAAAAAGTGATGATTTTCCAATTTTTCTCTTGTATGTATGGCATGTGAAGTTAATGGTAGAACTTAATTTCTGGGCAGTGCCATTCTAATGGTGTTGCCACAGCAGAGGATGATGATTTAGCAGTTGAACCAAGTACTGCATCAGACAGAGACAGTAACGCCTCAGTAGCAGTGAAAAGTAGTGAATATGGTTGAAATGGGGAATCTGTGGATGGTGGTGGTGAAGAAGGGGATAACGCTAATGATGATGATTAATGATGAGGCTGATGATGGTTAATTAGAATATGTCTCTCCATTTTCCACTTCTTGTTCACATAAAGATCAAGTATAGAGAGGGAGAGCAATGATTAACTGGCCCAGCAATTATCTGAAAGGAAAAGGCTTAGTCTGCCACCACTGAAATGGAGCAGTAATCCTGTTTTTTAACTGTTTGAGAGACTGTGTTTAAAGTCTGACCACATAAACAAGCTGAAGAAAAAAACAATCATTCTCATCATCAGCAGTGATACCTCTTAGAAGTGCAACCCCCGAGCAGTCATACTGGTCTTCTGTGTTATTCATTTAGGAGCACTGAAGATCAAGAACATTCCCAATGCCAGCTAGGAGTGTTTCTGCTGCTTCTGAAAGTGTACAATCTACTGTTATTATCATTGTGTCATCTAGCCCCTGTAATTGTAGTGGCAGTGTCTCAGCCTGTAGATACTTCCCTCACAGTCAAAAATCTAAATATGTTGATATCTGTTCTCTGTACTAAAAACACAAATGAGCAGGAGGAAAGCAGTATTCCATCTAGGCACCTCATCATTGAGATCCCTCCTGAAGTACTACCAGCAGCATGTCATGGGGGCCAGTACTAGCAGAAGCACTATTTAAAGTGGAAGGGACTGAGGAGAGTCTGTTGGTAGTGTTAGGGACTTGTCAGGAAGTTAGGCAGCATTATCTTCCATAAGTTTTGGTTTTATGCAAGTGCAAAATATGGAGGAGGATGACTCCCTGCTGCTGCCACCACTAGCACTTCCACTACTGCTAGTTATTATGTAGTTAAAAAAATGAGGTTAGAGATTTCTTCTATATGCAGCCAATCCACAATTAATGAGTTCAAAGAACTCATCATAACCACCACCACTCTCTTACTTCTCCTATGGTAATGGGGATTAGTCCATTCTCACTCTACTAAACATGAGTGCACCTGCTTCAGGCTCAACTGGTTGCACTGTGGTGGTGGTGATGGGACGCAAATGCTCAGGTGACACTTCTTTAAACAATACAGCTCTATCAGTCTGCACTGTGCTCATACTGGAACTTCTGGGTAGACATCATCCAGCTGAGCTTTCTTCAATATGTAATTTCTTTTCAATGCCTGGGTTCTGCTGCTGGGATGGGTGGAAGCACTACTGGTTTGGATTGGCTCTGTAGAGCTCTCTGGACTGGATCACTGCTGCTTTTATTGTGAAAGACTCCTCCTCCAGAACAGCAGTAGCAATTCTCCAACATCTGCTACTGGCCATTATGCCTCACATATTAATTTCTACATGTCTCTATTTCTTTCTCTTGAAATTCTCCTATATGGTTCTATGGAACTCTGAACACTGTTCAGAATGGTGGGAAGTTATTCTATGACAGTGGGGAATCTTGCCCCATAAAGAAACATAAGTAAAAAAAAAAAAGTAAAAAACTAACTTCTTGAAAGACTATTTCAATCACAAACAGAAAATAGGGAAAAAAATATTTTGGTGGAATGCCCCATTGGAAAGGAGAGAAAAAAATCCCATGGAATTCCTACCCAAACAAAATTTGACTTCCTATCCTATCCATAATGCTGAATTTGCCTATTATCTGATTTTGCAGTGGCAGTAGCTCATCAACAGGCAAATTTATATAGCAGCTATTTCTTGCTCATTCAGTCAAATATCACATTGTTGCACTCCAGACTGGGTGAAACAATGTGATGTTTAACTAACTGAGTAGGAAGAAGTCACTCTACAAGTATGTTACTTAAAACCTGGGTTGCCCAAACCTGTCATCATGTCCCCCCTCCCAACATTGCATGTTTTGTAGATCTCCTCACATGAGCACAGGTGAATCAATCAGTGGTTCATTCATTCTGAAGGATCTGCCAGTGTTTAATTGAGGATATCCTGATAACACGCATTTCTGGTGGACTTGAGGACATGGTTTTGCTCCCATGGTTTAGACGATACAAGGACAACATCTCCTTGCATATTTGAATGTAAATCTCTGCCTGTCATAAGAATAGGAGGTTATGAGCACTGATGCTAATGTCATTATAAATAAAGAAATAAATAAAGAGCAACAGATAATTTAAGTAACATCAACATGGTGCTAGCTTATTAACCCTTTTAATGCCAGAGAGGAGCGCAAGGCATTGCTTTACGATACATTGGGCATACCTCTGGCACTCAAAGGGTTAAATAGACATGTATGAGTAGGAGCTTCCTTTGAAGTGCAGTTCCTTAAAAGTAGTAAATATTCTATTGATGGAACAATTAAATCAGAAAATATTTTGAAGTTTTGAATAGTGTGAAAAACCCTTTATCTGCATATGTATGCACATGAAGAACGAGAAAATATATATTTATTAGTGTTGAGCGAGCACCCCGATGCTCGGGTGCTCGGGTGCTCTGACCGAGCACCCCCTGAGGCTCGAGTGCTCGGCCGAGCACCCGAGCCCCATTGAAATGAATGGGGCAACACCAGGCACCCCCTGCTCTGATGAGGGGAGGGTGCCTGGTCAATGCCCCCTTCATCTCCGCTATGCCCCCTTCATCTCAGAATGCCCCCTTCAGCTCCGCAATGTCCCCCTTCAGCTCCGCTATGCCCCTCTTCCACAATGTGCCCCTTCATCTCCGCTATGCCCCTCTTCCACAATGTGCCCCTTCATCTCCGCTATGCCCCTCTTCCACAATGTCCCCCTTCATCTCCTCTATGCCATAGAGGAGATGAAGGGGGACATTGTGGAAGAGGGGCATAGCGGAGATGAAGGGGCACATTGTGGAAGAGGGGCATAGCGGAGATGAAGGGGCACATTGTGGAAGACGGGCATAGCGGAGATGAAGGGGGACATTGTGGAAGAGGGGCATAGACTCTATGCCCCTCTTCCACAATGTCCCCCTTCATCTCCGCAATGCCCCCTTCATCTCCGCAATGCCCCCGTACCTCCAGTCCCTGGTGGTCCAGCGGAGCGTCTTCGGATCTGTGCCTCTTCCGGCACAGATCCCCGCCACCCGAACATGGCGGGAGAGCACATGGCGGTACTCGACGAGTACCGCCATGTGCCGAGCAGAGCGATGCTCGAGCCGATCCGAGCATCGGCCGAGCACGCTCGCTCATCACTAATATTTATCATTGATGAACATAAAACAAGTGGAGGTCTGCTTTAAAAAAAAAACATTAAATGTAAAATTCATTATAAAGTTATTACAAGAAAGTTATTTGGGCCATCATCAAGGCTTGATCATTATTTACACGAAACATAGTTTATCAATGTAAAGCTCTCACAAACTGTGCATATAATAGAAGAAACAAAAAGGTCAGCGTGGAAAAAATATGTACTTGGAATAACTCATCATTTGATATTGTGATCTTCCTGCCAAGAAAACATCAAGCTGTACCAGATATAACCACGGACCAGTACTCAAGATTAAACTGTTTACAGAAAACATTAATTGTTATGTATCACAAATAAACAGCTTACAAAAAAAAGATAAGTCAAAAATGTAATTTGTTTTCCAATAAAACATCATGGGAAGACCAATATAACACAGAAATATAAATAACTATTACATGATTATAAGGAGATGACATTGGACACAGGGCAACAAATTTATGCCTTTTTTAAACAAATAATTGCTATTATGATTATTTACTGAGAACCAACATACTCAGTAATGTACAAAATAGGGGGAAAAGACTGTACAATGACATACAGCCTGATTGGAAGAAATGGTAGTGATGGTCCACAATCTAGAGGGTACAGAAACATAAGAGACACAAGTGGTTTATGCACTAAGGTGTGATAAAGTGGAGATGACTTCTCCAGTGATATCACTTCTCCAGTTCCTGTGTTATTCTATGGAGCCTATGCACTAAGATCTCCAAAGTTGTAGAAATATTAGTGCATTGGCTCCATAGATTAACAAAGTATTTGGAGAAGTGATATCACGAAAGTCATCTCTGTTTTATCACCACATAATCAAACCCTAGTGCATCTCCCCCTAGGTAAGAAGGGAGACTAAAATTAGGCCAGCCGCACATATGGACCCCGAAGAGAGAGATGGAACTATGGAATTTGGAAAGGGTTTTCTTGAAGAAAGTTATTTTCAGGAAGTCTGATATTGGATGGTTTTGAGTTCCAGTGAACTTGGAAAAGGTCTTAAGTGAGAGGAGTTTATGAGGTTAGATGAGGTCAGGTGAATAACATACTTCACAGCTAGGGGGATATTTACATTTGAATTAAGAAATGTAACAGGGAGCTGTGTTTGTAGTCACTTGCAAATAGGGATGAGTAAAATGCTTCATCTCAAAAATGAAACATGTTAAAAAAGCACTTGCTGCTGTGTGGATAAATGGATTTTCTGCCTTTTTCATTGCATTGAAATCAATGATAATACTATTTTTCACTTCCATATATTCCATCCATGCTAGTACAAAATTAGTGTCAGTCTCCCTAATGCTGTTAGTCTGTACTTGAGCTAGAGAGAAAGAAAGCAGCAGACGTTTGATGGTAGAGGACTATAAGCAAATAGAGACAGCTTGATAGTTGCTTGATATAATTCTTAGAGGTAGCCAGTTTTTCTCTGGGCGTAGGGGATTGTAAAGGAGAGTTAAAAAAAATTGACTGAAAAGAGAAAATGGTAATCAGATAGAAAGGAGATCCTAACCTAGTTGAGCTTTTACTGTGAGGCAGATATATAATTTGAAGATCAACATACATTAAATACTTCATACAGTCAAAAGACAAACAGATGAGTGCAAACTACTTTGACATACTGTGTACTTACATAAACACTCCAACATTTACAAGAACAAGAGGGACAAAAATGTACTAAGATGTGGTGGTGCTGCACACCAGCAGCAATGGCTTTGCAGCATGCTTTATTCTTTTTTTGCTAGCTACCTGGATTATCCTCAACCTGCATGGTACTGTAAACATTAATTGTAGTCAAGTTAAGAGAAAACGAGAAAGCTGTAGGAAGTGTAGGTATGATTTCTTTATAGATGAATGAATATGTTTATTTATATAGCGCTTTTAAGTGTATGCATCACTTTACAACTTAAGAGTTTAGACAATACAGGGTTACAAGTGTTTTACAAAGTGAACACTGGAAGTGAGGTCCCTCCCCGAAAGCTTACAATCTAAAGTGGTAATGGGAGATATACAGAGTGCATAAGGGTCAAGTGCTGAATACATTGCCTGAGTTCTGGTTAGGATAGTGGACATAAATAACGTAAATCATTTATTAAGAGCCTAAATTTTACAAAGTCAGTGCCTTCTAGTATGTTTTGTTAAAAAAGAGTAGTTTCATTCGTGACTTGAAGAACATTCCATAGATAAGGAGCGATGAGAGAAAAAAGGTTTGATAGGTGAGAGGGTTGTAGATGCAAAAGGAGCTAAGACTGTTATTGGCTAGTCATAAGTGGCGGGATGGGGCATAGCAGTAGATCAAAGTGGAAATGTAGGGGTAGAGGAGAGAAGAGTGACAACATTTTAAAGAAAACATACAGACAAAAAAACTTTGAAGTGATAAGTGACAAAGACAGGCCTGGAATTCCTTGTCGTGAGCTGTGACTGCGAATGACAGTGACACTGACAGATATTAAAGACAACAGCATACACGATACACCATACATTATTCTCAGAAGGACAAAACATCACTCCACACAATAATAACTCTGTCACGTGTTTACAGTAAAAATTAACACTACTTTCATTATAGCAAAGATATATGCTAGGGGTAAGGGAAAAGTAGGAGGGGTGCATGGGCATGTTGTTGGTAGTAAAACTGTACTACAAAAATTAAGCGAGGCCATGGTTGCTGCAGCTTGTACAATAAGTGATAATGAACCTTCTCCTCCTGAAGAGACTCTTTGTAAAAGTGATATCAAAAGTTCCACCACCAGTAGTAGTACTAAACTTTTTAACAAAACCAATGAAAAGTGGCATTCTAGTATTTTGTCATAGCATAGGAGGATTTAGCAGTGAGACCAACTGTTGCATCAGACAGTGACAGTATCAACTTGCTGTAAGCTAGCAAATACCGATCATGTTCTATAAATTTTCCTAAGTGAAAAATAAACTTTTTTAGACTTCAAAAACCTAGAAGAAGGAAGAAGGAAGCAGATGTGCTGCTGCTGACCTAATTATTATGATGATGTTGATTTAGAATATATCTCTCCACTGTCCTCCCCTCCTTCTGATACAGATGACCTGTGTGAGAGTGATTATGATATGGGGAAAAAATAGCTGAATGGAAATGGCTCTATATTCCACAACTATGCTTGTTTATAAACGCTGAAAGATCAGCTGAAAAATTTCGCCCTGGACAAGTAAACATGGTTAAAATACATAATGATCATCTCAGTCATCATCAGGTTCACCACTTACGAGTTCAACCACCATCCTGTCTCACACACACACGCGTAGGCTATTGTTGACAAAGAAGCAATACAGTCATCAATAACTCTACCCTTGCTATAGTGGTTCTGCTACTGTACAAAGTGCAGCACCATTGACACCTCTGCCAGTGCTATTACAGTAGCTAGTCCCTGTAGTAGTAGTGCCACAGAAGAACCTCAGTCTATGCAATATCCAGTATAGAAATACTTCACTCCTAAGTCTGAAATTAAACAATATCAGCAGGGGCACATAATAGTAGGGTTATAGATGGTTCAGGGAGTGGGATAACATTTTTTTCTATTACAATAACACCCATTTCTCCTACTGCTGTTATACAAATGCAAAGCATGGAGGAGTATGACTCTGAAGGAGGTGAATAGTCATAAAGTACTCACACCTGCTGCCACCACGTCATTAGCCATGTTGTTAAAACAATGTAGTTACATAGCTGTTGTTCTTCTTCTTTAAGGTTCTGATGTCATGTGTTTTACCACTCCAGCATATCCCAAGCCATGTATTTTGCAAACATGTATTCTACCGGTTTTCTATTGTAGTACCATGGTAAAACAAAACCGACGTAGGCCATACATGTCACTGTACTAAAAAAAATGACGATGTCTGCTTTTATCCAACTACGCCTTAAACTATCGCCTAAAAAATCTACTAAACATCAAAGTCCAAGGAAATAGGCATAAGTTTGACGACAGAAAGTTCAAGTTAAGCATTAGATGGCCTAGAATCAATAAAGGTTGATGCTGTGTCAATATGATTTTGTTTATGTATTCTAAACACTTATACATTTCATTTACAAGGAGGTCAGTGTATGTCGAATAAAATTGGAGAAAGAAAAATGTTGAATGGGAGCACTATATGTCGAAATGCAAATGGAGAATGTTAGTATGTCGAATGGGAGCATTATATGTCAAATTACTAAGAGGGGGTTAATATGGCGAAGGGGGGCACTGTATGTCAGATTTCTAATTGTTGTGCAGCATGTGGAAAAATACTATTGTGTGTTAGCCCCATATACACTGCCTGATACCCCCAGCCTTCTTCCCTTGACCACTGGTAACCATAGATCCCCATGTACATTGTCAGACACTCTACAGCTTTTTCCACTTGCCCACTGCAAGCCACAAATACCCATGACCACTGCCTGGGCAAGGGAAGAAGGCTGGGGTGTCAGGCAGTGTATATACATTCTCCACTCTGCACAATATGTTAGAAATCTGACATACAATGCCCCCCTTCAACATATTAACCCCCCCTTAGTAATTCATCATATAGTGCTCCCATTCAACATACTAACTTTCTCCATTTTTATTTCGACATATAGTGTTCCCATTCAGCATTCTTCTTTCTCCAGTTTATTGAACTTATTTTGACGTATATATTGCCACAGCATCGACCTTAATGAATCTAGACCTTCTAACACTTAACTTGCCAGTTCTCAATTCATTTTGTCCTTAGAGAGCATGCATGAATGTATTCTGCGCTTATATTGTTGAAATAACGATGGTTTGAAACCATTGTTGTGGCTTCTACGCCTCGACTCCGACGAGAAGGAAACCCAGCAAAAAAAGTAACCACAAAACACGAGGCAAAACTGACCATAGTTAATAGTATGCTACTTGCTGTTGTTTTTAGTTGTTTCTTATGGGCTCTTTTTGGACTGTCGGTGAGTATAAATACCACTGTTTTTGTTTTAGCACCTTGGGTAATAGGAAAACAAAACATGACTTAAAAAACCACAACTCCTGTTTTTTTTCAGCAGGGCTAATAGTATCAAGCACCAGCAGCAGAAAAGGCCAGCACAGACATCAGATCTTTGAGAAACAATCTCACAAAGCTGCAGATGTGTTAAATAAACAGCAGCAGGTTACAGATGAATGGATTGTACTCCAATCCTTAAAAGATGACCTCCTTGTATATGAAATGTAGAAGTGTTTTGAATACATTAACAAAATCATATTGCCACAGCATCGACCTTTAGTGAATCTAGGCCATCTAATGCTTAACTTGACCTTTCTGTCATCAAACGTATGCCAATTTCCTTGGACTTTGATGTTTAGTGCATTTTTTTAGGTGGTAGTTCAAGGTGTAGTTGGATAAAAGTAGACAGCGCCATTTTTGTTAGTACGGCGACATGTACAGCCTACGCCGGTTTTGTTTTACCATGGTTCAACAATAGAAACCCGGTAAAACACGTCTGCAACATACACGGTACTTGTTTTACTGTAACGTCGGTTTTGGCATGGCTAATAGTATCGAGCTCAACGAGCACTAAATTAGCCCCCATTGAAAACAGTCAAAAAGTAGATGAATTTTGTATTCAAGTACATGTGGTAGCTTGCAACACATCTTAAGGGACTATCTATTGTTGCATTAAATCAGTGCCTAGCAAACCTTCTTAACATGTGTTAAAAACCATTGACATGTACATTAACAGTGATTTTAAACAAATCCACGCATGCGCAGCTAGTGATCCTTACACTAGTGACCCGTGGATGTTTTGACATGGGACACTAAGCTTCATATCAATACATCCAAGGAACCAACCCATGAGTGAAAAGAAAAAAATCAACCCCTCGAGTGCCAGTTGGGTATGCAATGCATCGAAGAGTGTTACATGCCCCACCAGAACTCAAAGAGTTAATCCCCTAAATCTAACACCATCCCATTAAAATAAACACTTACCTGTAAGTCTAGTGTCCACATGGGTCTTCAGCACCCTGGTCATCCACTGTAATTCTTATTCTGTAATTTCCCATCTTCCATCTTCTTCATCTGTCATCTGTCATCTTCTTTCTTCTTATCGTCATTAGACATCTTCTTTGGTTGTCTGCATCAAAAAGATTCCCCCTCGAAAAAGAAACATATATATTAAGATTAATTCCGCCAATAAAAGTATGCTTCCAATAAAGGAACATTGCCACCACCGCTGCAGAACCCCCCCCCCCCATATACCTCTCTCAGGCTGTTTCCTGATTCATATTGAGGGAGATTTAAACAGACACTGGCTTTTATATGGCCAGTCTCTGTTCAAAATGGTTCCCACTTTTCCATTGTCTGGGATGTGGAGTTACGCATCTCCCAGCCAATCAGCTTCTAGCAGGTTTCATCATCCCTCCCGGCAGTTTCTTCATCTCTCCTGTCAGCACTGTACCTTTCTTGGCAGCATACCTTTATTGGCAGCATTCATTTTAATATACATGTTTCTCTTTTTGAGGGGGGATATTTTTGAAGAGGATGATCAAGGAAGATCTGTAACGAAGATAAGAAGAAAAAAGATGTGTTTTAGCTCACCCTCTTTGACACTGTCAAGCATCGAGAGTTGGATAGTTTCCTTTGATGTTCCCACAATTCATGCTATTTAGCATGAGCTGTGGGGAAAAAAACTGTGAAGAGCATTAGGCCGCATAATGGATTTTTGCAACTAACAATTATTGCAGTGGATGCTCCCAAAGCAATAGGATTCCAGTGATACAACTGTATTTATACAGCCCAGAACTTCTTTGGCCCCTAACAACTGTTTTAGCACCATTAATAGCATCAAGCCCATGGTATGTGTAGCCTGTCTTAAAGGGATAGTAATGTTTCACAAAAAAAGCAGCTCCAATTAATCTTCATAGTATTTGGACCATTTTGAGTGTTATATCAATACTGTCAGAGTTGTAGTGCAAGTGTAACTTAATGATAAAGTATCCCCCTCTCGTCTCAGAGCAGACAGGTGGAATTTCACATTGTACATTTTGGAATGCAGAAGAAAGTCACTAGCAAGTATACAATGCATAACAGTAAGGCTTTGGAGGAAGCTTCTATGTCACTTGTTCAGTGACAGCTAATGTATGACATACATGAGCTGCTGAACCCTTTTGAGGAGTCCACCTTGCCAGTTTGCTGTGCAAGTGCAGAAATCAGTGGCAATACTTCTACTAATATATTTACTACTGGGGAAAAAAAGTGGAAGTGGAAAAAACACAGACAGAAATGCATAGTGCACATGTTCTAATAACAGTAACACTGAGGGGGAGAAAGGAACTGTGACAGTTGAGGCCACTTCTATGATCACTGAAGAATGACTGCAAATCATAATCCAAGGTCTGAAGGGTATGTTAGGCAATGCAGGACCAACCAGGCTGGTGGACGCATAGAAGGCCATCTTATCTGGTTCCTATCATGTACTAATATTGTCTCTTAGATCCGATAGTCCAGAGAAGTACATGGAGAAATGAATCCTTCCAAGGATTCGGGAATCACCCTGGTAGCGAATTCTTCTTTTAGAAGATCATTAAAAACTCTGTGAAAGGTAGTCTTCAGAGCAGTATTGCCCCGGTTCATTTCAGTCTGTATACTAGGCCAGGGTCCTAAATTCTGTGATGTAATGGGTGAAAGGTTTCTGTTCTTGGTGAAGTTCAACAAAAAGCTGCACTCAAAGGATTAAGGCACACCCATTTTGCTTCGTTTGGTCATGAATTTGTTGATGTTTCTATTTTTCTTTATATTCAAGACTATACTACCTTGTTTATTTTACAAATATGATTGACAACAAAATGCAATAGCCAGAAACTAATCGAAAACACTCAAAAGATCCTCAGTCTTGGAGAACTTTTCTTTTGATTAGCAGCAGCTATTATGAAAATAAAAGAAAAAAAACATATCTAAACTCTGACTTACTTGCTTATATACATAATATAATTAAATTCATGACAATTTGAACATGGTTATATGAACATTCTCCCACAGTAACAAGAAAAGGGATCACTAATATATGATGCATTGACTGACTATTAATTTTTCAACAATTTACAAAAAAACTAATCATAACATATAACACATAACTTAACATGTGACCTGAGATCTACACAAGGAATACTGTGTATCGATGTATTATGCAATCCTTGAAGCATGAAACAAAATAGAGAGCCTTATCACTGCTGTCTCCCAAGAGTAATTTGCTCATTAACTAAATAAATCACAACAGTGAAGTAAAGTTAAGAAACAGTTGATAGGAAACACTATACAGAAAGTAAAAACTTTTTCACATCCATATCAGTCAGAAGAAGAACTTGCCAGACTGTGCTAAAATATAGCATACTGAAACAATGCTTTTGTTGTAAACTGCATATAACCTTTACTTAAAAAGGTCAAAATTCTAAAAGAAATATAAGCAAACCAACTCTTTTTGCCAAGCATTCTCCCATGAGATATGGAATTGCTAAACTAACTTTGAGTAATACCTCAAATTTATGTGCTGTGAGACCAATTCACATATAAATTAGGCATCAAAAAAGAAGAGCCTTGTCACCTGAAATGCTAATAATTCAAA
Organism: Rhinophrynus dorsalis; assembly: GCA_037306005.1. Classification (NCBI taxonomy): domain Eukaryota; kingdom Metazoa; phylum Chordata; class Amphibia; order Anura; family Rhinophrynidae; genus Rhinophrynus; species Rhinophrynus dorsalis. The sequence continues at coordinate 155,890,268 of CM074718.1, read as the reverse complement.
GCAACCAAGGTGAAATATCAGTATTTTCAACACCAGCAAATATTTCATTACAAATCTGATAATGATACAAGTAACACAAAGCAAATTTTATGACCTTGGCTATAATTCACTAACTGGACTTATAATGCATATACTGTATATAAAATGTGATATTTATTTGGTAAAATTTTTTAGTTACTTTATGGACTTTTATCAACACAACAAATAAGAACATAGACGAGTGCCTAGGGCACCAAATGTTGAAGTGCATTAAAGCCCACCTTGCTGCACTGCAGGTGTGACTAGTTTAATATCAGTGCCCTGCAACAGACACCCTCTAATAGTTTATGATAGCTCTTCTACTATGTACTGTCATCCCACACTCCCGATGTTCTTAGAAGTCAAAACCTACCTAAAATTAATTAAAAAGTATGCCTATGGAATAACAAACTTGCCAAAATCTTGGAGGTTGAGATGCTGCCCTTTTCTTTTGTTGAAAGCTTTAAAGAACTGATGTTGTGTTGCACCCTGCTGGAACATCCCAAGCCAAAGTTATTTTTCAAGGATGGTTGTGTCAATATTACTTAAGCAGGAAGTTAGTGTTGTGGACAAAGGACAATGACATTCAGCCTGCTAATAATTGTTTCAAGGCATGTGTTGCTCTAAGACTCACAACTTTTATATTCAGCTATTTATTTAGCCACTTCAGCCCTCAAAAGAAGTAATATTGTGTGGGAAATATTGCAGTCATAGTAAACATAGACAAAATATGGCAAAGTTCTGGAAGGAAATGTATTGTCAGTCGCGAAAAGGAGAAAATGTTACATTGTCTAAGGGCGAAAAGTCCTGTGGGAAATTTCTCTGACTTTTCTTCCATCCCTTTTCAATCTTAAACAAAGAAGGCAGAGGTTAGAACAGTGTTCTTCATATTGTACAAACCTGATGTATCTATAAAAACAATTGTTAAGTAACTCACCGGGAATAACTCACCTACTCAGCCAGTGTTTAATATACACTCTCTAGCCATCAGCTAGCTTTGAATATGTTCTTCACTTTTGGTTACAACTTCTTCTCAGTCTAACTGCATCTATTCTCTGCTCTATGTTTAGGGTACCTCTGTTCTTTTTGACTTTGCATGCTCTCAGTTTCCTGCTTACATCAAGTGTTCCTGAGCACATCTATGTGCCCTTTCAAGTATTGGGCAGCTACAGAGTCAGTAAATATCACTCCTAACATCAAAAGGCAATTGGATATGTCACTGGATTAACCTCCTATCTGTATTAGAAGAAATGGTTATAATTCCTTGTATTGTTAGTAACATAGTTGATGAGGTTGAAAAAAGGCATGCACCCATCAAGTTTAGCACATACCATATTTTTTTTTCTTTTTTCCACTCACTGCAAGCCAACACTGCTGAAAGCAGGTTAGTCTTATAATATTAGAAATTGTGTGTTATTTGTTTTTAAACTATGCATTAACTACAATAGTTTATTTAATCTAAATCTTCAGGAACCTTTTTAAATTTAGGGATTATTATGTGTATTAGATAGGATTTGCCTGATATTGGGGGTACCATGATGCCTAAACATATTTTGGCCAAATTATACAATGGCATTTTCATATATGGTATAATATATGCTTTATACAGGGTGCACATTTTTATAATTTGTATGGAGGAGCGAAGGTTTGTTTCTTGTTTTTGAACATACCATATTACCCCTGCTGATCCAGAAGAAGGAAAAAAAAACGATGGAAGCAATGTCCAGTTAAGCCTGGCTGGCTCCAAATGGCAGTAGGATATTTCCCAGGATCAACATCCTATCTGCTTTGAAACAAACTGTTATAATTCTCAATACTGTTCTGAGCTACAAAGATATCCATTACTTTTTCTAAAGCAACTACAGTGTCTGCAAGCACAGCATCCCAGGGCATAATTCCATAATTTACTGCCCTTTCTGTAAAAAAATCCCTGCCTTTGTTTTTGTCAACATCACTTTTCCTTAATGGATGAGCTCTTATTTTTTGCACAGCTCTTTGAGTAAATAGTTTCCTAGAGAATTCATTATATTGACCTCAAATGTATTTGTAAATGGTAATCATGTCACGCATTAGAAGTCTCTGCTCTAATGTAAACAAACCTGTCTTGGCTAGTGCCTGTACTGTAGCTCAAGTTATTATTCACCCAGTTGCCAAGTTTAAGCTATGAAGGTCCATGGTAGTATACTGTGTTAAAATGCAGGGGATGGGGGGACTGGGATCTTCACTTCTGCAATTCTGGATTCAAGAGCAAATGGGAACATTATGGGTTCACAGCAGAGGGGGGCAAGAAGCATCCCTAGGGTGTCCCTCAGAAGATGCTTCTATATCCCTCAGTCTCTTCTCTAGTATTGTGTATGGAGAAGAAGGGGTCATTTTCACTTATCACATCACACACACCCTTTTTCACCCAAAAACAACACCTCCTGTTTCTTTTTCCCCAAAAGCATACCTCTTTTTATATTACACTATTCTACCTTAATACCTAAGGAGCTAGAGAGGTCTGTAATGTATAGTAAAGCAATTCTTTAGAGACTTCTCTGGCACAACCTCTATTTTGTATTTGAAGGATAATGTGTGGCCCTTTCTGGGCCTGAGGCACACATGTGCAACCCTTTAATTGTAAAGCGGGGAGACCCAGGACTGATACATTCCCTGAGCAACAGTGAAAGTTTCAGTTCACAGTTTGTGATCAGACAGCCAACATTAGAACCTCTATTACTAGTGGAGCAGCTGCATAGGCAGGGGTTGTATATACAGACACACACACACTCACACACATATAGAAGACAATATAGAAGACAAACTTTCCAGCAACAGGCTCCCTTTATCAAGCCTGTCCATTGAAAGCTTGTCTCTATGTTATTGAATGTTAATCCAATAAAAAAGCTATTATTAAATACTTCAAAACTCATTAGTTTGACCTCTATATATATGCAAATGTACATTCTCACACATACACACACAAACACACACACTCATACCTAAAAAATCCAACTTGCCAGAAAACAGGAGAAAAAAGGTTATTGGTGCATCAACTGCACTACGTGGAACAGTATGCTTTACGTCACCTCCTTTAGGCATCCTTACTAGGGATGGGGGAAATTTTTTGGCTGAAACTGAAATCGGCGAATAATGGCATTTCCCTCTTGTTGACTAATTTCCAGTGAAAAGTGAAGTTTTTCCATTTTTTTTTCACCTAGCTCATTTCATTGAAATTAATGGGAACATTGAATTTACACACAACACTTAGTAAATATTATTTTATTTCCCAAAGTCATAGTATGAAAGGGTTATGAGTGCGCCTTTGTTGGTGTGGTGTGGGGAAAGAATCAGCTGAACAGGGAATTTTTTTGGGGGGGTTATTTACTGGAATTGGGGGAAGTTAATAACACATACATGCTAAATACAATAAAAAAAAACATAAGACATGGTATAAAAGGAGTCTGAGGAGGGTGCCTGTGTTGGTGGGTAGAGTCTGGGAAATGAATCAGTTGAACAGGGAATTTGTTTTGGGGGGGTTGTTGACTGGTATTGGGGGGACAGTTAATAAAATAAATAAATACATTTAAATAAGAAATTTGTATTTAACGTGATAGAGACAGGAACTCCCTGAGGTAAGAAGCCACTGGGGGTAGACTGAGACTTGGCATGACAGAGTATTTTGTAGAGGATGATTTGTAAGATTTGTTGTTAGAGGCCCAAGCCCTGAGGAAACATTGATTTGTAGGGCTTGGACTTATTAGAGGCCCAAGCCCTGAAAAAACATTGATTTGTAGGACCTAGACTTGTTTGGCACAAGCCCTAAGAAAACAATAATTTGGCCATTTCCAAATGCCCTGATGTAGATGCGGAATTTGTGACTGCTGTTCTTGCTGCTGCTGCTGCTGCTGCTGCTGCTGCTGAGTTGTTTAAGCAGCAGGATGATTAGGCAGCTCAAAGAGAATGGGGTCAATATCAGCAGTAACATGGGTGATGGATCATGAAGGTTCTACTTGCAACAAGCAGCTCCAGTGATGCTCCTGAGGCAGTAGCAGCACAATAACCAGCCCCCAGTATATGTGGAGAATAGAAGTTGGCCAATAATTCTTCTCCAAAATCATGGGTGTGTTGTTACTAGAATAGAAACTTTTCCCTTTAGAGCAGGAACTGTGTCTCTCATCAGCAACTTCAATATGCACAGTGTGTGTGGTAAATAACACCTGGCACAACTGTATCCAAACACCATGACACCAGCACCCAAGTAGTGATGCTGTCACTATACCCCTTTTCCACACCCTGCTAAGGACACATGACAACTTGCTGACAGTTTAATAGTAATGATGAACCCTCCTTGCCACCAGCTTAGCATATTCAGTGGGATGGAATCTCATCAGATGCCGCCTGATGCCCTGCTTGCGATTTTCTTCCACCACACTGCCATGTGTGGTCAGTGCACCACACAGTGTGCAATGGGTGGACACAAACTGCCACTTCCTAACATCTCTAACATCTACAGAGTGGCTATCATTTGGAGGTAATGATGAACTAGGTGGATTGGCAGAAGATGTAGTTACCCTAAAGGAAGAAGGTGATGGTGAACTAGTTGTTTCTCTCGCCATTGAACTTCATGCCTCTGACTGGGATCCTCTCTTCTTCCTCCTCTTTGATCTTCACCTCGCCTCTTGCTGCCATTCTGGAGAGTCAGGGGGTACAGCAACAGTGGTGTTTAATTTCTGTGGTGGGTGTTTGGCTTTAACATGTTTGACATAAATGTCATGGTGTCTTTGTTTCATGTGTCAGGGCGGTTTGGCCAAGGCGCTTTCCCTCCTTTCCCCTTCTCACTGACTTGTCACACATTGTGCACAGTGCCATTGTTGATGACTGCACTGTGCCTGCCCCAAGAGAAAAATAGTCCCACACCCATGAAAGGGAACAAGTGGAGAAGAATGGCCTATTTCTTCTTCTTCTCCACATTCCCTTTCACTGGCTGGGGAAGAGGATGATGTTGCTGCTGTTGCTGCAACTGCCTCAGAATCAACACTGCAACTAGGACCAGGAGTATTGCTGCTGGCAAGATGAACCTGTCCTAGTCCCGCTTCACTTGTTGACCCCAGTCCCACTGTGTCCACGGTGGTCTGTGGCACACTAGCCTGCTCCTCAGCATCCTGCTGTCCTGCAACTCAACAGCAGCAGGAATTAGAGCAGTTGCAAACTCCGCAAATTCCAAAAGCTCACTGCTGCTGGTGGTAGTGATGTCCATCCTCATCCCTGTATCTGATTCCTTCTCAATTTGGGCTAAAAAGGCCATCAATGTCTCTTCCACCCCAGCTTCTCCACCATCACCATCATCACCACCACCACCACTAGTCCTTCTGTGCTGCTTCTGCTCTATTACAGACTGATCTTTGCTCTAGGTGGTGGTGGTATTATTGCTGAGACTTCTATCCACTACCAGTTCTGGCTTCTTCAGGATCATGTTCCACCTGGGCAAACTGGGGGAAGGGGACTCCCAGGGCCAGGGGAACGGTGTGGGCTCCCTTGTCCGCTAGTCAGAATGCTCTCAATTGCTTCCCCTACCACTCCCCTAACACTAGTCTCACCAACTACTTCACCATTACTGTTACTACTACTAAAACCAACCACTTCAAGTTCAGCCCCTGAGTCTTCCTTCTCACAGTCACTAGTAATATGATTAGCACCTCCTTTACTCCTAACACTAACAAGCTGCTTATCACAGTGCCCATGTTATTGCTGGTGACATTTTGACAGTGTTACTTCCTGATGCCTTTTATTGGTTTGCATGGCTTTGCTCCTCCCAGTGCTAGCCCATAAATACTGAGCCCTGTCACTTCTCTGGTGCCCTTTCATGGTGTTCCTGTTGCTAAGCGCTTGCTCCAGTAATTCGTGTGATTCCTGTGTATGACCCGGACTGCCTGACTACTCTGACTGTATACGTTCCTGCTCTGTGTACCGACCTGGCCTGGCTGACGTTCCTGCTCTGTGTACCGACCCAGATTGGCTGACGTTCCTGCTCTGTTTACCAACTCCGCCTTGCTGACGTTCCTGCTCTGCGTACCGATATCACTGTGCCCGTGATTGCTTGTTTTTTCTGTCAGTTAGCAATGGGTGCTTCCCATTTGTTGCCTGTAGTTAGCCCACCCAGTATTGCCTATATAGACTGGGCTCCTGCACCCTTTCACTGCCCTTTTGTGGTGTTTCTATGCCAGTGCAACGCCTGTCTGTGGATTCCAGTATACTTCCTTGGCCTGCCTGACTTCTCTCCTGTTCCTGCTCCTGTGTACCGACCCGGATAGCCTGACTACTCTCCTGTATTGTTCCTGTGTACCGTACCGGCCTGGGTGACGTTCCTGCTCCCGTATCTGACCCGGTTTGGCTGACGTTCATGCTCCGGTATCCTGACCCGGCCTGGCTGACGTTCCTGTTCCTGGATCCTGACTTGGCTGTGTTCCGCTTTGACTCTGGTCGCCTCGGCGACATTCTGACTTCAGGTGCCTTCCTGGAATGGCACCGCTGCCCACAGGCTTGTCTTGCCTCCGTGATTACACTGGTATTCAGTAGTTGGTTTGCTCCACTCAGTCATCGGTTGCTAGTGCTGCCTCCATTATAGCACCAGTAGTGCCTTCGTGTTTGTCCAGTACGTGGTACTGGTTTGCTCCTCTCTGACCTTACAGTCGCAACGGTTGCCTCCGTGATTGCACTGGTATTCAGTAGTTGGTTTGCTTCACTCAGTCACCGGTTGTTAGTGCTGCCTCCGTTATAGCACCGGTACGGCCTTCGTGTTTGGTACTGGTTCACTCACTCCACTCTGTCCTTCCAGTCGCAAGTGTTGCCTCCGTGATTCCGCTGGTATACTGTAGTTGGTTTGTTCCACTCAGACACCGGTTGGTAGTGCTGTCTCCGTTATAGCACCGGTAGTGCCTCCATATTTGTCCAATACGTGGTACTGGTTCGCTCCACTCTGTCCTTCCAGTCACAAGTGTTGTCTCCATGATTGCACTTGTACACAGTAATTGGTTTGCTCCACTCTGACACCGGTTGCTAGTGCTGCCTCCGTTATAGCACTGGTATAGCCAGATTTAGCTGCCTTACCCGGTATTTTGGTAAGGCCGGTAGAGCCTCCTCAGTTCCTTGCTGTACCAGTTTAGGCTGCCTTGCCCGGTATATTGATAAGGCCGGTAGAGCCTCCTCAGTCCTATTGCACCATCTTCTAGGCTGCCTTACCCGGTATTTTGGTGAGGCCGGTAGAGCCTATATATGTATACATTGTATGCTATATTACTTGAACCTGTCGTGTGTCTGTAACTTATGTGTGATGTTCAGGACCTGTGAGGGTTCTTCATTATTTTTTTTCAATAAAGCTGTGTTTTTATCTTAACTCTGTGACTGATAGTCAAACTGTGACAACCAACCCGGATTGGCTGACGTTCCTGCTCTGTGTACTGACCCGGCCCGGCTGACGTTCCTGCTCTATGTACCGACCCGGATTGGCTGACGTTCCTGCTCTGTGTACCGAACCGGTTTTGGAGGACATTCCTCCTCTGTGTATCGTCCAGGCCGGGCTCACTGCTCCATCCGGTATCCGGTTAGGGGCTGTCCTCCTGTGCCCTCTCTGTCCATGGACAGATCCTCTGGTTGCCTCGTTGCTGCTCAGGCAGCCTTATTACTGTGACCTGGTCACCGAATTGTGCCTCGTGATTCAACACCCCGGTATTGTAGATCCATCCGGTTGCACCATGGTACGCTTGACCTATTACTGTTACAAGCTGAGGTTGGTCTATTCCTGGGCACCTCAGGCTGTTCTCACTATCTGGCAGTCGACTCCAGCTCTGAGCATTCGTTAACCCCTTGTGGGTTGGTGCCATTGCACATTGAGTCACAGTCATTGCAGTCTCAGTTTGGCGTTACTCAGTGCCTACAGTTGCAGTCCTCCATTACTGCTCCAGCAGTCTACCTCTTGTCCAGGGCCTTCGTTTACTCCTGTGGCTTTAGTCACTATTGTGTCACTCTCTTCGTAGTGAGTGTCCTGTGGGTCTTGCGCTATTAGGGCCTGTCTGTCCTCCTGGCCTAATAGCAACCATTTCACCTCTGTCTCCTTTGGATTCACACGAACTGTAACTGACCTGTGTCAATATTATATTTGCTTATATATATATACATATATATATATATATATATATATACTGGACCCGTGTGGGTATTGATTACTGTAACCTGACCTGTGTCAGTATTATATTGTATACATATATTACTGGACACGCGAGGGTTATTCTATTTCTGTGTTTTTTCAATAAAACTGTGTTTTACCTAAACCTTCTGTGTCTGAGTGTCCGTATAACCGTTACACTGCTGGACCTTATTAGTAGTTGTACTAGCACTGGCAGGACTGCTTGGGGATGGCAAGTGTAATTTAGGGTCCCCTGCTGTTACACTTGGCATCATCTTCTCCTTACCCCCTCTTGAGTATTACAAGACACACTGGCAGCAGGCAAAGCACTGGTGGCAGCAGGCAAAGAACGTCTGACAGCATGCACAGTACTGGTGGCAGCAGGGGAAGCAAGTCTGACAGTAGGCACAGCAATGGAGGTAGCAGGGGCAGCACATCTGACAGCAGGCACAGCACTAGTGGAAGCAGAGTCAACAAGTCTGGCAGCAGACGCAGGCAGCTGACCTGTCCTGCTCTAACTACTACCCTTTCCTTCCTCCATTAACATTAATTTCCCCAAGATCCCTAGAAGCTATTTAGGGGGACTGGGCAGCATTGGTTCTGTAGTGCTCACTTCCTCCTTCTATCCAGACTCAATGGACACATAAGGATCCTTCCAGTTCCTCCTTTTATTTGTTTATATAGCAGTCACTATGAGCCTCTCCTGCCTCAATTTTGCAAAAAGATCACAGCAGAACAGCACAGAACATCTGTCTCGCTCTGTAGTTGCTTCTATTGTGTTTCACTTTGGCAAATACGTCACATTTTTATAGAGAATAGGCGAAAAACACTTAATAAAATTAGCAGAACCTTTCTATCCATTTAAAAAATGGTGAAGAATTTTGGCCAATGGGTTAAAAATGTGAAGATTTTAATTGCTGTTTTTAAGGCGGATTTTCCCGTGAAAAAGAGAACAATATGGTGTGCACAGATATTTTCATGGGAACACGGCGGGACGTTTCATTCACCTCTAATCCTCACGCCAATTAACTCTTTAAAATGTAATAGTGAAGAAATCTCTATCACAAAAAAGACTTACAGTTTTTGGCAATATTAAACGAAGGCATAAAGCAAAGGCAAGATGGTCCCTATGAGATGCCATTGCCTTTTAAAGACGAAAGACCAGACTTGCCAAACAACAAAGCTTGTGCAGAACATAGACTCAAATACCTAGAGAAACATCTGAAGAAAGATGAGCAATACTACAAGGATTACATGGCTTTCATGAAAGACATAATCATAAGAGGAGATGCTGAGAAGGTTCCAGACATGGAGATAAACCATCAACCAGAATGGTATATCCCTCACCATGGGGTTTACCACCCTCAGAAGCCAGGCAAAATCCGTGTCATCTTTGATTGCTCTGCGTTGTTATGTGTCAAAGACATTCAAAGATGTTCAGAAATTTGAGCTACACCATTTTTCTGATGCTAGCGAGTCTGGCTATGGAACTTTGACTAATTCTAGAGAAGTCTACTGCATGTTCGTTATGGGTAAAGCAAGAGTTGCTCCAACAATTCCAAGACTGGAGCTCTCAGCTGCAGTTGTGGCCACAAGAATTGGTGATCTTCTCAAAAAAGAATTAGAATTGGATGGTATCTGTGAATGCTACTGGACAGACTCCAAGGTTGTTCTTGGTTATATTAACTATGATGCAAGACGGTTCTATGTATTTGTAACCAACCAAATTCAGTGGATCAGGTCAAGCACTGAGCCTAGTCAATGGAGATATGTTGCTTCAGAACATAACCATGCCTCTCGCGGACTCACCGCACTAGACCAAGTTTTTGGAAGAGGGTAGAGAAAGCCATAGCTAGACTCAAACGTGAAAAGTGTGTGAAAGGTCTGAAAGAAAGATCCAATGAATCAACAACGCTTGACGAAAGGAAGGATGCTCAACAATTCATAATTCACATTGTCCAAAAAGAAGTGTTCAGTGATGGAATCAAGTCCCTAAAACAAGGAAAAAAAAATTATTCAAATCAGTCAAACAAGTTGTATAAACTAAGCCTATTTGTTGATGACCATGATATCCTAAGGGTGGGAGCAAGACTGACAAAAATGGCTCTCCATCCCCATGTGAAACACCCAGCCATCCTTCCAAAGGGGTATCATGTACCTCATCTACCCATAAAGCACTTCCATGAAAGGCTGCATCATCAAGGTCATGGCATGACCATCAATGAAATCCACTTCAACTGCATTTGGATCTTGAGATGTAGTAGTGAAGTATCATCTCTTATTTACAAATTCATTAAGTGTAGGAAGTTAAGAAAATGCAACCAAGAACAGAAAATTCCCGACCTACCACCAGAAAGGATGGAAACTACACCTCCGTTACCTACAGTGGTATGGATTGTTTCGGACCATTTTATGTTAAAGATGAAAGGAAAGAGCAGAAAAGATACAGACTCTTGTTTACCTGCATGTGTTCGAGAGCTGTCCACTTTGAGGTACTAGATGATCTTAGTACTGATGCCTTTCTTAACGCATTGCGTTGTTTTATTTCTATACGTGACAATGTAAGTCAACTCCATAGTGACCAAGGTACCAACTTTATCAGTGCCAGAGGAGAATTCATGGAATGGATGAAGGGAATAGACCAAGAGCGTTTGAAAGAGTTAGGCTGTAGCTTTGTTATGAACCCGCCTGCTTCCAGTCACATGGGTGGTGTCTGGGAGAGACAGATTCAGACTGTGAGCAGCGTTCTAACATCCATCTTAGACCAGTCTGCCAGGAGAAAGGACAGTTCATCCTTAAGAACATTTATGTATGAAGCAATGGTGATTGTAACAGTCAACTATTAACCTCAGAACACATCAATGATCCAGTGGGACCAGAACCATTAACGCCAAATCACATACTAACAATGAAATCCACTATCATCGCACCACCACCTAGAAAGAGAAGAAAATAATAATAAGAGCAGATAAAATGCCAAGACAAACGACATTGTTCTACTCCAAGATGACTTAGCACCACAAAAGCAAGGAAGTTAGCCAAAGTGGTAGACATCTTCCCAGGAAATGACAGCAGGGTCAGAAAACTGAAACTTCTTGTTAGTGACACAACAATAGATAGCAAAGGTACACACAAAAGTAAACCAATGTATCTAGAAAGACCCATACACAAAATAATGTTATTACCTGAAGCTGATTAAAGGAAGTAAGAGTAATTTAACTGTACTTGCTTAATGTATACCAAATGTTTTATAAATTCATGTTGAATTATTTGTAATAACTTAAGTTTCATTAAGAATCACACGTGATTTATAAAAGACCTTCCCAAGTTCAGTACGTATAATATGCAAATATAGTCTGCACCATGAGGTGATGTCGATCCAATTCTAAAATCACAATGTTTATTCAAAATTTAAAGGGATAGTAATACTTAAAATGTAAAAAATGTTGTAGGGTTTATCCCCCTAAGTAAAACAAGGGTACGCCCACTGCTGAGAGGTATTTTATTAAAAAATGATAACAGCTCAAACATGAATTTTTTTAGATGCAGTATCACAGTGGCCTGAAATTTACAGTGGCGCTGTTGCTACACCATCCTATAGACTGCTCTGGTCTGTAGACCATAAATCTTCAGGCCACTGTGATATTGCACCTAAAAAAATTCAAGTTTAAGCTGTTATAATTTTTTAATAAAGTATCTCTCAGCAGTGGGAGTATCCTTGTTTTATTCAGGGACATAAACACTACAACATATATTTTTTTACTTCTTAAGTATTACTATCCCTTTAAAATAGCACTAACCCAATACATGTAACTGCTGTTCATTAAACAATTTAACATACAGAACTGATGGATAAAAGATGCTTCCAAAGTATGCTCTGCTTCACAAACTAAGATCCACTTATTCTTATAGGCATATTTCATTTTAATTTAATGTATGAATACTCATCAGTTGACTGTTATGCCACAACAATGTCTATTAGACGTGTACTATTTAAACAAAATTATGGAAACCAACTCAGATATGCAGGTCAACACGAGACCATGAAGCCCAAAATGCTTATCTTGCCTATTTGGCAAATATGCAAAAGGCAGAGCCAGATTTACATGTCAGGTGCAATAAGCAAAGAACCCATACACTACTCATTCCCACACATCCATGTATCTTTCTCAGCTCCACTGTGGATGGTGAATTGGAATTGAGATGTCACCCCTATAAATCAGCAGAGAGGGCCTAACCATCTCCTTATAATTAGGTACTTTACATGCTTGCCTACTCTCTTTAGTAGTAATCTGGCCTTCTATATACTGACCCCTTGAATCCTTAAAGGGATAGTAATACTTAAGTATTACTAATCCCTGTAGTAAAGTCCTATTAAAAATAAATGTTTTGCCCCCAGTGTCATTTCTCAGACCTTTATGGTGTGAGAGATGATCGCTCCTAAAGTTGCCCTCTCCCTCCCCCTTCCCCGAAGTCAGCGTTGTAGCTGACTGAAGGGAAATCTGGTCATAGATCATCAGACGGCACTGCAGCAGAGCTGCAATCTCGTTAATAAAAAAAAAAATCTTTCACTAAAATGGTCTTCTATGTGTGCTTGCAAACCAAGCACACATAGAAGACCATTTCAATGACAATTTTCTTTTTTATTAACGCAGTCGCAGCTGTGCTGGAGAGCTGCCTGAAAGTCGTACAACAGGCTTCCCTGCAGGCAGCTAGAATGCTGTCTACGGGGAAGGGGGAGGGAGAGGGCAACTTTAGGAGCGATCATCTCTCAAACCATAAAGGTTTAAGAGATGACACTGGGGGCAATACATTTATTTTTAATAGAATTTTAATATAGGGATTAGTAATACTTAAGTATTACTATCCCTTTAAGAGTTCAACACATTGATTCGTAATGTGATGGAAACATCTCTAACACATAATGAGTTACATTTTTCTAGCACTACAAAATATACACAAATTGTCTTATGTTCAAAAGAAAAGGGAATCATTCTAGGCAGTGCTAACTGCACCATACGGGAAAAGTTAAAAAATCCTGTTGATTTAAATGGGGCTTTTAACTTTTTGAGTGCTAGAGAGGTCTCTGTTACATTACAAAGCAATTCATTGGAGATATCTTTAACTATAAAGGTATTGGAGCCCCCTTTTAAATCAAAGGGATTTGGGGGAATAATTATTTCTCCTCTGTGGAGCTCTTGGTTTGCCCCTCTATGAATCCACTTTTTCTTTGGACATAAGGTCTATAATCTAATTTTTAAAAAAAATTAAAAAAAATGTTGAAAATGAAACTACAAAGTAATGAAAAACTAAGTAAAACATTCTAGTGACAGTTTAACACTATAATTAATTTAAAGGCCATAATACCTGCAGTGAAGTTAAATCATCAAGCAATCTAATTTAAAATGTTACTGCTGTGGACTGAAGGGTATAGTCTTTCAATCTGATTGTACTAAACTGCAAGGCCGAGAAGCTTTTAGTATTGCTTTGGATTTAATATAGTTGTCTGTGAGTAGCCTTGCTCAAGTTAGCAAGGATAAAAAAAAAACTTTTTTCCCCTGCTTGATTGAAAGCCACTTGTGATTACATTATGATTTGAGTGGCAACACATTGCTTTTCAATGTTAAAGCGGTTTTCAGGGTCAATCACTTACTGTATACATTTCAGGAAAAAACTGCTATCTCAGTTTTATATTGACAAAGTTCACTAGGTTTTCATTTAAAAGGTAATGGAGAATATTATATTTTTGACACATTTGGTAAGGTTTTCATCTCAGCAAAATAATATGTAATTTTAGTTTGTCAAGCAGACAGAACTACAAGATTGTGTTTAGTGCAGGCATTATTTTAGTATGTATTGGGTCAAAGAGGTTATTTGTTTTTTTGCATCTACTTCAAAGTTTATAGTCAGAATATTTGCTATCAACTGCTTCCTTCAGCTCACCTAATAAAAACATCACACATCATTCTAATGTTGTTAACACAGCTATATCTATATATTATTCAAGAAGCAATAACCAACTGTGACTGGTTTCATTACTGTAAATAGCCCATACAAATAGTCAGCCTTTTGACTTGGTTATTGTCTATTGACCCAGCCAAAATAACTTTTTCCCGTTACCTATGGAGTACCCTGCTTCTTCCTTAAAAGAGGTAGGCAACCTTTGGTCTAACAGATGATTTGCACTATGACTCCCATCATCCCCAACCAGCCATTGGCTGGTTGGGCAAGATGGGATTAGAAGTTTCCAACTGCTGGAAAGCAGAATATCGCCTACCCCTGGTCCAAACTCCATTTCTCCCATAAGGCATTATACAGTTCATATCCTCAACCTTTATCTTTTACTCTATGAAAGCTTCAATCATAGTAAACATAGTAACATAGTAAATTAGGTTGAATAAAGACACAAGTCCATCAAGTTCAACCTTTGCTTCATACCCTAGTGATATGAGAACTGTATAGCTATCCTGCTACCAAATAAGTTAGTCTTTTTCAGACCTTCCTGATCTGCCTACTAATAAACAGTATAACCCTGTATGTTCTCTTTTGAAAGAAATGTATCTAATCTTCTCTTGAATGTATCCATTGTATCTGCCATAACCACCTCCTTGGGCAAAGAATTCCACAATTTAACAGACCTTACTGTAAAAAATCCTTCCTCTGATGAACTCTAAACCTCCTTTCCTATAATCTCAAGGGGTGTCCCCTGGTCACCTGATCAGGCCTTTGAATAAATAGCTCACCGCAGAGATCCTTGTACTGACCTCTCATACATTTGTACAATGTGATAAGGTCTCCTCTTAGTCATTGTTTCTCTAGAGTAAATAAACCAAGTTTGTCTAGTCGTTCCTCATATGTCAAATCCTCCATTCCCTTAATTAATTTTCTTGCTCTTCATTGTACCCTCTCTAGTTCTAGTATATCCTTTTTCAGAACTGGTGCCCAAAACTGCACTGCATACTCAAGGTGAGGTCTTACCAGAGATTTGCACAATGGCAAAATTATGTTATCCACTCTTGCTTCAATACCTCTTTTTATGCAAGACAGGATTTTGTTTGCCTTTGCTACTGCTGTTTGACACTGGTCACTGTTTCCAAGTTTGTAGTTGACAAGGATATCCAGGTTTTTCTCTAGCAACGAGTCCCCTAAAATGATTCCATTAAGTTCATAAGTAGCCTTGGGATCATTTCCTCCCAAATGCATGACTTTACACTTCCCCACATTAAACTTCATATTCCATTTGTTTACCCAATCTGCCATTTTACATAAATCCCTCTGTAGAGAGCAATTATCCTGTTCTGAATTAATTACCCTGCTTAATTTAGTGCCATCTGCAAATATTGACATTTTGCTTTCTATATCTATTTATCTATCTATAGGTCATTTATAAACATGTTAAACAGCAGCGGACCTAATACTGAACCCTGAGGTACTCCACTCTCCACTTTAACTGTATTGGAGAATTGTAAATTTACATCCACACACTGTTCCCTACCCTTCAACCAGTTTTGTATCCAATTTCCTTATTTTATACCCCAGCCTTCTGTGTGGCACTGTATCAAATGCCTTTGCAAAGTCTAGATATATTATATCAACTGCCTTGCCATTACCAAGGTTGCTGCTTACTTCCTCATAGAAGCTGAAAAGGTTACTTTGGCATGATCTGTTCTTCATAAATCCATGTTGATTCCTGCTAATTATCTTATTTTTTGTGTTGTAATTCTGAATGTAGTTCCTTATTATCCCTTCTAGCAGTTTTCCTACTACAGAGGTCAAACTCACAGGTCTATAATTTCCAGGTTCTGTTTTAGTTCCCTTCTTAAATAGAGGCACTACATTGGCTCTTCATCAATCTTGTGGCACTGAGCCTGTGGTGAGAGAATGTTTAAAGAGTAAATACAGGGTTTTTTCTAGCACTGCACTGAGTTCCTTAAGAACCCTTGGATGTATACCATCAGGACCCGGTGCTTTGTCAGTCTTAATTTTGTTCAGTCTACCCATGACATCTTCTTGAGTTAACCCAGTATCTGATAATTGTATTGCTTTATTAGTTACGTGTTGAGGCTCTTCTACCATTCCTTGATCCCTTGTATATACTGATGCAAAGAAAGTGTTTAGAACATCGGCCTTTTCCTTATCCTCACTAATCAACTTACCCATCTCATTTTTGAAAGGTCCAATACACTCCCTCTTAAGTTTTTTGCTATTTATATATTTGAAAAACTTTTTGGGATTAGTCTTGCTTTCCCTTGCAATTCGAGTTTCATTTTGTATTTTTGCTACCCTAATTGCCTTTTTGCAATCTTTGTTGAACTCTCTGTATTTTAAGAAAAAATGTTCAGTTCCTTCCGACATAAATAAGTTGAATGCTTTTTTTTTCTTTGCCATTTCCTTCTTTACATGTGTAGTTAACCACATTGACTGTGACTTAGGGCTCGATCCAAATGTTGGCGTCGCCAGAAAAAACTGGCGACGCTGGTTTTAACGTCAATTGAGCAATGCAAATGTTCTACTAGAAACAAGCGACGCCAGTTCTGAAACACACTTCGCCCGTCGCCAGAACAGCAAGATCTCACCCATAGAGGATAATGTACAAGCGACGCCAAAAGCCATTCAAATGTTGGAGTTAGGGCTAACGCGCGTTAAATTGCAACATTTCTCTCCAGAAATCTAACGCCTATTTTTTTTGGAGAACAACACACAACGCAGAGTACAAAACCATCGTCGAGGGAAATAAAACAGAGAAGCAGGTCATCCAAGGACAGAACCCAAGCATACAGGAGTCAGATATTAACCCCTGCAATGCCTAGCAAATACAACAACAAGGCCTACAACAGTGCTTCACAACCCCTCCACCTAAGACACCCCTAACATGCAATCTGGATATGCCAGGGCATCCCCTGAGGGCACAAGGGAATACCCAAATAAAAAAAACATATGCCCAACATCAGGTCCCACTGTGACAATGGCAATGAAGAGAAATAGTGCCTCAAATGTCCCATACACACATCTCCCCAGAAATGTGTAAAATCAATATTATCAAACACCAATGCAGAACATAGCAACATGGGAAAAGTGATGCACCCTGAGCTGGTGCACATGGCGCACCAACATCACATGACACCCTGGTTGGGAACCACTGGTCGACACCAGACAAACAAGTCACAGACAAACAATAACAATCAAGCAACCCCACAGGGACAGGGGGAACGCAAAGCAGCACAACATAAGCCATCCCAACACACCTTTGAACAACAGGGGTTAACACACAACACCACATGCACACCTGGCACTCCAGCAACAAATCAAGCTCACCTATGTAACCTCAGCAGTCCATGGAGACAAAACACACACCTGACAGCTACATACCAATTACAAATAATCACACCACTAACCACAGACACACCAGAAAACAATTACCTGGATAACTCACGCACTACCATTAGTCCATTATGACCACATGATACACAAAAAAGGGAAGAAAGGAAGGGGTTAACCAGCCATAGGAGAACCACCAGGCAGAGCCCCCCCTCAAAAAAAATGAAGAACTGGCGCACACTACAGGAGTATACCAAACCAAAGCTTCATCAGACAATGCAAAATTAATCAAGTGAATACATCAAATCAATCAAAAAACATCCAGCACAGGAATATGGAGTCATGAAGACATTCCAACATTGAATAATGCCTCCATAGACTGAGAGCAGGTATATGTAAAGCAAACGTCCAATACCATGTATACACAAACAAATCAAAGTGGCCCATTAGCAATGTGCAATATCATCAGACATATAAAGTGCAACATCATAATAATCCCAAAAGTATGAATACATCTATACCTATCTCTATGAATATAAGGGGAGGGCAAACAATGTGACCCCTGGAGTCATGGAGATGAGTATATGATGTGTATTCATACTTTGTTCATGATCACCACTTTGCACCTCACATGTATGATTATATTGCATATTGCTAATGGGCCACTGTGATTTGTTAGTGGATACATGGTTTAGCACGTATGCTGTACATATACTTGCTCTCAGTCCATAGAGGCATTATTCTATGTTGGAATGTCTTCATGACTCTTTATCCCTGTGCTGGATGGTGCACAATTGACTTGATGTATTCACTTGATTAATCATATATTGCCTGATTAAGCTTTGGTCTGGAATACCCCTGTAGTGTGTGTCACTTATTAGGTGTGTTGTTGGGGGGGGAGGGTGGGCACCGCCTGGTGGTTTTCCCTGGTTGGTTAACACATTCTTCTCCTCCCTCCCCTTGCTATCATTGCATATCCCTATGAGTGCACCTCAGCTGATCACAGTTTAATCTTGAGTAAGGAGTTATGTACATACCTGGTGCAATTCCTCCCCTTTGTTTTGGTCCCATCACCATGACCACATGAACAACACCTTACTGCTGTTTAACAGTGACAGCCCACCCTCCTTAGTTGTAGTGTGAGAGAGACACTGACAGAGAGACAGACCAACACCAGGATGTACACATGCTTGTACCTAAGACGACAGTGGAGGCGAATGTGTGAGAGGGTTAGGGCTCATCCCCCCGCCTCCAAGCACCCCTGTCCAACAGCTGTCCCCTGCTGCAACTGTTCATGTTCCCGCTGAAGGCCTGCTATGCTGACTTGTTTGTATATGTGTGTGTAGCACAGTGAATATGCCACTCCATTGCTTATCAATGCCTTGTCTAGGCGTCAGGACCATGTGAGCTGTCCATCAAGGGTATGGCAAGCAGAAATATGTATGTGTGTCACAAGGACCCTGAGCACACACCTCATCAGTATGTAGATCAAGATCCATGAAATAGCTCCTCTGTTTCATGGGTCTTGGTTTACACACTGATGTGTGTGTCCACTCACATATACATATGTCTGCTTGCCATACCGTGATACGAACCCCATGAAATCATGATGGCTCGATGACACCCTGACAAGCAATGGATTGTTCACTGTGTCAAATAACCAAGCTGTCCTCGTGGAGTGCAAGTAAGGTCTCCAAAGCAGTGATGACCAATGTGTTGTGTACACCTCTGGCACTCAAGGGGATGATGATGGGTCAGCAGTAGCATGACTGTTGTGTTCGTAGTGCACCTTCCAGTCTTCTTTTCATCCTCTGCAGGCATCCATGGCATGACCCCTCATGGTCCGGAAGTTTATTCCGGTGACACGTTGAATCCACGTCCATGGGGATCACCTGTTGGTGTCCATGTCAATTACAAATCTGATCACACATGATTATCATGTGTCATTGATCAACCCCTCCCCTGTCAGGGTTTAAAGGTATAGTAATACTGAATATGTTCCATGAACCTAACTAGTAGGGTTCATCCTCCTGAGTAAAACAAGGGAACTCCCCCTGCTTTGCATTCCAAAGTTAGTTCAGCTCACAGTTGAACATCATACATCAAATCTCACAGTGGCCTGAATTTTTACAGTGGTTCTGTTGCTACACCATCCCATGGACATTTCTGGTCACAGCACCTTGAATCTACATTGGATGGTGTAGCAACAGTGCCGCTTGACCATGTGAGACCACTGTGGTTTGCCTATGTAAAAACAAGTGCGAGCTGACATAACCTGTGAATGAAACACCCTTCAGCAGTGGGAGTTCCCTTGTTCTACTCAAGGGTATGAACCCTAACACATATTTGTTCAAACATTCTAAGCATTACTATCCCCTTAATTGAGATTATGTTGTTGATCTGTTGATATATCTAATGTGTTCATGTTGTTTAAGTTCAAGGCACATCATGGAACAACACCCTGATGTTGTTTGGCTTTCCAATGTCTGTGAGTTGAACTTGGACAAACATGTCTGAATGTGATGTGTGTGTACACCCTGCTGTAAAAGCTTGTGATGCCAGTCATCATGCCTGAGTTGTGTTCACTGCATAGCTGGACAATGCATTGGAGACAACTCATTCCCTGACACCCATGTTAGATGTGCCTGAGTTGTGTTCACTGCATAGCTGGACAATGCATTGGAGACAACTCATTCCCTGAAACAAACCACATCCTAAATAGGAAACATGCATGGACACAGATGTTATGACAAAGTGACAAGATTTATTTAAAGGGCCTGGAGAAGGTTGGCCTCACTTTTTTTTCCTTTTTGGAGGGTCGGGGGGGGGAGCTGTAGAGGAGGATTCCCTCCGACTCTGACGGGTTACCCGAGGGGGTCTGGTGGATGGTGGTGGTGGTGGTGGGGGTCGTGGCTCGCTGCTGGCTGGTGAGACATCACTGGACCCCTCCCGTGATGGCTGGCCCATGTCCTGCTGCTCATCCTGCCTGCGGTTGGAGGCCCGCATCTCGACCAGCATGTTGCCCAGTACCTCCATCATCCCCGTGTGAAACTGGAGCTGCTGGGTATTTGTCACCACCTGTTGAGCCTCAATGGCCCTGAGGCACCCCATGATCCGCCCTAGAGTCATCTCCACCCGTCTAAGGGCTCGGACACACCTCCTAACCAGTGTCAGCTGCTCCCCCTGGATGGCCACACATGTTGCGTCAAGGGCCGCTGTGCCAGACGGGGTTACAGGAGTGGAGACCCTAGAAGCTGGTGCAGGCGGTGGTGTGGCGTGGGTGAGCAGACTCCCATGGGGTGCCTCAGGGGGACGTTCAACATCATGGGTGCTGTGTGGGGAGAAATGATGCTGCTCCCTGGACCCGTCACTCCCCTCGGATCCTCTGTCCCCACGTTGTCCGACCAGTGGTGGTGATGGTGTTGGTGGTGGTGGTGGGGTGAATACCTCCCTTCGCAGGGGACGTTGTGGCTCACCCAGGAGCCCCACATGTTCATACCCCATGGGCCATTCATATGTGGACTCCTGGGTGTCCTCCTGCCACATATGTCCCCGTGGCCTAGGGGTTGGGCCAAAGCTGGACAGCTGGGGCTCTGGCACCATCTGGGGCATCAGGTGCCTACCCGGCGGTGGTGGTGGGGCCTGGTAGCCCAGATGTGGTGGGGCCTGGTAGCCCTGCTGCTGTGGGGCCTGGTAGCCCAGATGTGGTGGGGCCTGGTAGCCCTGCTGCTGTGGGGCCTGGTAGCCCAGATGTGGTGGGGCCTGGTAGCCCTGCTGCTGTGGGGCCTGGTAGCCCTGAGGTGGTGGGGCTTGGTAGCCCTGAGGTGGTGGGGCTTGGTAGCCCTGAGGTGGTGGTGCCTGGTGGGGCTGAGGTGGTGGGGCTTGGTAGCCCTGAGGTGGTGGGGCTTGGTAGCCCTGAGGTGGTGGTGCCTGGTGGGGCTGAGGTGGTGGGGCTTGGTAGCCCTGAGGTGGTGGTGCCTGGTGGGGCTGAGGTGGTGGGGCTTGGTAGCCCTGAGGTGGTGGGGCTTGGTAGCCCTGAGGTGGTGGTGCCTGGTGGGGCTGAGGTGGTGGGGCTTGGTAGCCCTGAGGTGGTGGTGCCTGGTGGGGCTGAGGTGGTGGGGCTTGGTAGCCCTGAGGTGGTGGTGCCTGGTGGGGCTGAGGTGGTGGGGCTTGGTAGCCCTGCTGCTGCTGGTGATGGTGGGGTGTGCCCTGGGTGCCATGGTGAGGCTGCTGCTGTAGTGGGCGTTGTGGTGGCAGTGCCCTGGATGTGGTAGCCTCCTCAGAGGAGGTGCCTCCGGAGTCCTCCACACGGGATGACTGGTGTGCTGTGTGGGGAAATGACATGATGCAATCAGTGACGTGAGCCATGACAGGAGTGCTGCAAGACTATTACATTGACATGTGAACAGTTGAGTGGCAGGATGGTATTCATTGCATTGCTTAGCAATGCATTGGTTACCATCCTGACACACATTGCTTAGCTTGACTACATCACATACATTGATTCCACTGACCTACAGTGGTGGAGATTTGGTCATCATATGCATCCTGAGCAGTGGGTATGGCTCGGCATATATCTCATTGCTATCCCCATTCATCAGGATCCATGTGGTGAGCAAAAGTGAA
The DNA here is from genome assembly GCA_037306005.1 of Rhinophrynus dorsalis. Classification (NCBI taxonomy): domain Eukaryota; kingdom Metazoa; phylum Chordata; class Amphibia; order Anura; family Rhinophrynidae; genus Rhinophrynus; species Rhinophrynus dorsalis. The sequence continues at coordinate 155,868,142 of CM074718.1, read as the reverse complement.
CCATCACACCTTGAATGCCACAAAGCCACTGCATGTCCTACACCTAGACCTTAACAGCAAACAAACACACTAGACCGCTAAACACAGCAATGCACCAGTAATGACCTATGACTACAGTCCAACCAATGATGTCGGCAACAGTAATGAACACACCAAGCACACCAACCAACATGATCTGTGGAACCCAGCAACACAATCATCTGCTGGAGGACACACAAACACACCCTTGACAGCTAAAATCCGAACACACAGCAAACATGTGCATGGTTAGACTGTACTATTTGCGTTTTTCTTCTACCTTTTCCCATGTTATGCTATGGAGACTAAGCACTGGTATGTCACGTGTTGTTTAGATCTCAGTGCATTGTATCCTCAGAATAACACAGGGATTGCAGGAGTGATGACACTGCATTTGTCATGTACACAAAACAAAAACCAATGTGGCTAACCAATAATGTAATTCATGAAATAAATAACAAGAAAGCGGCATTTAAACATTATAAAGCTGAGGGATCAGTAGAGGAATTTTCAGAATACAAAAATGCCAACAAAACCTGTAAAAAGGCTATTAAATTAGCTAGACTAGTGAATGAAAAATATATTGCTAAGGAGAGCAAGAGAAACCCAAAAATAATCTTTAAATACATTAATGGCAATAAATTAAAGGCTGATAATGTTGGATCCTTGTTAACTGAAACAGGTGAGATGGTCAAAGGGGACAGAGAGAAGGCAGATATTTTAAATACTTTATTTTATTCTGTTTTTACCAAAGAAGACCCAATGGACAAGAATCTGCAAAATACTTTTACAGAACAGTCACAGCAAACATGGGACTGGCTAACACAAGAAAAAGTGTTCAAAAAATTGAATGGTGTTAAGGTAGACAAAGCTTTGGGGCCAGATGGTATACACCCACTTAAAGGGATAGTAATACTTCATTTTAACTTTATTTTATTTTGTAGGCATTAAAAAAACATGAATGATATAAGTTTTATCTCTGAAACCTTTATGGTTTAAGAGATATTCACAAACAAAGTATCCCCCCCTTGTTCAACCAGATCAGAAGGGAGATGCCCAGGTAGACTGCAGAGAGGGACAATCTTCAATTAAGATAATGGAAAAAGCTGAAAAACTTGTCAAGGGGGGGAGGGCTTTCATTGTTTCATACAAAGAAAATTGTCCCCTTCTGTTATCTGTACTGTCATACAACCAGACTCACATCTGAGAAGAGATGGCATACACTAGGTAAAAGGGGCGGGGAGGGGAACTTTGCTTGTGAATATCTCATAAACCATAAAGGTTTGAGAGATAAGACTTATATCATTCTTCATGTTTTTTTAATGCCTACAAAATAAAATAAAGTTAAAACGAAGTGTTACTATCCCTTTAAAGAGCTAAGCCAGGCCCTGGCCAGACCGTTATATTTGATTTTCAGGGATTCTTTTATCTCCGGTATGGTACACATGGATTGGCGTAAAGCAGATGTGGTGGCCATATTTAAAAAGGGATCAAAGTCACAGCCAGGAAATTATAGACCTGTAAGCTTGACATCTGTGTTAGGGAAGCTGTTTGAAGAGTTGCTAAGGGAATTTATTCAAGAATTCTACTGGAACAGGAATATCATTAGCAGGAGTCAACATGTCTTTGTGAAAGATAGGTCTTGTCAAACCAACTTGATCGCATTTCATGAAAAAGTGAGTAATGATATAGATGCGGGAGCGGCGCTTGATGTGATCTATTTAGACTTTGCCAAGGCATTTGATACGGTTCCACACAAGAGGTTACTGTACAAATTGAATGAAATTGGCCTAGGGTAAAATGTTTGTGTGTGGATTGGAAATTGGCTGAAAGATAGAATGCAAAGAGTGGTAGTAAATGGCAAGTTCTCCAGTTGGATAAACGTGATAAGTGGAGTACCTCAGGGATCTGTCCTGGGTCCTCTTCTTTTTAATTTGTTTATTAATGACCTCCCAGAGGGCATAGGGAGCCATGGATCAGTGTTTGCCGATGACACAAAATTAAGTAAGGTAATAAGGTCTGAACTGGATGTGTCTTCATTACAAGAGGATTTGGACAAATTGAGTAACTGGGCAGGCAAATGGCAAATGAGATTCAATATAGACAAGTGTAAAGTTATGCATTTTAGGTATTATTATGAAAATGCAACATATAGTTTAAATGGTGTTTCTCTGGGGAAATCTACTAATGAAAAGGATTTGGGAGTAATGGTAGACAATAGACTTAGCAGTAGCATGCAGTGCCAGCTGGCAGCTGCAAAGGCCAATAAGATATTGGCATGTATTAAAAGGGGCATTGACTCAAGGGAGGAAGATATAATTATGCCTCTTTACAGGTCCATGGTAAGACCCCACCTAGAATATGCTGTGCAATTCTGGGCGCCCTTTCTGAAAAAGGACATTATGGAGAAAGTGCAAAGGAGAAACGGCATCTTAGAGGGGATATGATAACACTATATAAATATGTTCAGGGCCCATACAAAGAGCTCTCCAAAGACCTGTTCATTAACAGAACAGTACACAGGACAAGGGGCCACCCGCTTAGACTTGAGGAAAGGAGATTTGATCCACAACAGCGGAAGGGTTTCTTTACTGTAAGGGCAATAAAGGTATGGAATTCACTGCCTGAGGAGGTGGTGCTATCGAATACATTAGATGCCTTTAAAAAGGGCCTGGATACTTATTTAAGAGAGCATAACATAGAGGGCTATGTACGTTGTTATTGTTGGGATTGATATTTAGTTAGGGCTTGTTAATCCAAGGAGAAATCTGATTGCCATTTGGAATCAGGAAGGAATTCCCCCCCCATTCAGGGCAGAATTGGAAGTTGATATATTGAGGGTATTTTTTTTTTCTTGCCTTCTTTTGGATCAACAATGGTAAACAGGAATAGGAAGAGGGTTGAACTATATGGACACAAGTCTTTTTTCCACCTAAATTACTATGTTACTATGTTACATTGTCACCTCTTTCTGACACCCTAGTGAGTGTCCCCACCATCAGTCTTGTGGATCACATATGTCCTGCAGAGTGGGGATGGCGGGGAATGCCCCCTGGCCATCCCTACTCTGCAGGCTACATATGATGCAGAAAGCTGAACCTTGACTATTCCACTTAGACTAACAACCTACATGTACAACGCCTAGCCCTGACATGCAGTCACAATACAATAGGAAACACACCAATTCCCCTCCTTGCTATTCTCTGTTAACCCTTTGGTTGCCAAGGGACTAGCCAATGTATTGTCGACCAATGCATTACTCATCCCTGTGGCACTCAAGGGGTTGTGTGCAGACCTCTTTGTCACTCTATGTATGACATTGTGATACACATAACAGTTAGATCTGTGACTGACACATGACAGTGTGCATTGTTTTTGTGCTGTGCATGATATTGTTTTAGAAAGCATGAAGGTGGTTCAACAGGGACTTGACCATTACCATTCAGGATGGTTCGGTCATGTATTCTGTCCTTGTTTGACGTCCCTCCAAGCTGTGTGGGTGAATTGTGGTGTGGAATGCTGTCCATGTGTTCAGGTGTCACTGTGTTGGCCTCTGTCTGGTGGGTGTCAGGAGTTGTGTGATGATGTGTGTGGGCCTTGATGCACTTACCAGTGGACTGGAGACTACTTTCATCCCCGGTGTCACTCCATCCAGGGACACCACACACCATGATGGAGGAGATGGTCCTCCGCACGGCCTCCTCCCACTCGCTGTATTCCACATGCAGGGGCGGACCACCCCCTGTTCCAGCAGCGTGCAAGGCCTGCTCGCCCATTTTCTTCTTCACCTTTACAAAGATGGACAGAAATGGGAAAAGGGTTGAAGTAGATGTACGCAAGTCTTTTCTCAACATACATTACTATGTTAATATGTTACTATCTTACCTTTGCCTTGCAGTCTGTCCACCTCTTTTTCACCGACTCCAGGGACCGGCTGCGGTTGGACACAGCATTGACTGCATCCACAACCTCATTCCAGGCTGCCTTCCTCTTGCGGGACAGACCAGCTACAGGCCCCTTGAGGAACAGGATCCTGTGCCTTTGGACCACAGCCTCACAGAGGACAAGGTTTTCCTCCTCTGTGAACTTGGGCTCTCTGGACCTCTCCTCCTCCTCACCCCCAGAGGTTTGTTGAGAGCCCTGGCTGTGGCTCTCCAGCCCTGCCTGCACTGGCCCTGGCTGTGTGTGTTGCAAGGGGACTACCCCTCGTCCCACTGTCTCTGCCCCTGCACTGGATGTGCCTGCTCTATGGTGACTGCCCCTCCGCCCCAGGGATCTCCCTCTCCTTCCCCTACCCTGACCAGGGATGCCCCCCTGAATCTCCTCCTCCTCTCCTCCTACACTCCCCACCCCTCTCTCTTCTCCTCTCCTCTCCATCTCTCTCACCCACTCACACCCAGGCACTCACTCAGGCCCTCACACACTCACTCACTCACTCACTCTCTGTCACTCACTTGCACTCACAGACTCACACTGTCAAAGAAAATATAAAAAAAGTGTGTGTGTTTTACAAAAAAAATATGGACTATGTGTATGTGTGTATGTGTGTTTGGATGCGTGTATTTGATATGTTCAAAAGTGTATTGTGTCGCTTTGTGTGCTGTCAAACTCTACTTCTACCTGTCTGTGTGTGTGCCGCCTCAACTCTCTTTCTCTCAAAACTAACCTCCGCTCCTTGGGTCCTGATATCTAGCTCTTGGGAACTCGATAACAGACAAAGGTGCGTAGGTGATTTTGGGTCTATTTATAGTTTATTCCACTAAACTTGCTACTTTGGGGTGCTGTGATTGGCTGGGGCTTGGTAACGTTGGACGTTTCGCTTGTTTTTTATTTTTGGAGACGTTTTCTCGCGTTTATCGTGTATTTGGCGTCGACGATGAGGTCAAATTGTAGGCGACTCCAGTTTTGTAGTTTTCGTGTGTTTTGTAGGCCGTCGCGCGTTAACTCTTCTGGGTAAGGAAGATTTGAATCTCTCGTTACCCAGTTTTGTTTAACTCGCGACGCCAGTTTTTTTCTTCATGCTAGTTTTAACGCCAACATTTGGATCGAGCCCTTACTTCTTTTGCATTTTTTCCCCATTGGTATATACTGCTGGGTACATTCCGCAACCTAAATTTGAATTCTGACCATTTATCCTTTAGGAAAAGGGTTGAACTAGATGGACGCAAGTCTTTTTTCAACCTAAATTACTATGTAGCTATGTTAGTATTTTTGTCTTTAAATAATGTTTCCCAGTCTATGTGTTGCATTGAAGCCCTTAACAATTTGAAGTTAGCTTTTTTAACCTATACAGTTTTGCTTTGCCAGACTGATCTCAAATGTAACCATGTTGTGATCACTGTAATGTTCACTTACCTTAATATTGGATACCAATTCTGTGTTATTCGTTATCACTAGGTCCAATATATTGTTATTTCTTATTGGCACTTCCACCATTTGTGACATGTAGCTTTCATGAAGTATGCTCACAAACCTGCTACCCTTAGCACTCTGACATGTCTCATTTTTCCAGTTGATATTTGGATAATTAAAATCACCCATAATTATAGTATGCCCAAGCTAAGCAGTTTTACTTATTTGCAATAGCAGTTGGGCCTCAACATTGTCATCAATATTTGGTGGTTAGCATATACCCACCAACACCTTTTTTTTAATCTTTTACACCACATTTAGTCTCAATTTCTACCCACAAGGACTCCACATTTTGACCAGTTTCCTGACTAATATCATCCCTCTGGTTTCAAATATAAACACACACCTCCCCCTTTTCTATTAATTCTGTCTCTTCTAAACAGGGAATTCCCTCTATATTAACAGCCCAATCATGTGTATCATTCCACTATGTTTCTGTTATACCAGTTATGTCCAATTGCTCATTAACCGCCAGCAATTCTAATTCTCCTATTTTATCTACCATACTTCTTTCATTTGCTAGCATAACATTAATTTTCAAGTCACTCCCTACAAGCCTTTTATCTACATCTTTATTTACTAGGTGTTCCTCCCTATTTACTACATTTATCCCCACCCTTTCTCCAACCCCCTGATCATTTACTTGGACCCAGTTCCTATCTGCTCTATGTACCCAATTTTTGCTATGTATACCCTCCTCCCTTTCCTAGTTCAAAAGCTCCTCCAAGCTTCTTAGCATTCTCTCCCCTAGCACAGTGGCTCCTCTATCATTTAGGTGCAATCAGCACTTCCATATAGATTCCACCCAAGAGCAAAGTCAGCCTAGTGCTGAGCCATGCATTAAGCTCCCTGAGCTCCCTCTGCCTACCTGCACTGGCGCATGGCACAGGTAGTATTTCAGAAAATACTACCTTAGAGTTCCTTGCCTTGAGCTTGCATCCTAAATCTCTGAAATCATTCATTTAGTGACCTCCATCTTCCTCCTACTTTGTCATTGGTACCAATATGTACCAAGACAGCTGGATCACTTCCGGCCCCTCCCAATAATCTGTCAGCCCTGTCCGCAACATGCCTAACCCGCGCACCCAGGAGACAACATACTGTTCAGCATTCACGTCCCTGGTGGCAGATCACCCTATCTACCCTCCTAATAACAGAGTCCCCTATTACCACCACCTGCCTTGGTTTCTGCCTACTCTGCATCCCATCTAGCCTGGAAGGAGGACTGTTCCCCTGGCTGTTAGAGGAATCAGCCCTTTCCAGCTATCCTCATCAACATCTTCACACAACCTTGCAAATCTGTTGGACTGAGTCAACTCAGAACTGACCTTCCTCTTCCTCTGCCCACTACCTCCCCTCCTTACTGTTACCCAGCTGCCTACCTGTTGATCCTCTTCTACAGCTCCACCCTCTTCACCACTAACCCCACATACTACCTGATCTGTGAGTTCTAAAATCCTTTCCAGGTTTCCAATGTCTCGCAATGTTGCAATATTTCTTTCCAAATCCAATATCTTAGACTCTAAAAAGAAAATATGCTCACACTTGGCACAGCGGTATGACATCTGGAACGATTGTTCCAAGTATTCAAACATATGACAAGAAGTGCATTGCATGAGATTGCCTAACCTGCTATCACTCATGCTTGGTTTTACAATTCAAATAGATTTATACTGTTCTCTAATGCTCACTCTAAGGTAAGTAACCAACTTTAAATGTGAATGCAGTAGATCCCTTGAAATTATTGTCACCTCAGAGCTCTGCTGATTTCCAACTCCTGCTTCTATTCCAGCTCCAGATTCTTTCTAACTCTTTCACTTACCTGCAGTCACTTGAAAATGCAGTCTCAAAGAGCACACAGAAATGAGCCTAGGGACTGTATTTATACTTATACAGCAGCCAGGTAACTTCCCTTAGTCAATCACCCATAATCACACAGGCCAGAGAAAAACCCAATACACAGTTGGTTTTTTAACCCTCACAATACCCACACAAATTATTTTTTTTTAAACCTTAATAAAACACCAATCACACTCTCATGTACTTAACCAGATTCTTTCTAATTCCTTCACTTGCCTGCAGTCAATTGAAAATGCATTCTCAAACAGCACCAAATCCTTATCAGTTTACCAAAGATGCATCCCATTATAACAGAAAAACATTGTCTAACATTCTCCATTTATACATATAGACATTGATCCTTAAAATATATATTTAGCAATGGACTTTCTGATCATATGTGATTAATTTCACATCTGTAACACTGCTCTACACCCACCACTCTACCATTTTGCATAGTATTCACCCTCTTCCCTGGGGATCTTTTTCCACCAGGAACCATGATTGCGGGCCCAGCAGAGTTTTCAAAGGCAGTTTAACAACAGCGGGTACTAATGGGACATTCTTCCGAACTAAAGTTGCTTGATCAGAAGTTGGATTCAATCACTGGACTTTTGCAAGTTTTGCTGAAAAATTGGTGTCCTCAATAATACCTACCAATACTACAACTTCTGCTTGCTCTGTTCCAGTGTTTCCATTACCCCCTGCCAAACTGTCTAAACTCATTCTGCCAGAAGGAGTTTCTGTAACAACTGATGAAGAAGGTCCTCTGACTAAATGGCACTACTAGAAGCTGGGGAGGGATTAATGGGGTCCATAGTTTGAGATTGTTGTCAGTTACCAGTGTATCCTTGCTGCAGCTAACACTGGGGTTAAAGGTGCTGGCTGCAAGGCCAGATGACAGGATGAATATACTTGTATACTTTGTATAGTAGCCCACTTAGTGGGAGACTAGGTACTGGACCCTATATGCAGAATGGTAATTACTCAGACTAGAGTAGAAAATGCTGAGGCAGGACTCTGAGCTGTCCAGTGCTGGCTTTAATGAAGAAGCACTGTAAACTAATATGGTTAGACAGCGTTATGGCAAGACTCTATGGATTAAAAGAACTGGACTCAGCAACAAAAGGTCAGATAACCCAATTTGGGCAGACAGTACCAAGACAGGACTCTAGTAGAAGATTTGTCTCTTATGTAATGTAGTAACATAGTTGAAGAGGCTGAAAAACACATCCATCCATCAAGTCCAGCTCATACCAAGTCACCCCAGGTGATCCAGTGAAAGGCAAAAAAAATTTAAGCCATTTCCAGTTAAGCCCCATATTGTTAAATAAATCCCTTCCTGACTCCAAATGGCAATCAGATATTTCCCTGGATCAACATCATATCTGCTTTGATGCCAACTGTCATAATTCTCAATTTTGTTCTGTGCTAGATAGATATGCATTCATTTTTAAGAGCAGTTACAGTATCTGTAAGTACGACATCCCCAAGCAAATAATTCCATAACTTTACTGCCCTTACTGTAAAAACAGTCTGCCTTTGTTTTAATAGAAAGAGCCTTTCCTCTAGTCTTATTGGATGACCTCTCATTCTTAGCTAAGCTCTTTGAGTAAATATTTCATTGGAGAGCCGTTTTATTGACCCTGAATATATTTCTAAATAGTAATAATATTACTTCTTAGATGTCTCTTCTCTAATTCAAACAAACCCATCTATACCCCTTTTATGCAGGATGGTACCCTATTTGCTCTTGCAGCAGCTGAGTCTGCTGTGAGTCTATCAGTACATCTAAATGTTTCTCTAATGAGGATTCCCCAAGTAGTTTCCCATTTAGTGTATATGTAGAAGAGAAAGTACTGGGATGGTGAGACTGAGCTGTATCAGGACTGTCTCTCCTCTAGAGGCCTCAATATGGCAAGAAATGGAACAACTAGTCACACGAGTCTTGCTGAGTACTGCACTATCAAGTCTCTCCACTACTGGAATTATTACCGCAAGAAATGGAGCAACCAGTACCACAAGAAGCTTTAGATCCTGAGTTAGCTGTACCACTGGCTCCAAGGTAGAGCGGAATCAGAGCAGAGGAGACAGGAGAAGATGGAGCAACATACAACTGAAGAGAGAGAAGAATTCCTTCATGAGAGGAAGCATAACAGATAAGGTACTACAGTGGCACACAACCTTGGGAGACAATCCCGGGAGTGAGGTAGGTGTCAGGAATTGTGGTAACTCAGCTGGAGATTCAGACCACTGGAATTAGAGAGCAATCCGGGATATAGGAAGGGTCAGGAACCAGGTAGTCATCTGAACAAGGCGCCAAGGGGAAGACAATTTGGAGAATCAAGAGATAAGGCAGAGTCAGAGTAAGCGGAGAAGAGCAAAGTACCATGGATCTGACAAGTGGAGAGTCAGAAGCCAGGCCAGGGTTATTAAACAAATCAGATACAGCTAAGAGCTGGATGGTAAGGAAAGTCTGAAGGCAAGCCGGGATCAGGAACAAAGGCACTCACAAAATGCAGCTACAACACTGTCTCGAAGAACGAGTGCTTGGTTACCTGTCCGGAAGACAGGTAGAAAAAGGCAAGAGGGGCCAATAGGAACATAATAGGGGGATCTAGAGGTGAGAAGGAAAGCATGAAAGTTTTTTTAAAGCAGGTGTACTAGGTTTCAGAACTGAAACATGATATAGTCACAACCTACCAAGACAGAATTACATTCACTATTTGTCTGTTACACAGACAGGCACTTGCTAGATAATTTGAACACCTTTATGCTAGCTTGATTTCTATCTTTGATCAGCCATTTTAGACACTCAACAAAGCCTGAAACCGTTGACGCAACACACTCTAGAATTCCATACCCTGGTACATATTTCAGTGAGAATGCTATCAAAGTAGCCTAAAGAAAGGGTTTCCTCGAGAGTCAAGACACTAGAAGATGAACTATCTGTTTTGGGCATTCCTAGCACTTTAGAAGGTTTAATATCTGTTCGTAGTAACCTAGATCATATTAGTAAGAGATCCCAGGAACATGAAAGAGCCTGATCCAAGAGACCCTCTCAGTCCCCTTTTGAACAACTTAGAGCAAGATTCCAACCCCTCAGCTGTTAGGATCCTGAACCATACCTTGAACCCATGGAGTGGATCTGTTTGTCAAAGAAATCTATTATTTGCAAGGCATACCAGAACACATTGTTTCAGATGAATAATCAAACTGTATACACAGATTCTGGATGGCTTTCTGCAAGTGCTTATGAATCAAACTTTATTTCTCATCTGCTTATTATCCACAATCAGATGGTCAGACAGCATGGCTTAAAGGGATCATAATGTTTAAACACAACTATATTGCCGTGTCTACATTAGCCTTCTTTAGTGTATAAGAAACACTTTGTGCTGTTTAAAAACTCTTACTTTTGTGTCCTTCTGAAGTTATGAAGTGGAGAAGGATCCCCTACCCTCCCCTTCTGGCTTCCTCCCACTGAATGGCTAGTGTTTTATGCGCCCCATGGCTGCAGCAAGGGAAAAACTTCAGGAAGTATAAGGAAAATCCTGCCCCCTTGAAGATGTAGGGCAGGATTTCCCTTTGCTTACTGAAGTTAATCCCATGCCACTTCCGTTCAACCACAGAGAGCTGCAGCAGTGACGAGGGCAGAAGGGGAGGGTGGGGGATCCTTCTCCACTTCATAAATTTAGAAATATGCAAAAGTAAGAGTTTTTAAAAGTATGAAAAGTGTTTCTTATAATCTAAAGAAGACTCTGCAATATAGTTGTGTTTATACATTATAATCACTTTAACCAGAGTCTTGAACAAGTGTGCCATTGTCATAATCAGTACCAAGACAACTGGAAGGCCTTACTCCCCTTGATAGTGTTCTCATTTAACTCTTTGCTCCAAAACAGTTGAGTGATCCCAGTTTTTCTCTGCCTTGGGGTACAATCCACATACATTTTATCCTTGATTTTCAGTTAATTTCCAGTCAACTGGAGTACTCAAAGCTCATGCTGAAGCTGCCTCTCTGGTTGATCTATGGCAGAGTATTCATGCAATCCTGTTGGTTTCTCTAGCTCTACCAAAAAAGAGGTTCTGATAAACACCATAACCATGAGTCTAATGATCAGCAACAAATACAGACTGAAAACTCCAAGCCATTAAGGGCCTTTCTGCTTCATGTAGTGTAATACATACATTAGCTGGTGTTTCCATGTATCCTGTTTCAGTTTCTTCTAATAGTCATGACTGTTGATAGGAGACTTACTTTCAAGTAGTGTGGAATACCTTTCATAAACTGGAAACAGTTCAGTATCTGAATCTGTAATAGGACATGGGATATACAGTGAAGCAGTGAAGTCTGGTAGAATCTGTGCTTCATTCAGCATCTGCCCCTGGGAGTGTGTTTGTAGATTTATTTGTTCCATCCTTAGCTGAAAGTTCTTATTGATTAATGTACGTTCACAACCTTGTTTGTCCACTAGTATAAAAGTTCTTGGATTAATAATTGTCTTTGTAGATACAGGTGATTTCCATCTTGGCCATAAGGGTTTAATAGTTTGTACCCTCTTCTGGACAGACTGACCAACCCAAGGCTGCCATGCAAAGGTTGGAGCAGGTGTATGGGCAGGTCAAGAAAAAAGACTCTCAAATTTCCTGATTTCCTTTAATAGATAATTGTTTTTATCTTCCTGGTACAGAAAGAGATTCATTAGTGAATGCAGTTTGCATAGGGATATCATATATATATATATATATATATATATATATATATATATATATATATATATATATATATATAACATTTCATCAGGACTTTTACCATTAACAGTTGAAGGAATGTTAATACCCAGTTATACTCGAGTCCTTAACCCTTTGAGTGCCAGAGGGGTACACAACGCATTGCAAAAGGTACCCTCTGGCACTCAAAAGGTTAATGGACAGCACTGTTTAAGGCAAGAAGACAATCCTATAACATAAAGTGGTAGAATGCGTCGCTCACTGTGAGCGTAACCGCACATGCACAGTAGAACCTCTCTACTGTGCATGTGAGGATTTGCACACAGGGAGCTTCGCTGTGAGCCTTCTGGAGCTCCCCGTTAAAGGAGCAGCGTGTTCGGTGAGTCTCTACTGTGCATGACTGCAGTCATGTGCAGTAGAGACTCGCCGAACGCGCCGTCCTGCTCCGGACGGCTCATGTCCTGTCTCTGCTTCTGGCTCCGGGGCAGCAGCCGGGGCCGCTGGGTGCACTTTAGCCCATGTATACGGGCTTTCATACTAGTAATTAATAAATAAATGTTGATACATATTTGTAGTTATGTAATTACTTTATAACAATAGCTTGGTCAAAAATCTTTTTACTGTAGCATTTTTCCTTTTCATTACCCTACTACTTTGAGGTGGTTAGGTATATTAATATCCCATTTAATACCTAGGGTATTTGCCCGCTCTTGTGTTTCTACTGCCATGGAGACAGATCCTCCATCAGAGTGTAGGGCTCTTGAACTACCAGTACTAGTTGCACTGTGCATGTGGTGTAACCATGTAAACCTAGTATATGCATCAACACATCTTTATATCCATAAAATGATGTAAAGGAGCTATATGATCTAGGTAAATAAAATGAAAGTGCTTATTAAGAATGTATTTAATAATGTAGGAGGAACCCGGTGATAGGGTTTTTAATGTTAACCCCTTGAAGGCCAGGGCTTTTTTTACACTAGGCGACCAGAGCAATTTTGGCCTTTTTTTTTTAATAACATTTTTATTGAGGACCAAAAATAGGGATACAAATACAAGGTGTATACAATAGGAGCATTACAATGCAATACATAACAAAGGATTATGCAGTGATTGAGCATAATTAGACCAATTAATGTGAGAGAGAAATGTATCCACATCTGGCCCTCAGATTTAATCTGTAAACCCCAAACACCCAAACAGGAAACGAAAAAGAAAAAAGAAAAGAAAGGGGGAGGAGGGTATTTTTGGCCTTTTTTAATTCATTGAGTACGCCAACACAGTTCAAATGTTTTATGCCATATTTATATGTTTAAAACATTATTTGGTTTAATTATAATATAAAAAGAGAAAATTATATATATATATATATATATATATATATATATATATATATATATATATATATTTATATTATCTCATAGGTTTTCCTTTCACAATTTGTACACAATTACTGCATCTGAAAAAAATATCCCCATTTAGATTAATGTATTTGTCTTGAATATGAGAGTTCCCCATGCACATAGGATTTCAGCCTATTTTCACATCTACAGGGTAAATAATACAAGGTGGGTTCCACTATTTCAAAGCTGTAAGCTTTCAAAATCTGGAATGCAAGGACCATAGCTTAGTTAATGGTTTCAGAACCCAAAAATGTCCCATACAAGTATATGCTGAAAAGCAGACAGCATAAGGTAGTACATAAGTAGAATTCTGATGCATTTCATGCAGTTTTTTAGCCACAAATCTGCACCAAATTTATGATAATATTTTGGTTTTTAGCATTTATAACACTTTCATTACAATGTTGGATTTCAAGCACTGGATTTTTACAGTAAAAAGGCTTGATTACTGTTTAACTATATCTTCTGAGTACTGATTATGTGTGTTTTTATATTCAGACATGGAATTTTCAAAGATCGCTTTACAGGTGCCATATGTAATTTAGGGCAGTTTAGCAGTCCTCTAGTTCAAACTACACCCACAAAAGTATATGTTTTTGAAAAATAGACAACCCATGTTTTAATTCAAGGTGCATTCTGACACTTTTCATTCAGCCATTTTATCCCCAATCCCTCCCAAAACTTGCAGTATGAAAAACAATTCACATTTACATAACAATGTTGCTGTGGATTTCAAGCAAAGGATACTTGTAGATGTAAAAGAAAGCACTGATTAGAGTTCAGATATGATTTCTGATTATAGAGATTCCCCACATGCATAGGTTTGTCATGTTTTGTGGAAGCTACTGGCCCAGATTTGGAACATGCAGGTTTCCATTTTCAGACATGGAATTTTCACAGATTGCTTTACCAGTTCCATATCTCATTTGAGGTAGTTTAGCAGTCCTCCAGTTTAAATTATCCCCACAAAGTGTATGATTTTTGAAAAGTAGACAACTCAGGGGTTCATTCGAGGTAAATTTTGACACTTCACATGCAGCTGCTTTAAAACCAGTCTAAATCCCTAAAATGAAGCAAGAAAAAAATATGCATTTTTGATGGATTTATTATATAAAATATTTAGTTGTAATGACAACTTTTTGACAGGTATTTATACATTGTTTAGTGAAATCTTTACAGTTGTTTCTAACTGTACCACATGACCCTGTTTCTAAACAAAAAAGTAACTTAAATAAATAACAGGTGTCTGGTATAAAAAATTATCCACAAATAAATGGTACCCTTTCTTAAGTAAGGAGTAATCATGTAACAAACAATATGTGCACTTGCTCCCAGGAAGTCTGGGCAACCAGGTGGATGAAAGTGGCAGTTCTTGCCCTCATATACCTGGAAAACATGAGAATAACCTGTGGTACTCTTGCAAAGCTTACAGAATCTTACTCCAAACCTAGAACTCTTAAAGGAAATGTACTGTTAGAATCCCAGTCTTCATTTCTTCAGGGATTCATCATCAATTCAGATGTTTTTATGGGGGTATATACATCTGCAAATTTGGCCTGTAAGTAATTTATTAGGGGTGAAAATTAATTTAAATTTTAGCATCTTCTCTTGGTCATTGTTTGTGGGAAAATAAGCATAGCACAGATGGGCTCCAATATGAACAGATGCTACTTTTTTTTTTGTTTGTTTGTTTTTTTAATTATAATATATAATAAAATCCATATGTATGGGTTGCCAGATTTACCGCCTTGCAATGTTGGATGACTGATTGGTGGCAAGATATTGGGTTACATGGCCATTTGTTTGGAAGATATTATCCCCCAAAATATCTTCCGCCAAAAAATTAATTAAAAAACTGGACTGGGTAAAATCGGCCTCCACTTTAAATCATGGGTTGGCTGTGAATGCAGTAATAACATAAAAAACACAGATTGGTGGTACCCATTCCATAGGGTCGGGACCAATGGTAGTTCTTGGAGTAGTACACAGGACAATATGTGTCTTTTTAACAGGGGGGTCCAGAGTGATTTTTGGAATTATAGCTAGAAGTACCACTAAATTGACCTGTATCACAACCTGATGCAAAAATCTGTGGCTTCAGAATCTGACAGCGAAAAACCAAATGCCTTTATGGAGGTATACATCCTCTGCATTATTACCTACCTAGCTACCTACCCTAAAATACTTAACGTCTAATTTCTAGTAAATAACTACCCACTCACACTTACTAACCTATTTAACTTCGCCGCCTATGTAAATTACTATTTTTTAAATTTCTTTAATTAATAATAAACCTAAAGCTCAATTCTACCTAATTTTCCAATAAATAACTACCCATCCAAGCTATACAACTAACCCAAACAATATTAAATTGCAGAAAAAAATATGGTTAATATTCATATGTAAATACTATTTTTTATTCCCTATACCTGTACTTAACCCTAATCCTAAACCTTTCCCTAACCCATGTAAACCCTAATCCTACCTAATTTAACACTAACTACCCACCCAAACTATATAATTAATTAAGCTAAAAAATGTAATTAATGAATTTAAAACAAATTGAAAGAGGACAAAAAAAAGGTATACAGAGCAGCAAATGCATATCTGCTACACCTGATCACTGTTAGTTACAGTGATCAGAGTTGCAAATTCATTTTTTTTTGGCAGAAAATTACTTGAAACACTGTAACAGTTTCTTTCTTCCTCAGGAACTGAGTGAGAAGGAGGGAGACAGAGATAAGTGACACCAGCTCCTCACACCGACTCTGGTCCAAGACGCATAGCAATCTAATGTCTCCTGGGACAAGCGATTTTTAAATGGGATTCTGGATAATTCTTTGTTTTGAGCACCTTATGCCACAGCAAAGACTATCAATCATACTGACTGTTTGGTATGTTCACATGTTCCTGGTGTTGATGCAAGTAGATATTATACCATGCCAGCCAGACTGAGGGATATCTAACAAGCATGGGACAGAGTGCAGTATAGCATTATGTGGCTGACTGAAACTAAGCATAACTGCTCTGCATCATTTATCCCGATATGGTATTATACAGGCAAACCAGAATGGTGTTATAATTCCAATACAACATCATGGGGAGACCAAGTTAATGTGGGAAAGTCAGGTGTTTGTACCAAGGGTAAAGAAAAATTTACTTCCTAACCACACTGTCATTTGTTTGGTTAATATGGCAGTGGAGATATACAAGGCTACACAGGAAGGGATGGCGTGGTCTATACCTCCCCCATTTGGTATATGGAGTTCTATGGATACCAGTGGGCATGGCTGGAGGGCTGTTCCACTGATCTCAATGGGTGAAATTTTACCAGCCTTTGTAATTTATCAGCGCATACTAACTGTTCACATAACAGATGATAGAATACCAAATTGTGCTTGCAAAACTGCCGTCTCCTTTTATTTTTATGGAGGCAATTGAATAAAGTCATGTGTTTCATCCACCATGATTCAGTGATTCCAGTTATGACAAAATGCTCATTTTCTGCTAGCATTTCCAATTGTCCAATTTTGCCTTCCATTTTTCTTGCATTCGCTAACATACAATTATTTTTTTTATTACTCTGTACTTTACAGACTACATACTATTTTTTTATATATGACTTTAATCATGGTTCCTCCCTGTTAACTGCATTTATCTTCATCATCTCCACCCATATGATCCCTTA
Organism: Rhinophrynus dorsalis; assembly: GCA_037306005.1. Classification (NCBI taxonomy): domain Eukaryota; kingdom Metazoa; phylum Chordata; class Amphibia; order Anura; family Rhinophrynidae; genus Rhinophrynus; species Rhinophrynus dorsalis. Next base: position 155,851,048 of record CM074718.1, on the reverse strand, counting down.
ATCAGTTCCTATCTATACTCTCTACCCCATTTGTGTATCTGTACCCCCATTCCCTAGATTAAAAGCTAATGCAGACTATCTATCTACTAGCACAAAAGCTTCCTATCCATTTAGTTGCATTCCATACCTAAGAACAAAGGCAGCCTAGTGCTGTAAAGAACCCCAAATCTTTCCTACACCAATAATTTAGACATGTTTTGAGCTCCCTCTGCCTTCCTGTAGTGGTACATGGCACTGGTAGCTAAGGATGGGCGAAAGTTGTTGTCATGTTCCTGTGAGAAATTTCACGAAAACCACGTTGTTATCTGCTTTAAAACTAGAGCTTATAATTTTCACATCTTTCACCCATTGGCCCAAATCTTTTGCCATTTTATCAATAACTAGAAAGTTTTCGCCCATTGATTTACGTTCTTTTCCCACTTCTGCTATAAAAACGTGACTTTTCGCTGAAGGCAGATACAATAGAAGCAGCTACAGAGTGAGATAGACATGCTGTGCTGTTCTCTTGTGATATTTAGCAAAAATTGAGGCAGGAGAGGCTCATAGTGACTCCTATCACTATGAGCAGCAAAAAGAGGAACTGGAAGGACCCTTATTATGTGTCCACTGAGTCTGAGGAGGAGGAAGTGACTAGCAGTACTCAACCAATGCTGTCCAGTACTCCTAAATCACCCCAAGGGATCTTGGGGAATTTAATAAGAAGGGAGGAAGAAAAGGGAACGGGATGGAAGGGAGAAAAGGGAAGGAAGGGAGGAAAGGGAAGGAAGGGAGAAAATGGAAGGGGAAGAAAGGAAGAAAAGGATAGTGAGAGCAGGACAGGTTAGATGCCTGTGCCTGCTGCAAGATGTGCTGCCCCTGCTGCCAGTGTCAACATTTCTGATCCTGCAGCCACTAGTGTTATACCTGTTGCCAGACGTGCTGCCCCTGCTGCCAGTGCCACCATTTCTGATCCTGCAGCCACTAGTGTTTTACCTGTTGCCAGACGTGCTGCCTCTACTGCCAGTGCCACCATTTCTGTAACTGCAGCCACTAGTGTTGTACCTGTTGCCAGACGTGCTGCCAGTGCCATCATTTCTGATCCTGCAGCCACTGGTGTTGTACCTGTTGCTAGTACTGAACCTACTGCCAGTGCTGAACCTACTACTAGTACTGAACCTGCTGCCAGTGCTGAACCTGCTGCCACCAATACTTTGCCTGCTGCTAGTGTTTCTTGTAGTACTCAGGGGGGAAGGATAAAATGATGCCAAGTGTGACAGCAAGGGACCCTAAATCACACTTGCCATTCCCAAGCAGTCCTGCCACTAGTAGTACTACTGCTACTAAGGTCCAGCAGCTTGTTAGCCTTAAGAGTGAAGGAGGGGGTAATAAATAATCTCCTGATATTATTAGTGACTGTGAGACTGAGGAGGAAGACTCTGCGGCTGAACTTGATGTGGTTGGTGTTAGTAGTAGCAGTAATGGTGAAGCAGCCGGAGTGGTAGGGGAAACATTTTACAGCATCCAGACTAGCGGTCAAGGATGGGGGAGTCCTCCCCTTCTCTTCACTACAGTATCCAGGTGGAACATGAACCTGCAGAGGGTAGAACTGGTGTTGGGGGAGGAGAGCAGGCTGAGAATTAATACCACCACCACCAACAGAAGCACAGATCAGCTGCCTGTGCCTGCTGCTACTTCTGCTAGTGCTAGTCTGCCTTCTTCTTCAGGGCAAAAGGCAATGGCAAGTGTGACATTAGTGGACCATCTGTCACCTCCTCCAAGCAGCAGTGAGATGTCTGGAATAGAGCAGCAGCAGCAGCAACAGCATGTAGGGACTAGTGATGGTGGTGGTGATGATGCTGGAGAAGCTGGAGTGGAAGAGACATTGATGGCCTTTTTAGCAGAAACTGAGATTAAATGGGAGACAGGAATGAGGATGGGAATCATCACCACCACCACTAGCAAGGACATCTTGGAATTAGAGGAATTTGCAGCTGCTATAATTCCTTCTGATGATGAGATGCAAGGGCAGCAGGATGCTGAGGAGCAGGTTAGTGTGCTACAGACCACCATGGACACAGTGGGAATGGGGTCAACAAGCGATGTGAGACTAGGACAGGTTCCACTTGCCAGCGGTAGAAATACTCCTGATCCTAGTTGCAGTGCTGACTCTGAGGCAGTAGCAGCAACAGCAGCAACATTATCCACTGCCACAGACAATGAAGGGGAATGTGGAGGACAAGAAGAAAGAGGCCATTCTTTTCCACCTTTCCGCTTCCCTCTGAAGTCATCATGGGTGTGGGACTATTCTTCTCTTAGGGCATGCACAGTACAGTCATCAGCAACAGCACTGTGCACAATTTGTGGCAAGTCAGTGAAAAGAGGAAAGGAGGGAACACACCTTGGCACAAGCGCCCTCATATCACACATGAAACACAGACACCATGACATTTATTCCAAACATGTTAAAGCCAAACACCCACCACAGAAATCAAGCACCACTTTTGCTGTCCCTGACTCACCAGAGAGGCAAAAAGAGGCGAGGCGGAGATCAAAGAGGAGGAGGAATAGAACAACTCAGGCAGAGACTAGAAGTTCCAGGATGAGTGAAACAACTGGCTCGCCATCACCTTCTAGGGTAACTACATCTTCTGCTAATCCTCCTCGTTCATTACCTCCCCCGCCAAATGATAGCCACTCTGTTGGTTTTAGGATGTGGCAGTTCGTCTCTACCCATTGCACACTGTGTGTTGCACTGACCACACATGTCAGTGTGGTGGAGGAGAATAGCAATCAGTGCATCAAGTGGCATCTGAGGAGATTCCATCCTGCAGAATATGCTAAGATGGTGGCAGGGAGGGTTCATCATTACTATTAAACTGTCATCAAGTTATCATGTGTCCTTGGCGGGTATGGCAAAGGGGTACAGTGACAGTGGCAGTACTTGGTTTCGGGTGTCATGGTGTTTGGATACAGCTGTGTCCCCTGATGTAATTTACCACACACATACTATGCACATTGCAGTTGATGAGGAGACCCACTGATCCTGCTCTCAAGGGAAAAAATGTATTCTAATAACAACAACCCATGATGACTTTGGAGGAGGGGCAGGTGGAGAACATTTAAGGGCCAACTTGTTCTTTTCTCCACAAATACTGGGGGCTACTTATTCTGCTGCTACTACCTCAGACGGCTCACTGGAGCCAGTCGTGGCAAATGGAATCTTCATCATCCATCTTCCATGTTACTGCTATTGTTGATCCCATTCCCTTTCAGCTGCTTAATCATCCTGCTACTTAAACAACTCATCAGCAGCAGTACGAACAGCAGTTGCAACTCAGGACTCAGGAGGACATTTGACAGTGACCACTGGCCAACATGACCTGCTGGCATTAGGCCAGTAGGGTATTTTTATTTTTTTCTCAGGGCTTGTGTTTTAAAAATAAAATAAATAAATAAAAACTAGTCCTACAAAAAAATAAACAATTTTTGGGGGGGTTGTTTCTAACAAGCCTAAGTCGTACAAATCAATGTTTCTTTAGGGCTTGTGCCAAACAAGCTTATGTCCTACAAATCAATGTTTCTTCAGGGCTTGGGCCTCTAATAAATCTAAGTCCTACAAAGGCCTCTAACAACAAATCAAACAAATCATCCTCTACAAAATACTCAATTAAGTTAAGTATCAGGGCACCCCATTGGCAGCTTATTTCAGGTGGTTACTGTCTCTGTCACTTTAAATACAAATGTCTTATTTTATTTTATTGATTTATTTTTTTATTAACTGTCCCCCCAAAAGCAGTCAAGAAATCCCCCCTCCAAATCAAATTCCCTGTTCAAATGAATCATTCATTCACCAACACAGGAACCCTCCTCAGACCCCTTTATATTGTGTCTTATGGTTTTTATTTTATTTAGGATTTCTTTTTTATTAAGTGCCCCCCAATCCCAGTAAACCCACCAGAAATCATCCCCTGTTCAACTGATTCTTTCCCCACACCCCACCAACACAGGCACCCTCATGCCCCTTTTATACTGTGCCTTTGAGAAATAAAATATTATTTGTAATGTGTTGTGTGTAACTTCTATGTTCCCATTGATTTCAATGGGCGAAAAAAGTAGAAAAAAAGCGGAAAAATCTGCAATTTTCACGTGAAATTTTTTGTCAAGAGGAAAGTGCCATTTTTCGCTGATTTCAGTTTGAGGTAGAAAGTTTCGCCCACCCCTACTGGTAGCATTTTGGAAATAACAACCATGGAGATCCTTGCCTTGTGCTTGCACCCTAGATCCTTGAAATAATTTTTTATTGATCTTCATCTCCAACTTTGACATTGGTAACAATAATCTGTCTTACCTCCCCACAGCACATCACAACCAAGCATCTGGGAGTCAGTGCGGTGTATATTCTTATACAGTAAAATGTAACTAACATCAAGGTTTGTAAACATGTGATGTACAAGGGTGTTGGCTGTGTTTTGTACACAGCACTATTTGCATATGTTACTAATTTGTGTTGTACACAATGCTTATGGTATGGGAGTATTAATAGCTGCAATGTCCACTTCTTTATAGAAGCTCTCCTGGAACAAGAATGAATAAAAACTCTGTGTCCAGCTGATTACACTCTGATTTATGGGTGTTGGTATGTAATGCCACGGGGCTTTCCCATAAGCTGTGAAGACAACTGAACCACAGCTAATGCAAATATATCTATTTTATTGCTTGATGACTGTTTCAGTGTGTTTCTTGATTACTCCGGAGTCCAAAGAAAGTAACTAAAATCAAGGTTTGTAAACATGTGATGTACAAGTTTGTTGGCTGTGTTTTGCACACAGCACTAATTTCATATGTTTCTAATTTGTGTTGCACACATTGCTTATGGTAAGGGGGGTATTATTAGCTGCAACAACCACTTCTTGATAGAAGCTCTCCTGGAACAAGAATGAACAACAACTCTGTGTCCAGCTGATTACACTCTGATATATGGATATTGGTCTGTAATACCATGGGGCTTTCCCATAAGCTGTGAGGACACCCTGAACAAAAGCTGATACAAATATATCTATTTTATTGCTTGATGGTTGTTTCAGTGTGTTCCTTGTTCACTCTGGAGTCCAAAGAATTGTGTATGGTTTGTCAATCACAGATGGACCAAATTAATTTTGGAATGTTGAAGAACAAGATGGGTAGGTGAATTTACTAAATTTGTTGATACACAGTGGCAACAAAAAGCACAGGAAAGAAGTTGTAAAAATGTACAGAAATAGGTGAAAATAAAAAAAAGTAAATTAAATTTGACTTAACATATTATACATTTGCAGATTATGAAAAGTTAAAAGGTAAACAAACTTTGTTTTCTATTCTCTCCTGTTCCTCAGTCCCTCACCCCCCCCCCCCAGTGTACAAGATGAAATTCCCTTGTGAAGACTAGAGATGCGATACACCCTTCAACATGACTTTCCATGTACTGAGGAGTTGAAAAGCATAAATGTTTTGGAAATAGACGCCATATCAAAAATGTTGTAATAGGAACATACTAATAAACTGGTGTTTTATGAGTACTATTATCATACATTTCATTATGTATCTTAAACAGGAAAATATTACAGTTTGACATTATGTACCTGTCCTATAATTAAAACATGGTTTACTTGCAGTGTTTTCATTTTATACTTCATTATTCAGTGGACATTTCTTATAACATTTAATGCCTTAACGCCCTGCAGTCCCAGAGTTGGACTTGACTGATCACCTGTGTCGGCTAGCTAAATGATACCGTGAAACTATCACAGTGCCCGTGATTGCTCGCCCTTGCTGTCAGTCAGGGGTGTGTATTCCCCGTTGGCCGCCTGTTTAACGCCCGCCTAGCACTGCCTATTTAAACCAGCCTGAGGCACTCTTTGGTTGCCCTTTCGTGATGTCTCTGTAGCTGCAGTCACCTGTATGATGTATCCTTGGGCCTGTGATCTTCTACCAGTGTCAGTGTTCTCCACTGTCAGAGCTGCTGCTGTTTGGTTCCTGTCCTCGTTCCAGATCCGGTGGTCTGTTGTTCCTGAACCTGCTTCTGCTCCGGTCCAGGAGTTGTTCCTGCTTCCGTTCCTGACCCGGGTTGGCCGTCCTGCCGTTCCTGCGGTTGCCCTGGAGGGCAACCTATTCCTGTACAGTATCCTGATTCACTGCGTCTGGCTGCCTGTCGCCTGGGCGACATTTTCATCTTGGGCGTTCCATTTGCTCCAGTACGCGGTAGTGGTTTACTCCATGTTACCGGTTGCTGATCCCAGTGCATAGAACCGGTTGGGCGTTCCACTTGCTCCAGTACGCAGTACTGGTTTAATCCATGTTACCGGTTGCTGATCCCAGTGCATAGAACCGGTTGGGCGTTCCATTTGATCCAGTACGCGGTACTGGTTTACTCCACTTATACTGGTTGCTGATCCCAGTGCATAGAACCGGTTGGGCATTCCATTTGATCCAGTACACGGTACTGGTTTACTCCACTTATACCGGTTGCTGATCCCATCGCTTAGAACCAGTTTGGTGTTACCGTTGCTCCAGTACATGGTACTGGTTTACTCCATTTACCGGTTGCTGATCCCAGTGCATAGAACCGGTTGGGCATTCCATTTGCTCCAGTACGTGGTACTGGTTTACTCCATGTTACCGGTTGCTGATCCCAGTGCATAGAACCGGTTGGGCATTCCATTTGATCCAGTACGCCGTACTGGTTTACTCCATAGACCAGTTGCTGATTCTATTACATAGAACCGGTTGGGCGTTCCATTTGTTCCTATACGTGGTACTGGTTTGCTCCAATTACCAGTTGCTGATCCTGTTATATAGAACCGGTTGGGCGTTCCATTTGCTCCTGTATGCAGTACTAGTTTTGTCCATCTTGCCGGTTGCTAACCCATTGCATAGTACCGACTGGGCGTTCCATTGCTCCAGTACGTGGTACTGGTTTACTCCATTCACCGTTCGTAGACTCTGTTGCATAGAACCGGTTGGACTGTTTCACTATCCTCATATTCCTGCAGGCTGCCTTACCCGGTATATTGGCAGGGCCAGTAGAGCCTATTTACAGTCCGTTGTAACATCTTACTGGCTGCCTTGCCTGGTATATTGGCAGGGCCGGTAGAGCCTATTTACAGTCCGTTGTAACATCTTACTGGCTGCCTTGCCCGGTATATTGGCAGGGCCGGTAGAGCCTATTTACATCCTGTTGTACCATCTTACTGGCTGCCTTGCCCGGTATATTGGCAAGGCCAGTAGAGTCTATACTGCCGTATCTTGCTACTACTGTTTACACCCAGATTGTGTATTGATATATGTGTATGTACTGACCCGTGGGGGTTCCCATTAAACTTTTCAATAAAGTTTGATTTTTATCTTACTCTGTGTCTGAGAGTCATAACAAACCATGACAGAAACTGACTGCTTCTGCTTGCTTTCTTACAGAGCTCCTTCAGGAGCTCTGTGAACACAAAACACATGACGTGCCAGGCAGAGCTGTATCTTGGCCTAGGCACTTTACAGGTGGCGGCATAAAAAGTCAACCCCAACTGCCTGCTCTGACACTACCAGGCATTGTCCACATCCTTGTATTGGGGAGATGCTGAGCATTCGTGTAACGCTTATGTGAATGCACACATTGTGTGCCCTAACCCTTCTTGCCTGCCTAGTCAGAGTCCTACTCCAGCAGTGAGTAAAGTACGTGGACGCCAGCGGTAAGCCTGAGACTGACTCATGAGTGCCAGAAAGGTACCCATGCAGTGCTGTGTGTCAGGCGAGAAGAAGGTGTGTTTGTGAATTGGGCTGACAGAGGCATGGGCTGTCTCTACTCACAGGAATTAGTAACTACGTTGGATTGTTTCTTTGGAAAACTGCTTAAGTAGACAGATTTGGTGAGCATAAAAGCAACCTTAACCCTGAGTGCCAGGAGGGCAAGTAACACATTGTGGAGCAATGAATTCTGTACCTAATGGCACTCAAAGGGTTAAATGTGCTAGATCACATTTTTTCATAGAGGTCATACCCCTTATAGAGTGTATAATCTTTGATGAAGTTCCGGCATTTAACCCTTTGATTGCCCGAGCGGTACGCAACACAATGCTTCTGGCACTCAAAGGGTTCAACGAGATGAAGATAAATTCAGCCACCTCCTGGAGCTACACATTACATCTTGATTACTCTATGTCATGGTGAAAGTGTGAGAAAGCTGCTGTAGAGAACTAAGTATATATTGCATAGTGTTACCTAGCTGAAGACCATGATGTGAGAAACGGCACTCAGCTGACTGTGTGAGAGGTCTGCAGAGAAATTTGCTTTTTGTAGCTCTGGGACAAACCACTAGTTGCATTTTCATGTTATGAGAGAAAAGGACAGTAGGAGGGGAAAAAAGCTACCAAATCATTCTCAGGCAAAATTCATCTTTTTTTTTTTTTTTTTAATGCATGCCATCTCATCAAATGCTACAACAAATGTTGCCTGTATGAACAATGCCTTCTTCATAGTTTATACAGTTATACGGTGTCTTGGTTCTGGGAATGACTATTTCTTTCCTATAATATACATACCTGGGTACTTTCAAAATGTGCTAACCCAGAGATCTTTGAAATATTAATCAATAATGTTCCTCAAAACACAGTTCTGGGTGATGGGTCCCTGCTTGCTCTAACCCAGGGTGTGCCAGTCTGTCCTTAAAGAACCATATCCAACAACTTCGAGATCTCTCTACACACATTAGACAGGCAGGACTTCTAAATCTGCCTTGCTGGTGGATTGAATGGAACGTTCAGATTCATTTCATATCTGTATATCAGGGTATTTAAATTAATACAAATGTAGCTGGGAAAGTTTTATTTGTTTTTTTTATTTGCCAAATGAAGCTTATTGCATTGAAACTAGTAGGTGGTTCTCATTCTGTTTGCTGTGGTGGAACACTTTGGTTTCACATGAAATCTCTGTGGAACCCTAGCAACTAAACCTGGGACCCCTCTAGCATTCATGTGGCTCTAACACAGTATAAGTGTCACATACACTGGAATGCTAACTTGTACTGGAATGATAATTTTTTATTCAGGACTAAATCATTACGTTAAAATTTCAGGTATCAGTTTCCAGGGAGTCTCAGGAAGGAGTTGGGTTTACAGAGGAAGGGGTGAATCCTTAACGGGAATAGGTGTGGCCTGGACAGGGAGGGGTGGGGTAAATAAAATGTAGCAGGGTGCGTGAGTTTAGTCAGGCCTAAGGCAGCACAAAACCTAAATACGCCACTGGTGCCAGGACTGCCACTGGTCATTAAGGCACGTGTCAGGGCCATCACCGGTCATCAAGGGTTAAAACTGATGTGATCTACATTTAAAATAAATACAAAGAATATTGCAATAACTGGTCAGAGCTTTTTTTTAATCAATATTAAGCCTTTGCTGAGCAGATGGCTGGGCAACTGTGCAATGCACACTTCTGCACACTTCTCTGGTATTTAAAGTTATAGTAATTTTTCACAAAAAAGTAGCTCCTATTAATCTTTATAGTATTTGGGCCATGGAGACAGTTATTTCAATACTGTCTGAGTTGTAGTTCAAAATTAATTGAATGGTAAAGTATCCCTCCCTGCCCTTTTTACCAAGTGTAAGCCACCTCCCCTCAGATGTGGAATCTGGTCTCTTGACCAGACAGGTCGCAGCAATGGACAATCTTCTTACTGTGAGCATAAGGAAAACCCTGCCTCCCTTGACAGGTTTTTCAGTTTTTCCTTATGCCCACTGAAGATTGTCCCTTGCTGCGATCCATCTGGACACTCTTGCTGCTCAGAGGTTACATAGTTACATACATAGTTACATAGTAGACTTTTATCCATCACGTGGAAGCCTTTTCCTAGTCCTGTTTACTGTTGTTGATCCAAAAGAAGGCAAAAAAAAACCCTCAATACAGCAATTTCAAATTCTGTATTGAGGTGTGCAGTGTTACACCAGTAAAAGGGGTGGGAGAGGAATATATAATTCAACTAGCAATGTGAGACGGCGTTGCCCGTCATGTCATGACCGTTGGGCGCACGTGTGTGAAATGCAGACACACTGATAAACACAGACATATGCAACACACAGGCAGACACATACCATACATCCCAAGTGTCCCTCTTTACGAGGGACAGTCCCTCTTTGAGGGCCAAATCCCTCTGTCCCTCTTTCCCACCCTGTTGTCCCTCTTTTTAGGAGGTCAGACTGCGTGCAGGGCCGGCTCCACCTATAGGCGAGGTAGGTGCCGGCCTAGGGCGCACAGGTACTGGGGGCGCGGGCATGCAGCGGAGAAGAGCTGCGCCCGCACACACCACGCCGGGAACCACAACACAGTCAGGTCTGTGTCTCTCCCTCATTGGGTCGGATCTTTAGTAATGCAGAGCGCGCTGGGAGTCATGATCTCCCTCCGCGCTCTGCATTACTGAAGAGAAGACTGAGCGGGAGCTACAGCTATTTGATGGGGGGCAAGTTGGAGCTGAGGGGGCATAGTGGAGCTGCTGGGGGCAAGTTGGAGAGGATGGGGGTAAGTTGGAGCGGATGGAGGTCAAAGTGGAGCTGATGGGGGCAAGTTGGAGCGGATGGGGGTCAAAGTGGAGCTGATGGGGGCAAGTTGGAGTAAAAATGCTTGCACCAGCCATGACTGTGTGGTGTGTATTACTTTGCTCTACAGCAATAAAGCAATAAACTTCAGTATATGTGTTTATACATTAGTCTGTGCAAATAAAATACTTTGGTCTTGCACTAAATCATTTATTAAGTTACATAAATAGCCAGTAATAGGTCATGAAATAACCTAAAAATTCTTACTAATGCCCTGCCCACCAGCCACACCCCCAAAAATATCACGTAAAACTACAGTGTCCCTCTTTGGCCATGTGAAATGTTGGGAGGTATGCACATACACACAGTGAGCGTCAGAAACATGCAAAAGACATGTACACACAGACACACTGGAGATGCACACATGGACACACATATGTAACAGAGATGTACACACACACACACACAACATATATGAGCAGAAACACATGCGTGCATGAGTTGTGTACCCCTCTGGCACTCAAATGGTTAAGGTATAGACAGGCATGTCAGAGTTAAATAGCAGTGGGAAGTGTATTCATACCTGGGAACATTGATTTGTGGAGTCCCTAGAGGGGACTGATGTGGTGCTGATGTGGAGAGACAAATGGGGCAATCTGGGTTAAAAGTGGGCGGGGCTTAATTGCGAGTAGGGGGCGGGGCTTAACATAAATGTGGAAAAGTGTTAGTAATAGGCTGGGGAAGGAGGAGAAGTGGGAGGGAAATGCAAGTTTACAGTGTAAGGTGTTTGAACACACTCCCTGAGGGGTTAAAATTGATACACAACCCTGTGGCAGTCAGTGGGTTAAGTGTGTACCTGATGGTTGTCTGTCCTGTGTCTTGCATGGCAAATGATTTCAGTGAAGAAATAATTCAGCAATGAGGGCCTACCTTAACCCTTTGAGTGCCATTTTGTTCCCCTGGTGCTGCACTACAGGTCCTGCTGAGGCCACTGGGAGTCAGGGTGAGTGACTGTGTGTGTGTGTCAGCCATATTTATTTCTGGCTTTGTGTGTGTATGTGGTGCTGTGTGTGTGTGAGTGGGGGCATGTGTGTTTGGTGCTGTGTGAGTGGGACATGTGTGTGTGTGTGGTCTGTGTGTGTGAGTGGGACATGTGTGTGTGTTTGTTTGGTGCTGTGTGAGTGGGGCATGTGTGTTTGTCTGTGGTGTAGGAGCAAGTGGAGGCCATTTTATTTTTTTCTGAATTTGATAGTGGTGGGCGGGCTGCATAGTGGGGGCGGGCCAACTCCCTGCATGACTGAATCACCCAATAGGAGTAGTAACTCATGCTTTATGCCTCCCCTGGGTGTGTTTTGGCAGGCACAAAGTCTTCTTTTATATATATAGATTACTCTTGAAGTACAACTCGGATAGTATTGAATTAACAATCTCCATCACTCTCTCCAAAAGTCTAGTTAGTCCGTCTGTGACTCTGCTTGTCTTCTATAAGGAATTATTAAATTTTCCAGTCATTTATTTAACATTTTGTAAACAATACAAACTGAGTCATGATTTTTCTTTTTTTGCTGTCTGCTTTTCCTTATTCGAAATATTTATGGTTATCATGTGAAATCCTAGGAGCAATATTAAACATACATATAATTGTATATAAAATATACAAACCAACCTTTTTGAATCTTGATTTTTTTAAAATTCTACATCCAGATCTGTTTTTCTTGTTACAGTGTTTGCTGCACTAATGCTGCCACCTGCAGGATGTTTAAAATACTACTTTATTATGTGTAAATGCTTACTTTAAAGAAGAGCTAACACCTAAAAATAACCCTTGCATACCTTAATATGGCCAGAAAATCCTAATGACCTCTATTAATTTAGCCTTTGATTCTTTGTTCAAGAGAAAACATCTTCAAACAATACTGGAAGTCATGTCTATAGAGGTGGACATGACAGATGCTGGCAATTTTTTCAAAGTGAAGCAGGAAGAGAGCATGAGCCTATTTAACCCTTTAAGGACCATAGGGGTGAGCAATGCATTGTGAAGCAATATGCTGCACAACTCTATAGTCCTTAAAGGGTTATAATTATAATGGGTTACGATTACAGTGACATGAGTTTGAGGTTTGTAGTTCAGCTAGCAACTGTCATGTTTACCTCCATTTATATGACATCTGGGACTGACTGATGATGTTATTCATTCAGCAAAGACACAAAATTAGTTCTCCTTTAATATATGACAGTGATGTACCTGATCATTTCTTGATGACTGCATAACTGGGTACAACATGCAGCTTATTTAGCCAACATATAAGTAGCAGTGATTGTCCCAGAGGTTATGATGATAGAGTGTACTCTCTCTGTGGCCCTAATTTCAAAGTATAATGTTTGAGAATAGCAAACAATACACACAGCATTTGGACTTAATAAGAAGAACTGTAATAAGAAAAAGGAAATTGAATGAGCATTATCTAATATGTGATATGACACCAAAATAAAAAAAAATAAACATGATACAATTAATAGAAAGGAACAGTTTAGTCTTTTTGTAGTGAATCACTGCTATTTCCACAAAAGAAGTAACAGTATTATATATTTACAGCCCTATGTGGTGCACTGAACACACATGGCAATGTGGTGGAGACCAGTCGAATACAGGGTATCAGAGATCATCTGCAGGCATTCCACAGCACCGAATACACTAAGTTGGAGGCAGGGAGGATTAATTAGTTTTACTAAGTCTTGACATCACATCAAAGGTCATCATAGTGATGTCAGTGCTTAGTTTATTGGGGCATGGTTAAACATTGCTGATCTAAGTGTGAACATGTTTAGTTGCAGATTTGCCTGTTACTTAATATGAATGCAGATGTGTTAATTGGTGTGATACTTCCCAGTTATTCCCCTATTTCACAGTGTTTTCTTGTGCACATTGTGCATATTGCAGTTGCAGTTGATGATGAAAGGCACAGTTCTTTTCTGCTCTGCAGGGAAAAAATGTATTCCACCACAACCATGATTTAGAGAAGCATAATTGTCCTACTTATTCTCTCTAGATGCACCAAGAGTGGTCTGGGGGCTTCTTGTGTTGTTGCTACTGAATCAGCAACACTAGGGCTAATTGTAAGTAGATGCATAATCGTACCACCGCCTTTCTTATATCAGTGCTGATGATTCCAGTCCTCAGCAACAGCAATTACAGCAGGGGCAAACTGAATGTCACAAGTGGCATTTCCCACCACCATCTAGCACTGCTGGCACTAGGCCAATAGGGCATATACTTTTTATTTCGAGGTTTGTTTTTTGCAATCCTGAGGCCTACAAACAATTTTTTCTCAGGGCTTATATTTGGCAGACCTGAAGCCTACAAACAACATTTTCCGAGGGCTTGTTTTTTGCTATTCTGAGGCCTACCAGTACATTTTTCTCATGGCTTGTTCTTTGCTTAGATTAGGCCTACCAACAAATTATCAGGGATATTTTCAACAAGCCTGTAGCCTGCAAACAAATTTTTCTCAGGGTTTTTTTGAGTAGGCCAGAGGCCTGCAAATACATTTTTCTCTGGTCTTTTTTTTTAGCCTGAGACTTACAAGCACATTTTTCTATTGGTTTGTTTTTGGCAAGCCTGAAGCCTACAAACAAATTTTTCTTAGGGATTGTTATTGGTAAGCCTGAAGCCTGCAAACTATTTTTTCAGGCCTAGCCTTGTTGGAAACCTGCAATCAATTATTTTCTACCCTAGCCTTGCAGTAATATTTTGAATGTTAAAGCGAAACTACCACCGCTAAACAACTTGAGCTGAAATAATTCCCCTACTAAGCAGCTAGTCGCCAGAATTATTACCTTGTTAAGTAGGATTATCCATTCTTCTCAGGCTGACAGGCAGAACAGAGCACAGACATCTTCCCATAGTGACGTCTGCATGCCTGCGCTGACAGTCCCTTTTCGAGTTTAACGGCTCCTAGCAATGCCTCCTACAGTCGGCTGGGACTGACAGTGCAGGACGTCACTATGGGAAGATGTCTGCGCTCCATCCTACCTGTCAGTCAGTGAAGAATGGATAATCCTATTTAACAAGGTAATAATTCTGGCGACTAGCGCTACTAAGTAGCCAGATGGAGAATTATTTGAGCTCAAGTTGTTTAGCAGTGGTAGTTCCGCTTTAAAGTTTCTGAAAGCAGCAATATAAATATTTTTTTTCTCTCTGCAAACCAGTTGCGGTCCTATGCTGTGCTTACCACAAGAGATTATTAAAAAAAAACGTTACAACTTCCACTAAATGTGGTGGAAATGTGTGGCGGTTGACTGATGTCGTTTGATTGATATATATATAGATATATATATAGATATATATAGATAGATATATATAGATATAGATATATATATACTAGTTGAAGAGCCTGTTACATGGGCCATAGTGCCTTCGGAGCGCCCCGCTCTGTATCAGCCGTGGCAGTGGCAATCTCTACTGCACATGACTGCAGCACGCACAGCAGTCTTTACTGTGCATGACTGCAGCGTTACGCACGTTTTAGCGAATTATTATATAGTATATATATATATATATCATCATGCTTCATACGGCTGAACACCAGAGCAATTATTTGCATTATAATCTTTGAGTTGAATTTAAGCTTGCTCAGATTACTGTCAAACATTAATCAGTTGTAATAGCAGTGGTCCCTACAGTGGTAGATGGCAGCAAACTTTAAATCCCTCATCATTATCCTCATCCTTAGTGCTGCTGTTAATAGTACATGTTCTGTAGGTATCCCTGTCGTGTGGGTTTTGTCTACTTCTGCTACCTGATACTCAGATGGTATAGATGTTGGTTAATGTTTAGAACTCTAGAAGTCTACAGTTGTGTAATCATTTACAATATAACCAGCTGAACCAAAAACTCTCTCAGACTGCACACTTGCTGGTGGAAAACTAAGGATTTATATGGCAGTACTTGTCAACGCTGGCCACACACACTGTTTTGTTTGCCATTAGTTATGAGGTCATCATTTTTGCTTATAAAGTATCTGTCCTGCAAGTATTCTGTAACTATCTCTCATGCAATGGGTCCACTCCTGGGAACTACAAAGTGTTTATGTGTATCAATTACCAACCGACACCCTGGAAACAAGCCCCACAGTGATGTGCCGCTACCAGCATGGCCACCGCAATTGTTAGCTTGCCGCCCCAAGAAACATTAATTGCTTTCTGTCATGATGACATTAGTTTATAAATATGTTGGGAATGGGATGTTCTTGCTGATATTGTTGCTGCTGCTGCTCCTGGTATTAACCCTTTGCTGTCTTCTTTTTCACTATGCTTTCAACCACTTTTTTGGCCTTAACTTTCTCTCTCTCATCCTCCACAATACAACCCTCCACTCGATCTGTAAGTATATCTGTATATTCTTTGACAGAATTCAATTCCTCAGAGAAATGCTGCTAATCATCACTCCTTGTCAAAAAATGTTGACACTTTGCAGAAAGTTAGACATATTTTGTTTAAATCAGTGGTCCAGCAAAGTAGCAATAATGTATTCCTCATTGCTTTTATTGGATACTGCTCAAAGCATGCTAAAATGCCCTTCACTAGCTGGTGCATGTCTGTGTTGTCATTTTGCAAGATTCATCAACTGTGCTCCTCAGTTTTATTCTGCAGTAAAATATATCAGTGGGAGAACTCACTGATGCCTGCTCCATATGATTAGCCAGCAAGGTAGCCTCCTCAAAAGGTTTCAGCAGCTCACATAGAACACACTTTAATTTCCATTGCCCAGGTGACAAAGATGATTCCTCCAAGACCTTCCAGTTTTGCATTGTATGCTCACTAATGTCTTTGGGGGAGATTCACTAAGTGGTGATAAAGGGGTGAAAAAGTGGAGATGGATTTTCCAGTTTATCACTTCTCCAGTTCCTATGTTATTCTATACAGACTATGCACTAAGATCTCCAAAGTTGAAGAATTCTTAATGCATAGGGTCCATAGAATAACATAGGAATTGCAGAGATATCACTGGCGAAGTCATCTTAACTTTATCACCGCCTACTGAAACACCCCCCCCCCTTATTCTGCTTGTACAAATGCTTTATCATGTATAGTGTGGAATTCCACCTGGAAGGGACCTCCATTTTCAGCTGATTATGGGGCAGGAATACATTGCAAGAACTGTAGGAGTGGCTAAAATGAGCACAGATTTTGTGTGCGATATTCAGCATCTCTCTGAGGTTTCGGATTCTGAGAGGACTCTAGTCACAACTAAATTTAGGATATGGGCAAACCAGGGTACATGCACCATATCACCTATTCTCAAGGCAGCTCTTATGTTGGAGCTATTATCCACATATGCAAAACCAGCTTTAAAGGACCGGACACAAAACATTCCTCTATCACCTGTTTTAGTTTATTTAACACATATATGTCTTGTGGGATTGTCTCTTAAAAGTCTGTATGCACAAAGTGGTGTGTCAGTAGTATGGGCTACCCTGCTGCTGTTCTTTATTAATACTTACAAAACAAGAGAAACGATTAGTAGCCACAAGCTATTGTTGCCCACTGGAGGGAGGAAGCCCAGTGAGCAGTGATAGTCATAGTCTGTACTCTGACCACTTGTCCAGATATCTGTTGTCAGGAGAATTTTCTTTCAGTTTGAGGTCTACAGCCAATTGCCCACCACATTAACCACCTACTTATACAATTCTCACACAGCCATCCTTGAGAAATAACTGCAACTTGGGATTTGCCAGTGGGGTGCAACACATGACATCAGTTCTTTAAAACCTCTGTTTTCTTGAAAGGAATAAGGCAGCATGTCAACTGTCAACATCTTCGCAACATTGCCATTCCACAGGCATACTTTGGAATTACGTTTGTGAAGTTTTTGACTCAGTAACTATGGGCACGCAGGACATAGCAGAAGACATATGTAACTTTATTGTTTTAATAACATGATTTGTGGAGGTGGTGTGGGCTTGGAAGCGGTGATGATGCTGATGATGACTGATGGATGACTGTATATTTTTTTGGCATCTTTGCTTGTCCAGGATCAGACTTTCCAATTGTTTTCTTAAACAGTTTATAAACAAGCATAGTGTTCCTTTACAGTGGTGGAAGATTTAGTGTTTGCCTCTCTCACTCTCAACTTCATCTGTATCGGAAGAAGAGGTAGAAGTCAGAGTGATTTATTCTAGAGCTATGTAATCATAATCACTAATTAGGTCATCCTCAGCATCACCCACTGCTTCTTCCCCACTATTTTTAAATTACTCTATGTTTTTAGAGGTCTCAATTTCTTTTTACTGTGTTCACTACTACTTTCAGGGCAGATGTTTTGTGCTTATTTGTCTCACTGTTGGTTAAGCTGCTACACCTTCTTGCACTATGCCATCAACACTGGAATGCAACTTGTCATCTTCAGTGTTTTTATATGGTGTATTAATAGAACCGGTGTTGGTGGTGGTGGAACTTTTTGTGGGACTTTGACAAACTGCCTCCTTCTCGGGAGGAGAGGGATCACCATCGTTTATTAAACAAACTGCAGCAACTATGGCTCACATGCCCTTGTACTGCTCCTACTCCTTCACCCTACCCTTTGTACATTTGCTGGACATTATTCAACTAATGTTTGTGTTTTTACAGTGAAGTACACAATAGAACTGATTGTGTGGGATGTCTTGCCCTTTATAACATACTTTATCTTGTCTAGTATCAGTCTGCCTCAGTCACAGTTCATGTCAGGGTCTCTGTCTTTGTCACCTATCAAACTGTGGTCACGGCTGCTTTTGTCTTCCCAATCAATCACACAGTATTTTGGGATATTTGGGGTAAATCTACTTTGCTCCCTTCTCATATTCCCAGACTAACCTAGCACAGAAATAACAGACAGATCAGGAAGATAATTTGATCACGGCTGCTTGTGGCTTCCCAGTCACTCAGTTGCACAAAATGTTGGGGTATTTGGAGTAATTCCCCCTTGCTCACTTCTCACACCCCCAGATTCCCCTAGCCCAGAGATGACAACCAGATCAGGAAGGAACCTAGATCAAGGCTATCTGTGTCTTCCCAGTATGTCACACAGAATGGGTCAATCTCCCTTCTGCCTCTCCTTCAGAGTTCCCCCAGACTCCCCAAACACAGATAACAGATTTCCTGCCTCCAAGACTCAGTAAAATGAACTTCAACTCCACTTTATTAGCCTTTCTTCTCTAGGTCAAAAATGTGCTGCTTTCTTTCTTGCTAAAATGCACAGAATTGCATGCAGGAAAATAAGGGAAACTTTCCCTGTTGGTGGGGGAAAATTCAGTCTTTCCATTATTCTATTGTTTCACTTGTGAGGCAAAAAGTTTCTCCCATCACTACTGAGCGCTAAAAGGATGGTAGAATGCATAGATATAGCCGTCAAAACGTGCACATACACAACATGTTACATAAGGCAGGAAACTAGCGCTTTCATACACCTGTGTACAAAAGTGCAAATATTCCTGTGTGCAATTGTTTGTAGAATGCCAACTTTACTCAATGTAGGATTACGTCCAGCAGGAGAAGTACGTCATCACAGAAGGAGACATAGGTGTTATTTCAAAGAAAGGAAATCCTGGCACACTCTCTGACACATCAGTGTCACTTCTATGTGTACAGTGCCCCGGGAACCTTTAGGAGTGTTTATATGGCTGTTAGTTGTGGCACCTCTGACATGTTTTAATGGTGTGTCTCCTAGTCAGGCCTGTAGTTGTGCTTCAGGTTAGATATCACTGAGGAGGTACCTAGGTGTTATTTTACTTTCCTCCTGCTCATATGCTTTTTGATTATGAGTGAAGTATCTCCATTACTGTAGACTTCATACGCTGAATGGTTCCTGAAGGACTACTACTACTACTACTACTACTGCTGGGGCTAGATGCTGCAGTGCTCCTTTTCACTAGAGAAAGATAAAGCCTTTGCCTTTCAGTTACATTTTTGGCCATGTCATTGTGTCTCTCAATTTCAACTTTATCTGAAGAAGAGGGGATACTGGAGGATATATTCTAGATCAACATCCTCATCAGTAATTAGGTCATAATCAGCTTTTTCACCAAACAATTTATTTTTACTTTCCCCTAGAGGGTTTTTCATAAAGTTTGTTACTACATTCAGGACAAGTATTGCACTTGTTTATTTCACTGTCTGATGCAGCAGTTGGTTGAACTGCTACCCTTCTATCATGGTGCCCGTGATCTTCCTCTTTCACTTTTTGCTGTGTTGCCCTCCCATTGGCTGAGCTTGTTTGGCCCGCCCAGTATGGCCTTTTTATACCTGGCCTTTGGCACCTGTCAGGTGCCCTTTCGTGGTATTCCTGAGCCAATGTTGCTGTGTAGCTGTGTTCCAGTGTTCCTGCTTCCGGTGTACCGACTTGGCCCTTCTGACTACGCTCCTTAGTTCCTGATCCGTGATTTGACCCGGCCTGGCTGACGTTCCTGCTCCGTGATTTCACCCAGCTTGTCTGACGATCCTGCTCCGTGAATTGACCCGGCCTGGCTGACGTTCCTGCTCTATGACCTGACCCGGCTACGTTGCTGACCCTGCCTGTGTTCCTGCTGTGTGCTGTTCCAATGTCGCCTGGGTGACATTCTGACTTCCACTGTGCTTGTGGCAGGGCTGACTGTGTCGTTGTCTCCTGTGTACTGGGCCTTTCCGTTTACTCTTGCTGAGCCTGCTGCCTCCGTTACTCTGGGCCTCCGTTTACTCTTACAGAGCACTGTGCCTTCCGTTAACACTTGCAGAGCCGTGCTCCCGTTCACTGAGCCTCCGTTAACACTTGCAGAGCAGTTGTCTCCGTTCACTGAGCCTCCGTTAACACTTGCAGAGCAGTTGTTTCCATTCACTGAGCCTCCGTTAACACTTGCAGAGCCGTTGCTTCCGCTACCCTGAGCCTTCCGCTACACTTGCTGAGCCTTGGGTCTCCGTACAGCGCCCGTGGGGGTGCCATTGGCTCTATCCAGCTAAGCACTTGCAGTGTAGTTGGTCTCCATTACAGCGCCCGTGGGGGTGCCATTGGCTCCATACAACTAAGCTCTTGCAGTGTAATTGGTTTCCGTTACAATGCCCGTGGGGGCTATTGGCTCTATTATCCTCAGCTCTCACAGTGTCCTTGGTCTCCGTTATACGCACCGGTTGGGTGCCATTGGCTCTATACAGCTAAGCTCTTGCAGTGTAATTGGTCTCCGTTACAACGCCCGTGGGGGCTATTGGCTCTATTATCCTCAGCTCTTGCAGTGCACTTGCTCTCCGTTCACGCACCGGTTGGGGTGCTAGTGGGTCTAGCTCATTAAGCTCTTGCAGAGTATTTTGGCCTCAGTTCCCTGCCCAGCATAAGCAGTAGTCTCTGTCCTGCTCTATTACTGGTGTTTTCTCATCTAGCACCACTTATCACTCCTTTACCATCTTTTGGGCGTGTCAAACACACCACAACAGAGACTGATTGATTTCTATGTACTTTAACCATTGAGTACCCTGTATGTTACTTATGCCTGTCCTGTGACAGTATATATTTATTTCTCTGTATACTGGGCCTGAGAGGGCATCTGTACTTTACTGTTCATTTCAGTTATTCTGTATTGCCTATAGAGGGCAGTCTTTCTTGTCTTTTAATAAAATTGTGTTTTATTCTAACCTGCTGGTCTGAGTGTCTTAGAAAACCGTTACACCTTCTTCCTTTATCCCATCAACACTAAAATGCGACTTGTTGTCATCATTGTTCTTACAAGGTTTATTAATAATATTCCTGGTGGTGGAACCTTTTATGGAACTTGACAAATAGACTCCTCAGGAGGAGAAGGATCATCATGATTTATTGTACACGCTGCAGCAACCATGGACTACCGATTTACTAACACATCCTTGCACTGCTTCTCCTCCTTTCAACCTCCCCCTGCCCCTAGTATGTTTTCTGGAACAAACTAAACTACTGTGGGTATTTTTACAGACTTTAAAGTGAAGATAGGATTGATTACTATGACCAAATATACTCAATGCTAATTCAAATAACTCTCTGGGGAACTCTGACCTGAACAATAAATAAGGAGGCTGTGTTTGCAGTTATTTTTGATGCTTGTAAAAAGTATTGACACTTTTTTAGCTCAGGGGACTACAGAAAATTAGCACAGGTAGTTTCCTTGCAGACAGAATGTTGATCCAGGGAGATACCCAGCTGCACATTGGAGTCAGGAAGGAATTTAATTAACCTCTTAAGACATAATTGGAAATCACTTCGTTAAGGGTTTTTGTTTATTTGGGGGCTTGTCTTTTGATGAATCGTCAAAGGTGATATGGGGAAGTCTGAACTTGATGGAAGCATGTATTTTTTTCAAACTCAACAACTATGTTACTAATGTATAACTATTATTTTCTAACTGTGTGGCAGTGTAGAATTTGTCAATCACTTATAAATCAGTTATAAGTTTAATAATTCATATTGCTTATTGTCTCTTTTCACATCCATCTGGTTCAGTAACCTGATGTATATTTGTAATGTACTACCTCACACCACAGCATTCATTGTTTTAAAACATTTATGAATTCTGCCTCTTCAAGGAAGGATACTCAGTTCTCCCCTGCTATATCTTACAAAGTTCCCCTGCAGGATGCATCTTAAATAAATGTGCATTTACATATGTATCTACAATTTCAGTACTCCTTTGCACTTTTTAGAGAATGTGTGGTGCATGGACTTTAAAAGGCTTGGTGTAGCATATGTTTAAATCAATAGTGGATCAATTCTAAGGCAAACCAATTGCACCATAGGAAATAAATACAAATTACCATTGATTTAAATTAGGTTTTTAAAAACCTGCATGCTAGAAGTTTCAAAACATGTTAGTTAAATTTCAGCTGGTTTTTCCCAGATTTTGCTACAATTTTACACATATATATATATATATATATATATATAGCCCAGTAATGTTACTGAAAATGTCTATTATTTTGGCTTTTAATCCCTTGAAGACCAAAAGGGTACTTAACACATTACTAAGCAATGCATTATACATCTCTATGAATTTTAAGGGGAATTATAAGGTACAGGAAAGCTGGCAGCATCCTTTTGGTATTTACCTTTTGGGATTGATTGAAGAGCATTTCCTGCTGAATAAAACAAGATCACTCCCATTAGAATCTAACAGGAAATCTAATTAGAATTTGACCACTAGAGGGCACTGCTAATGTAAAAAAACATGGGTTTAAACTGTAATAACTCTGGAAATATAAATCTCTGGGCAGTGGGAGTACCCTTTTTTTACTCAATAGGAAAATCCCTACAATATATATTTTTTCCTAAAAAAAGTTTACTGCTCCTTTAAGTTAAGCAGAGTATTAAAGAATAACGAGTTTGAACTGATACAAGAGTTGGAAATCTCAAATAGATGTATATACAGCAGGTAGTTTTAAGGAGATGGGTTGGTGAAAGACAGTGTTTTAATCAGCTTAGAAGGGCAAATTTACTGAACAAATTTAACACTGCTATAAATAAGTTAAAGGCGAGCTTTCTCCCCAAATAAAGTCCCCCCACAATAATTAGCCATCTAGCGATTACCTTATCAATAATACTATTATCCATCCTAATTACCACGTTAGTCAAAAATCCTACTTCTGTCGAAACTGATCGCCAGGCAACAGTGCTTTACAGGCATCTGTGCCATCAATCCCTTCTCGTACCTCCTAGAAGAGACTGGGACTGACAGCGTAGGAGCACAGATGTCTGTAAGCAAAGATGTCTGCTCTGTTGCCTGGCCATCATATTTTTCTTCTGGAATACAAGCAGGCTGATCTGGGGAGAAATATTGCTTTCCTGAATGATATTGCAATGATGAAAAGGAAATTGAAGCTCACCAAGCAATGAGTTTGTTGGGTTAGTGGTGAGGGGAGTTGTAGATAAAGAACCACTGGTATGCAGCTACGTAATAGTAAACTTGGGGTGATAAGGGCATTGACAAAGGTGAATGTAAAAATGGTGTCTATAGGGGACTCTGTTATCTGGAGGGCTGACTGGGTAATCTGTCACCAGCGCCATGAATGGCGAACAGTGTACTGTCTCCCATGTGCTCGGTTTTTATGTGATGTGCAGAGGAAAGATAGATTATTGGGAGGGCCTGGAATATATCCATATGTCTTGGTTCATATTGTTACCAATGCCAAAGTTGGAAATGAAGATCAATAAAAAATTATTTCAAGGATCCAGAGTGCAAGCACAAGGCAAGGACCTCCATGGTTTTAATTTCTGAAATACTGTAGACACAACAGGGGAGCGCCCCTAGTGCAGTAATCTTTGGTACAACACGCCAACACCAAATCACCTCAGGGTGGGTAATCACAAGAGGAAATGCCAAGATCTTACTTTTACAAAACTCAGCTGAAACAGCTTAATATTTTTAATGAGGTATTGTCTTAGGCATACTCCCAAAATGGCAATATGCAGAAAGAAACAAAAGAGAGGTTGCCCAAATAGCATAATACTGTAATTACTATACTAAAATCATGACGGGATTACACTGACATTTATTGGTGGTCAGATAAATCAACCATATCGAGCATATGGATAGTCTTCTAGGATTATGGAGAATAGAAGAATACTGGGCGCCCCATAGTGTAGAATACTTTCAACCACAAACAGAGAAAATATATAGTAACTGTACTCACAGATATGGTGGTCAGACGTATATCTGACAGAATTCACAGATGAAGAAATTTCCGTCTCCACTCGGGTATATCCAGAAATCCACCGAGCTCTCAAGACGTCCCATCAATAAGGATTGGATATTCTCCAATGTGACACTCTATTGTGTAATTAATTGGATCTACAAGCATCCATCAGTATAAGGAAAATAAAATAAAACAATAAAATAAAATGTTCATTTGTCTGATATAAAAATATGATGATATATATAATAATAACAATGCTGCTTGGCTCCAGAAAAAGACTATTTTATTATAAAAATAAAAATTCCATGCAATGGACACAATTTAACAATTGCTGTAGAAAACAAATCCGAAGGCTGAGATTCAAATTTTTACAAAGTACTTATTTAAATTAAAACACATGTGTCAGATATAAAAAGCAAGCTATGTGTTTCGTGGCTCAATACACCACTTTATCAAAGTTTCAAATACATACCCCTGATCTCCTTCCTCCTCTCCTGCTCCCCTCTCATCACTCCAGCCTCCACTCCTCTCCCTGTCATCTCACTACCACTCTCCTTCCTCCCTCACAAACCCACTCACACCCAGTCACTTATACAGGCACTCGATCACAATCTCTCTGCCGCTCCCTTACACCTACTCAATCACACTGCATAAAATAAAAATATGAAATGTGTCGTGTGTCCAAAAACAAAATGTGTGTCTGTGTGTGGATACAATGTGTGCAATATGTGACAAAGTGTGTTATGTGTATTTTTTGTATTTAATGCTCTCCACTTCACTCCCCACTCCAAGCCTACCTCTTTCCAATGTGTGCTCCTGTCTCTCCCTCTCTCACTATGTCTATCCTCTGCTCCTGGGCCCTGTACTGTAGTTCACAGAACATCCTAACACAGGCAGTGTGTGTCAGTTATTTTGGGGTATGTATCCCGCAAACCTTTAAATCTGGCCCTCAGTCTCCATATGCTCAGGGCTACAAGACTGGCATAAAGCCAAAGTAATGCCTTTACTTAGGAAGGTAATGAAAACAGATAGGACTGTGAGTTTGATAGTTTGGAAATTTCTGGTAGGAATAACAAGGGTCTGTTTATTATGTAACTGTGTATATAACCTACATAGTATAAGCAGTCTTGAGCAGGATATTTATTTACATATTAGCTGTGTGTTTGTTTGTTGTTCCTTTTTAACCCTTTGAGTACTGAGGGTTAATCAAATGATTGCTATGGAATGTACTGTACAGCTCTGGTTCTCAAGGGGTTAATGTGCTGTGTAAAATACTAATGCCTTAAACTCAATGTTGCATTAGTGTTTGGGTCTGTTAAGCTCTAATACATACTGTATATCACATGCATAATATTTAAAGCATTCTATAAGTTTTTACCTTGGGGTTCCCACAAGTTGTCTCACAATACATAGAATACCTGTCTGGCACTCAGAGGGCTCATCAGAAAACTGCTTTTGTTGTATTGCAACAAATAATTTGTTCATTAGTTGTGGAATTTTCCTGCAAGTAATTATTGGTAAATATTTAAAAGTAGAAGATGTATATGTTGCAGGACTTTTCCTGATGAGTAAAACAAGGATACTCCTGCTGCTGGGAGACTTATCAATCAAAATTTATTACAGCTCAAATGTATCAGTTTTTGTTTTTAAAATCAAGCTCTTAGGAGCCACTGGAGGTTATGCACTAACGCATGATAAAGAGGTATTAAAGTGGTGATGACTTCTCCAGTGATATCACTTCTCCCATTCCTATGTCATTCTATGGAGTCAATGCCCTAAGATTTCTCCAACTTTGGATATCTTTGTGAATAAGTTCAATAGAATAACATAGGAACTGTAGAAGTGTTATCTCTGGAGAAATTGGGGGAGATTCAGTAAGCAGTAATAAAGAGGTGATAAAGTGGAGATGACTTCTCCAGTTTATCACTTTTCCAGTTCTTATGTTATTCTATGGAGCCTATTCACTAAGATCTCCAAAGCTGTAGAAATCTTAGTGCATATGATCCATAGAAAAACACAGGAATTGGAGAAGTGATAAAGTGGAGAAGTCATTTCCACGTTATCACCTCTTTATCACCTTTTAGTGAATCTCCCCCTTTATCTCCATGTATTACCGCTTTATCACACCTTAGTGCATAACACCTCTAGTGTTCAAAAGGCAATTTCTTATTTATAATGCACTCTGTGGCAGAAGTTGAGTCACTGACTGCTGCTTAGTAAGTTATAGTAATAGCAACACTTGGTGACCAGTATACATTACAGTTTAACACTTAGAGTGCCAAAGGGCTGTATAATGCATTGCAAGTCAATGTTTTGGACATCACTCTAGCACTCTAAGACTTAAGGCAAAGAAGACAAGTCTAATATTAATAACTTTTGTATGAAAAATCTGCCAGCAGTGTTGGTGACCTTGTTTTATGCAGAAGAAAAAAGCCCTATAAAACATATTACAAAAAGAATTTGCTGCTCCTTTAAAAAAACATTAGTGTATTATTTGGTAATTGCATGTAATTATTGTACATTATTAACATTTCTTATCAGTGGATGATTTTTATTGATTCTTTAGTATTAAATTTAAGAATTTTCCTTGACACACCTGCATTCAGCAGAGATCAATTTTACTCCCTATCCAAAAATAAAGAATAAAGAATAAATGCTTGTTCTACAAAGGAATTTCCAGCAGTTCATGCTAATTGCAGAAACACCGCATTAGAATTACAACTCTTACATTTTCACATTCTAGATCCTGGCTCTAAGTTAATAGGGGCATGAGTGTACTCAATTTATGAGTATGAGCATACAGAAATAAGGCTTTCAGGGTGGTGTTGTTTAGCATGCACAAAATTATGGTAGTCAAGAATATTCAATGCCAAAAAAAAATTCAGTGAAGCCAGAGTTACATTTTCATTCAAAAGCAAAAAAGTCAGGAAATTCAGGTTAAGTTCTTCTAATTTAACTCCCTGCCCCCATGTGCTTTACTGATGATATCGTCCATGACATCTTCAATAACATACTGGTGGCATCATACATGACCTCACAAATGCCCTCATCAATGGCATCACTGGTGATATCACGAATGGCCCTGCAAATACTACACATTAGAGACCAGCAATACTATACTGCAATACTGTTCTACCAGCAATTAGCCCTAAACTAAAACTACATAATACTACACTGCAATGGCACTGCACCAAAACCAATAAACACTACTCCATTTAATACAAGTTTTTGACATTGAAGTGCCATAGTTTTTTCAAAAGATTTACTATTAAGAAAAACATAAAAATCATCTGGACAGACTAACATGGCTAAAAATGTTAGAGCATTTTATCAGTACAGGGCCATAAAGATGCAAACTGACTGGACATTATCTGTATTGATTCAAGCTAAAGAGCTACAGTTCTGGAGCATAGCAACTGCACAGCAGGGAACAAATAAAAATTCCACAAACTTCCATTTTTTTTAAAAATGGGATTTTAACCCCTTGAATGCTACAGGGGTATCTAGCTCATTGCATCACAATGCATGGAAGGTCTATCTAGTATTCATGGGTTCAGAACCCCATTTAAAGCAATATGACTTTTTGTTTGCTCTTATTTGGTGCAGTTGGTTTACTCCAAAATTGCATCGCTTTTCATAAAGTAAAAGTCATCAGGACAGACTGAAAGAGTTAAAATCCTGATGGCATGGCATCATATTAGGACATGCTCAGAAAGCTACCAGTCTATCAGTTCATTATCAGAATTGGCTTTGAGAGCACAAATCTTACAGCATATTGTCAGGACCTGTTCAGACACCATCACACATCCTGGGCTGGTGAAAGCCAAAGATACATTATGTCACCTTCACATGAACAGGTCTCTTGTACCTGTCTTATGTCTGTCATGTCCGTCTATCTCCTGTGACTCTCAGTTCCATGTACTTGTCACATATCCCCCTGTCTCTTTTACCGTTAGCCCATCCCTCTGTCTCTTGTATCTTTCATCCCTCCCGCTCTAGAACCAGACTTAGATTACATAGAGCCCTAGGCAAGATCCCAAGTTGGGATCACAGAGTGGGTAATCAGCCTGAATCAGGGTCAAGTACAGAATGGGTAGTCAGACAGGGCCTAGGTCATACACGGAGAGGATAGTCAGACAAGGTCTAGGTCATACATGGAGCGGTTAGTCAGACAAGGTCGAGGTCAACACGGAGCGGGTAGTCAGACAAGGCCTAGGTCATACATGGAGCGGATAGTCAGACAAAGCTAAGGATCGAGAGGCAACAGTAGCAATGCACAGGTACACCACGAAGGGGCACTGAAGATCAGTCAACAGACTGCATTTAAGGCCAACAGAGAAGGTGGGAACTCAATTGGCCAATTAGTGCCAAAGGTACAAAACAGCAAGCTCCAAGTCAGAGATGTGCGCACGCACATAGAGGCCAGCAGTCAGACGGCAGCGACCAGCAATGCCACTGCTAGTCCACAAGTGGGGACATGCCAGGTAACACAATAAGTGGCCAAATCACAGGCACAGTGATAGTACCTACCCCTCAATGACCTCTCCCCCGCAGAAGAGGACCAGGCATAGAAGGAAAGCACATATGAAACCTACGGAGTAAGGCAGGAGCATGGATATTGCAACTGGGTACCCAGGAACATTCCTCTGGCCCATAACCCTTCCATACATAACCCTTCAATACATAGTTGATGAGGCTGAAAAAAGACATGTGTCCATCACGTCCAGCCCATGCCAAAAACACCCCTGTTGATCCAGAGGAAGGCAAAATAAACTCCTCTGGAGCAATTTCTACTTTAACCCCAAGTGGGTAAAAAAAATTCCTTCCTGACTCCAAATGGCAGTCAGATATTTCCCTGGTTTGGCATCCTATCTGCTTTGAAGCCATCTGTAATAATTTCCAATATTGTTCTGTGCTAGATAGGCATCCATTGCTTTTTAGAAAGCAGTTACATTATCTGCAAGAACAACATGCTGAGGTAAAGAATTCCATAGTTTTACTGCCCTTACTGAAAGAAACCCTGGCTTTGTTTTAGTCGAAAGCACCTCTAGTCTTAATGGATAACCTCTTGTTCTTAGCTCAGCTCTTTGCGTAAATAATTCACTGGCTAGTTCCAGTGTACAAAATACTTAGGTGTCCTCTGACTTTACATGAGTCTAAAATATTTTGCACCTCATACTCCTCATGGCCCTCGACCTGTACCAGGCCAGGTTGAACTGGAGCAGAAGTGTAGCAATTACAAATCAATGGTTTGAGTAAAGATAATTGGAATATGTTGTGAATGTGCATACCAGCAGGAAGGTCTAGGGCATACGTGAAAGGGTTGACTCTCCAAAGAACCCGTATGGACCTACAAATCGAGAAGCCAGTTTCTTACAAGAAACTTGGAGGTTCAGATTACGAAAAGATAACCATACCCTCTCCCCGACTCGAAAGACAGGAGCAGGAAGTCAACAGCGATATGCATGTCTCTGATAACGCTGGGTGGACCTCTGAAAGGCTCTCTGAACCCGTACCTAAGTGGAGCGGAGTTGCCTAAAATGCTCATCCAGAGCCGGAATGTCTTGTGCCTCAAAGGACTCAGGAAGTATGGGTATGGGAAGGATGGATTTCCCTTGCAGATGATCCGGGGACTGTGAAACTCCAACCAGGATCTGTCCCTGACACTACCCTAGGTGTGAGCGTTTACTGGCCAGATGGGACAAGACTGCAACAAGTGACCTGCCTTACCACAGTATAGGCAAAGGCCCTTTCTCCAACAGAAAGCCATCTCCTTCCCTGAAAGGCACGTGAACCCCAGTTGCATAGGTTTACTCCTGATGGGCTCAGAACCAGGAGGCATGGGAGGCGAGGAAGGACTGAGTGGGAGAGTAAAGTTAGGTGCCAATCATGTAGCAGGCCTACACAAACATTCTCTGAACTAAGATTTCTCTCTGAGTCTGGCATCAATTAGAATCCAGAATGTAATCAACTCTTTCATCTCCTCTGGTAGCTCACGGGCTGCCGTTTCATCCTTAACTGAGTCACTCAGACCCTGCGAAAATATTGCTACAAGTGCCTCATTGTTCCAGTCCACCTCAGCTGCCAGGGTACGAAATTCTATAGCATATTCAGCTACCGTACGTGTGCCCTGGCATATGGTCATAAGTTGTTTAGCTGAGGATACTGCTTGGGCTGATACATCAAAGACCCTGCGAAATTTGCCCACAATTTCTGTAAAGTTAGATACAATGGGCTTTCCTGTCTCCCACAAAGGATTGGCCCATGCCAGTGCTTTAACAGACAAAAGTGAAATCATGAAACCGACCTTACTTCACTCACCTAGAAATGCATGTAGTACCATTTCCAAGAATATGCCCATTTGGTTTAGAAACCCTTTACAGAGCATAGGCTCCCCCCTCGTAGTGTTGAGGAAGGGGAGCTGTTCTGGATAGCCCACAGGCCGTACTGGGCTCAGAATTAGTGGATACCACCGGTGCGGAATCGGAGTGAGGCACCGGTTGTCGAGTGGCCTGACCAAGGTGTTCAGTTCAGTTCAGGAGCGTCTGTATGGCAAATGACAACTGATCGATCCTTTGATCCTGTGTGTCCATTCTGGTCAAAATGCTCTGAACTGGTTCACCTGCACCTTCAGTACTCATGGCCCTTTCGTCACAGTACACTTAGCATAAGAAATACACAACACAGGTACAGGTGAATTAACCAGTTTATTAAGATAAAAGTACAAGAGCGAATACACTTCCCCAACCTTCCCAGGGACAGGCTTGAGGACAGAGTACAGTCCACTAACCACGAGCTGACACACGGATCACCAAGACAGCAAGGAGGTAGAACCAGACAATGATTCTACTGAGCAGATATAGCAGAAGCCTAGAAAACTAGGGATCCAGTTACAGAAGCGAGACAGGGGTAACCAGCAGGTAGGTGAACCCACTGGCACTCAAAGAATAAAGGCCTCGACCCAAAAGTTGGAGACGGCTGTTTTTTATGCCGACGGCATTTTTTCCAGCACAGTAAGCTATTCAAATGTCTGTGCTGTGAAAAAATACTGTAAAAAAAAAGAGCCGTTGTTAGTTAAACTTAAGAGGTGTTTTCATCCATTGAAAAAGATGAAAACACCATAAATTGCAATTCAAATGTCTGAGTTAGCCAAGAAAAGGCGATAAGGGACTCAAGTTATCGCAGGAAAGTTAACATCTATTTTTTTTTTTTTTAACTTTAGTACTCTATCGCCTGTTTAAACAGCCGACACAGACACTTGAAGTTAAAAAAAACAGTGGTTGTATGATAAAAAAATGTGTCAGACGTTAGTAGAATTAACCCTACGAGTGCCAGTGGGGTATAATTACATTACAAGTAACATCCTGATGTCAAGCGGAGTCCTCAGCTTCATGGTCATCTGTCCTTATTTTATATCTTCTGTCTTCTCTTCTGTCTTCTTTCTTCTATCTTCTTCCTGTGAAAGAAAAAAAGTTTGAGTTGAAAGTATACATGTGTTAACCCCCTGAGTGCCAGAGGGGTACGCAACGCATTGCAAAGCAATGCCTTGCAAACATCTCTGGGGCCCAAAGGGTTAAAGTACATAGCAGTGTTCCAGTTTTCAAATAAAAATAGCCCATATATTATAATAATAATAATAATAATAATAAAAATAATAAACATTTTACGAAATGCTTGCTATATATCGTAATGACAATGTATTTCTATTTTACATAAGTAAATAAAAATCCAACTTAGCGTTAAATTGTTGCGGTTTCCGCCGCTGAGTGAGGTGCTGAGGCGGCGGCGGAGACAGAATAAGGTGGCACACCCCTCCCCTTTTCTTCTTCACGGGCCGATGCCCACTCCGGTCTAAGGGAATTAGAATTGAGGCTGCCCTTATAAAAGGGCAGCCTTACTTCTTATTCCCTCATAGCCATTGGCTGGGATATGCTTACGCACCTCCCAGCCAATCAGCTTTGAGCACTTGTGCTTTAAACTGATTGGTTGGGAGATGCGTAAGCTGTGTGGGAATTAGAAGTAAGGCTGCCCATTTATAAGGGCAGCCTCAATTCTAATTCCCTCAGAGCAGAGAGGGCATCGGCCTGTGAAGAAGAAGAAGAGGGGAGGGGTGTGCCACCTTATTCTGCCTCCGCTGCCGCCTCAGCGCCTCACACAGTGGCAGAGACAGCAACGATTTAACCCTAAGTTGTATTTTTATTTACTTATGGGAAATAGAAATACATTGTCATTACGATATAGAGCAAGCATTTAGTAACATATTTATTGTTATATATGGGCGATTTTTATTTGAAGACACACTTTTATGTACTTTAACCCTTTGGGCACCAGAGAGGTACACAAGGAATGTGTTGCATACTCCTATGGCACTCAAAGGGTTAACGCATGTATACTTTCAACTCAAACTTATTTTTTTTCTTTTACAGGAAGAAGATAGAAGAAAGAAGATAGAAGAGAAGAAAGAAGAATGGAGACAGAAGGAGACAGACAGTGGATTACAGGTAAGTGTAACACAGACTTTTTGAAGATCGGTGCTTGACAGAATGTGAGGCACCAATCGTTAGTTTTTTTTAATGTTAAATTCCCAAAACTGGCGTTGTTTAGCGGCATTTTGGGAATTTAATGCACAAAACGGATGTTTTGATACAACACCAGTTTTGTGTCCTAACGTCCGTTGTGCTAAATGTCGGTAGAACATTTGAACACTGACCAGGACATTTTATTTTGTTGGTCGGTATCTATTTTGTCCTACTGACATTTTTCTACTCCAGCATTTGAATTGAGCCCTATATCAGCAGGAATATATATTGTTTTTATTAGTATTTGTCCCCTACAGTGCAGCTTGATTGTCCTGGAATTACTGCACTTTGCCTTTATACATGACGCCCAATGTGTTTTCATTTGTTTTTGTATGTTTTTATGAGTTCACCTTGACTCACATTTCTTCCTTTTATATCCTCTCACCTCTTAAAGCAGAACTATCACCCCTATACAAGTTTACCTCATTGTAATCGTCATCTAGCAATAAGCTTTAATCGTTTTTTTTTTTTTGTTAAAAAAGCATGCTGTGGCAAAATTTACAAAATGAGCCTGCACTTTACTTGTGGACAGACTGCAGTTACAGCTCTGTACCACAGCCTGTCAATCTTCTTCTGTTCCCTCCCCAAGTACTGTTGCATTCCAGTTAACTTACAAAGAGAAGTCCTTTGTCGTTGGAGGACGTTGGAAAGCAACAATACTTGGAGAGGAACAGAAGAAGATTGACAGACTGTGGTACAGAACTGTAACCGCAGTCTGTCCGGAAGTAAGGCGCAGGCTCATTTTTAATAATGTAAATTTTGCCAAAGCATGCTTTTTTTTTTTAACAAAAATAACCAACGATTAAAGCTTATCTCTGGATGATGATTACAATAAGGTACACTTGTATAGTGATGATAGCTCCCCTTTAAGGACCAGAAAGGTGACCAACGCACAACATACCTAAGGGATTAAATATGTATAAATATGCTAGCAATGTGTTGTATTAGCAATATATAAATACAGACTGGAAACTATTTTTGCAATTAAGTGAGCTTGAATTGGAAAATGTGCCAAAGCCGTATTTTCTTCATATTTGACCTTTAACTCCTTCGATGCTTGGGAGGTTACTAAAGCCAAGTATTTCATGAATATGCTGCCTACATTTCTTTTTTAATTAAACTAAAATTTGTTCCCATTTGTTTTGCTGTTTAAATCCACAAGAGGGCCCATGTTAGCTCGAGCTGAGCTTGCTGCATACTCAAAAACAAATGTGCCTAAGCAGCAAAGAAATCAGCACGTATGCAACTTCAAGCTTGGCTTATACTTGTGATCATTAATAAAAAAAATGTGGCTATTTATCGATTATCAAGAGAATATAATAGCCAAGAAATGACACACAAAATCAGCAGCAGCATGCACATAGGAGTACAGAGTATATATGTTCACCTAAATACACTAACATAGGATGACATATTGTACTGTACAGATATAACTAAACCTTGTGTAATTAAATGTACTAAGAAGATGCACAGGAAATTACCTTGAAATATCCTGCACATAGTAATGAGATGGTATTTATGACTTGCTTAAATTAACCCCTTAACAACCAGAAGGGTTTGCAAAGCATTGGTTCACAATGCATTGCACACCCCTCTGATTTTTGTGGTGTTTAAGACTTAACTGTTTGAGAGCCACAAAGGTAATCAATGCATTGAAACTCAGAGGCTTAATTGCAGTGTGTGTGTGTGTTCTCTGCCATGCACCAAAATGATCTAATGCTCTAGTAAACAAAGTAAATGGCAAAGGCAAAATTTTTATTCCACCTTGTAAGTGCAGTCAAAGAACTGTACTGATGGATTTGTACGTTCCACTCATTATTTTATTTTATTTGGCACCTCTATTGGTACTATCACCGGAGTCTTTGACTATGCCTGAGGTGTGGGTTTCTTTTATGGTCCCTTTCTACAGTGTAGGTTTTGTTTTACTTTACCTACAGACTTGGCCCTTAAAACAGTTTCCGACTATGCCTAACGGGAAATCCAGCCCTGCGCAAAAAAGAAAGGCAGACAGTACAGGAAATGTGGACGGAGTGTTCAAAAAGTAATTTATGTGTCAGATGTTTCATGTCCTAATAGTGCAGGCGTTATGGTAGTCCACCAGCTGCTATCAGACAACAACATCATGCTGATGGGATAAGTAGTCCAACAACAGCTGGAGGGCCATATTTTAACCACCCACATATTGATAAAACCTACATTTTTGGTTTTCCGCACCATGTAATTTACTGTGATTTAATAAGAACATCCTTCACACAAAAATGTAACTTCATGTAGGCACTTAATTTCTAAAGTTACAAAATTCAAAAGATCTTTTGTTTCTTGTTCCTGAATTTACAATAGTTTTGTGCTTTCCTGTGGCTACATAGTGTCTGAAAGTGAAGATGCTTGTGGAGAACTAAGCCGCTGTCATTCTGAGCCAAGTGCTCATTTATCTCTAGTTTTGTAACCAGGGAGATGAAAGGAGAAGCCTTGGGGAGAAGAAATACAAAACGAAAAGGGCAAGTCTTTGTTAGTAAAAAGTCAACAAACTAAGGACCACATTCAGGAAGTTCTAGATGGGCGAATCTGGAGCAATCCACTTACGCAACAAGGAACAAGTAGCATTCATGTGATAAATGTCCCTTTTAAAAGGGAACTTTAGGAATTTTTATTTGTCTTCTATGGTACAGCTGGATTGCCCCAGAATTGCACATCTTTACTTTCTGATTATGGCCCTGTTAGTTTTAATAAAGATAGAGAAAGTGAAGATGAGAGAAGTTAATATTACCTGTTATCCTAGCCATAAAAGAAAATGTTTATTCATCATGAGTCAAATAAAACAGAGAACAAACTACTGTATGAATCAAATAATAAATACTTAGATTCATATAAAAATGGGCTTTGGGCACTGAGTAGGTTGTAAATGTATAGAACCATTTGAAATAAGAAGCAAACTCTTTTTATTACAAAAAAATATTTATTATGAAGCTTTTTCAGCTGATTAAAACAAGGATATTCCCACTACTGGGAGATTTTTCATTTAAATGTTATTACAGCTAAAATTTGTTATTTCTTAAATCAAAATTATAGCAAGAGTGCCAACTCCTGCCCAATGGGGAAATAATGTTTTGTATTCTGTTTTTATATTGCATTCTATTGGAGAACTTTAGTCTCTGACTAAAGCACTTCATTCTAAGTAATAGGAACTCTACCACCTGGTGAACACAAAAGAAAATTGCAATTTAATTAAAATAAAAAAATAAAGGCAAATCTCGTACTGCTAAAACACCATAATATGCATTTTCAAGAAAGGGGCCTGAGAGCACATTTTATAAAGTACAGTAAGGAACAAGGGGACCCTCCTTAAATCCCCAAATTAAACAATAAATAAATAAACCTACACAACTGTATATACATTTCTTAAAGGAGCAGTAAGGCTTTTAATGAAAAAAACATATATTGTAGGGATTTCCTGCTGAGTAAAACATGGGTAATTATGATGATGGGAGAAACATCTTTCTAAAGTTATTACAGCTTAAAGTGTTGGTTTTTACTTTAACATTGCCCTCAAGTGGCCAGATCTGCATTCTATGGGAAAGACGAGTCACTGATAACAGTTCTCCATAGAATTAGAAAGTAACTATGAGTCAGTTCCTGTGAGAGCGAACTTCAGGAAGTAAGCTTCCACTTACGGTTTGATCTGGCCCAGCCAGTCTGTTACTCTAGGGATGAGATTTCTTACTGCCCATGTACAATATTATTAATTTATTATCTATAGTTGGCGAATAGCCTCCTCCACATTGGCAATACTGTATGGATTTCTATTATGCCCAGAATTATTTTATATACATTTTAATAAAAGTTATGTTTTATGTATGGATCACAAACACTAAGTTCGCCAACTATATCAAAGGAAGACACTATAATAAAGGGATGAGATAGTGTGCCTATCAATTTGTTTTTTTTTTTTCTTTCTCTCTGCTATTTAGTTTATCTGAATTAATCACTACACGCCTTCTCCTGTATTGGTCTCTTCATGGGGGTAATTAATCCTATACATAAATTTGAGGTGGTACCATCAATGTGTCCTCTCTTGCTTTTTTTCTTATGTGATTTCTAAGCTCCCTGCATCTCTGTTTCCAGATTTGAACATCTATAACAGAGTGCCCTTGTTTTACTCAGAAGGAAAAGCCCTATAACATATACAATTTCATAGGAAACAAGTTTACTGATGCTTTAAATATGTGTATAGCAATTACTACTGCTCGTAACACCTGCATATAGACTCACATTGTTCAAATTGAGTCTTTCGATTTATAGTTGCACCAGTGAATGCTGAGGGAACCCATTTAAGGCAAGTCCTATCTAATACATAGAAAAAGTGACTTAATATGTTGTTGTATAACTTATGCTATACACACGTTCTCATTTAAAGGGGAGCTATCACCCCTATACAAGTTTACATCATTGTCATCTTCCTATAGCAATAACCTTTAAATGTTTTTTTGTAATAAAATGTATGCTGTGGTAAAATTTACATTATTAAAAATGAGCTGTGGTCTTACTTCCAGACAGACTGCGGTTACAGCTCGCACCGCAGCCTGTCAATTTTCTTCTGTTCCCTCCCCAAGTATTGTCTCATTCCAACCAGCTTACATGGAGAAATCCTCCATCATAGGAGGAGGTTGGAACGTGACAATACTTGGGAAGGGAACAGAAGATTGACAGCTTTGGTGCAGAGCTGTAACTGCAGTCTGTACGGAAGTAAGACCACGGCTTATTTTTAATAATGTAAATTTTGCCACAGCATGCACTTTATAACGATTAAAGGTTATCGCTATATGAAGATGACAATGGGGTAAACTTGTATAGTGGTAGGCTCACTTTAAACAAATTAGCATAGGTTTTTTTCCTTCCCTAGCAAATTTTCTCCTTCTCATTCCAGCAGTTTTTACACCATATTTTAGTAAATGTCATGTTACAAATAGAAATGAGGGTATAAATATAGTGCACTAAAAATGTATTTATAAATATGCACAATTGTTCACTGAGGGAGAAATTTTGGAAGTTCAGTGGAATTATTTTTATGAGGTTTTGTTTTAGTCTGTAATACAGTTTGTCACTTCAGTAAATGAAAAAATTCAATACATATTGTAAAGTCATATTATTCAGGTTCCATGCAATGAACAGAAGTGGGTAGGGCAGATCTCTGTGTTTTAAGAAGCCAAACATGTCCACCCACTCACTGCATGTGTTCTCCTCTAAGTGCAAGTCAGTGCAAGCCTATAAAGTTAATGTTTCAAATATGAATCAGTACATTAGTTATATGATATGGTAAAATGTGTTAGATAGCGCTTGCCTAAAATGACATGGCTGGCAAACTTGACTATATTTTGGCCAACTATGCAATAAAAACTTCAGCTTCAAACATGTGAGTTAATATGTAGATTTTATGGGCAGTAATACATATTCTATACACAAGTTCATATTTGAGCAATTTACATAAAGTTTGAGCTGTAATAACTTTTAAATAAAACATCTCCCAACAGTATAATTACAATAGGCGTGCGCACGGGGTGTGCTGGGTGTGCCTAGGCACACCCTAATCAGCCCCATGCGCAAGTGGGAAGTACTCTGCCCAACAAAAGTGTGTCAGTGGCTGCGAGATGACTGCAGTTGAGCAGCAACAGAAGCGGCTGAGAAAACTTTGTGCTCCAATCATCTAATGGTGTCTCCTGTCGTCCTCCACTGCCGGCTGAGACAGGCTCAGGTACAATATTAATAGTTGCTTATCGCCGCAGCACCTGACTTACTGGCTTACTAAACTTCACTGTGGCGGATCATTGTGGTGGGGGAGGGGGGGAAGATGGGTGTCTGTTATCATGTCAGTCTCCCTGGCCAAATGCTTTATCGCTGACTGACTGACACCGGGGACAAGTGAGCAGCACTGCCGGCACTGCTGCCTCAGTGCTGGGAGCTTCCAGGTGAAGTGACACCCGTCGGAGGCGGCAGGCCAGGAGGATGAAAGCGGCATGAAAATTAATTTAGTCAAAGCTGCTGGGCAGTAGTACTCCGCATGAATGAAGATGAAGTTATGGGCAAAGCTGGAGGAAGTCCTGTACAAGGTCTGGGGAAGGGTTGTGCTGTGTTACTTGAGAAAGCTTTGAATAAGAGTTGTCTCTTTTAACCCTCCAATCCTTTAACCCTTTGAGTACCAGAGAGGAATCCAATGAATTGCAATGCATTTCTGGCACCCAAAGGGTTAAATGTCAGAGCTAAGCAATGTATGGTTAAATAGCCTCACATTTTACTCATTAATAAATGTAGTTGCACTATAATTATTCTAAGTTAAGTATGTTGCATTGGAATCAATCCCCCTTTAAAGGGATAGTAATACTTCGTTTTAACTTTATTTTATTTTGTAGGCATTAAAAAAACATGAAGAATGATATAAGTCTTATCTCTCAAACCTTTATGATTTATGAGATATTCACAAGCAAAGTTTCTCCTCCCACCCCTTTTACCTAGTGTAAGTCATCTCTTCTCAGATGTGGAATACAGTCCATAAACTGGACAGATAACAGAAGGGGACACTCTTATTCCTATGAAAACAATGAAATCTCTACCCCCCTTGACAAGCTTTTCAGGTTTTTCCCTTATCTTAATTGAAGATTGTCCCTCTCTGCAGTCTACCTGGGCACCTCCCTTCTGCTCTGGCTGAACAGTGTGACATCAGTAAAAGGGGGGGAGGGGGACACTTTGTCATTGAATTACTCTGGAACTACAACTCTGACAGAATTGAAATAAAACTCTCCAAAGTCCAAATACTATGATGGTTAATTAGAGCTGTTTTTTTATTATGAAACATTACTATCCCTTTAACGCCTTGGATGCTAGAACTATATATATATATATATATATATATATATATATATATATATATATATATATATATATCTTTTGGGCTTGTTCTAAATCATTTCAGTTAAACAAAGATTTGTCATGAAATAACCTAAAATTCTGAGCAATGCCCTGCCTACCAGCCATGCCCCCAGCAACATCATCTAAAACACAAGTGTCCCTCTTTGGGCATTTGAAATGTTGGGAGGTTCTTTCTTCTTTCTATAAAATAACATATTAAATACCAAGCAGAAATGAAGACATTGTTTAACCCTTTGAGTGGCAGAAGGGTACTCAAAGCATTGCAAAGCAATGCGTTGCGTACCTCACTGGCACTCAAAGGATTAAATAGTATTGCTCCCTCTATGTAATGCTCAAAAGTATCAACATGCCAAAAAATAATATTATCCTTATAGACAGAAATAAATGTCATCCATTAATGCTAAGTAAAAGAACTGAATTCTTCATGTCTCCGCCGCTTGGAGCGGCCGCGAGGGTGGCGGCAGTGGAGACACAGATGTCCAACATGGCTCCCCTTCAGTTCTGTATGGGCCGATGTCCGTAACTCACTGAGGGCATTGGAAGTGAGCCTGCCTTTATATATGGGCATGTATATATTGTATATTGATTCAATATGATTTTTTTAAAAGAAACATGGTACCTGAAAAAACAAATGATAATAAAACCCACTATTCAGCATATAAAATGCTGGCAATGATACAGTAGTAATCAACTTGTAACTATTTAAGAATATAAGAATGGCACACTATAAGAAACCAAAACATTTAGTATCGTATAGTATCGAAGCACAAACTGAAAAGGTTATGGTGGGAAAAAGTGAATGAAAACCCCACCCACTGCATAGTATCCAAACTGAAAATCTATTTGGACTCAATTCTGGACATAGTATTGATACAATCCTCTTGAATTTGTATTCACTTTTAGTTAAAAAAACTTCTTGAAATGGGTGGAAAAATGGAGTTTCATAAACCCTCTTTCCATATTTTGTTAACTTTTTTTATATTCTCTAATTTTTATTAGTACACCTTATATATGATTTTAATCTCATACATTGTAAAACATAAGTTTATCTCATAGAATCACATGTACTAAAGGATTTACTGTGATGTTCTCCTTTTGAACAGGCCACACAATTATTATTAACCATGTTTTCTTCATGTTTGCATCCATAACAACATCTGCATTTACTAAAGTCTGAACTATTATTTAAGCAGGTTTTCCTCATTCTATTGTTTTATTCAATATGATATATAGGATGCTATTACAGTGCTTAGAAGAGTGGGGGAGGGTGTTACTAGCTCACAATCCATGCTTGACTCAAACATTGAGAGTCGCTAGTTTCCTTTAATCTTCCCATTATTCACTCCATTTATCATGCATTATGGGAACAAAAAGCTGGCAAACGTTAGGCCACAAGTCAAGTCTTGGTGACCAACGCTCGTTGTTCTGTATGTTGGTCAGGAAATTTAATTCTGATAGTACAAGTATGCATGTACCGAATGATTTACCGGCTGTAATTAAATTGAGCACTAGATCACCCCCAAGAATGATTCTACAACCCTTCAGGTCTTTCATAAAGAGAACTTAAAATCTTCATTACTTGGGTACTGTAACATACAGTAAAGCATGTCTCTCCCTTTAAGGAGAAAGGGCAGGAATCACGAATCAGGAAGTAGAGGAGGAGACAGTGGAAAAGGAACAGTTAGTGCAAGGTGATCTGAGGAGATGGAAGGAGTCAAATAAAAGAATTGCTATTAAGTTTATCCTTGAGTGTCTGTATTTATGGAAACATTACAACTGGCGATGAGGAGAAAAATTGGATTAGAAATTAAGGTATGTGAGGTGGATATTATCACATTTGAAGGCAATTACATCACAGTTCTAGTCTGACAGCACATTACTGTATGGAGCTGAGATGGCGGATTATCTACACGTTTCCTAAATTTGATACCTCTGATACCAATAACTTGGCCCATGACTGGAGAAAATGGATAACTAGATTTGAAAACTTTTTGGAAGCAATGGACATAAAAGATGATAAAAGAAAAAGGGCTTTATTATCGCATTATGCTGGCACGGAAGTATATGATATATTCTGCACACTACCTGCTGTGGACACTGACACATACAATAGCTGCTCCAAAGCCTTAACTGATTACTTCAACCCAAAACAAAACATCTGATATGAGAGATATATATTTAGGATTGCCAAACAACATTCAGATGAATCCATGGACAGATATGTCACACGTTTAAGAGAACTGGCACAAAGATATGTTTTTGCTGATGTTGATGATGAAATTATAACACAAATAATTGTATCTTGCACATCATCGATTATAAGACGCAAAGCGTTACAGCAAGATTACTCTCTACATGAACTTCTTAAAATGGCTCGTGCCATAGAACTTGCACACTATCAAGCTGTTAGGATGGAAAAAGGACATAATTTATATGTGATTAATGTCCAGAATAAACATACAACAGTTAATTACACAAAAACAAGAAGTAAAATATGTTACAGGTGTAGAATGGAGTTTCCTCACACAAACAAATGCTGTTGTATGCAAATCAACGAATATCAAATCAAACCTAGCAAAACAAGCAAATGTAAAACTTTTGCATCAAGATACACAAGAGACATCTTCTTTAATAGATGACTATGTTTTCATTACTTCTGCAGATAAATTGACACAATCTCCTAGTGTTATACTCACTATATTTGATACTGACATTGCATTTACAATTGACACTGGAGCATCAGTGGATATATTAGATGGTGATACATATGACCGATTGAAAATGAAGCCTGTCTTGGAAGATATTCACACTAAAATCTTTCCATATGGTTCTCAAACTCCACTACCCTACGGGAAAATTCAATGCTGTACTCACCTATAAAAATAAAATGCAAAATACATGTTTTTACATCTTACAAGGCTTTGGAGGCTGTTTTATTAGTTATCATACTACCATGTACTTGGGTCTCATTCAGATCATTCATACAATAGCTGGTCCTGATGGCAAGGATATACAAACTATGATTAATGAATTTCCTTCTTTGTTCATTGGGCTTGGAAAATTGATAGACTTCCAGGTACATCTTCATGTGGATGAGAATATTCATCCTGTTGCACAAGCTCACAGACACATTCCATTTAATCTAAGTCAAAAAGAAGAAACCGAACTCCAGGCTTTGGAAGACCAAGATATTATTGAATGCGTCAGTGGTCCCACTCCATGGTTCTCTCCAATTGTGCAGGAATTGAAGGAAATCACCTTCTTCTGCAGGCGCCCACTGCACAGAGCTTACAAGAGAAGCTCCTGCTCCTGTGGTCCTGCGGCGTCAACAACTTCCATTACCTTAAGGTAACCAATGAACGTCACCACCAGTTTGGGTAGTGCATAGGACAGACAGCACAGACGCAGACGTACATTTCCTCTAAGATGTCTGCACTGTTGCTCGCTGGTGGCTGCAAAAGACATTTATTTTCTTTCATACCGCGGACTTATTGAGCATAATAGAAGTATGGCTTTACCTATCGCTATATTAGTAATGGATTGGGGAGCAATGTTAAGAGGTTGATAGTTCCACTTTAACTATTATCTCATTATTGCTTTCCCTCCTCCAGTCTTTGGGATGCTGTTGTCTAGATTTAAGTATATGATTCAGTTAGTCAGAATTATGTCTAACTTGACAAAGTAAGAAAGTAACTGCCAAAGCTTCTCTGTAATAATTGATTGTTGGAGTGTTAGTCCAAAAATAAATATTTCATTAGATACTCCAATACTCATTTAACTTGCAAATGTTCAGTAGAAAATAAAATGTGAGATCATAATAATGCAGTTAAAGGGATTGTGAACAGATAACTACACACCAAAATTAAATCTCATATGTCATAGCAAGTTTACATGGCAAGAATTCAAGAAATCACACCCAGTTTAACTGCTTTTGGGACCCTAGCAGTTCTTCTGATCTCCAAATTTGAAACTAGCAGTTATGTAAATGTGAGGGATGATTTACACATAGTGGTAGTGTCCTTAATACAAGGTCGGCCTTTAAGGAGAAGATGAATGAGGGATAGCAGTTAGACAAGATGTGAAAACAGGTGAGTGAAAGATGAAAAAGGACATTGAGGGTAGTGAAACAGAAGGTAAGAGAGAGATAAAAAGCAAGGAGATGACTCATGAAACACTGCTGGGATGAACAGAAGGGAATACGAGAATAGAGGGATTAATGGTGTATGGACAAGAGATTGAAGGACTGAAGACAGGAAAACACGCAAAATGTTTTGCTACATAAAATGTTTGCATGTATAAGGAGATTATTATAGAGACTGTAACAGTTGTTTTGAATTAGGTACAGATGCTGCCTTGAAGATGTTATATAGTTATAAATGACAGGAATATTTTTAATATGTTTCTATGGTTGATGTTTACATGAAGTATAAAATAAAGAGGTTGCCCTTTATGCAATATATTCAGACAACACTGCCAGTTTGAATGTTATACATATACCTCCGGAAAGACAAAAAAGTGAGTCAGGCCAAAAAGAGAAGTCAACAAACAATGACAGTAAATGAAAAAAGCATTTTGCTGAACCTCTTTAAAATTCAAAAAAAGGTCTAATGGCGCGATGCAGGAAACATGCGCAATCGCTATTTCCCATGTGAAAACCACTAGGGAATAGTTTTGCGCGTGATATTGTTGAATTGCGTATGAAA
Source organism: Rhinophrynus dorsalis (assembly GCA_037306005.1). Classification (NCBI taxonomy): domain Eukaryota; kingdom Metazoa; phylum Chordata; class Amphibia; order Anura; family Rhinophrynidae; genus Rhinophrynus; species Rhinophrynus dorsalis. The sequence continues at coordinate 155,806,651 of CM074718.1, read as the reverse complement.
ATTCAAGATTAGAGAATGGCTGCGTATATTTAATTTTTTTGTGGGCGTGGCTAAGATTAACGAATCTGTGTGAGTGGAATAGCGAATGCGCCTAATGCAAGAACTGCTACTGCGAATGAATTTATACGTCTGTGTACTGTTGTCGTAAAATGGAATTTTTCATGCGCAATTCAAGAAGCGTTCGGTATTTAGCTTCCTGGATTAGAACATGCGCAAAATCTATCTGCGCACAAAAATTCCTTTATCCAATGCGAACGTTTCTTGCATCGCGCCATAAGTTCTTTAACCCTTTGAGTGTCAGAGGGGTACAGAATGCATTGATTTGCAATGCATTTCGTACCCCTCTGGCACTCAAGGGTTAAAGCATATATCAAAGCAGATTAAATATTAATGTGATACATGAAAACTGTTTACTGAAAACTGTCTTCTTCCATCTGCATGAAATGTAAGACTTGTTTATTTGCATGTACGCTCTTTTCAATGGGGGCTTTTGACAGCTCTGAACAGTCAGTAATGTTTTTACCTCTAATAACATACAGCGACATTTTGAACAGGGCAGGAGTATTTAAAGGGATAGTTATGTTTCACAGTAAAAGCAGTTCCAATTAATCGTCATACTGTTTGTGCCATGGATAGTGTTATTTTGATACTGTCAGAGTTGTATTTCAAGAGTAATTGAATGATAAAGTATCCCTCTCCCTCCCCTTTTACTGATGTAACACTCCTCACCTCAGAGAAGCAAGGCTGTCCAGATGGATCTCAGAGTGGAACAATCTTCAATTAGTATAAGGGAAAAACAAGTCAAGAGGGGCAGGGTATTCCTTATGTTCACAGCAAGAAGATTGTCCCTTGCTGTGAGCTGTCTGGTCTCAAGACCAGATTCCATATCTGAGGGGAGGTGGCTTACACTAGGTAAAAGGGGTGGGACTTTATAATTCAATTACTCTTGAACTTGAACTTTATAGTTTATCATTCAATTACTCTTAAACTACAACTCAGTATTGAAATAACACTCTCTATGGCTCAAATTCTATGAAGGTTAATTGGAGCTGCTGTTTTTGTGAAACATTACTATCCCTTTAATGGGGCATATTTTGTGAATACTCAGTAAACCTATGTAATGTTTTATATTAACATCTAAACTTTATCACACAAGTCAGACAAAAATAACATTAATGCAATGATAAAAAATTTACATTATTTAACTTAAGTGACAATAATGTAAAAATACCCACAAAAAAACAAACAGTTGTTAATAGTTTGGATGCTAGAAACATCTCCAGTATATTGCTTAACAGTGTTTTAGAGACATCTATATACTATTTAATGAATGCAGTTCCTTGCAAACTCCTCATGTTCTCAAGGGGATAGTAACAAGATATATGTTAGTAAAATTCCCACATTTTCACTGAACTCTTGACTTTAGAATAAGTGGTTTCCCATGTTCACCTAGCAAAATGCGATCAGAGTCTGGAATGGATTCAGTTAAATAAAAGCAGACATGCAAGAGAATCTTGTTGAGATAAACCCCTCAGTGTCTTCTATTCAAATGTATTCAATCTGGCTCTAGTCCCTGACTTAAAAAGTTCCCTTTCTTTGATTATTTTTGGTCCTCATACAACAAACAGAACTTAAAACTGGAATGAGACTGCAGATGAAGTAAAGCATACCAAACTTTTTTATTGCCTGCTTCCTTTCTAGCCCTGACACCTACTGGCCATATGACATAATGTTGCTGATATGTTGCAATAAACACCCCCTTCCACTTTAGAAGTAAGTTTTTTGCTATTCACACATGATGACTAAGGCCTGTAGTTAAGTAGAACCCCAGAATAGGATAAATGTAATTATCAGATGTTTATTTCAACATGGTGGAGAAATAGTAGCTAAACCTAAAACAATCTCCCCCAAACATCTCCTTACTCAAACCTGCAGTTACAGGTCAAGTGACAGTTGAGTCCATTAGTATGCCACATAAAAAGGTACATAAATCCACTGTTTCCTCTTGAGGTACCATAACAGTAGAAAGTGGAAGAAAAAAAATTCGGTAGCAAAATTTGGATGTTGGTGGACCTTTTTGGATGCTACTGTTTGAGCTTCCTTTCACTGAGATGAAGGTCTCTATGCAGGCAGAGTATAATATGGTTTTTTAGGTTTGAGCGTGTCTTACAGCAGACCATTTAATTCTTCAAGTGATCTGATAAAATATGTGCAAGAAAACAACCACCAAGGATTTTCTATTCCTTCAACCATGTGTGTTGAGTACAAGGGTAATTTAAGTATCAAATATGTTTGAAAAACCTTGATCAAGGCAATCTTTCTTCACCATCAGATCAATTCATTGCCAGATCAAGAAGGCCCCAGAAAAGTCATGTCATACAATATGTATATACTGTAAATAGGCCACTCTGAAACGATTGATGGAAAACAATGATGACTGTATCAGCTGGGGCAACAGTAGCCTGGACCAGCAGAATGATATCCTGTAGTAATGCATTGAATTGACTGAGCAGCTGCTCTTGGTTTAAGATGTGCTTCATGTGGCTTTCCTTATGCGAATGAAATTAGTAACCTTCTCAAGTTCAAAGCTCGTGAATTAGGTATAGAGGGCATCGGAAAAAGGATTCCCTTTATATATTTAAACATGTAATAGGGAGTCACTGGAGTCTGATGACCATTTTAAAATATGGATATTTTGGGTTGGGTAAATGCAACATATGTTATTAAATAAATAGTGTAAGTGGGCTCTTTAATTGGGATAGTTAGTGAGAGTGTTTGTTTACATACATATAGATTTACTATAATTGCTACATTTATTTAATAGCAATAGTAAATTCCAGTGAAAACGTAACAGTTTGTGCAAATATTTTCATCATACGAAATCTGTCACTTTCCATCAAAACGCAAGCCAACCAGCATGTTAATTTTCTCATCAAACTGCAGATATCTCAGCAGCAATTATATTGAGAAAAAATACTGAGGAAAATAACAAAACAGATCTCTCTCCCAGTGCTTTGTGTACTTCTGTCAAGGCAGAAGATCAAGTGCCTTAACTTTTTGAGAGGCTGGAAGTCCACCGAAACAAACCAAGTAGAGTTTTTATTTGTGATGTGCTCAGAATACAATTATGTTGATGATTGTGTTTTTTATTTCTTTTACTAAAACTTGTGAATGAAAGGTAAATGGAGCACGTTAAAACAGGAATAGTGGAACAATACAGAACTATACCTACAGCAGTAATGATTGGAAGAAGGCAGCTTATAAAGCTTTCTCCCTGCAGTCATTTCCTAGTGTATATCCAAGCTCATTTATAACCTGCTCTTTCTCAGAAGGTCATTTTTGGTTGAAGAAATTGCAGATAGCCATTAAAACTCACATGATCCTCAGTTAATTGCTGGTAGGCTGGGACTGATGGAAATTGTTGTTCTTTGTTACAGCTTTTTATTGATTCAAGGACCAAAATCTCCTCCCTCTAAATTATTCCTTCATGGAGGACTGGTTTGGTTTCATGGAGCCCTGTAATACAGAAACAGTGGGGAGTTATTATTAGAAAGTGTTCGTATTTCTTCACAATCTATAAAGGGCTGCTACCCTGTAGATATATATCTGTGAAACGCATAAGTGTTACTTTGAGGTTCATGACTGCACTTTTAAAATGTGCAACATGGTTTAATACTTATTGTTAGTATAAAATCAACATACAGCATTTGTTTTACTCAAAGAGCTAATGTTCTTCTTTTATTTAGCAGGGATAATGTAGAAATGCTTGTTAGGACATGACCTTCTGGTAGCAATTACACTGAAAGTATTGCAGCATGGACTTTGTTACCTCATAAATTGAATATAACATTGTTGGATTAAATGTGAATTCTATTTTATTTCTTGTATATCATGTATGGCTTTAAATAAACACTGAAGAAGATACAGTCAGCCCATAGGACCCATCTTTAAAGACCAGAGGGGCGCACAATGGAGGCTGAATCATCAGCAAAATGGATCAAACAGTGGCTTAGTCATTTTAATAGGTCTGCGTGTGCAAATGTTTGTCTTGTATAAGCTATGATTTATTTCTGATGCCGAGTCACATTTTGGCTTTTCAGTATAAATCCCTGCACATTGTTTAAGATCTGATGAAGGCAGTTATTCTGCCAAACAATTCACACAGCAATAAACCACATTTTGGTGTACATCACAGATTATTCTCCTGCTTGGGTCCCCTTATTGCAAGCAACTAGCAAATATTAGTCAGCACGGTGTGCCAGGCCATATCTAAAGTTAGATCCACCTGGGTTCCTTTGAGTATCTACAAAACATGTAGATGGTACAGCAACCAGGTACTGGTGATGAGGCGAAAGCTGAATCTGACATAGCCCAGGTCAAAGCTGATGTTAATTCTAAATGGTATGCAGTGCCAGGGGACAGACAGAAGTGATATTGTATACACAGAGGGTTCAAAAACTGGAAGTTGGACAATCGTGGTACCAAGAGATTAAATTATGGTGAAGACACTAGCAGAGTCATAACAGGAAGTCTCTCTCTCTACTCTTGCAACAGGTGGCTCAAAGAATTGGCAAAGCAGCTGTTTGAAAGGCAGGCTTACATGAAAGGTCAAGTTAATGAAAGGAGAGAAGCAGATAAAACACAGGCAGATTAGGAATATATATATAAATTTTAAATTGAGCCATGCAGGTGTTACAATATTGCAAGTGATATAAAGCATTAACAGCTTCACGCTTCTAACAAGATGTTACGATAATATCAAAAACGGCCATTGATTGCCTTTTTCACACCAGCTGCTCTGGACTATTGTTCCCATTATGCACAGACAGCCAAATGGCATCATGGGAACCACAGTCCACAGCAGCTGGAGTCCCAAAGGTAAGATATCACACTCACTCATATTCACACTAACTTGCTTCCTATAATTTTTACAGGAAAATTGGAGAACTATAAGCCACTGTAACCTATAAATCAGTGGAACAACTTATTATGCTGTGGGAAGACAGAGAAGGATTGGGGAAGACAGTGGCATTGAGTGAAGACAGAGACGGATTGGGATAGATAGATAGATAGATAGATAGATAGATAGATAGATAGATGTAGAACTAAGATAGACTAGAATGGGATGGAGACAGACTGATTGTCACGGTTTGCAAGCAAAAGAAGGCCAGACACAGAGGTAAAATATAACCACCTTTATTTATAATGCACAGCAAAAATGGTAGAGCCCCCACAGAACCCAAGAGATATACAAACAGGACCCAAGGTCCCTCTGGAGCTGAACACTGTACTGTGCACTGCACTACTCCAGGTATCGAGACTACAGGTCAGGCAAGCAGGTATCGTAAGGAGTGAGTAGGCAGCCAGAGTCACAGGTCAGACAAGCCGGGGACTACATGGAGCAAAGTAACCAGGCCCACAGGGAAGGCAACCGGAGGCTACACTGAGCGGGCAGTAGCCAGGGCCACTGGTCAGGCAAGCCGAGGACTACAAGGAGTGAAAGTAACCAGGCCCACAGGGAAGGCAACCGGAGGCTACACTGAGAAGGTAGTAGCCAGGGCCACTGGTCAGGCAAGCCAAGGACTACAAGGAGCAATAGTAACCAGCCCTTCAGGAAAGGCAACCGGAGGCTACACTGAGCGGGTAGTAGCCAGGGCCACTGGTCAGGCAAGTCGAGGACTACAAGGCACGAAAGTAACCAGACCCACAGGGAAGGCAACCGGAGGCTACACTGAGCGGGTAGTAGCCAGGGCCACTGGTCAGGCAAGCCGAGGACTACAAGGAGCAATAGTAACCAGGCCCTCAGGAAAGGCAACCGGAGGCTACACTGAGTGGGTAGTAGCTAGGGTCACTGGTCAGGCAAGCCGGGGTCATACACAGAGCGAGTAGTCAGCCAGACCCACAGGTCAGAACTGATGTGGGTAGTCAGACAAACCGGGGTCATACACAGAGCAAATACTCAGGATCACAACGGAGCAAGCAGAAGCTATCAGGAACACCATGTAAGGGCAATGACTCTCAGACCGAGGGAGGTTTATAAAGGAGCAGGAGAAGGCGGGACCCAATTAGGCCTCACAGAATAGGCCCATAAACAGGAGTCCTAACAGTGCCTGTTTCATGATGAAGTAATGCAAAGGTGACCGCAACTATGCTGGCTGAGACACCACAGAGGAAGGAAGCACAGGCTAACTAGGCCTCCAAGGTAGACTATGATACTGGTAGAGGAAGGAGAAACTGGCACAGAAAAAAGCCTGTGGTCACAAGGAAAGATATCGAAATGAAGGTGGGGGTTGGGGAGAAAGGAAAGAGAATGGTGAGAGGAAGAAGAAGATTGATTCTCTCTCCTGTCATTTTGACACCTTGGCCTGTTGGTAATAATAGAATCATACATACTCTGTCTGACACCACAGGCTTGTTCCATTGTCTACTGGCAGCCACAGAACCACATACATACTGTGTGATACCCCTGTCTTGTTCCACTGTGTCACTGGAAGTCATTAAATGACACTGTCTTTCATCTTTTTTGTGTTTTTTTCTGTAAATAGTGGAGCACGCCATGGCCACTCTGTCCTCTGATTGATTCTGCATGCAGCTATGATCTCTGATCTCTATCTGATACTTCTGAATTGTGCTGAGGACACCTCAGTGTCCTCAGTGCAGGAGGTTTTTGGGCTTGTAGCTTTGAACTTTACAGCCTTATGTATAAAACAAAAGAAAAGCAATTCTGGGACATATTGTGCCCTATAGGAAAAGTAAAAATTCCCAAAATGCCCATTGATTTAAAGTGGTCTTTTAAACTGTTGAATGCTAGAGGGGTCTTTAACCCACTGCGAAGCAATACACTGGAGACCTCTTTGCATTTATTGGATTACAATTCATATTGAAATCAATGCAATGTTTTTTTTGTCCCCTATGGTATAGCTGGATTTCTTTAAATTAATCCTCTTTTCTTTTGCATATGGCCTCTAGTGGGTTTTGCTTGTCTGTTTCCCTATATTGAATATAGATATGTGGGCAACAGTACTCCTCACACTGCTGTTGGACTGCAAATCCCATTATTCTCAGTTGGCCAATGACTAGCTGTGGATGAGGGGAATTATGGGCTCTATCCAATTGTTGGCGTCGGCAGAAAAAACTGGCGACGGTGGATTTTTAAGTCAAGGATGCGATGCAAATGTTCCCACAAGTAAGAAATAACGGCAGTTTTGAAAACACGACGCTTGCCACCAAAAGATCAAAATATCACCCATTGAGGACGGTGTAAAAGCTGACCCCAGAGCCATTCAAATGTTGAAGTTAGGGATAACGTGAGTTAAATTGCAACATTTACCAACGGAAATCTAACACCTACTTTTTAGGTGAACATCACCCAACTCATAGTAGAAAACCACCGTAGAGGAAAACAAAACAGAGAGTTAGGGTTAACATGAGTTAAATTGTAACATAACATGAGTTAAATTGCAACATTTACTCAAGGACTCCATGAAAGGAACAATACATGAAGATATAGGTATTATTAGATCACACAGTGGGAAGGAGAAACTCCTGCAGAATAAACCTTCTCTTAAACCTACATCATGAAATATATATCCAAAAGGTGTGTCGGTTATTTTGGGTTTTCTGACTGAACTTGATACTTTGGGGTGCTGTGATTGGCTGTGGTGCTAGGTAACGTTTTTATTGTGTGTTTTTAGGTACGATTTTCTATGCAACGCAGGTTTAAGGTGAACGTGAATTTTGTTGGTCGTCGCGCGTTGAAATAATAATATGGGGTTAACCAATCTTTGGGCCCTCTAGCCAATCTTTTGATGAAATATAATCATATCACCCAAGCCAAGATAAGCTTTAGAAAATCAGAAAATCTGAATGTTAACACACCTTCTGATCACGAACGATAAGTATTTAAAAACATGTTTCTGTTCCAATAGAACATTATAGAAACATTATAGAAAATAAAATTCTTAAACATCTATCTACCTGCACACTATAACAGTTTATTTCAGGAAAACTTCCCTCTACTCCTTAGCAAAATTAAAAAAAAAAAAATCTTAAACACTGGAATATTCTCTTTGTTTTTTGGTGATGAGACTTACTAAGATGATTTCAGCTCCCATATATCAGTATATTCTACAGACTGTGCCCATGAAAATCACAAGTGATTTCTGAGACATCTTTAATCCTCCATAAATTTCTTCATCTGGACAAACAAACCAGCTAGGATCAAACAATTAAAACCTTTTGCTGTCTCCAGCTACCTGATACAAACAGGCATTACCATGCAGCTGACCTTGCCAAACTTTTATTTTTCATATCCTGCTCAGCATCAAAACAACTATATTCTATCATTCAGGGCTACTTTGCTACTAGCCAGACCTGAAAAGTTACTCGCCACTGCAAGCCAAAACATACCCACCAGGGATGAATTTCTACTCGCCAGGGCTAAATTTTCACTTGCCATCATTGCTCCTTTTATCAGCTACATCAGTCATATCATTTCTGGTTTGAAGAATTATAGAAAAACAATTCTACTGTGCAAGAAAATATTGTTTTACATTACTCTTCTTCTGGTGAATGGATTCCCGTTTTAGTGAAACTATGGATGAGATTTACTAGGCCTCAAAATTAACCATGAAGCTAAATTCACTGTTCTTCTTAAAGACATGGCAGAGATTGTATATGTTTGTAATATGGATTGCCTCTAATCATGTAGAGCAGTGTAAAAAATGTACGTCTAGCTGAGACATGAACAGATTATTACTATAACCTATCTGGCTAGTTTTTTAGTAAATCATAAAATAGGAAATGAGCAAAAAAAAGTAATTTATAGTCTCTAAATTATACAACATAAATAGTTACATAGTAAATTCAGTAGAAAAAAAATTACATGATCCTTAAAGTTCAACTTTTACTAGAATTTCCTGTTTAACCTACTAATAAACAGTATCACCTTCTATGTTTCTTTATGCTAGAAAAGTATCTAATATTTTCTTAAGTATATCCATTGTATCTGCCATTATAACATTCTTAGGCAAAAGCGTTCCAAAAATTAACAGACCTTACTATAAAGTATTTTCTCTGGAGTATATAAATCAAGTCCAGCTGGATGTTCTTCAATTTTTTTCAAAATAGGTGCTCAAAATCCACACTACATATTACAGTGGAGGTCTTACTAATGGTTTGTATAGTTGCAAATTATGTTATCCACTCTTGCTTCCATACCCCTTTTTATGCAGTAATTTGCTTTTGCTACTTTTTTTGACACTTATTACTATTGCAGTTTACAAGGACTCCCAGACCTTTCTCTAGCAATTAGTCGCCTAGAAAGCTTTCATTAAGTTCATAAGTATCATCTACTTGTCCTAAATGTATAACTTTACACTTTCCTGCATTAAATTTCATATTCCATTTGTTTGCCCACTGCTATTTTATGTAATTCCATCTGCTCTAAACAAACATCATGCTCTGAACTGTTTACCCTACATAATTTAGTCATCTGTAAATACTGACATTTTGCTTGATATACATATATCCAAGTCTTTTATGTTAAAAAGCAAAGGACCATGTACTGAACCCTGAGGTGCTCCACTGACATCTGTAACTGTATTGGAGGATATTCCATCCACAACAACACAACGTATCATTCAACCAATTTTATATTCCAGTTGCAAAGGTTATCCCCTAGCCCCAATTTCCTTATTTTATAGGTATATTGTGTGGTACTGTATGCAATGCATTTGCAAAATGTAGATATGTTTTGCAAAATCTATTTCTCATACAGCCATGTTGATTCCTTCAAATAATTTTATTTTTTACATTGTAATCCTAATTATAATCTTGTATTATGCCTTCAAGCAATTTTCCCACTACTGATTTCAAAATCACAGGACTATAGTTCCAAGGTTCTGTTTTAGTTCCATACTTAATTTTAGGCAACACATTGGCTTTTTTATCAGTCTTATGGTACTGAGCCTGTGGAGATAGTCTAAAGATTAAAAAAGAGTGGTCTTTCTAACACTGCAAAGCGTTACCAGTGAATGGATAAATATACCATCAGGACCAGATGCTTTGTCAGTCTTAAAGGGATAGTAATACTTAAGATGTAAAAAAATATATGTTGTAGGGTTTATATCCCCGAATAAAACAAGGGTACTCCCACTGCTGAGAGATATTTTATAAAAAAAATGATAACAGCTCAAACTTGAATTTTTAGGTGCAATATCACAGTGGCCTAAAAATTTACAGTGGCACTGTTGCTACACCATCCTATGGATATTTATGGTCTATGGACCAGAGAAGGCCATAGGATGGTATAGCAACAGCGCCACTGTACATTTTCAGGCCACTGTGATATTGCACCTAAAAAATTCAAGTTTGAGCTGTTATCATTTTTTAATAAAATATCTCTCAGCAATGGGAGTACCCTTGTTTTACTCAGGGAGATAAACCCTACAACATATATATTTTTTACATTTTAAGTATTACTATCCCTTTAATTTTGTCCAGTCTTGATCTCTTCTTTTGTTAACTAAATAACAGATAATAGCATAGCTGTACTTGTTATTTGTTGAGGCTCTTCTACTATTCTACCATGTGGTCAAAATATCAGCCTTTTCCTTTTTATCTCTAATCAATTTTTCCAATCATGCCAGTCATGTGTGTTGATGCTGTTAACAATTTGATGTTAGCTTTTTAAAATCTTGGAAGAACCTCTATAGTTTCTGCTTCTTCAAACTGATCTCAAATGAAACTATGTTGTGATCACTGTTTCCCAAATTTTTATCTACTTTAATATTGGACACCATGTTTATATTATTTTTTTATAACTGGGTCCAATAAATGGTTATTTCTGTAACATATAGCTAGCTCTAAGTATGCTTTCACAAACGTACTTCCCTTAGCATGTGGAAAGTTATCACAACTCCATTTTAAAGCTATTTCTTTAAAATCTCCCATAATTCAAGTATACCCAAGATATGCAGGTTTCTAATTTGTAATAATAGTTGGGCCTCGTCATTCTCAGTAATAAGTGGTAGCATGTGGAGCATGACTGTAGATGATCACAAATTTGCTCGCAAATATCTTCCCTTAAACTTAAGATTTAGGTCTGGTCTCACATAAAAACATGCTCCTCCCCTCTCTTATTTATCCTCTCTCCCCTAAACAGGGGATAGCCCTCAATATTTACAACCCAGTCATGTGTATCATCCCACCAAGTTTCAGTAATATCAATTGCTTATTAATCACCAGCATTTTCAACTCTCTCATTCTGCCTACTATACTCCTTGTACACTCCATTATGTATTATGTCATTATGTATTTTACTACATGATTTATATATAGATATATATATATATAATATTCCAAGACTAAAGTAAGCACACACAGGGCTTCAAAAGAATAGTGATGAATAAAGTGATTTAATTATTCAACGTTTCGGCTGTCATCCATGCAGCCTTCGTCAGGATAAAGTGTAACAACAAACAGCGTCCCTTAAAAAAAAAAAACACCACCATGTGTAGGCGCCAAACTTGAAAATATTCAATCAAGCACGCCGAATTTACATATACCTTAAAAAAACTGGTAAGGAAGTAGTAATCGATATCTGCAACATGTGTCAAAAGAATCACTAAAAGTATGTTACAACTAAATGTAAATAAAGGATACAAATGAAGTCACAAGTTGATACAGTATTGATCCGCTAATCATTTGTAAAAAATGATTTCATCAGAGATTAAGTCAAACCATAAGATCATGTAAACGCGCACACACAACCAGGTACAAAGAAAGAGTTAAATATGGAATAACTTACACGAAATTAGATAACTTGAAAAATATGTACCCAGTCGTGGACACTCGTATTAATGTTGAAAAGATGCTCGGATAACTGTAACATTGTTGCCGAGCATCCCAAGAGACAACAGCAACAATGTAAGGACACGCGGTGCAATGCATCGGAGACATATCTATCCCAAACTTAACAGACCTAATAGGAAGTTATACCTTCTAAGACTATATCCTCATATATTCCAGGCATATTGTCCATCAGAGCTGGGTAACAATGTAACCCAGATCATTATAAAAATACCGGTTAACGATCCCGGCGACATTTCAGATATACCAATTGAATGTATGACCTTTATAGGGCTTTTCCCTCTTAACTACATTTATCTCCCACCACTTACCCATGATCATTTACATGCACCCAGTTACTATCTATACTATGCATCTAATTTTTACTAGCTATAACCTCCCCTATCCTAGTTTAAAGGCCCCTCTAGCCATATAAGCATTCTATTACCTAGCACAGTAGCTCCATTTGCATCAAGATGCAGTCCATCACCACTCCAAACATTGTACCCAAGAACAAAGTCAACTCAGTACTAGATACACCTGTTTCTGGCTTTGTCAGTGTTGAACCCTCAGCGTCTTCCGATATATCTGATAAATATCTAAATAAAACTACTATTAAAAAGCCGGGATCTAATCCCGTGGGTGAAACACTAGACGAGATCAGAGAAAACAGGCAAGACAAGCATAAATCAATAGGCATAAATTATCCTATACAAATTGTTAAATAAAACAACAGCCAACAATATTGTAATTGACTCTCTCGTATGTCCATATAAAGGACAGACGATCGAGTCAAGCAGCACTCTCAATTCAAGAATAGAAATACATATAGAATATAACTGGACAAGACAAAATATCAAAACATTAAATATGAAATAATAAATTAATAAATATACATCACACTCCCAAAGTATACCAAAATACGCCAGGTCCTCCCAAGTGCCTAACTCCATCATTGAAAGAGTAAATATTGCGAGTGAAATATGCTTGTCTGATCAGGCAAAAGTATTGTGAAAAAGAGTGTGTGGACCTACCTACTGTGACAATATTACGGCCAATGAATCTATGAAAGGATATGTATAGTATACACTAAACATGATAATATATAATAAATAACATAATATATCTCAAAGATAAAACTGTAAAACAGACTCAATGCCAAATCCTATAGATATATATACCAGCTAGCAGAAATAATCTCTAAACTTTCAGTGACAGCTTAGTGGAACATATAGGTTGTTTATATGATAAACTGTATTTCAATGAAATAGACATGAAATAGACATCCAGATCATAGAAGATCTAAAAATATACAATAGAAGGAAAAAAAGTGACTAAATTTGCAGGAGGGAATATAACAAAGTCCTACCTAAAAGGCTGGCAAAGAAATCTACATCAACCCTAAATGAGACACATGGTTCTGAGAATAATATATTTAAATAAAATACAGCACACAGTCCCATCTATAATTCAATTGACCTCCTACCTAGTACATTCTAGAACCTCATTAAGACCCAATGGTATCATCATAGATAGTCTAAAATCCAATAACTTTCTCTATTATTGAGACGTCGTAATCTATTATGTGAAGGATGAAGTGCGACCCAGTCAATAGGGACTACTTTTAGATCCTTTACATTACTATCATGATGACTTAGGAAGTGTCTCCAAACACTATGTTGATGGAATCCCTTCTGAATATTTCTTTTATGTTGGTCTATCCTGGTTCTCAGATTCTGAGTGGTTCTTCCTATATATTGTATGACACAAGGACATGTCAGAAGATATATTACATAGCTGGTGGCACAATGCATTAGGCTTTTTACAATAAAAATTTCTGATGGTACATTCGATTGATATGTCTTAGGTTTATCAACTATAAATGGGCAGGTAAGACACGTGCTGCACGTACATCTGAAAGCACCTACGACTAGCCTATCTGTAATAATCTTACTTTTATTGCCAAATAATTTTTTTTTTGTTTAAAATATTTTTATTGATTTTTCAAGGAATAAGAACAACACATACATTTAACAAATATGGAAAAGAATCCCAAAAGGCAGGAAAAAAAATACCACTCAATACATTACACAGTGTAGTGCTCAAGTCCAGGTGAAAACAAAATGCAGAAACTCGTGGAAACTTAGTCAGAACCCCAAAGCTCAGGGGAACCAGTCAGCAAGTGTGACCTCAAACACCATGCAAGGTTAAACCAACAGGAATGATGAGTCGAGACTGGACTCGGCTCTGAGGTCCTGCAGTGATAAGATCTACCTCCTGGGGCGGAAAGAAGGAACAAGAAGGAAAGGAAACTGAGAGAGAGAAAGAAAAAAGAAAGAAAAAGGGAAGGGGGAGGGGTAAGGAAGGAGTGCACCGGTCCCACGTGGACGCCCCCGGCCAGATCCCGACCACGGGTGGGCCCCTACAGCATCCGAGGTATGTAAAATGGTTAAAGCAAAAGGTGGAGTTAATGACTAAGAGCCTCCAGTCGAAGGCGAAATTATTCCCCCCTCACAAACTCCTCCAAACGGAGCCAAAGGGTCAAATGGGCTAGGCCCCTGCCCTCGACTGAGTGATACAGGTCCTCTGTGGAGTGTATTGAATCAACTGAAGACACCCAGTCTTTGAAAGAGGGAGTGCGTATCTGTTTCCAAAATCTAGGGATGACTACTTTGGCCGCGTTCAATAAATGTACAGTCAGAGAGTGGGTATATTGAGTTATAGGGTGAGAAGAATGATGTAGTAAGAGAGGCAGAGGTTCCATCGGAAGTCAGGGGTCCGCCACCTCCTGAATAACCTCCACCACCACCCTCCATAAAGGCTGTAGTAGTGAGCACGACCACCACATGTGCATGAAGTCGCCCGTCTGAGACCTACATCTCCAACAGGTGTCAGGAACTGCCGGATTGAGTTTATGTAGCAGGGCTGGTACCCTGTACCAACGGGTTAGAATTTTATAAGCATTTTCCTGTACCCATGAAGTCACAGAGCATTTATGGGACAAAAGCGAAATTTTAGACCATTGCGAATCAGAGAGAACCACTCCACAGTCCACCTCCCAACTCCGAATATAGTGGGGCTTAGATACACCTCCAATGGTCAGAAGAAGATTGTGTAACACGGATATGAGCCTGAGGGGGGGTTCACGAGAAAGACATAAAGATTCCAGAGTAGTATTCTTCGCCAGCATGACATGACCAGGAAAAAGTGAGCGAACAAAATGGCTAAGTTGAGCATAAAAGAACTGCAAGGATGGGTGTTCAAAGCGATCCCCTAAAAGAGCAGGTAAGGATCGAAATTGATTGCCAATCACAACATCCCATAGTCTAGGATAACGAACGTCTTCTGGGAATAACCTCCGACAAGCCCCATCAGGAACCCGGGGGGGGAAACTGGAATTGTAGGCAATAGAAAGAAGGGGGAGGGATGACCAAGAAGACCTGGTAGAGCAGATAGTTTTCTCCAGGTCCTCAGGGTGTTTAACACTGTAGGATGAGAAGGGTCGGAGCAGACACGCTGATGCGGATCCACCCAGGCCACCACAGGAGCGGCTATCGTGAGGGACCCACACTCCAGCGACACCCAAATTTTATCAGCAGGAACGGACCACTCTACTACTCTAGACAACAATACAGCATTGTAATACGATTCCAGGTCTGGAAGACCAGTTCCACCGAACTCCCGCCTCCGAACCAAATATGCGTAACCCAATCTACTGATGCTGCAGAGCCATATGAATTTTCTCATAAGTTTTCTCATACCATGAAAAAAGGAGCGAGGTACAAAGATGGGCAAAGTTTGTAAGACATATAGAATTCGAGGCAAAATATTCATTTTAATCACCGCCATATGGCCGAACCATGAAAGTCGCAACTTGGACCAGGACTCCAAATCAGCAGCCAGTGCGGATCTCAATGGAGTATAGCTATGTTCAAACAAGGTGGATGGATTAGCAGTAAGAAAGATTCCCAGATATTTAATCCTCACCGGTTCCCATTGAAACGCAAAAGACGATCGTAAGGTGTCACAGAGACCAGAGGGGAGGGTCAAGTTCAACACAGCAGATTTCTCCATATTGACTTTGAAGTGAGAGAGCTGACCGTAAACCCGAAGCTCACGCAAAAGATTAGGTAAGGAAACCAAAGGTTGGGTTAAGGTAAATAATAGATCATCCGCGAAGGCGGAGATTTTATAAGTAGCTGAGTGGAGTGGAATACCGTGAATGGAGGGATTATTACGAACCGCATTAAGGAAGGGCTCCAAGGTCAGGACAAACAAGAGAGGGGACAGGGGGCATCCCTGACGAGTACCGTTCGACAGAGTAAGGGGTTTTGATAGAATCCCGTTGATGCGAATACAGGCCGAGGGAGAATGGTACAGAGAGGCGATCCAATGCAGCATATGGTCACCCAATCCTATATGCCGGAGGACACCCATCAGAAATGGCCAACTCACCCGATCGAAGGACTTCTCGGCATCAGTAGACAGTAGCATAGCAGGGAACCCACTAGTCCTGGCGAGTGAATCAAATTGACGGCCTTAACGGTGTTATCTCTCGCTTCGCGGCCAGAAACAAAACCAACCTGGTCATGGTGAATAAGTCCAGGTAGAACGCGACCCAGACAAAGACTAAGGGCTAGATTTAAAGGCAGACGTTAAACTAGCCGCTAAGTGAAAAAGGCACATCGCTCGCAAATAATACAGGAGTTACGGCAGATTCAATAGCTACTCTACGAGAATAGCTATCGAGCGTAGGCACACAAAAAACACGTAACACAAAAGACGTTGTCGCTCATGTTAATGCACAACTGGCGGCCAAATCACACGATAACAGCGCTCAAAACAACATCTAACCTAACGGCTGCCGTTGTCTAGCAACCATGATTGATACCAAAACAAATTCAAACACACAGCCAATCACAAAGCCCCAATGTATCAAATAACTTCAAATACACCTATATATACCCAAAAATAACCGTCACACACTGTCTGTTATCGAGTTCTTCAGAGCCAGATATCAGGACCCAGGAGCGGAGGATAGTGATTAGAGAGAGGGAGAGAGGCGCGTTCATTGGAGGTAGAGGAGTTTTGCAGTTTGGAGAGAGGAGAGCATTGCACAGAATACGACACATAGCACACCTTTGCACATATTACATACACACATACAAACACAAACACATACACATACATACACATAGTCCTTTTATTTTATAACACCTGACACATTTTACTTTTTATTTTGACAGTGTGAATCTGTGAGTGAAAGTGTGTCACAGAGAGTGAGTGGATCGAGTGTGTCTGTGAGGGCCTGTGGGAGTGCCTGGGTGTGACTGGGTGAGTGATGGCCAGGAGAGGAGGACAGGAGAGAGGGATGGGGAGAGTAGTGGAAGAGGAGGAAGCTCAGGAGGGGATCCCTCAGCAGAGCAGGGGTGGCAGAGGAAGATCTGCAGGGCGGAGGGGGACCCAACCCACAAGAGCAGGCACACGCAGGACAGGGACAGAACCTGCAGTGGGACGAGGGGTAATTGCTGGGGAGCACCCCACACAGGCAGGGTCAGACCAGGCAGGGCACTCCGGCTCTGAATCCTCCCATGCCGGAGCTGAAGAGGGCAGGATCAGGGACCCCAAATACACAGACGAGGATAACACGGCTCTCGTGGAAGCTGTCCTGGAGAGGCAGAGTGTTCTCCACCCGACAGTGAAGGTCCCTGGCCTGTCAGCGAGGAGGAAAGCAGCCTGGAACCAGATCTGCAGCCGGGTCAACGCGGTGGCTCCATGCAGGCGGGACGTGGAGTCCATCAAAAAGAGATGGGGCGACTGCCGGAGGGTCGTCAAAAACAAGATGACAGAGCTCGCCAAGCACGCCCGAGGCACTGGAGGTGGACCAGCAGTCCCTATCACCTTCTGCGGCTGGGAGGAGATGGTGCGGCAGACCATGTCCCCGACCCTGATCGAGGGGGTCTTTGGAGAAACTGACACTGGGGATGAGAGGAGCCTCCACACTACCGGTAAGTGCAACACTACAGAACAACACACTACAGCAACCAACACCAGCTGCACACACAGTCACACCTCAACACATGTCCATCACTTAGCCATACAACTGCACCAACACAGCACCATGAGGGTTAAAAAAAGGACACAACACCTGGACAAATGGCAACGTCCAACTTGGGACAAACCTGTCAAAGTCCTACTTCAACCCTCCTGTCGCTGTGCTCATCACACACAATACACAAACCGTGATGTTCAAAATGTCGTCTGTTAAATATCATCATTGTTCACACACAATGTCACCCATGTCCCCACCCCCACCCTAACCCCTTGAGTGCTAGAAGGATCATCAATGCATCGATCAACAATGCATTGGCAACCCCTCTGGGACTCATCACCGCTTACTGAATCACAAAAAGGGGGCATCAGGTCACACATCACAGTGTCACACAGAATAAATGCTTGTAGGTGCAACACACAGGCCGAAAACTATTCCACAGATTTCAAGCTGGAAAAAGTAGTCATTGTTGTTGTGGCTGCAATCATTTACGCTGACTTGAAATTACATATCCCATATCTGATTCCCACATGGATCCACAGGGGTGCTGATGCCATGGATGGATGGTACACCAGCCGCTCTTTGCAGGATACACATGGGAAACAAATAGCAAACATCATTATACCTTGGTCACCAACAGGCCATGACTGATGGATATCTAGGGTTGAGTACGGTTGCCTCACACAGAAGGATGGATGGGCTCATACACAGAGAAAAAACAGGCCTCAATCAAAGATATCCCTCACTACTGGCTGGATTGTTGCCCTTAGGATTCAAATGTTACCAAATATGTTACAACACGATGTGAACACAGAGATCACTTCACTGGATGTGATTGCCTTACTGGCCAGATGTGTGCACCCATCACAAATCAACCTACATTGCTACCATCCAAATACACATACATAGTATATCACACTCTACGTAGATGGGATATACGAGGTATGTTCATATCCATCATATCAATACAATGTCTTGTTGGATGGGTGCACATGTATAGCCAGTACGACAATCACACCTACTGAACTACTCTCTGGCTTCACATCTTGGAAGGATATTACTCTATCCATATCCACATACATATATGACCATTTCTACTTGTGTGTCACTGTAATGGGATAGCAATGGGTAATGTCATCAAGATGTCATATCATTGCCATCGTTAACAGATGTGTCTTGATCTAAGTCCCATCCCTCCAACACTCATGGTTATACAGATATTGCTCTATGTGACAGGTGGAGATATCTATCATTTGACCACACGGAGGCTCTTCAGCAGAGCCAAAGTCGCAACATTTCGAGATAAATACCTCTTTGGAATGGTCCACAGAGTGTGCTTGCAAACCAGGCACACTCTGTACACCATTCCAGTTAAGTATTGTTCTCTAAATGGGGCGATTTGGGCTCTGCTGAAAAGCCCTCGTGTGGATAAATAATGACTGAAATCTCCATCTGTCACATAGAGCAATATCTGAACAACCATGAGGGTAGGAGGGATAGGACTAACAGCGAACAACATCTGTTTTCACAATGTCTACAATATGACATCAAGGTGGACTTAACCTTTGCCATCCCCCTGGAGGGATAGCCATCCCTACAAGTTGTGAAGATAAATATATGTTGTTGGATTCACCCCCCTCCCCCGAGTTAAACAATGGTATTCCTACTGTTGAAAGGTGTGTTGATTCAAAAGGTATCACAGCTCAGAAATGGATATGTCAGGGGCAATACCCCAGTGGCCGTAAATTGTACAGTGGTGCTGTTACTACACAATCATGTGGACAGCTCTGGTACAGGGACCAGATATCTACATGGGAGGGTGTTGCAACAGCCCCACTGTACTATTTCGGCCCACTGTGATATTGCACCTCAAAATGAAACCTTCACCTATAATAACTCAAACAACACCTTTCAGCAGTGGGTGTACCCTTGTTTACCCAGGGGGATTAACCCAAACACATATAATTTTCTTCACCACATATCAAAGTATAACTGTCTCCACAAACATATGGCTAAGGTCACTAATCACAACATCTTACTTCTCCACACAGCTTACATCCCTCAAGCCCAGCGGGAGACAGTGGAGGAGGCAATGTCACCCCCCAGTGAGGAGGACACAGAGGAGGGGACCAGCCGGTGGTCACCTTACCCACCATCACCATCCCCTCCAACACAGGCTGCACCACCACCTACTGCACCCCTTCAAGCTGGACCGCCACCTACTGCACCCCTTCAAGCTGCACCACCACAGGCTGCACCACTTCAAGCTGCACCACCACAAGCTGCACCTCCCCAGTACAGTGGCTGGATGGAACAGGAGGAGAGGTGGACCCATCCAGCCACCTCCACCAGCTACTACCCTCCATCAGCAGCACCACCACCGCCAGGGAGGCAATGGCTGCCAGGGACAGTGGCCACCACCCAATATGGGCCATATGCCTCCCAGTTAAACCCACCCTCCTGGATGGCTCCACAGCATGCCCCAAGGTATGATCCCAGGTGGGGTCCAAGCACCTATCAGTGGCCACCATATGACCCATGGCCACTGGACTAACCACACCTGGGCCTGATTGGTGAGCCCCAGCGCCCCGTACCCAGGGACATTTTCACACCTCCACCAGCACACACATCATTGGGCAGCTTGGAGTCACTTGATGTGGTGGGCATATGCCCATCATCTGCACAAGCCACTCCAACAGCTGTCACAGCAGCCACAGCACCTCCAGCAGCACCAGAGCAAACAGCACCTCCAGCAGCACCAGAGCAAACAGCACCTCCAGCAGCACCAGAGGAAACAGCACCCTCAGCAGCAGAGGAAACAGCACCCTCAGCAGCAGAAGACTCAGCACCCTCAGCAGCAGAGGAAACAGCAGCACCAGTGACACCGGCCACATCCACCTCCAGCACCGCACGCCTCACAGGGATGGAGGCGGAGTGTATGGCCCTGCAGAGGAGACTACTCCGGTCGAGCAGGAGTACTGACAACAACATTACAAGGAGCAGGAGGCAATCCAGAAGGAACATTGCACAATTGGAGAGCAGGATCCAAGGCTTGGAGTCGGAGGTGGCCAGGGGGAATACACTACTCCAGCAGCTCAGGACTGGTGTGATGGACATGTTAACACAGGTCCTTGTGGAGTTGAGGGAGATAAACCGCAGGGAGAACCTGAGGATGGAGAGGGAGAACTTGCGTTCCACTGAGGGGTCTACTGCAACCACCACCCCCTCTAGTGTTACCCCTGAAGCCACACCTAGGGGGCAGAGGATTACCAGGAGTTCAACAAGGGCATCCACCTCTGGCACCCAGGCTAAGGCCCCCCACCCAAAAAGAAAAAAATGAAAGGCCCAACCTGTCAACGTTCCCCTCAATAAAAAAAACCTTTTTTTGTATTCCTGTCTGATCTGTTGTGTCTTCAGTTATGGATTGGGTAGCAGGGTTGTCTCCAATGCATTGCCATACAATGCAGTGAACACAACCTCTGCCTGGGTGAAATGTTAGTGGGATGCTACAACATGGGTTCACACACACACCGTTGTACAAATTCAACTTGTAATACATCCCTGGAGCCATATTACACCACTGTGTTATATGGCGGTGTTGTGTGTTGAATTTGAACAACAAAACATACCCCTTAGCACAACAAATTGTACAACACTGAACATTTGTCTACATTATATGTTGTGTTTAACCCTTTGAGTGCCAGAGTGGTAGACAACGCATTGTAAAGAAATGCGTTGGGGACCACTCTTGCACTCAGTGGGTTAATGGGATAACCAGACAAACAGCTCTGTGACTTAGCAGGGACATTATAAGCAGGATAGATAAATGGGACATGTATCCATATTGTCTTGGATTCACACACTCATTGTGCAACTGACTTACTGGGGAACCAATGTTTTTACCCTAGGATTTCAATGTGTAGCACACACATTGATATCCTGGGCTGAGCATTGGGGTCTCCTGTAAGCTGAGTTGCTGTTTCCCTAAGGGTGTAACAGACTTCACCAGTGATAACACATGTCCACTTAGTCTGGTTGTTCGTTAGCCCATGTACTGAGATATGTCAAAGTGGAGCAAAATCTCAGAACATGGATTATACTGAGCAATACAGATACTGTGGACAGGTATTCATTGTGGAAGTATGTCCCCTGTATCACCTCTTCATCACTCCCACAACACATTGGTGCATCACTGCCACCATCATCTGTTTGCATGGATACATCACAGAGTCCACTCACTGGCAAACAAGTGGTGGACTCCTGTGATGTGGGTGATGCCTTTCCATGTATGGGGGATACTCTACCCTGGGTGTGGTAACACATTGACAAATGTGTTCTCAAATATATCCTCCTACAGACACAGATAGAATGGTGATGGTTCATCTTTATTGTGTCTCAAAGTACATTAGAATGTACATGTGTTTTGTGTGTGTATTGCCTATATGCATTGAACACCTGTATGAGAACACTAAATGTAATTTGAAACTAAATCGTAATACTTCAGTAACACTGCTGCCCTGCTCATGTGTTGTCCACAAGGTTTGACAACTCTGTAGCTGAGCATCCTAACTGTACAGGTTAAAACACTGAAGAATTAGTGTTTTCTGTGTCAATATGAGAATGTTCCAGTAGAGGTTTGTGTGAACCTCAAGTCAAACTTTGCATCACCAACAACATCAACATAAACAGCAAGGGGTGATCTTCATGAAGGTGTTGTCAAGACATTAATCCAGTCACATGGAAGATCTTCAGTTCAAGGATGGATCATGTTACGGATGCCTGTGGGACAAGAGGACAGGATTTGGAGCAGTAGACCTGAACTGATCATCAAGCAACAACAATTTAGTCTTTTTCATCCCCTCAGTTTTCACAGTTACAGGTGAGTACACAAACCATTGCTTGACAATGTGTTGTGTACTCATCTGTAACCAATTCTGTGGGTAACTAAGGACATGTGCACCAGCCCTATGGATATGTGCCCCTGACATGTATACACACATTAACAAGTGTTCTGAGAGCTCCATGGAAGTAATGACATTGTGCTGCCACTGTGAAAGTGACAGTGGCAGCCCAATGTCATTTGTTCCATGGAACTGTTAGGACACATTTGTTGATGTGTGTATTCATGTCAGGGGCACATATGTCTGCACACTCACAGGTCAGCATGGAGTCCCTGGTAATCTGATCTACGTCTCATGACCTCTACATTGTGTGACAATACCACTGTACATCCACCCTTGTGCTGCTCTTCTCAGCTCTAGCACAGTACAGGTCCCATATTGAGTCTAATGTCCCTTTAACCCCTGATGTGCCTGAATATTATCCAATGCATATCATTAGATAATACTCTTTCGCTACTGGGCTAGCATGGTTGTTCAGGCTATAATCATGGCATATCCAGTTAGTTGCTGTCAACCAAGCCGTGTAAGGTGATGAACATGGGTAATATGTTGTACCTTGTTTCTCCTGGGGGTGTGCGTGATATCCTTGGGGTCTGTATGTCAACGTGGAGAGTGGAATGGAGGATGGTTTTTGAGTCCACACACACAATTTGCCACATCCAGTGCAGTGCTGTGTCACTGTTCCTGTGGGGTGAGACAGAACAAAATGTGCAGTGTGGTTAGTGTCACAGGACTGATGGGGGACTTGCATGGATTGTTTGCATGCGTGTGTTATACTCACAGGTGAAGTGTTCCGTGATGAGCCTGTCTCTGATCTGTGCCCCTCTCATGGTCTCCTCCACATGCCCGATGTCCATGGCCACTTCCTGTATGGGGGGGTCCGGGATGTGCTCCAGCAGCCTGGTGTCCACGGCGATGTTGTGCAGTATTGCGCACGCCACAATTATGTCACACACCTTAGCCGGTGCATACTGCAGTGCTCCCCCAGAGTGGTCCAGACATCGGAATCTTGACTTGAGGAGCCCAAATATTCGCTCAATGGCATTCCTCGTTCTGGCATGAGCCTGGTTGTACCTTTCCTGGGCATGTGTTTGGGGATTGGCCAGAGGGGTCAGTAGCCAGGACTTGCATCCATAGCCAGCATCACCTGTGTAATGTGAGTGACATGGTGAGACAGGGAGCACATGTTGTGTGAATGCTGTTTTGTGTGGTGGACGTAGTGGGTCAGGTGCATGCTGAGCAGCGTGGTGTGTACGCCTGTGTATGTGGTGTGATTTTGTTTTGTGAACTCACTCACTAGCCACCCCCCTGTAAAGGTTCCTTTCTCAAAATCTCTGTGTACTGAGGAGTTTTGTAGAATGTATGCATCATGTGAGCTGCCAGGATATTTTGCACAGACATTCATGATCCTCATGTTGCTGTCACACACCATCTGCACGTTGATGGAGTGGAAGTTCTTCCTGTTGATGAATAGCTGTGCGTCACGTGCTGGGGCCTTAATCCGGACATGGGTGCAATCTATAGCACCCATGACCCTGGGCATGCCTCCCCTTGCGTAAAAGGCCTGCTTGATGTGTATCCAGTCCATGTCGGTGGTGGGAAAATGTATATAGGTACTGGCCTTGCTTTTGAGGGCTGGCAGGACCTGGGCCAGCACTCTGGAGAATGTGGCCTGTGACATGCCAGATGCGTAACCCTCAGTGGACTGGAAGGCCCCGCTTGACATGAAGTGTATGGCACAGAGTAGTTTCTGCAGGCCAGTTAGGGCATGGTTGTGGATGTAGATGGGATCCACCTGCTCCTTGATGACCTCATACAAGGCAATGATGCTGTCAGGCCTCAACCTGTAGCGATCAATGACCTCGTCATCAGTCATTCCAAAGAGGGTGACCCTTGGGCGGTATACCCTGGTCCTTGGTGGTCGTCTATACATCCTCTGCCCTCCATGTGGGGATGGACTCCTGTGTGGCTCCTGAGCCAGAGCCTCCTCACTTGCAACAGGTGAAGGCTGTTGATGAGGCGTGCTTGGAGGTTGCTGATGTTCCCTAGCTCTCTCCCTTGCACGCCTTCTCCACAGTCTTCGCAACAATATGTAACCCAACATACTGTTTGCTCTCTCTATCTGTCTCTCTCTCTCTACCTCTCTCTCTCTAGCTCTCTCTATCTCTCTCTCTATCTCTCTAGCTCTCTCTCTCCCTCCCTGAGTGGAAAACAAGCCACAAGTGAGTGTGTTGAGTTGTCCCTTTAAGTACTTGCTAGGGCGTTGTGTAGGTGTGGTGATGAGGTGAGTGCTGACCAATGGTGAGTTGTTTTTGTCCAGGTAAGTGTTTGCAGGTGTGTGTTATAAGATGTGGTGTGTTGTGCTTATTACGTGTGTGCCATTTGCGGGCGTGCAGTTGTGGGGTGCAGGTCGCGTGTTGATGTTGCCCAGGTGAGCTTGTATTTGCAGGTGTCCGCTTTGTGTGATAACCCCCATTGTTCCGTGCCATGTTGTGCTGGTGTTTTTTTGTGTGTCGTTGTCCCTGTGGTGTTGGTTGTTGTTGTGTGTGGAGTGATTTGTGCTGTGTGTGCATGTTTTTGTGTTGTTTTGGCATTGCACGGGTTAATTTTCCCATTTACATGGTTGTGCGGTAAGCATTTTGTGTATTTTCCTATGTAACTGGTGTTTTGTTTTGGCCGTTAAGTGTCTAACGGCTAAGAAAAGTGGGTCTTAACTTTTAGCCGTTAGGTGTGTCTTTTTTTCAGCCGTTAGCAGTACAGCAAGCCTTTGAATAGCTCTGGGGTATGTTGTTGAATGCGTCTGAATGCACGTAAGTGTATTGGCCGTTAGGATTCTGCAACCGCCGTTAGCTGTTCTTTAGACGGATCTTTGAATTGCAACATGACACTTAACGCACCCGTTAGTGATTTTTTTTACTAACGGCTGCCTTTAAATCGAGCCCTAAGGATCTTAGCAAAGAGTTTAACATCTGTGTTAAGCAGAGAGATGGGCCGATAGCTGGAACACTGTTCCGGGTCCTTGCCTGGTTTCGGCAGGATTGAGATATAAGCATCCAAAGAGCGATCAGATAGGAACACCCTGGGACGCAAAGAACTGAAGGTGAGAAGGAAATGTGGAATCAATATGTCCCGAAAGGCCCTATAATATGCTATAGTTAACCCATCAGGTCCAGGAGACTTTCCCGAAGGCGTAGTCTTGATAGCCGCCTCAACCTCCCGCAAAGTTATCGGGGCATACAAATGCAGCGCCGTTGAGTGAGCCAGCGTTTTAGGTATGTGAGATGCCAGATAATCGGAAATATCTAGTGGAGTGTCAGCAAGCGCAGCACCAGTGGAGGAGGGTTGAATGTTGCACAGAGAATGGTAAAAGAGGAGAAAGGATTCCGCTATGTCTTACATTTGATGAAGGAGAACTTTAGAGGAAGAGCGTATTTTAGAAATAAAGGATTGAGATTGTCTCTTCTTAAGGGCTCTTGCCAAAAGCCTCCCAGTCTTATTGGAATGAACATAAAAGGTGCTGCCTACTTGCTGACAGGTCCTTTGCATGTTGTCATTACAAATAGAAGCTAATTCCGCTCACAACTGAAGAAGTTCCTGGTATAAGTCTGGAGATAATGTCAGTTTATGAGTGTTTTCAATGAAGGCAATTCTATCTAGGAGAAAAGAGAGCCGGGTGGCTCTCCTCTTCTTACGAGCGAAACCTAAACTGATAAAAAGACACCAGATCACTGCCTTGTGGGCTTCCCACGTCAACGAGGGAGAAGTCTCCCCATTACAGTTTTCTGCAAAGTAGTGAGAGAGAGAATGTCACGTAGTTCTTGTAAGCAGAGCTGGTCTTTCAGTAAAGTCTCATTGAGCCTCCAGAAGGACTGACGGCGCGGGAGCGAGGGAATGGAAAGCCGAACCAGCACCGCAGCGTGATCACTCCACGTAATAGCACCTATCTGGGAAGTGCGTGCCAAGTGGAGATGCCTATGGGAGAGAAAGATATAATCTAGTCTACAATATCGAGCATGAGGAGGGAAGAAAAAGGTGTAATCTTTAGTGAATATTTGGTGAATCCTCCAAATATCCGCTAATTGCGTCTGATGAAGGATATTTTTCACCCTCCGAATCCTGGAGTAGCGAACCGCAGAGGAACCTGAGGAAGAGTCCAATAGCGGGTTCAGAGTCAAATTAAAGTCTCCCCCTAAAATAATAATGCCTTCTGCAAAGGACTCCAGGTCACGAAGGATGGAGCAGAGGAAGAGATGTTGGTCTTTATTAGGGGCATAGACATTAGCAATAGTAACCTTTTCGCAGCCGATGGAGCTCTTCAGGAAAAACGCTCTACCGTCATGATCAGACCATGAGTCCTGTTTCACAAAGGGTAAAGATCTGGAAATAAATGTAGCAACCCCCTTGTTTCTTTGAAAGGGAGAATGAGAGTAATAACCTACAGGGAATTGTGGATGGAAACAGGAGGGCAGCCTACGTCTATGAAAATGTGTCTCCTGAATTAAATCTACATGAGCCCCAAGAGCCTTAAGTTCCCCAAACATCCTAGACCTCTTGTACGGAGTATTCAAACCCTTGGCATTGATCGAAACGACAACCAGGGAAAAAGCAGGATCCTGCACCTTAGCCATATTCTAAATACAAAGCAACAAAGCTAATGAGCCAAAACCTTCTCGAGAAGAGGCCATGGCCGGAGACCGACCCGAGCGCATCCGCGCGAGACCAAGCACTAGGTACACGGGGAAGGGGAGAACGGAAAGGGGAAAGACAGGAAAAGAAAAAGATGAGAAGAACATACAAAACAATAGAAAGAGAGGCAGAACAGGAGAGAGGAGAAAGACACAAAAAGAGTGTAACCAGCCCTAAACTAATCAGGAAAAAACCCTGAATCACACTAACGCACGAAAGTTGGGCCCTCCCAGGACTCAGTCCCAAGAGGCCCAAGGATCAGGTCGTCGCACCTATGCTAAAACGCGGGATAAAACCAGCGAAGATGCGAGAGTGCTGCGAGAAACCCAGATTCCAAACAGCAGTCCCCCAACCCCACCCTGCAGGCATTAAATGGAACAACACACTAACCGGCATGCAAAAGTAGCACGCAGGATGTAGAAAATAGTGAACCCAGTGAAAATATCTGTTAAAGATAGAAACTGACATCAAAAGTCAAATACACATTCTTAAACATGATAGCATGGCAAAGGAACATAACAAATTACCCCAAGAACAGGAAAGAAAAAAAAAATTATTCGGGACTGATCCCCCCGGGTGACAAGGGCGGCACGGTAGAGAGAAAGCATAAAATGTACCACCACTGAATGGCGGCCGCGCGGCCTCTCGGCCCGTAACCCATCCGCACCCCAGGCAACCGGGGGGAGAGGTTCCTCTGCCCCACATGGTGTCAAGGGGTACATCAAGGAATACAGTAAAAAACCCATAACCCAACAAGCAACCGTATAAGAACAACCCAAAGAATATCCCCCCGCCCGCTACCCAAAACCCACATTTCCTCACCCCAAACAGCAAACATCCCCCCCACATAGCAACAGATCTCTGGCCACCCCGGCCACCACCCCCCGACCCCCCCCCCCCACGCCAACAAGCATGGAGGAGACCACGGATCGGCGGAGCCAGGAGAAGGCCCATAACCCGGCACAGGCCCGACCCCCCAAGAACACAACCCAACCGCCACGGCCCAAAGGGATCGATCCAGCCCAAAGGTCAGACCGAGCCCCAGGCCAACCATACCCAGACAGTAACATGAACAGTAGCAATAACATCAGTTAAGTCTCTGGGTGGAATGGAGCCAAGAGCAATCAAGGGCAGGGAGCCAGGTGAAGAACAGGTGCGAGTCCGCATGCAGTGCCAAGAGGCGCACCGGCATCCCAGTCAACCCACGGGAACAATGATTCCCGCGGGCCCAGGCCTCTCAGCGGCCTGATTCTGTCTGCGTCTGCGTCGCCGCTGAGGCCTAGGCAACCAGGGTTGATTCCGCAGGGCCAGCATGGGCAGAGAAGAATCTCCAGAGAGTAAAGTTTTCCAGGAAGATAAGTCAGGGACCTCAAGGCCCAGAGCCTCACACAAAGGGGGGACATCATCCGGATCTTTAACCAAGTAAGTATCGGAATCTTTCCGCACTGATAGGGAGGGAGGGTAGCCCCATCGGTAAGATATGTCTGCCTGGCGTAAACGTTCAGTTAGGGGTTTAAAAAGTTTGCGGAGCTGCAGGGTAGTCCACGCCACATCTGGCAAAATCTGAATTGAAGAGCCATTATAGTCCAGTATACGCCTCTTTCTAGCAGCAGGCAAAATATCCTCCTTAAGTCCAAAGGAATCAATACAACAGATAATGTCCCTGGGAGCAGACCCTGGAAGCTCTTTAAGCCTGAGGGCCCTATGGGCTCTATCCAGGACCATCGTGGACGATGAATCACGGTCCAATACATAGTTAAACACTCCAACTGCAAGAAGGCAGGTATCCTCCAGGCCATCCGATTCGGGGAGGCCACGAATCCGCAAGTTATTTCTGCGGCCCAGGTTGTCCAGGTCGATTACATGTTGCTCCAGCTGAGATAGCATGCGTCCCTGGGTAGTAAGTCGTGTGTCTAGTGCCTGAAGAGAACCCTGTAGGATAGAGTGATCCTCTTCCAGAGTCTGTATTCTCGAGCCCTGTTGCTGAAGATCCTCCCGGAAATCCTGCAATTTGTCCCACACCGCAGAACGGACCTGATCCACCACAGAAGCCAAATCCTTTTTAATTTGTAAGGTGAAGGCAGTGAAATCATCTTTCGTCACCATGTCCTGGGCAGATGGAGACTGGGCCCGAGGAGAAGGCCTGCTATTGTCCGGTAAATCTCCCTCCGTTGAGCACGGAGTGGCGAGGGCGCCACACATGGCGTCAGCTGCACAGGAGGCCTCCGGCTGGACGGTCAGCAGAGGGGTAAAATACGAGTTCATGGGCTGGGAGGGAAGACTCTTCACAACCCTCAGCTGGCCCTGATGTTTAGGGGTCTTCTTAGTAGATTTTACCATGCTTACTAAAATAAAAAAACACGGTTCACTTCCTGAGAAACACCCGTGGAGCGGGACCAAAGACAGAGCACGTCTGTTCACATCGAGCACCAGCCCCGCCTACTTATTGCCAAATAATTTTTTTATGTTATTTTCTAGGGGTTTACCTCTATTAGCTAAGTTTTGAGAATCCTACTTCCTCATAAATTTACTTGGTGTCAGAACGTTCTTGAGGGCTTTTGCCCTCCTATATATTATCCTTGGACTTCTGGTGATGTTCTTTCAAAATTGGATCTCTCAACCTTCTACCACTCATGTTCATAGTTTGGCAAATTTACTGGTATTCCAATGTCCAGTAATGCATACTCTTAGCTTAAATCTACCAGTTTTAAATATTTGTGTCCAGTAAATTTGCCTTTGTAAACTGCTTTAAACACAGTCAGACATGTATTTCCTGTCTGCAGTTTAATCCTTAATCCTCTCACCAAACCAATTCCCTTGAAATTACCACAGAGATCTATAGATTTCAAAACCCTGCTTCAGTTCAAATTCACAATTTTTTCAAACTTCTTGTATCTCCAAGCCATTATCATGGTGCCCCGTGATTGCCTGTGGCTGGATATTGCCCTGGAGCGACATTGTTTACTTCCTAGCTGTCACTCTCGCTGAGTCGCTATTCTTGTAGGGCACCACGCTGATGAAGTCATTGCTCCACCTACCTGTCAGGGTTTTTAAACCTCAGCCTGTGACATTTCCAGTGCCCTTTCATGGTGTACCTAAGCTTATTGCTGTGTTGGTGCATTACCGTTCCTGTGTATTACCTGGTTACGTCAAACCTGGGATGCTGCTGCTGGCCTGGCCCGTCAAACCTGGGATGCTGCTGCTGGCCTGGCCCTTCAAACCTGGGATGCTGGCCTGACCCGTCAAACCTGGGATGCTGCTGTTGGCCTGGCTCTTCAAACCTGGGATGAGAAATTACGAATGAACTTCCTATAATAATTTGCAAACCCGAGGAATCTTTGTATGGCCTTCAGGCCCATAGGACGTGGCCATTGTAATACTGATAACATAACCCAGGAAGGGTACATCTGTGTATGGGAGTGCTTTGCACTGCCCTCACATATACCGCGTAGTCTCAGGGCCATTCTGTTTCTGACCACCTGTCCTGTGAAGGGTGAGGAAAGTGCCTACACTGTTCCTCTCTGGTTTCATGAAGGTGTGCCATCCTATCTGGGCACGGGAGTGCTCTGCACTGTTCCCACATCTACCGTGTAGTCCAAGGGCCATTCCGTTTGTGACCACCTGTCCTGTGAAGGGTGAGGAAAGTGCCTACACTGTTCCTCTCTGGTCTTGTGAAGGTGTGCCATTCCATCTGTGTATGGGAGTGCTGTGCACTGCCCTCACATCTACCATGTAGTCCCAGGGCCATTCAGTTTCTGACCACCTGTCCTGTGAAGGGTTAGGAAAGTGCCTACATTGTTCCTCTCTGGTCTCGTGATGGTGTGCCACTATCTACTGCCACTTGTGTCATTACCATAACTACTGTGTGTCATTTATTGCCATTTGCCTGTTGCCTTATCTCTTACCTTTCATTGTATTTAATAAAGTTTTATATTAAGTTCATCTGTACTTGTCAGTGTGTTTAATTCCTAGTCACTCCGTGACAGCCACTTCTCTGTAAGCCAGTGAGTAAGCTCCAACTGGTCGATCCTATTGTGGTAGTTAAAACCTTAATTAGGGCCAAAATGAGTTCCGGCCAGCCAATCAGAATCTAGCTAGACGGGGACACAGATGCTGATTGGCTGGGAGATAAGGTTTCTGTCACAATGACATGCTGTCCCAAATGTCCGAACCTTAATGGCTGTGGAGCGGCACTGGAGGGAGTGGCTTCAGGACAAAGCCAGTAACGCTTATCCCTTTCTGCAGCCAATGCCAGAGTAAAGGTGCTGACTTCAAAGCCAGACATCCGATCCCAGCTGAGCTGACCAGGATGAGATATAGTGTGAACCATTATAGGTTCTGGACATAGGACCCAGGAGATCCCCAGAGGCAGATTTATCTCTATACAGATTAAGAAAGTAGGCTGTCTGATGACTGGAACAATATAACAAAGAATCAACAGGACTGGTCAAATGAAGCTTAGAATACAGAAACTGCCCTCGGTAGGACCAGTGTGATACAGTGAGCCCTAAGTCACAGTAGATGGGAACAACACATGTATCTACTGCACATGACACCAAGTAATTGATATGGGGGGCTTTGTGCCCCATATCAGTTAATTCACAGGATACAAGTGTAGGATGCCTAGTAGTGCATGCGTGTATGTGGTTTTACTAGTTTTGTATTGTATGTTGGTGTTTTTTACCATGTCTTAGGGACTAAACCCTATGTTTGGTAGGAGATAAATCACTGGCAGAAAAGGCGGTCCCTTAATGTTAACAGCCACCGCATGCAAAAGAATGGGACATGGATCTACTGTTCCATTACTTCCCAAAGGAGGTAATGTGCCTGCCATATGTTTCTAACTGGTGGTAGTTTGTCACAGCACAGGTAATAGAATACCAAACTGTGACTTAAACCTAACATTGAATTTAATTTCACTAAGGAAATCGAGCCCCCGGTGAGCTAAACAACTACTTATATAACATAATTACAGGTGAGCACAGGTATCCAAGAGATAAGGAATGAAAAGAGAAATATATGAATAAAAGGAATTTACTTTTTAACCTCTTTATATACTTTTTAACTTGATTATTTTAACCCCTTAAGGACCAGCGGTCCAGGGAAGTTACCTTCCCTTAAGGACCGCTTTGATCCTCGCCGATGCGCCGGAACACGTTTGAGGCCTAGGGGAGATTGCTCCGGTCTTGGAGCGATCAATTTTGGGCCCCATTTTTACTTATAGTGTTCCCGGTAGAGCGCTGTAAGTAAAAAGTACGTGGCATGCTATGACCGTCACTGGTCCTTAAGAGTATAAGGACCGTGACGGTCATAGCACGTCACGTAGTCCTTAAGGGGTTAAACTCCACTTATCTAGAAGCAACTACTCTTTACCAT
This sequence comes from Rhinophrynus dorsalis, assembly GCA_037306005.1. NCBI lineage: Eukaryota > Metazoa > Chordata > Amphibia > Anura > Rhinophrynidae > Rhinophrynus > Rhinophrynus dorsalis. The sequence continues at coordinate 155,773,786 of CM074718.1, read as the reverse complement.
TCCAGTCTAAATAGACTGGAATATTAATGTCTCACAGGCAGGAAAGAAATAGCTGTTATAGTCAATACAAAGGCAAATGAGAATCTCCTTTAACATTTTATCAGTAGGCATAGCAATGTTATGGAGAAAGATGTGATAAAGAATCTGTACAGTGCTACAATGACATGCAGGTATGCTTCATGTCCCCAGGGTAATAATTAGGTAAGAAGATAATGCAATAAATATTTAGTAGTTATTTGCTACCCATGTGTGCTGTTGTATCCAAGCAAATAATGCTAGAATGGAGATGTAGCAAATAAGTACAATGAATATTTGAACAGCTACTGAAGAGAGTATGAGGAAGTCACATTTAATATTAATATACACAAGTCTTGAAGTCCTTTACCCAGTTACCATTCAGAATGTAGTGAGTTGGTAGTTGCCCTGTGAACCATTACATTATGCAGAGAGCATAACTCAATTGGAATTGAACACCAAAAGCATTTTAAACACTTCCATTATATATTTACATAATTGATGAGGTTTTAAAAAGTCCATCATGTACAACCTTTGCTAGATCTCCTATTACTGATCAAGAGAAAAGCAAAACGAAACAGTTTCTAAAAAAATATTCTTATCTCAAAATTTCCATTCAAAATTTCTTCAGAGATCAACATTGTACATACATGGAAAATAACTGTAATAATTATTAAAATTGCAGTGAGATGAAAAGATATCTAATTCCTTTTTGACATTTCTACACTATCTGCCAAAACAGCCTTTCTGGCAAGGAATTCTACATTCTTACTTCCCTTACTTTAAAAAAATAGTTTGCTTTGCTGTAGTCAAGAGTGTCTTCCATGTAATCTTCCTTTTGAGAATGGAAGACATGATGTATGAGGAATGACTAGACAAACCTGGTGTATTTACTCTAGAGAAAAGATGACCAAGAGGAGGTCTTATCACAATGTACAAGTATATGAGAGGTCAATACAAGGTTGTCTCTGGTGAGCTATTTATTCGAAGGCCTGATCAAATAACCAGGGGCCACCCCTTGAGATAAGAGGAAAGGAGGTTTCAACTTCAGCAGAGGAAAGGGTGTTTTATAGTACGGTCTGTTAAATTATGTAATTACTTGCCCAAGGATGTGGTTATGGCAGATACAATCTATACTTTTAACATGCAGCGTTATACTTTGTATTAGTAGGTGAAACAGGATGGTCTGATAAAGACCTAACTTATTTGGCAGCAAGACAGCTTGGCTATGAGGCAAAGGTTGAATCTGATGGACTTGTGTCTTTTTTCAACCTAATTTACTCTGTTACTATGTAATGCTTTACAAGGCACAGAATAAAAGGCTTCTGCAATAGATGAGTATATATTATTCATAGAAATACCCTATAGGCTTGTGCACGGGCAAAATTTTAGATTTAATTCGAATTCGGATGAAATTTTTTTTTATATAATTCGGATGATCCTAATTTTGGACCGGACCAATTCGATTCAGACGAAATTCTGATCCATTACAAATTATTCGGCCAAATTTAACATGGGTTAAATTATAGCAGTGCGCCTCCGTGCACGCTGCTATCATTCTTTCCAGACAGGGTGTGCATTTAGAAAAAGATCCATCCCAAAAATGGACATTGTCGTACATTGCCAGTCTGTGCATGTCACCTCTACTCCAGCATGGGATGCCAGTCACAATCCAAATTCCACATGTTCAAACACTGACATCCCATGCCTGTCATTCAATTTAGTATATGCTCAAACATCAAAAACCCATGCCTGTCACATCCTACTCAACATAAGTGGTTGACTCGAACATGGACAAACTACATGTCACATTCTATGTTAGTACATGGGTAAAGGTTAAGATTTCATTTTCTGGTACCAGCCTCCTACCCTACTATCCCTCTTTGGTACCCAAATTCCTATCTCTCGTTTTCCTATCCTGATTTCCCCTCATATCAGATAAGTCTATGTGTATATACATTAGTGTTTCATACTACATCAAGAATAAACATCAATGTTTGTTTAAACTGCAGTATGTGTGTCTAAAGTAATTTGTGTATTGAAAATACATTAACCCCATCGCGACAAGTGACTTACCAGCTACGTCCCACAAAAACTGTCACTTAGTGACAGAGGACGTACCTAGTAAGACCCGGAAGTCATTCGCTAGAATGACGAAAAAAAAAAAAACTTTGTTAAGTGCCGGCCGCGTGCGGTCACTAAGGGGTTAATCTTGTGCTAAATCATCAACTCACTTACCCAAAGAGTTTTCAATAGGTTATGACATTAACTACAAAGTGACCAGTCACACCACCAGCAACACGTATATATGATCTCTGTATATCCATCTCCCTTCACCACTTTAGGTTGTAATCTTTCAAACACAAACCCCACTTTTTAGTTTTTCATTCTCCTACAATCTTCATTCTGTGTTGTCCAAACCCTTAGCTGCTTTCACCCTTTGAGTGCCAGAGTGGTATCCAACACACTACTTTCAATGAGTTGGATAACTCTCTGACACTCAAATAGTTAAGTAATTTGTTCACATACACCAAATAACTTGTATTATGAATAATTTTAATAAAACCAACACACGTGACTCTCCCTTGCGGTGGCTAAAAGGCACCCTGCCTGCCTATACAACTGTGACACTGGCAGTGTGACGCTGAAGATTATTCAAACAAATAACTTGTATTTTTTATATTTTAAGTAAAATCAAAACAGGTGACTCTCCCTTGCAGTGGCTTAAAACCACCCTGCCTGCCTATACAACTGTGACACTGGCAGTGTGACGCTGAAGATTATTCAAACAAATAACTTGTATTTTTTATATTTTTAATGAAATCAAAAAAGGGGTCTCTCCCTTGCAGTGGCTAAAAGGCACCCTGCCTGCCTATACAGCTTTGACAATGGCAGTGTGACTGAAGATTATTCAAACAAATCACTTGTATTTTTTATATTTTTAATAAAACCAACACAGGTGACTCTCCCTTGCAGTGGCTTAAAAACACCCTGCCTGCCTATACAACTGTGACACTGGCAGTGTGACGCTGAAAATTATTCAAACAACTAACTTATATTATGACTAATTTTAATAAAACCAACACAGGTGACTCTCTCTTGCAGTGGCTAAAAGGCACCCTGCCTGCCTATACAACTTTGACAATGGCAGTGTGACACTGAAGATTATTCAAACAAATCACTTGTATTTTTTATATTTTTAATAAAACCAACACAGGTGACTCTCCCTTGAGGTGGCGAAAAGGCACACTGCCTGCCTATACAACTGTGACACTGGCAGTGTGACGCTGAAGTTATTCAAACAAATAACTTGTATTATGAATAATCTTAATAAAACAAACACAGGTGACTCTTCCTTGTGGTGGCGAAAAGGCACGCTGCATGCCTATACAACTGTGACACTGGCAGTGTGACTGAAGATTATTCAAACAAATGACTTGTACTTTTTATTTTTTTTTTTAAGAAACACAGATGACTCTCCCTTGAGGAGGCAAAAAGGCACCCTGCCTGCCTATAAAACTGTCAGACTGGTTGATGTGACACTGAAAATTATTTGAAGAAATGCCTAATTTTTTTATATTTTGCACAGGAACAATGATGACTCGCCCTTGCAGTGGCAATAACTGGCACTAATGCTGGCTGCCTACCTATGCCTAGCCTAATGCTACCTGCCTGCCTACACAACAAATGGACACTCTCTAATCTCTTCTTCTCTCTCTGAGCTCCAACAACACAATGAGGAAATACAGGCTGTCTGCTTGGGTGACTGTGTCATTAGTCCAACCCCCATCATAAAACAAAGGCTATTGGAATACAGACAAAAGAGGGAAGTAGCGCATGAAACGAAGAATGGAATTGGACTAGAGACATGGAGGGAAAATTATGGAGGGAAAGTAATCGAGCGCGCACAGGAAGTACAAAAAATATCCGACTCCGAACAGTCCTAGGCGAAAGTAGTCAAAACTTTCAGAAATTTGTCGAATTCTGAAACTTCTGAAAGTTTCAACGAATTTCGGTCTGGGGCTGTTCAGACTCGGATCATTTTTGTCAAATGACCCTTGAGTGTCGGATTGTCCGACTGTCTCCGAATGACCCCATTTCCGAGGAAATCTGAATGTCTCCGAATTAATTCACACAAGTCTAATACCATAATTTGAGTTACTAATTACTTTATCATAACATGTAAGAAGATATGTTTCACATGATCTTTCCTTCATAAAACCATATTCTCTCTTACTAATAATATTGTTCTTCAACTAAATATTTATCCTTATTAATCAGTGTTGTATATTTTCCAATACGGAAAGCTAACGGTATCGAATCTGCTTTCTTGTAGTCATATAGCACTATGACAGATTTAAGTGAATCAACAAAGATTAAGTATATGGCCTTGACATTACTGAATTAAGAATAAATAACAACAGTAGAGTATCGCAATACTGACATTGATCTCGTATATGGGAACTGCACATGATAATCTAGAATCATACACAATCTGATATTATATACAATATCAAATCAAGAACATTTCTAGATAGGTATCAAATGTTTAATTATCTAAATCATAAGGGAGATATCGGCAATGATCTAGAGATAGAGACCAGTTTACTGCCATGGGAATGTGTTGGCTTGATCTTGATCATAAGACTTAATTTTATTGAAATAAATAAAAATGTATCTATGTCCTTATATAAATATGAAGTGGTTTAAAATGGAATTATAGGTGTCACTACCGTGAAAACCTGTCTAATTAAAAACAAAGCCCTTTCTCATTTAATATAGATGCTAACTATCTAGTAAGAGCTCGTTGGATCTGGATAATGACCTGTTATGTGTGGTAAGTATCAACAGATGTAGAAAATAAAGTAGAGGGATAAAAGAACAAGAGGCGCCCCTTGTATTAAATCAAAAAGACACTGCAACCTTCACCAGCCACCACAGTGAGTTAAACTCACAAAATTAGTTGCAGCTTAACCACCTACATGGTAAACAGCCCACATGCCTAAGGGCAATATTGACACTGCCCCAAATCAGCCTCTCTGTAATGCAGTTTCACGATAGACCACACCTTTATGTATCGCTCTCCCAAGAACGACAAACCATAAACAAAAGAAAAAGAAAGGGCACACAATGGTGTAGTACAGTCAGATAAAAATAAATACTTAGATTAAAAAATGGGTACTCACAGTCGTAGTTGTCAGAAAAGATTACAGCTGACTAATGTGCATTCAGAGGGATTAACCACATCTCTGTACGGCAAATTTTTTGCCTATTCCAACACATTATTTTACTGTTCTAACACATTTTTCGCTTAGTCTAACACATTTTTTGCTTATTCAACACATTTTTCTCCTACTCTAACACATTTTTCTCTTATTCTAACACATGGTTTTCCTATTTTAACAAATTTTTCTCCTATTCAAACACACGCTAACACATTTTTCTCCTATCCCAACACATTTTTTTCATTTGTTTAGTATGGTGCAACATTTCCTAGCACAATATTACTTCTTCTGAGGTCTGTAGTGGAAAAATAAGCAGCTGCAAGTCAAAATTGTGAGTCCTACAGCAACATATACCTTGAAAAATGTGTTAGCATGCAAAATGCCTTTGTACTTTGTCGACAACATTTACTTCCTGCGTAAGTGACACTGGCACGTAATCATGATGCTGTCAAGTGATTAAAAAAAATGGAGTACAACCTACAATGTGGCAGATGTGTATGGTAGTGGTGGTGGGGGACTGGTGTGGTGTGATTTGTGGGACCTTGATAAACTGAATCCACCCGGGAGGAGAGGGATCATCATCATTTATTGCACATGCTGCAGCAACGATTGCTGCAGTAAGTTTTTGCACTAACAATTTACTCCCACAAAAGAAACAAAAAAGAAGGTGCTCCTAGTGTAATAACTTCTAACAATAGTGGATCAGCCCACAAATTCCCCTTCGAACTGTACTCACAATTCTCCAAGGTCAACTCAACAATTAAATGTTAGCTGACATATACGCTTTGGGGATATTTTCATACACCGTCCCCTGCACAGCAAGAATATTATCTTCACCAAGGCCAGCTCCTCAAAACAACTCAACGGAAGTGCAGTACATGTGAAAAAAACAAAAGAGGGCTCCCAATGATGCCTATTATCCTTTAATAAACACATTTTGGCGTATATAATTAAAATTATACTCACAAAAATAATGGCTGTGGAAAGATGTATATCATACTACAGCTAATCAGGCTTGCAGAGATATATTTCTGTCTCTGCTCAGGTAGCTGTACTCAGGGACGATGAAATTCACCAACTGCTGCAGATTTGTCTCCAAAATGATTTAATAAAATAATAAAATTATCTCAATAATACAAAAATAAAAACTGATAATGGCAAGCAACAATAACGTTTCGTGGTACTCTGACCACTTCTTCAGATTCGGCTCCAGCCAATAAAGACACAATCCCTAATCACTAATTTCATTATACAACTGTGCAAGAAAGGGTGCCACCGTCTTTCTTAATTCTTTATAATATAATGCGCCAAAACCATCCGGCCCAGGAGCCTTATTAGACTTTAATTTGTTTATTGCATGTACCACCTCTTGGACTGTAAACGCACCACTAATCTTCCCAAGCTCCTCCTCTGCAATCTTAACCACCAAACACCTATTCACATACTCCATCACTTGTTGTTTTGTTGCTCCCTTAGGTATATTATATAATGAGCTGTAGTATCTGTTAAAAACTTTCCCTATCTCAACCGGATTTAGAATAATATCTACCGCATCCTTAATTTTAAATATAGCGTTGGCAACCTGCTTCTTCTCTAATTTATTTGTTAATATCTTCCCCACTTTACTCTCTTTATGGTAGTACTTTTGTTTTAGAGCCTTAAGCTTTCTTCCCACCCTTTCCTGCTCCCGCCCTTTAATAACTTGTTTTAATTTTCTTATTTCTTACATATACTCCTTATTGGGAGACAGCTTATTTTTATTCTCGGTTTCATACAAGGAAAGATATAAACTAGATCAGGGCTCAAAATTCCCACTCGCCCCCTCTCATCTGAGTGAGGAGCGAGTGGAAATTGAAGCCCTGTAGGAAAATGGCGATGTTTCTCTACCACACCACTGGGAGGGAAGGAAGCAGCAGGGGATCGGATTAGTCCACGGGGCAGATGCGCTTTCTCTCCCTGCAATAATGCAAAATAAATTATTCCTCCACTTGCTGAGAGCTGAAGTACAGGGAGAGCTCCACTTGCAATGCAGTGAAGAGGCCACTTTCCACAGTGAATCAGTTCACGTTAGTGTCCATTGTTGTTGTCTTGCACAGCGGACCACTATATCATGAATAACATCTCACAACAGAATATCTGGCTTAACCTGCGATATTACATTTGCCTTACTGCGATCACAATGTTGCTGAGCACTGCTCCGCCTCTCTCTCCCCGGAGCAGCGCTCAGCAACATTGCGATCACAGTAAGGCAAATGTGATATCGCAGGTTAAGCCAGATATGCTGTTGTGCGATGTTATTTGTGATATAGTGGTCCGCTGTGCAAGACAGCTATTTGCAACACAGTGGAGGCCACTTTCCACTATTCACCTGACTTCCAAAATTCTACAACAAACGCAGCTCCTCACATACTCTGCATTACATGCAACAGAGGCAGTCAGTGCTGTCGGCAAGGCATTCACAGAAAATCATTACTTAACCCTCTGTGTACCCCTCTGGCACTTAAAGGGTTAAGTAATGCTTTTCAGCATGCCTTGCCGACAGCACTGACATTGCCTCTGTTGAATGTAATGCAGAGTTTGTGAGGAGCTGCGTTTGTTGTAGAATTATGGGAGTCATATGAATAGTGGAAAGTGGCCTCCACTGTGTTGCAAATAGCTGTCTTGCACAGCGGACCACTATATCACAGATAACATCGCACAACAGCAGGAGAACTGCCTCTGGTAAGGTGTAACAGACAGGAGAGGAAGAGGATAGCTAAGAACCCTTAACCCCTTGAGTGCCAGAGGGGTACGTAACGCATTGCTTTGCAATGCGTTGCATACCCCTCTGGCACTCAAAGGGTTAAACAGAAAGAGCTGGCTGCACCTCCAAAACTTAATATCCTTCCTTTGATATTAGAGTGCTGCCATTTGCCAACTCCTGTGTGTTAGCAGAAAATTACCCCCAGGCCCCAAACTAAATAACACAATATAGTGCATGATTTATACTGTTAACCATCAAGTGTCTGGAATGATTCCACTATAAAAGCAAATCAAATATTCACTGAGTTAAGTATTCAAACAAGGCCATCCAAGTTGGAAGTCCTTGTTTAAATACCCAGCGAGTATATGATTCGCTTTTACAGTGGAATCATTCCAGACACTTAATGGTTAACAGTATAAATCATGCACTATATTGTGTTATATAGTGTGGAGTATATATATTTTTGTGCTAACAGACGGGAGTTGGCAAATGGCAGTGCTCTAATATTGAAGGATATTACTTTCTGGAGGTGCAGCCATCCCTTTCTGTTGAGATGGGTGGGGGTTAAAGGCAGAGATATGGGTGGGGTTAAAGGCAGGGATATGGGTGGGGCTAAGCTTGGAAACTGGTGGCGAGTAACTTTTCAGGCCTGGCTAGTAGCTCAGGACTTGAAATTTTAAGCCCTGAACTAGATCAATTAGATCCTCTCCTCCTCTTTTCTGTGATCCCCATTTTTATTAGGTGTCCTCTTGCTACACTTTTATATGTACACCATACCGTAGCTACAGAATTTACTGACCCAACATTTTCACTAAAATACCGGTTAGTCATCACTTCCAATCTCTTAACATTATCTTTAATGTGCACCAGATAGTTACTCATCCTCCACTCCCTACAACCCTCTACCCCACTATCCCCCTTCGTCTGCATAAAACTGCATTATGATCTGACCAAATGACTTCTCTAATTAGTATTTTCTTAATGTTATTTACTAATTTTATATTCCCCAATACCCAGTCTATCCATGCATACGAATTATGAGCTGATGAGTAGTGTGTATAATCCCGTTCCGAGGGGTGGAAGATTCGCCAAACATCCAATAAACCTTCTCTTCTCAAAAGACTGGTGACATTCCTGGCCATTCTCACACATCTAGGATCTATTTTCCTCCTTTCTCCCTTGACTTATCTACCAAGGGATCCAACACACAGTTATAATCCCCTGCTAGTACTACTATTCCTACAGCTATATTCTCCAATCTGTCTAACAACTTTTTTAGGAAACCTACTTGATTGGAATTTGGCACATATACATTCACCAATGTGTACAGAATATCATTGATCTTACACACCAGAATAATATATCTTGCCTCTCTCTCTAATTCTTTATAAATCTGTAAATCAGCTGATTTTGCAACTAATATCACCACTCCTCTACTCTTCTTATGTTCCGCATGGACTAAAAGAAAAGGAATTATTGATAAACACACAAGAATCCCCTTTACATGTTAGATTTATAAATTCTAATCCTAAACTTGCAATTTCTGTTTCATCCAAAGTGGAACACAGAATCCATGGGGTAAAGTATGCTCCTGGAGAAGAGCAGGGCACTTGCCTTAAAAGGTCTCAGAGGAGGAGACCCTCTCCTTGCTTCACTTTACCCCCACCAGACATGCTCAGTTTTATATGTGACCTAATGCAATGTGCAAAGGCGAAGAGTCTCTCTTTTGTTTTTATGCTTGTAGGATGGGGTTGTGTAATCTCCCATTAGGCAAGCTCCTATCTCTGGCCTCCATTGTCAGTTTGAACCAGTGTTCAAACTAAATGGGACCTAGGTTTGCTAGAGGATGGCATGAATTACTAGCCCTTTCCTCTCATTTCTACTTAGATTGCCTGAGCAGAACTTTCTATAATGCATAGGAACCTGAATATTGAAGCGAAAAGAGCTCCAGTATTCAAGAGTCCACAGGTCATTTGAGTGTGTATCTGTCTGTTTGTCTATCAACCACATTCACATTGTTTGTGGGAGAAATGGCTGGACTGGCACCCTACTTGTCTCTGCCTATCCCTACTATCCTTCTCCCTGGTATAGTGGAGGCATAATTCATTATATTTTCAGTCTGAATTATTTCTACATTCTTTTTAGTTTATTTTTGCATTAACTCTATTCTTTTACTTTTACATACATCTTCAGTTTTTAGGACTGAGGTGTCTTTAAGGGTACGAGTAGTGGTCATATTGGATTCGGACACAGACAGAGTTTGACACATTCTGTGCTTCTGGTTGCATTCCAGTGGCTGTAAAGAAGCTTACTTTGCTTCTCTATTTTGTACACAATAGTGGTGCCTCTGGGAAACCCACACTGGGAGGGGGCTCAATTGCATGGCAGCTGGAAAACCACCATGACATTTTCATAAGGTTTATGCAGGACAGTACATTTTTTACAAGCTTTAAGGGATAGAAGAGTGGTTCTTCGTTGGTCATTTTTCCTTTTTGGCTATAACATGCAATAAATGAAGTTGGTCTCTCCCTCCTTGTATAGCACTTTAGAAGCCTCAATTTTTCACCTGACACTTTTGGAAGATCCAGTTTTAACAAAAATTCTTCAATCTTGTGATCTGATTTTTTTAATTCAGGTAAATTATAAAGAGATTTGTAATATGTTCTAAACGCATTACCTATCTGAATGGGACAAACATTACCTTTATAATTTATTTGTTTGATTCTGTTTCTTTGGTTTTGAAATTTTATGTTATAGTCTTTCCAACTCTATTATTATTATAATAACATTTTTGTTTTAAACGGTCAAGCATCTTGTCAGCGTTAAGTCCTATCTTTATTCATATCTGATCCTGTACCAGCAATATTTCCTTAACATTATCCTGAGAGGGAAATATCTTATTTCTCCTCTCTAGTTTGGCCAGGAGAATATATAAATCCTGTAAGGATTGACCCTGTTTTTCTTAAATAAGCTGCCTGCTTCATTAAATAAACTCTGAGGTACATTTCAAGGTACACCAAAGGGTAAAATCTGAGACTTCCCTGTTGCCATTATCCTTCGAGAATGTACTAGCCTGTCTTACTAACTCTTCTCTACTTAACTCTGAAGCTAGAATAATTTAATTCATTCTCCATTTTGCTCTTAAATTATAATGGGGATTGTATTTTAATTTCATCATTACTGGTGCATGAACAGACCAACAAATACTTCCTGTACCTGAGCTAATACATGCTTTCAAACATGCGACATCCAAATGAAAAAATCTAACAGAGAGTATGAAGCATGCGGCACCGAATAAAATGTAAAGTCTCTATCCGTGGGATGCTGAGTTCGCCAAATATCGTACAGGTTATGTCTAAATAAAAAAGAAAAGAAAAAGCTTTAGACTGAGCTCTAAGTCCAGCATCAGGTAATTTCCTCTTGTTAGAAAACTTCTTATCAATATACTGCATCCCTTTCCGATCTGTTCACAAAGATCCATTACAGGTTCTAAAAAGGAGACCAAATTTTCTGAGGGTGCATATAAATTTACCAAAGTGAATACTACATCATTAAGTCTACAAATTAGTATAAGATATCTTCCCAACCTATTTGACACATGATGGATGTATTCATACTTCACACCTCCAGCAATAATTATAGCAACCCCCTGTTTTATTTTTAATCGGTCAAAGATGCCGTATATATATATGGAAATTTCCGATATATTTCCATAATATTTTATCAGAAAATTTCCAATGCGTTTCCTGAACAAAAGCAACATCAGTATGATTTCTTTTTAAAAGGTCCTATAAACATGATCTCTTAAATGGAGATTTCAGTCCTTGTGAATTAATAGTCAAAAAGTTCAGTGGCATCTAACCCCAATCCCCACTCCCCTCCGCCTCACACATCAACTGAAATACACAGATCTGACTTATTACATACATAATACTTAAATAACATACAACACTCAATACATTATCACTCAGATTCTTATATCGTTGGGAATACTGTTTTCCCTCATCCTATATAAGAAAAAAAAAAAACATTACCATCAAGAATTATTATTGGCCTACCCCTCCCTGGAGCAAGTTCATATAACTTATATTTCTCTCTTACACCCCCTACTTATACCTGAACAAGCGGGGAAATGGAGGAGCGAGGGAAAAAAAATTAAATCCCCAAGAAATATCATACTATATTCCTCCTAAACGAATAATCACCCATATGTCACTTAAAATTCACCAACATTATAACTATTCCATAACCTATTTCGAATTCTCATCAGCTCCTTATGTTTAAACCCTCCAGTACACTGCTATAAAAATTTCCAGTCAATCCCCCACTAACCCATCATCTCAGTTTATCTGTGTATCTATTTCTCATTATAAACCTGCATTAATATCCCACTCCATTCCAGGTCAAAAATCCATTTCTATTAACCTAAACCCTTTATAAATATCACCAACTTTTATAATTGTTCCTAAGAACACAACCCTCATTATCCCATCCTCTGACGAGCTATCTCCACATCACCTGTATCCCCTCGTGTCATTCATTAGACTAGCCCGAGAGAGGCCTAGGACAGCTGATTAGTCACACAATATATCAAAATGTGAAATTAAATTCATTTGCAAATGTGAAACCACAACCACTCAACACATGTGCAATCTCTTCTCCCCCTGTCTTTTCTATCCCTCCCTTTCTCAACTTATCTCATTTATGAGGCATTCTATTACTCTTCAATCTTAGCCTTTTAGCTTACCATTTCACCACTTATTGTGCAAAACCCGAATACACACTAATAATACCTATAAAAAAAAAGTACCTTTTACTTCAAGTACTTTTCACTGTTCTGTATTTTACTTTAAGGGCCTCCTGGCTATGTCTGAGCCCAGCGATGCATGGTAAAGGCCAATCCTGCAAAAGCTTTGGGGTCCCTTTTTATACCTTTGCCCCTCATGCCAGATTAGTCTTTCTAGGGATTCCTCTGGTACTTTATTTTCCTCTTGCTCCATGGCCCCACACAGCTTCCAAGACCCTCTTGGATTAAGGTGACCATTCATCAGGCATATGTTCTCAGGAAAAAACCTGTGCCCATTTGGGTGATGGCTCATTCTACCGGGTTAGTTGGTGCCTCTTTGGCCTACAAAACCCAGGCCTCTGCAGAACAGATGTGTAAGGCAGTGACATGGTCATCTTTTCACATGTTTGTCAATCACTTCTGTCCATGTGCTGTCTTTGACAGAAGCCACTTTTGGTAAGAAGGTCATACATGTCACTGTGCCTGTGCAGGATTCGTTCTTAGTTTTATTTTCTCCAGTAAACTGTATGTTTTCTGTTCCTTGGTTTTCTGTGTTGGTGTCCATTAACAACTGAGGTTCAAGTTGTTCCAGTTTGTCCCTGTTAGACGTTGTGTGTTCGGGGATTTTCTCTCCTTCCCTCCCTAAAATCCTGGTGGATCCTCTGGTATATTCTATATAGCTGCTTCTCTCAGCTAGAGCCTGACTCCAGTGAAAGGGAAGGGAGGGGGGAACTTTGTAATCGTATATCTCTCAAACCTTAAAGGTTTGAGGTCTGAGAGATCGGAGTGGCCTCAATTACTTTCTTTTTTACTATCTGCAATATTAAATTGACTTAAAACTATCCATTACTATCCCTTTAACATCCAACCTAGTAAGTCCACCTTCTGAAATCCATGTCCTTTATCCCATGTCTGCCTCTCTTCATCCTTTTGTCTCTCATCAACCCTTTGCCTCCCACTATTACCACCATGTGTCTTTTATCATCACCCTTATGCCTCTCATTCCCTCAACTGCCATTCAACTCACCAACTGCCTCAATGCCTGACTGCTTGTTAAATGGATAATAATGTTTCATAATAAAAGCAGTTAATCTTCATATTATCTGGGCCATGGTGAATGCAATTTCAATACTGTCAGATTTGTAGTTCAAGAATAATTGAATGATAAAGTATCCCCCTCCCAACCATTTTACTGATATAACACTCCTTACCTCAGAGCAGCAAGACTACCCAGATGGATCTCAAAGAGGGACAATCTTCAATTAGCCTAAGGGAAAAACATGTCAAGGGGGCAGGGTTTTCCTTATGCTCACAGTAAGAAGATTGCACCTTGCTGTGATCTGTCTGGTCTCAAGAACAGATTCCACATCTGAGTGGAGATGGCTTACTCTTGAACCAAAACTCTGACTGTATTGAGATAACACTCTCCATGGCCCAAATACTATAAAGATTAATTGGAACTGCTGTTTTTGTGAAACATTACTATCCCTTTAAAAGACTCCTACTTAGGAAAGTCCTCATGTTACACTGTATTTATATAAATATATCTAACTGCTGTATGATGGACTCCTACCTAGAAACATTTTTCTGTTACACACAGTAATTATATAGCTATACCTGACAATTCTGTATCAAGGATCCCTACCTAGGTAAGCCCTTACACACAGTAATTATAATAGATAAACCTGACTGTTGTATGATTGACTTCTACCTAGGTAAGTACTTCTGCTATGCACAGTTATTGTATAGATACACGACTGCTGTATGATGGACTCCTACCTAGGTAAGTTATTCTAACAGCTGTAGGAGTCACTTCTGCCTAGGTAAGCCTTTATGATTACCAGACAGCTGTTTGATAGACCTAGACCTAGATACATATTTCTGTTATACAACATAATTATATAGATACACCTGACAGGTGTATAGAGGACTACTACCTGAGGAAGTCCTTCTGTTAAACACAGTAATCATATAGATATACCAGACAGTTGTATTATGGACAATTACATAGGTAATGTCTTATGTTAAACACAGATATATATATATATATATTGTACTGCACTGATTGCAGTACAATGGACTCTTACTTACCTAGTAAATTATTCTATTAAATACTGTAATTAAGCAGATATATCAGACTGTAGTTTGAAGGACATCAGTGGAATAACTAATCATAGGAGGGCCTCTGAGTAAGCTTTTTTGGGCCTCTTATCACATAAAATATTTTCAGAGGCATAACTAGAAGATATTGGACCCTGGGGAAGATGGGGCCCTTGGGATGTAGAGTCCCAGTACATCTGCACTTTCTGCAACCTGTGTAGTTACTTTCCTGAATGGTGTCTACCAAAATAAGACCTTCTGTTACACATAATAGTATTATAGAAATACCTGACTGCTGTATGAAGGACTCATACTTTGATAAGTCCTTCTGTTATACATATATGCCTGATTGCTGTATGGTGGACTCCTACCTTGGTCCTTCTCAGTTGTCAGTGACTGCGCAGGAGAGGGGGTATGTCCTGACTGCTTAGAGAGATTGTGCCACCTGGCCCCCCAGTAAGCCATTTGATCCATGGTTGAGCTTGGACTTGATTGTAATTTGGACTAAAATTGGACTTGATTGTAATAACAGAGACATGGTTCAGGGACTGTAATGACTGGGAAATAGCCATTCCGGGATACACGTTGTATAGGAAAGATAGGGCTGAGAGAAGAGGGGGTGGGGTAGCCATTTATGTTAAAGATAGCATAAAATCCACAGCGATCCAGAATTCATGTAAAGAGTTGGAGACTCTCTGGATCTGTCTGCAGAATAAAAAGGGATCAGTTACAAGAATAGGTGCAGTCTACAGGCCTCCGGGGCAATCTGAAGAGCAAGACAACATGCTAGTGGACGAGATTACCCAAATGGCAGTAAAGGGAGATATAGTAGTTATGGGAGACTTCAACATGCCTGATGTTGATTGGAATATCCCTTGTGCGTCCACATGTAGAAGTAGGAGCATCGTAGAAGCCCTGACGGGGATGTCCCTAAAACAGCTGGTGAAGGCGCCAACTAGAGGGGACAATATCCTAGACTTAGTATTCACAAATGGAGACCTGGTATCTGAGGTGAAGGTGGGAGAAAATCTAGGTTCCAGTGACCACCAATGTTTGTGGTTCGGAATCCAGACTGACTACGAGAAATCCCATTCTGCAACCAAAGTATTGGACTTTAGGAAGACGAAGTTTGAGGATATGGGAGAATATGTAAAGAAAGAATTAAAAGGGTGGGATAAAACACCGAGAGTGAGTACTCAGTGGAAGACACTCAAAGAAGTCCTCTTAAAGGCAACAAGATTACATGTTAGACAAATTAGCAAGAGGAAAAGAAAGAGAAATCCACTATGGTTTACTAGAGAGGTAAGAGCTATAGTGAAAGATAAAAAGTCTGCCTATAAGAGATATAAAGAGACTGGAAGTGAAGCGGACAGAGAAGGGTATAAAACTATACAGAAGAAGACTAAACAGATGATAAATGCTGCTAAAGCCTCAAAAGAGGAAGAAATGGCCAAATCTGTTAAGAAGGGGAATAAAACCTTCTTCAGATATATCAGTGACAGGAAGAAGAAAAACTGCGGGATTACAAAAATTAACAACGGAAAAAATCAGTATATAGAAGAGGAAAAGGCGGTCGCTGACCATCTGAATAACTACTTCTGCTCAGTTTTTTCAGACGGCGGCCCTCATAATCAGAAAATGGCTGAACACAGCATTGCCTCTAGTTGTATAATTTTAGCCCCAGTGTTTTCAGAGGCCGATGTTCTAGAGGAACTTGTCCGGCTAAAGTCAAATAAAGCGATGGGTCCGGATGGAATCCACCCTAGAGTTCTTAAAGAACTCCGATCTGTCATAGTTGGCCCCCTGACTAATCTGTATAACCAGTCCCTTCTTACGGGAGAAGTTCCTGATGATTGGAGAATGGCCAATGTTGTACCCATTCACAAGAAGGGTAGTAAAGAAGAAGCTAGTAACTACAGGCCAGTCAGCCTGACATCTGTAGTGGTAAAAATGATGGAGACTCTTCTAAAGAAGAAGATAATTGACCATCTAACAAAAAACAACCTGATGGACCCAAACCAGCATGGTTTCACTGAGGGCCGATCCTGTCAGACTAATCTCATTGATTTCTTTGACTATGTAACTAAAGTGCTGGATGAAGGTGGTGCTGTGGATATCGCCTACCTGGATTTCAGTAAAGCTTTCGATACAGTTCCCCATAAAGAGCTGATAGATAAATTATCAAGAATTGGACTTAACCCCTGGATAGTTCAGTGGATCTGCAGTTGGCTGAAGGACAGAAACCAGAGGGTTGTTGTTAATGGAGTGTATTCTGAGCAGAGACTGGTTACAAGTGGAGTGCCACAAGGATCTGTTCTGGGCCCTGTTCTGTTCAACATGTTTGTAAGTGACATAAGGGAAGGCTTGGCAGGGAAGGTTTGCTTGTTTGCTGATGACACAAAAGTGTGTAATAGGGTTGATGTTCCAGGAGGTGTCTGTAATATGGAGAATGATTTAGCACTATTAGATAAGTGGTCAAAACAATGGAAACTTCAGTTCAATGTTTCCAAATGTAAAATAATGCACTTGGGGAAAAGGAACCCTCAATCTGACTATCGTATTGGCAGTTCTGTGGTAGCAAAGACTTCAGAAGAGAAGGATTTGGGGGTGGTCATCTCTGACAGCCTCAAGATGAGTAACCAATGCAACCAGGCGGTGGGGAAAGCAAATCGTATGCTTGGCTGCATAGCTAGAGGTATAACAAGCAGGAAGAGGGAGATTGTGATCCCTCTGTATAGAGCTCTAGTGAGACCACATCTGGAATACTGTGTACAGTTCTGGAGGCCTCATCTGCAAAAGGATATAACTAAAATTGAGCGGGTTCAAAGAAGAGCTACAAAAATGGTGGAAGGTCTAAAGCATAGAACTTATCAAGAACGACTCAGAGATCTAAATATGTATAGTCTGGAGGAAAGAAGAGAAAGGGGGGACATGATTGAAACCTTTAAATATGTTAAAGGACTGAACAAGGTTCAGGAGGGAAGTGTGATTAATAAGAATCTGAATACAAGAACAAGGGGGCACAATCTGAGGCTAGTTGGAGGAAAAATCAAGAAAAACATTAGAAAATATTATTTCACTGAAAGAGTAGTAGAAACTTGGAACAAACTTCCAGCAGAGGTGGTTGATAAATCCACAGTAACACAGTTTAAACATGCCTGGGATAAACATGTATCTATCCTAAGATAACAATAAAGGAATACTAAAGGGCAGACTAGATGGACCAGGTGGTCTTTTTCTGCCGTCAATCTTCTATGTTTCTATGTTTCTATGAGCTTCCAGGGGAGAGGGATGGAGGACTGAGGGATTTTCAAAATCTAGGTCCAGACACTGAGGACTTTACAAGCACAAGCACTGCTTTACCACCTACAGACAGTGCAATTCCATCCACAAGCATGCATGGAAAGACAGAAGATGAAGCTGGCTTTATACAGTTTATGTTAGATGCTTGATATGAAAAGAAAGAAGGTAGAATTAAACATATATAAGTATAGAGATTGAAAGGCAAGGGGCCTGCTGTGGAGAAAACAGAGGGGTTTGAAAACTGAAATAGATGCTTAGGACACCTATGTTGAAAGGGAAAGGAGGGATGTGGTTGCACTAAAGAGACAAGTGTAACTTCTGATTTGGGTGTAGGCAAGGTGTACACATCAGGGACAGCCCAAATGGTCACTGAGGCCCAGAACCCTATGGGACTGTAATGGTTTTAAGGACATTCAGACACGGAAGGTTATGGTAAAACACAGTTTTATTAATAGAACAAGAATAATGTGACCCACGCAGGTCCAGTACATACAAATGACACAATACTGCCACAGGTCAGGCTACAATAACGTATAGTAACCCACACAGGTCCAGTAGGTACAGATGTTACAATACTGACACAGGACAGGTCACAAGGATAATAGTAACCCACTCGGGCCCAGTAGGTACCAAAGGTACATTACTGACACAGGTCAGGTCACAGTTCATGTGAATCTGGAAGAGCAGACAAGCAGATAAACTACTAGGCCAAGGGAGGCTGGCAGGCCATAGTAGTGCGGAGGTAAACGGAGACTCCCTAAGCAGGGAGTGAGCCCAAGCGATAAGCCACCTAATAAATACTGAGTGGAGGCCACTACTATCCCACAGGATAGTAAGAGTGAGACTAGGCAAGCGTAGCCCAATGAAAGTTCAGGATAGGAGACCAGCGGACAGATGCCCTATCAGCCCTTATTGGAGGCCACAGGCTGTAGGGTTTTGTTGGCAACAATGACAGGACTGCCCGAATAGTGAGAGCACATGATACTGCCAGACAAATATCTCAGGGAATATCCCAGGGAAGACTGTGACCCTGAAGCGCTATAGCACCAACCCGTGATGGGTGAACGAACGCTCAGACCTGGACAGAACTGCCAAGCAGTGGAGACTGACCGAGGCATCCAGAGAGAACCCAACCTTGGAGTTAAGAGTGGACAGGTCAAGCGTACTGGGTGCAACCAACATATCTGACACCGATAACACGCAATGATGAGCCAGGGTCACAGAACAGCGCTGCAAGTGCAGTGCTAGGTGGAGGCAACCAGGGGCTGTCAGAGACAGTAATCGGCAACGGAGGAGAGACCTCCAAATGGAACACAGGCTGAGCGGACAGTAGTCCCGGGAGGTACACTGAGCAGGAACGCCCACCAGGCTGGGTAGATACACAGAGCAGGAACTTCAGCCAGGCCAGGTCGGTACACAGAGCAGGAACGTCAGTCGGGCCAGGTCAGTACACAGAGCAGGAACGCCAGCCAATACGAGTCGGTACACAGAGCAGGAACAGATCAGGCAGAGTAGTCAGGCAGTCCGGGTCATACACAGAATTCACACAAATAACAGGAACAAGTGCTGGCAACTGGAACACCACGAAAGGGAGCTGCTGAAGTGACAGGGCTCAGTATTTGAGGGCTAGAACTGGGTGGAGAGAAAACCCAGTAGCCAATAAAAGGTAAGCAGGAAGTAAACCGGACATAACAATGTCGCCAAGAGAAAGCACGGGCACCGTGATAGGGACTCCCAGACTGTAAGCCCCCTGACAGTCAGAATGGGCCCCTCTCTAAATCCTTACACCACAGACTTTACAGTGTACAGCAGATTTAACAGACAAACCATCCCATGAATTACAGCTGCTGAAAACAAGCCCTCCACCCAAGAAAACCTTTAGAGCTCTTCAGAGCTTTTAATCCCTTGCATAGTTACATAGTTGACAAAGATGAAAAAAGACATGCATCAATCAAGTCCAGCCCATGGCAAAAACACTCCTGCTCATCCAGAGGAAGGCAAAAAATAACAACCCTGAAGTCATTTGCAATTTAGCCCCAAGTGGGTAGAAAAACTTTCCTGACACCAAATGGCAGTCAGATAGTTTCCTGGATCAACAACCTATCAGCATTGAAGCCATCTGTAATAATTTTCAGTATTGTTCTGTGCTAGACAGGCATCCATTGCTTTTTTGAAAGTATTTACATTAACTGCAAGTACAACATCCCAAGGCAAAGAATTCCATAGCTTTACCACCCTTACTGTAAAAAACCCTGCCTTTGTTTTAGTCGAGAGAGCCTTTCCTGTAGTCTAAATGGATGACCTCTTGTTCTTAGCTCAGCTCTTTGTGTAAATAATTAATTGGATAGTTCTTTGTATTGACCTTGAATGTATTTCTGAATGGTAATCATATCACCCCTTAGACATCTCTCCTCTAATGTAAACAAACCCAATTTGGCTAGTCTCTCATTATAACTCATATCCTCCAATCCCTTTATCAGTTTTGTTGCAAGTCTCTGCACTTTTTCCAGTTTGACAATGTCCTTTTTAAGAATTAGTGCCCATAATTGTACTCCATATTCTAGATGAGGCCTAACCAAAGATTTATATTGTCAGAGACTCTGCCCTGGTGGAGAGTAAATGGTTACTTTTTCGAAAAAGTCAGGTTTGTCTGAAATTCTGTTTTAAATGTGTTCAATGATCTAATTTTAAGAAACAATAGCCTTTGCTTGAAATGGATGGGTGGAAATCTCTAAAATTTAGAAATATCTAAATTAAATTTATGTAAATGGAAAATAGTTACAATCTTATGTGAAGATCTAACACATAGGATTATAAGTAACAGCTTGATATGAAGTATGATTACATCCCAAATATCTCACTGTTGACAAGAAACAGATATGTCACTATATATGTACAAAACTGTATTATGGTACTGGTGTACCATCTTCAGGAATAACAGAAATATTGCTACTAGAATTCCAAAATCTAAAAAAAATTATTTTGGGTTTCACTGATCAGAGAGTGCAGTCTGACATCATATTCTAATGATCTAGTATCTTATCCTATCAGAGAGGATGGGTTGTGACTTTCTGATTACAGTAAATTTTACTTTATAAGGTCAGGTTTTTGGGAGCTCTCTCTCTGTTTTCTGACTTCCTTGAAGAGCCATCTAAGAATTCTATGAATACACCTTGGTTGTATGGTAATTATATTTTTTTATTAATTCTGTATAGCCCTAAAAATTAAATATATTTCCACTATATTTGAGGAAAAACATTTTATAATAGTATTGCTATATAGGCCTGGCCAGCTGTATAAAGCAAATTCTTATAATAAGCTATGTAATGGCTGTGGTTTATTCTGGGGACAAAAGAGAATTAATTTGCAAATGTATATATTAGTTAAATCTAATTATTGATATCTATAGAATCATATAGTTGTGTTTCTGAAAGGGTTATTGAGCTTATATTTGATCTGGTGAATCCTTTGAATTCTTTTATTAACCCTTAATCTGCTGTTTGCGTATCCTGGTGTGTGTTTCAAAGAAATTATTTGTTGCATGTGTGTTTGGGCCTAACTTTTCTAAAGTGGAGGAAGTTTGTTTTAGACCTATTACTAGACAAAAGAAGCTGCCATCTTGGGTGGGGCAACCATATCTTATAATCTGTGGATTAACCAGAGGAGTGCTGTACAGTTTAATAAATAGGATTGCTATTTTCATTATTCTAGTATATGTTGCATGGATGTATTCATTTTAATTGTGCTTTCTAGACATATATTATTTGGATTGATATCTGAGTATTTTTGGTATAATGTATCATTGACAATAAGATAAATGCAGTTTATATATTTTATTCAGAAGGTATGCAATATTGAAAACAGTAGATAAATAGTTAAATTCTATTTATCTATATCTGGGCTTTTTATATTCCAGATACGTTTCCACATGTTTATATATTTTTATATGATATATGGAAATTGTTATGAGACCTGTTTTGTTTTATTAGAAGCAACTCACTTAACAACATTCCATAGACCTTAATTAGCATAGTTTATACAGATTCTAGGGACAGGTATTCATATATACTGCTGCCGACTGTATTATAATTAATTGTAAGGATCAATTAACCCTTTCTATGGTGCTGTGTTCAAATATTGTTACCAAATACCTCTGGATACACTTATGCAATGTTTAATCCTGTTTATGCTAGGTAATACTATTTTGTGATATTAGTTATTTGTTTCCTGTGTGTCTATTTCAAAAAGATATCTTAGTATATGACTAAGTCATTTAAAAAATATGTATTTTTGAGTCATTTGGTGTTCACTTATTCATATCATTCTGGTTACATTTTATATATATTTTACTTAAATGATACATACTTTTGCATAAATATATGTGATTGATTATTTCAATCAGTTCTTTACTGTGAAGTAATGTGTTAATACCTAGTATTGTGTAAAGTTCTCAAATTCATTTAATTACCCATTATTTTTAATATCTATTTATGTGAAGATATACAACCTAATTTGGTCTCCTGTTAAAGTGGAACTACCACCCCACATAAAGTTAAACCCCAAGAATTACCCATCTGGCAACTAGCTGAACAATAGTACTAGCCGCCAGAATAATTACCTCCTTATAGATAAATTCTACTGCTCTGGAGAACGACGGCCAGGAAACAGCGCAGATATCTTTACATAGTGACGTCTGCACTCCTGCGCTGCCAGTCCCAGTCTGCTCTAGGAAGAGTTGCTTGGCACCTTCAGGTACCGGAAGGTACTGACAGCGCAGGCACATGGATTCTTTTGAAGTGCTGTTGCCTGGCCGTCAGTGTTATGTTTGTAGCAAAGGTGTACTCACTTTTCAGAAGCAGGAACCCAGAGGCAAGTTGTCACCCTTGCTGAAGCAGCACCCAGGGAGAGGGCTGAGTCAGATTATAGACCCCCTCCTTGAGTAGTCTGCGAGCATGGGCAACAGAAAGGTGGAAGGAGGTCCGTTGGCCCAGCTGGAGTCTGGAAACCAGAGAGCGGCAGAGTCCAGAGGTACAAGCCAAAGTCAGGATACCGGAGAGCAGCGAAATCCAAAGGGTCAGGCAGAGGTCAGGATACCGGAGAGCTGCGAAGTCCAGGGGTCAAGCCGAAGTCAGGATACCGGAGGGCAGCGAAGTCCAAGGAGTCAGGCAGAAGTCAGGATACCGGAGAGCTGCGAAGTCCAGGGGTCAAGCCGAAGTCAGGATACCGGAGGGCAGCGAAGTCCAAGGAGTCAGGCAGAAGTCAGGATACCGGAGAGCTGCGAAGTCCAGGGGTCAAGCCGAAGTCAGGATACCGGAGGGCAGCGAAGTCCAAGAAGATCAAGCTGGGATCAGGATACTAGAGAGCTGAACCTGATAAGAAGCCAGAGAGTCAGGAGGTCAAAGGTCAAAGAAAACAGGATCAAGGACTGGAGAGCTGCTGGCAACATACAGAGAAGCACAGTGTGACTGAGCAAAGCCCATAGTGAGCTCTGGGCTTTTATAGTTGAGACTGGGGGCGTGTGGAGGTAGCAGGGAGGCGGAGCCGAACACCACGTTGCCATGGCAACACCCTAGGGGCTTTAACACCACCAGCAGGGCGCGCACACAATGCTGGCTGGATGTGTGCGCGCTGGGACCCTCTGCTGAGGTGTGCTGTGTGGCCACCGGCCACTGAGAGGCAGCGGGGAGAGGAGAGAGGTAACCGCCGTGGCGGGCGGCTGACAAGCGGGAGCCGCCCGCCTGCACTGGCAAGTGGGGAACAGCAGGGAGTCGGGAGAGGCAGCCGCCGCACCGGACGGCCACGAGGTGAGCTTCGCCCGCCCGCACTAGTATGTGTGCGGCGGGCGACATGACAGTACCCCCTCCCAAGGCACGACCTCCGGGCGTGACTAGGAGCAGGGCGAGTAGGGTATCGCTTGTGAAATTGTCTAACACATAAAGGGGCGTGGACGTTCTTAGCAGGTTCCCATGATCGGTCCTCTGGGCCGTAACCTTTCCAATGAATAAGGTATTCAAGAATACCCCGACGTCTACGAGAGTCAAGTATCTGCTGAACCACGAACTCCTCTTCACCATCCACCAGGACCGGGGCTGGGGCCGTTGGTAAGCGTCCTCGGAAAGGATTGGCCACATAAGGCTTGAGTAAAGACACATGAAACACAGGATGTATTCGGTAAGTTTGTGGCAGCTGGAGCTGAACCGCAACAGGACTGAGGATTCTTGTGATGGAAAAGGGGCCAAGGTACTTGGGACCCAATTTCTTAGAGGGACAGGATAGCCGGATATTTTTTGTGGAGAGCCACACCTTATCACCTATGCGATAACTAGGGGCGGAAATACGCAGTCTGTTGGCTTGCTTTCGGGTATATTCTTGAGCGCGCAGGAGTGTTTGTTGCATGGTTTTGAACTGCTGAGTGAGGCGAGAGATTCGATCGGAGGCTTCAGGTACTGATAGGTCAGTAGGAAATCCAGGAAACATGGTCGGATGAAATCCATAGTTAGCAAAGAAAGGAGTCATTTGTGTGGACTGATGTCTACCATTGTTATACGCAAATTCAGCAGTGGGTAGGTATTGAAGCCAGTCGTCTTGTAGATATGTAGTATAACAACGAAGATAGTGTTCAAGAACTTGATTTATTCTTTCAGTCTGTCCGTTAGTTTGTGGATGAAAGGCGGTGGACAGTGATGGTTGGATTTGTAGATTCCGACAGAAGGATCTCCAGAAGTGTGCTGTGAACTGAACCCCTCGATCTGAGGTAATGGTCTTAGGTAATCCATGGAGTCGAAATATTGAAGAGAGGAACAGGGATGCAGTAGTACTGGCAGAAGGAAGTCCTATTACTGGTATGAAATGTGCCATCTTGGTGAACCTATCAACGACTACCATGATGGTGTCATGCTCCTTAGATGGAGGAAGATCAACAATAAAGTCCATAGAGATATCGGACCAAGGCATGGAAGGCACAGGCAAAGGTTGCAACAAACCAACGGGTCTAGTGCGTGGAACTTTGGTTTGAGCGCAGATCTGGCATGAACGTACAAAGTGAGTGGCGTCTTGTGGGAGTGTAGGCCACCAAAAATGTCTTTGTAGGAGATCCAGAGTTTTCCTTATTCCTCCATGGCCGGCAAACAGAGAGTCATGGCATCTTTGTAAAATTGATAACCGGACGGGCTCTGGTACAAATATTGCTTTTTTGTAGTAGAGAAGGCCGTTAGACCGTTGAATAGGTGGTGTAGTGTCTGGGTATGAGATGGTGGCAGAACATGACCGGATCTGATCCATGATATCAACTGATGTGGTCAAGAAGATGTTTGCGGGGAGTATGGTGTCCTCTGATGTGGGTCTATGATCCGGAAGGACGGGAAGCCGAGAGAGAGCATCAGCTTTGGTATTCCGAATTCCAGGTCTGTACGTGATGTGTAGATTGAAACGAGTAAAAAATAGTGCCCACCTGGCTTGACGGGGGCACAGACGTCGGGCAGCTCGGAGGTATTCTAAATTTCGATGGTCTGTATATACTGTTACTGGATGTGGGGATCCTTCAAGAAGATGTCGCCATTCCTCCAATGCCTGTTTTATGGCCAGGAGCTCTTTATCACCAGTGCCATAATTCTCTTCTGCTGGAGAGAGACGATGGGAGTAAAAGGCAACAGGATGTAGTTGACCTGTATCAGGATGGCGCTGAGAGAGAATGGCACCTAAAGCAAGGTCAGATGCGTCAACCTCAAGGTAGAAGGGCAGTGCAGTGTTGGGTTGCATTAACACAGGTGCAGAGGTAAATCTTTGTTTCAGTTGATTGAATGCAGTTTGAGCTTCAGGTGTCCATTGAAATCGTATGGCTTGTCGGGTCAAGGCAGTGATGGGAGCAATTATGCGAGAGAAATTACGGATGAATTTTCTATAGTAGTTAGCAAACCCTACAAACCGCTGGACTGCTTTTTTATCAGTAGGTACTGGCCACTCCAATACAGCGGATACTTTCTTGGGATCCATGTTGATCCTCCCAGGTGCCAAAATAAAACCTAGGAAACTGACTGTAGAGGTCTCAAACAAGCACTTCTCAAGTTTGGCATAGAGATGGTGTTCTCGGAGGCGTTGTAGGGTCTTTCGGACGTGTATGCGGTGATCCTTAAGTGTGGGTGAAAATATTAGGATATCGTCCAGGTATATTACTAGGAAGGAATCCAGGTAGTCACGGAACACGTCGTTCAGGAAATGCTGGAATGTGGCGGGGGCATTACAGAGTCCGAACGGCATTACGAGGTACTCGAAGTGTCCGTATCTACTCCGGAAAGCAGTCTTCCATTCGTCCCCTTGTCGGATACGGACTAAGTTGTAAGCCCCTCGGAGGTCTAGTTTGGTGAACACAGTGGCATCTTTCACTCGGTCAAGGAGTTCAGGGATCAAAGGAAGAGGGTAGCGATTTTTTGTCGTGATTTTGTTCAGATCTCTATAGTCCACGCATGGACGCAAACCCCCATCTTTTTTACCCACAAAGAAGATTCCTGCTCCTGCTGATGACGTAGATGGTCGGATGAATCCCTTTTCTAAGTTCTCTTGGATATATACCTTGAGATGATGTAATTCAGGTTCAGAAAGAGGGTAGATCCTCCCAAACGGTATCGGGGCACCAGGCAGGAGATCGATCGGACAATCGTAGCCACGCCTAGGAGGCAGTTGATCAGCCTTTTTTTTGTCGAAGACATCTAGATAGTCACTATAAGGCTCTGGAACTGTGACGGGTTCCGTAATCCGTTCTTGCGAGAGGAGAAGGGTGGATGACGTTCTCAGGCAGTGTTGACGGCAGAATCCTGATAGAAAAGACAGGGTACCCGTACCCCAGTCAATGGCAGGGTTATGCAGGCGTAACCAGGGGAGTCCCAGGATAACCGGAAACAGTGGAGAGGGTACCAAACTGAAGACCACTCTTTCGGTATGACAACTCCCCAAGGTCATCTGTAAAGGTACCGTCTCCTGAGTAACTGGTCTGGAAAGCAAAGGAGAACCGTCAACAACTTGAACAAAAACAGGAGTCTGTTTTAACTGAGTGGGTATCTGAAGTTGCTTGGCAAATACCTGGTCAATGAAGCAGGAGCTGGCTCCAGAATCAATGATGGCAGGAACGGAGATACTGTCACTGGTCCACTGTAACGACAGAGACACAGATAGGTGAGGGGAGCCATTAACAGAGGTAGAACCAAGACAGACATCAGAAAAGAGAGTCTTACCCACTGGAGTACGGGGTCTCCGGGGACAGGTTTCCCACAGTAGAGACACAAGTCATTGGCACGTCTGTAAGTCCTCTCGGCGTCAGTGAGAGGGCCACGTGCAAATCCAATCTGCATTGGTTCCTCAGAGGATGCGGCAGGAGTCAGGACACTGGCCGTAGGAGCAGATGCTGCAGGGCGTCTTGGAGGTGGAATACTTTGACTAGCGCGCTCCAGTCTTCTTTCACGAAGTCTACGGTCGATCCGAAGCACCAGATCATTGAGTTCTTCAAGGGATGAGGGTATCCCTACTCGTGCCAGTTCATCTTTCAGCGCTTCGGACAAACCTAGGCGAAATTGGTCTATTAGAGCGGATTCATTCCAAGTACTGTCAATCGCCAAGGTGCGAAATTCCGTGATGTACTCCTCTACTGGTCTTCGTCCTTGCCGCAGGACTCTGAGGGCAGCTTGAGCAGATGAAGCCCTAAGAGGATCGTCAAACAGGGAGTCCATAGCATGGAGGAAGGTGTGCCAGGAGCTCAGAACGGGATCGTTGGTATGTAACAGTTGGTGAGCCCAGGTCTGGGGCTCCCCAGAAAGCAATGATATCACAGTCCGAATCTTGACAAAATCGGAGGCGTAGGTTCTAGGTTGAACAGAGAACATCACCTGACATGAAGTAATGAAAGTCCTGTACTTGGCACGGTCCCCTGTAAAGCGGTCTGGTAAGGGTATCCTGGGTTCCGGGGAGGAAGCTCCCTCAGACGGCGGAGCACCTGTTGGAGGAAGAAGAGGAGTAGTCGGCAGAGTGGGACAAGTCTGGAGTTCTCGCAACTGATGTTGGAGATGAGTCTGCCCGGCCTGTAAGTCCTCCATAGTTTGTGCTAGAGCAGCGAGCTGGCGGGAGAGTGCGGTGATAGCGTCGGTGACACTTGCGGGTTCCATTCAGGCTCAGTCACTCTGTTATGTTTGTAGTAAAGGTGTACTCACTTTTCAGAAGCAGGAACCCAGAGGCAAGTTGTCACCCTTGCTGAAGCAGCACCCAGGGAGAGGGCTGAGTCAGATTATAGACCCCCTCCTTGAGTAGTCTGCGAGCATGGGCAACAGAAAGGTGGAAGGAGGTCCGTTGGCCCAGCTGGAGTCTGGAAACCAGAGAGCGGCAGAGTCCAGAGGTACAAGCCAAAGTCAGGATACCGGAGAGCAGCGAAATCCAAAGGGTCAGGCAGAGGTCAGGATACCGGAGAGCTGCGAAGTCCAGGGGTCAAGCCGAAGTCAGGATACCGGAGGGCAGCGAAGTCCAAGGAGTCAGGCAGAAGTCAGGATACCGGAGAGCTGCGAAGTCCAGGGGTCAAGCCGAAGTCAGGATACCGGAGGGCAGCGAAGTCCAAGAAGATCAAGCTGGGATCAGGATACTAGAGAGCTGAACCTGATAAGAAGCCAGAGAGTCAGGAGGTCAAAGGTCAAAGAAAACAGGATCAAGGACTGGAGAGCTGCTGGCAACATACAGAGAAGCACAGTGTGACTGAGCAAAGCCCATAGTGAGCTCTGGGCTTTTATAGTTGAGACTGGGGGCGTGTGGAGGTAGCAGGGAGGCGGTGCCGAACACCACGTTGCCATGGCAACACCCTAGGGGCTTTAACACCACCAGCAGGGCGCGCACACAATGCTGGCTGGATGTGTGCGCGCTGGGACCCTCTGCTGAGGTGTGCTGTGTGGCCACCGGCCACTGAGAGGCAGCGGGGAGAGGAGAGAGGTAACCGCCGTGGCGGGCGGCTGACAAGCGGGAGCCGCCCGCCTGCACTGGCAAGTGGGGAACAGCAGGGAGTCGGGAGAGGCAGCCGCCGCACCGGACGGCCACGAGGTGAGCTTCGCCCGCCCGCACTAGTATGTGTGCGGCGGGCGACATGACAGTCAGTCTCGGGAGAAGTACAATTTCTCTATAAGAAGGTAATTATTCTGGCGACTAGTACTATTGTTCAGTTAGTCTCCAGGTGGGTAATTCTTGGGGTTTAACTTTATGTGGGGTGGTAGTTTCCCTTTAACCCTTTTCTGTATATCCTTGACAATATAGAGGTAAGATAACATTAGCATGCCTTGCATCTACACCTCTTTTTATGCAGGCTAGTACCCTATTTGCTCTTGCAGCAGCTGAGTGACTCTGCACACTGCTGTGAAGTCTATCGGCTTTCAGTATACTTCTAAATATTTCTCTAATGAGGATTTTCACAAGTTGTTTCCTATTTAGAGTATATGTAGCATGTTTGTTTCTACAGTCTAAATCCATAACCTTATATTTATCTACATTAAATGCCGTCTGCCACTTTACTGCCCATTTATTCAGTTTATTTAAATCCTTCTGCAGAGAAAAAACATCCAGCTCTGTATGTATTTCCTTATACAGCTTAGTGTCATCAGCAACGATTGAGACGTTACTTTCAATTCCCACTTGTAGATCATTAATAAACAAATTAAAAAGCATTGAGCCCAGGACTGAACCCTGTGGCACCCCACTTATAACCTTAGACCAAGCTGAAAAGGTTCCATTTACAACAACTATCTGCCATCTATCATTTAACCAGTTCTCAATCCATGTACAGATAACACTGCCCAAACCGAAGCCTTTTAATTTATGCAGTAACCTGTTGTAAGACACTGTATCAAAGGCGTTTACAAAATCCAAGTATACTACATCAACAGCAATTCTCTTGTCCAAATTATTACTCTTTTGTAAAATGCAAGTAAATTAGTCTGACATGATCTATTCTTCATAAAACTATGCTGACTCCTACTAATAATATTGTTTGTCTTCACATTGTTCTGAATAATGTCAGTTAGTAACCCTTCTAGCATCTAACCCACTATGGAAGTCAAATTCAACAGCTTAATAATTTACTGGTTTGGATCTTGCCCCCTTTTTGAACAATAGAAATACAACAGCTTCCACTAATCACAGGGCACTATACACCTATCTAAACACCTAAATGTTGTCTGTAATGTCTTAAAATGTTCTTTGTGTTGTGGGATTGGGTATCAGAGCTTGAGAGTTAGATGTCATTTGTGTGGGAATTTAGAGGATTCCTATAGGAAGTGCCCATAGGTCTGGCATAATCTGGAGGCTGAACTAATGGCTCATTTTGATGATGATCTAGCAGTGACATGTCCTGCTTGGCCTTCTGTCCCTTATACGATCCATCCTGGGGAAGACACCTCCTCTCATCTGTCTCGATCAAGAGTCTAGACCATCCTCTCAGGGAACTCTCCATTTGTTCCTCCCTCTCCCACCCCATCAACAAACTACAATAAATCCTCCTCCTTGTGACCCTTTCTCCTGTACTCCAAATGTAGCAGATTTGGTACCTCCCTCTCAAATTTTGGAAGGGACTGATCTGATTTCAAGCTCAAAAAAAGAGGACACTGATGCCACTGACAATAAGAGACTCTATAATCATTGGCCCCTTGTAATAAGGAAAAATAAGAGGCTGGTGGTTTATCCCCATAAAAAATACTCTAAAATTGTCCAGTCTGTTGATTCTCATATATCCACCACTTCTGTCTGTATTTTTCCCCTCCCTGCATGCGTCTAAGGTCTCAGAAAATGGTTTGGGCACTGGTAATAGAAGCAGTCTCCTGACCAGGGATTGCACTTTTAGAGTAAAATTGGAAGGAGAGGAGAAAACAAGATGATTGTGAGGTTTATGATGCCATCAATTTAAACATATCTGAAAACCTCCCATATGAGGCCATAGCAAAAATATATGGCACAGATGATTTTTTTTCCAACCAAAGAGGATGTACGAAAGGAAATGTTTCTTAATTCTTTATTTTCCTCATGGAAGCACATGCCCTGATTGTCCTTGAGAAGCTTAATATTCTAAGAATAAAGTCTAGTAAGACCCAGCTTTTAGCTGATTATTACATTGTTAAAATGGATTTTGATATTTAATTTTTTCCAAGAGACCAGATTAGACATTCCTGCCATGGGGCTACTTCTCCACAGCCACCTCCAAGTAACAGCCACATGCTAAGGGGAATATTTTGAGAAACAGTGGCACAGTATATAGGCTCAGACTCCACTGCTGCCACAGGAAGCAGAGGGGCAGGGGAACGGGAAGGCAGAATACTTTGGGCCTGAGGCCTGCTCACCGTATCATTTCCTTTCTATGCAATGAGGGGGCTCTGTCTTCAATCCTCCTGCCACTCTGATCCACCTCTACCTCCCTGAAGCGAAGTGGACAGGGGGCAGCAACCACATCTCACCATTCCTTCACCTGAAACAGAAAAACAAACATCATAGCTAAGCCTCCCTCCCTCGTCTTCTTCTTGCTGATAGATTTTATCCATCAACGGTGAATTTTGGATACGGAGGCTTGAGCCTCATTACTCCATCTTCCTGGGTTGAGTGTGAAGTCACGGGTTTTGGATTCTTCTTGGTCTGTGTGACCTTGTCACAGTAGGGCTCATAGCTAAGCCTCACCTACAGCCACCTTTTATATCCCTAACTCTTCCCCCTTCTGACATGTCCCTACTTTACCTGCCCTCTTTTTTCCTCCCTTTCTTTGATTCCTTGGTGGGCTTCCTCTCCCCCAGACAGAGGAGAAGAAGACAGCTGCGCCTGGCCGATTCCTGTGTCTTTGTGCTCAATGCTGAGCACTCTGCCATATTTTGTGATTTTGTATCTGCTTTTTATACTGCAAGCTAGACTTCTACCTCTAACTACTGGAAGCCACACAAACCACGTGTCTCAAACCCTGGATGTGAGAGGCTGCCCCTGTGTAGAACCTGTACCTGAGTACTTCACTATCATCTTCTGTGGGACACACTAGGACCCAGCTGACCAGCAAATGAGTCCAACCTCCAGTTGTCTGACAAGTGGGGGTAGCAGTGGTAGCCCATTAAAAGTCTGAATTGTAACTTTTTATGTGTGTGACAGTTACCTTTAAATAATGTGTAATTTAAGAATTTTCTATTTTAAAAAGTAAGGTAATTTTTTGACCAACAGAAAATTATAGTGAAAGAAATATCAAATGTATCAATTTATAGGAGAAAATGATGAACAGTGAAATATAATAATGTGTGCGAAAGTGGCGTAAAATAGCCATTGAACTGATGCAGTGTCAACTATTTTAACCTCGTGGGTACTAGTGATGTTTCCATCACATTGTTTTGCAATGCGTTAGACACTTATCTGGCAACCATGAGGTTAATCCTGGTATCTATGCACTAAAAATGAGATTCCTCTGACTGCAGCACCACTACTACATCCTTCTGTAACAGGGACTAGTGATGTCACAGGGGTGGGCTTGAACAGGCTCTGGGTTCTCCTACACAGCTGAAAACGAGCCAATCAGCTAGTGGAGGTGTTGGTTGCTGCCACAGGCGATTCTATGTGCTTTTGAGGAAGGCATTATCGTGCTACGAGACAGCGCCTGACTGGAAGGCCGACTGAATTGCCTTTTCTGTAGCACTGCTGAGGACTCGGGCAGCTGGCTGGGCGTATGCTTGAAGGCACTGGATGGAAGCATCTTACTGCACGTATTTATGCGCACTGGAAGGTTGCAGGGATAGGGAGATATTCGGGCTGCCATTCAGTCAATAATGAGATAAAAAGCTCTGAGGCTTGTCCATTGATGAAGCAAAATGAATGAGGCATGAGCTGTCTCCCTAGTCCCAGCACTGGTTACACAGACACTCGATCAAGTCTTCCCTTTTGCGGAGAGGCACTGAGAATCACAGCACAGAGGGGATGCTGCTTCCAGAAAGGACTCAGGGGGGAGTGACATTTAGATCCGCAGAGCCCCCAACATCTTAGCATAACACTGGACTCCCATGCACCTTTGCTTACATAGCTGAATATACCACTAGGATACAGTATGCTGCAGATTAAAGGGAATTAATTGATCTAGTGTTTTATTATATCTGCTGTTTTATTGGGTTTGAGACGGATTATATATTGGTGCTTTTCTTTTGCAAATGACAATGGCGAGCTCCAGAAGCATTGAGCTGGAACACTTTGAGGAAAGGAACAAAAAGCAAAGACAATCCCGGAGGGGCGGAGGAGGGCAAACCGTAAGCTCGGTGTCTGGTCACCGGGGTAATAATGGATTGATACCCAGCCCGGCGCATAGCGCCCACTGCAGCTTCTACCGCACCCGCACCTTGCAAGCACTGAGCTCGGAGAGGAAGGCCAAAAAGGTCCGATTCTACCGCAATGGGGACCGTTACTTCAAGGGACTTCCCTATGCCGTGTCTGCAGAGCGTTTTAGGTCATTCGATGCTCTGCTCATGGAGTTAACCAGGTCCCTATCTGATAATGTGAGCCTCCCGCAGGGGGTACGCTGTATCTACACACTGGATGGCAGCAAGAAAATCACCAGCTTAGATGAACTGCAGGAAGGTAATGATGCAGATCTATGCCATGCCTAGTTTCTCATTTTTATTTTTTTCCCCCACAGAAAAGAATACTTTAACCCTTTGTGTGCCTTGCACTGACACATCCCTATTCTGTTGAAAGGATGAACAAAACGTGTGTGTGTGTGTGTGTGTATATATATATATATGTAATTAGATATATTGAATGGGATGAGGGGCATGTTCCCCAAGCATCGGTAAAATACCATCCTGATCTGCTCCCAGTGATGCAGAATCTATTGGATAGTATTTTAGAAGGGATAGCCTTTAATATAGAGCAACTATTTTATTTATTGATATGCCTGTTAGGTTTTGTTTTTAAAGTTGGCAAACACTAGTTTTTACTGTGTAAATTTATGTGCCAATTTTAACTCTTGGAGTGCGATGTTTATGCCTGCCTAACATCAATTTACTAAGCTAAATATGCAGAAATTCCTCCCCTTACTGTCATTTGCACCAAGGCAGGTAGGATAAGGTAGGTATGCAATTGTTTTTGTGCAGTCCTTTTCTCTACGCTATGGATGACGAAGTTCGGTCCTCAACAGCTACCAGCTGTCCAGGGTTTAAAGATTTCTCTGTTTGAGCACAGATGGGCTGATCTGAATGAATGAGCTACTGATTAAAGCGATAGTAACACATCAATATTACTAATCCCTATTTTGTAGCTCTTAAAAAAAGAACAAAAATGCCCCCAGTGTCATCTCTCAAACCCTTATGGTTTGAGAGATAACCGCTTACAAATTTCACCTCTGCCTGACGTCAGCGTTCTAGCTGACAGCAGGGAAATCCAGTCCTGGGACCGTCGGAGGCTCTGCTGCAGAGCCGCGATCGAGTTAATGAAAGATAAATGCTTCACTGAAAAGGTCTTCTACGTGTGCTTGCATTAACTCGATCTTGGCTCTGCTTCAGAGCCGCCTGCTGGTCCCAGGAGCGGATTCCCCTGCTGTCAGCTAGAACGCTGACATCAGGCAGGGGCGAACTTTGTAAGTGGTTATCTCTCAAACCATAATGGTTTGAGAGATGACACTGGGGGCATTTTTGTTCTTTTTTTAAGGGCTACAAAATAGGAATTAGTAATATTGAAGTGTTACAATCCCTTTAACTCACCAGTGTTTCAGGGGAATCCTTAAATCCTGTTCTTTCGGTTGCCCTTTAGGATCAAACTTGGACACCACTGCTCCATGCTTTGCTTATACCAATGTACTAAGTAAGGCGTAGAGAAAATGGCTTTAATGTATGCTATTTCCCTGTGAATTCTATGGTGCTGGTGGTACAAAGCTTTCTGAGATTGAAGTCCTACGCTGGTGGAGTCTGTCCACCGGTATGCACTGCAGCAGTCATGCTCTGGAGTGTATACACTCAAGTGCAGCTCCTGGTGTTAGACACTAACTCCAATGTGGATGCAATGGTGAAATCTATACCAGCCGCTGCCTCCATACAACTACTAAAAGACTTGTTCTCTTTGTATACAGATCTATTGAAGGCCAGTCACAATACACAGCAATGATGTGTATGAAATGGGCATAGACTTATTAAGGTTTATCTTACATGGAAAGATAAGTTAACAGGACAGAAAACTAATTCATTTCATTTAAAGAGAAAAAAACTTTGACATTTTGCCATCTGAGTAAATTTAGTGAAGTACCCAATTTTTGTTTTGTTTACTAAATCAATATACTAATAGACCTCTGCACTGAAAAAAGTGCAAATGGCTGCTTCTGTGCACTGCGTGTGCCTTACACAGCTGTACACCTTCTGGGTGAAATTGTCCACTAGCGCCAAAGGGTGGTGTGGGAGAGGATTGGCGTTTTCCCGGTGTGTGAATTTTTCTATATCCTGTACCACGCCATGTGCTAATAAGACATGGAGGCAATCAGTGAACAATTTTTCCTTTTGTTTATATCTTCTATGGGTGAAGGGCATGTTCTCATTTAAGTTGTGCACTGGCTGAGTTGTGTATTGTACATGAGTGCAGAATCTATATTGGTGAATACATACATATATATGTCTTGGGAGGAAGCACTCATCCTTTCTGTTGTGTGGGCCTGGGTGCCATTTACATGGCTCAAATCATATTTAATCAAAAATTGATATAAAGGCACTCACAGGGCTTCAAAGCAGGTGGGAAAAAGTGAAGAAAAATGTATTGACTGATTATTTTTATTGTATTAAAAAACCTTCATCTCCTTATCATTAAATACAATTTTCTTCGCTTTTTCATCTACTTTGAAGTCATGAGAGTGCACTTCACGTGTTCCCCAATCTACCATTTACAAATCACCTGTTGCATTTCATAATTTAACCACTGATGACCAGTGGGGTCACTTATGGTTCCCTTCCTCCAGTGGCAGGCTTGATTTTCAGCTAGATAATATCAGGTCAGTGACATGTTACCTCTTTGTATCTACGCCACACAAGATCAGCAAAATATTATGCTGTGGCATGCTACCGGCAAGGCACTATACAATGACAGGGAAAGGTGACCTGGTACCTTTTTATTTGAGAAAATCTCTCCTGCCGAACAGTCTCGTGCTAAATACTCTGAATGCACTGTATTCCTAAACATATACAAATGTATGCATGTTTTAAATTCATTTCTCATAAGTAATTGATCTAATAAACAGATAAAATGTGAAACTGGATTGGTTAGAGGTGTCATTCTGAAAGGTGTTGTTTCTGCATTCATTGATGAGCTTACAGTCTAACACACAGGAGAGAAAAGGCTGATGTACAAATCAACAATATGAAAGCTTAAAGGAGAACAAACACCTCCTAACAATAACCCTCACTTACCCTTACTATGGTCAGAAAATCTTAATGGCCCTTTAGGACTTTTTTATCCTTGTACGCTAGAGAGATTTACATCATTCGGACCTGGATATCATGTCCGTGGAGGTGGACCTGAGAGGTGCTAACAGGACCACACAACATCAAACTATGTTCTTTCACAAGGTAATCCCTTTCAGGGAGAGGGTAGCACCTTTCCTGACAACGCATTGCACAGCCCTCTAGTCTTTAAAGTGTTAAGTAGGTTAATGTGTTCTGCCTGCTTCAGTTAAGAAAAAAAAAAACTACCAGCAACTGCCATGTCTGCATCTATGAATATGTTATCCAGGACAAAATTAAAATGTTCTCTTGAACAAGTACTAAATTCAAAGGGGTCATAAGGATTTACTAGGAATAGTACAGTAAACGGGTTAATCATTGGAAGTTGTTAGCTCTCCTTAAAGGGATAGTATTACTTCAAAATTACTATCCCTCATATTGTAGCCCTTAATAAAAGGAGTTAAATGACACCAGCAGCATCTCTCAAACCTTTATGGTTTAAGAGATAGCTGCTTTCAAAGTTTCCTCTCCCCTGCTGTCAGCGTTCTGCTGCCAGCAGGAGAATCCGGTCTCTGAATCAAGCGGAGGCTCTTCAGCAGAGCCGATATCTCGTTATGGAAGGAAAAATGATTAATTGAAACAGTCTTCTACGTGTGCTTGGTAACCAAGCACATGTAGAAGACTGTTTCAATTAATCATTTTTCCTTCCATAAAGAGATATCGGCTCTGTTTAAGAGCCTCCGCCTGTCCCGGGACCGGATTCCTCTGCTGGCAGCAGAATGCTGACAGCAGGGGAGAGGAAACTTTGAAAGCAGCTATCTCTTAAACCATAAAGGTTTGAGAGATGCCGCTGGTGTCATTTAACTCAGATTATTAAGGGCTACAATATAAGGGATAGTAATTTTGAAGTAATACTATCCCTTTAAACCCTCTGAGTGCCAGAGCGGTGTGCAAAGCATTGTAAAAGTAATGTGTTGCATACCCCACTGACACCCAGAGGGTTAACTATGTAGGTGCCACAGAGGTATCCGTGTGATTCCTCTCCAGCACTCAAAGGGTTAAGAAAGTACATGATCATGCACCAAGAGGGAGTTATTGCACTGACATCACAGAAGCCTACAATTTGGTAGCAGAGAAAACAAGTGAGTTGGTGGATGTACTGCAGTAATCCCATACTGTGCAAGCGTTTGCAGTTTTTCTGTGTTTTTTGCCTGTGGGGTGTATTGTGTTGCTAAGGTTAAAGAACAGTAACACCAACATTGAAATAACCTTAAATATCATGTACGTAAGTTAGCACTGGTACAAAAATAAATATTCATACTTTACAGCCCTAAAATATCCTAAACTTGCTTTTTAACACATGCAAATTGTTGTGTTAAAGTGTTAGTAATGTCTAAAAATAACTTTTAATTTGTAGAAGGTAAAAAAATAATTGCATTGCCACAAACCCCATCTCTCAAACCTTTACGTCTGAGAGATATTCGCAATTAAAGTTTTCTCTTCCCTCCCCTTCTCCTGACGTCCATGTCTAGCTGACAGCATCCGTCGGTTCTGCAGCAGAGCTGAAATTCCGTTATTGCAAACAAATTACTTCACTGTAAAGGTCTACAAAGTGTGCCTGGTTTGCAAGCTTACTTTGTAGACCTTTCCAGTGAAGTAAGTCGTTTGCAATAACAGGATTTCGGCTCTGCTGAAGAGCCTCATTGTGTTGGTCGACACGGATCCCCTTCTGTCAGCTTTACAGCTGACATCAAGCGAAGGGGAGGGAAGGGGGAACTTTGATTGCCAATGTCTCGCGGACCATTGAGAGATGAGGTCTGTGGCAATGCGATTATTTATTTTTTTACCCTCTACAAATCTATTAAAAATTATTTTTAGACATTATGAACACTTTTAGATAGTGTTTATTAAATGTTGTTTGTGTTTTTTGTATTAATAAGAGCTAACATCAGTTATCTGACTCGATTAGGGCTCACTTCTCTTGTATTCTTATCTCAGCCCATTCACAGATAATCCTGGACAATCAGTGGGTGAGCTGGAGAAGGCAGGAATGATTGCTCCCTTGATCAATATGTAAGACTAGATTTAGTCCTTGGAAAACAATGGCTACTTTTTACAGGTGCTATTATGAATTCCAGGGTATTTAAGTTATATTTCCAGTTAATTTTTAGATGTTCGTGTTCATTTTAAAGGAACCAAGTAAAATGTGTGGGCCTTGACCAAACCCCCTCCGTTACTGTTCTTCTGACTTTGTAAAAATAATCATCTCCAAATATTCGTCTGTCCTGTTCATGAGTTCAGGCATCACTTACCCAGGAGCAGACTCGTAGATTTTTTTTTTTTGCTACTAGGTAATGAGTAAGCCAACTGCATTATAGTGGGGAAGTGTGCATTCTCAATTTTGTGAATGTTTTTATCCCATTAAATGCTACACAGGTCTCCAATGCACTGCTTCACAATTGAGACCTCTCTCTATAATCCAGGGGGTTAAATTCACAATTTAAATCAATAAGAATGTGCAGAATTTTCATTTAACGAAGGTGCAGTTGGCTTACTCCAGGATTTCTCCTTTTTAGTTTGTTAAATAAGGTTGAATTTGTGTTTACTGAGGGAATGTATATGTTGGAACACCATTCAAATTGACAGTCATTCAGACTAATCACTTTCAAGCATCTCCTAACCCCACCCCCCACTCCACGAGGCATCTCAGTAACGATATTCTCCTTGTACACACTGACCGTTACATCAAAATAATTCTGCACATGCCTTACTGAAGCCTTGTACTTGCTCTTATGACCCTCCTCCTCCTCCTCTCTGTCTGAATCAAAATTACTAATTAGATTCTAATGTCTTTGGGGCAGGTTCCCCTTCCCAATTAATGATTCCCTTTGTTTAAATTTTCACCCTGCTACTAATGCAATGATTGCACTTAACCATGTCCTGTGCTATTACTAGACAAAGGAAAAGAGGGACCCTACTTGTGTAATAAACTCTTGGTATAGAACTTCAACCAATATACCACTGTACTTGCAACATAAATATCCACTAAAAGTGGTCAGATGGACGGATGAGGGATTCAAGACTGCTCCCACTCAGTCACTCCACCAATGGAAAATGGAATACAGCTCACCAGCGAATAAAGACCTTTCCAGGTCCTTTAAGAAGAACCAAAAGACAGCAAGAAAGGGAGGAAAAAATGCAATCAGATGAGTAACAAGAATCAATATTAACCCCTTAATGACCGCCACTTGAGGACCATGGGGCTTTTTTTTTTTTTTTTTTTCTTGCAAGCCCTGAATTCCATGACATGCCAGTACCGTCACTGGTCCTTAAGTGCCGGACAGCCGTGACAGTCCAGGCACTTCATTGGACGCGCCGGGGTTAAAAATGCTCAAAGAGTAAGTAGCACCGGTCTATGATCAATAGATCAGGAGCGTTGGTCAAAAAATACACAGTTTTATTCTATTTTTTGGCCAAGTATCCTGATGAAAAGGCAGTGCTCTTAGAAACACGTTGAGTGTTATGGTTGTAGATGTACGGTTGTTTTATTGTATTTTAATTAAATATAATATACACAAGTGGTTCCAGTGATTTCCTTCAACGGGAGGTGTATCTCCGAGCACGGCAGATAATTAAACCCTGCATGCCTTGATACCAGTTCTGTTGATCATAGACTGGTGCTATTTACTCTGTGAGTATTTTTAAGATTGATTCTTGTTACTCATCTGATTGTGGTCTCTTGCTGTTCTTCTGTGCTATTACTACTTCTGTAAAGGTGCTACGTAAATTTAAGGTGATATATAATATATAAAAAGGTATGACAATCATGCATATTATTTCAGGTTATACACTAAGGACCAGATGTGGACAGGGGGGGTTAGTAGCAATTCAGGAGCAACCCACCGCCACCATAGTTACATGAAAATTCTCATTTATATTTAATTGATGCATTTAAACTGGAATTGTAGAGCTGTCTCCAAATAATTTCTTACAATAAGACCTCTAGCATTCAAGAGGTTAAAATCCCAATTTTAATCATTAGACATTTTTATTTACCCTCTCTGGGGCAATTGGTTTGTCCCAGCTTTCTACTCTTTTGCTTTCTGAACACATTGATTTGTATACCCCTCAGGCAGTTAGAGGGTTAAAGGTTTGAAAGGGATCGTTCTAGCAAGCATTTCCTGAGCTGAACAATTAATAGTGGATGATTCATTTGGAAATACTTCCCTTCAAATACAATGTTTCTTATTAGCTGCTTTACTAGTGGTCCATGTCACAACAGAATATGGTGGGGGGAGTAAAGCACAACATCTTGCATGCAATAATGTTTATAAATTAATATTTAGAATCACAAACATATAGATTAAATCTTAAAGTGTTAGTAATGTCCCAATATAAATAGACTTTATTTTGTAGAGCTTCAATATAATGCAAAAAAACATATCTCTAAAAACCGATATGGAGAGATATCGGCTCTCAAACTTTGATGTGTCCTGCTGACAGCAGGAGATCCATGTCGGGTGACACGGAGGCTCTGCAGCAGAGCCGCAATCGCATTTTTTAAACAGAATTACTTCCTTGGAATGGTATAAAAAGTGTGCCTGGTTTGCAAGCACACTTTTTAGACCATTTCAAAGAAGTCATTCTGTTTAAAAAAAGCAATTGCGGCTCTGCTGCAGAGCCTCCTTGTCGCCCAACACGGATCTCCTGCTGACAGCTTTACAGCTGACAGCAGAACACATCAAAGTTTGAATGCTGATATCTCTCAAACCATAGCGTTTTGAGAGATACTTTTTTGCATTATATTCAACTACTGAAACGCTACAAAATAAAGTCTTTTTATATTGGGACATTACTAACACTTTAAGTCAATCCACAACGGGACAAACACAGGATTTTCAGAAAGGGGTTTGTGTGTGTATATAATATATATAATATAATGAAAAAGGATACCTAGAATTTGGGTAATTCTTTACTCAAATCTCATTGCAGTTGTCTTTGCATAGAACAAAAGTGAGGAACCTACATCCATCCATCTGTTACGCTAAAATGCCCGTCATCCTCAGTAGGCCAGTGGCACCATTTCTTCACTTATGAAGCATACTATAGGGTAAATAGTATGTTGGGGGAGCTGAATGAGTATATTTTTCTGCTATTTACTGTATTTTCAGTGAAACATTTTCTCATGTAATATGAATGAAAATGAGTGAAAACTACCTCTTTATGTAAATTGTAATTTGTAACCACAATGTACCCATTCAAGTTTTTTAAACAGAAAGGTCATAGGAATGTGATTTTCTCCAGCCACTGATGGGTAATTTAAAAGAAATGCAATAATATTGTACGTAAAATCTGTTTTTGACATTTTTTTTTCCAGAAATCTAGTCATAGTCTCTTTATGCCTCCCAAATGATGTGGAAGTGTATGTTTACTATTCCCCATGCTGCACACTCTAACTTGCTATGTATGTGCAACTTGTTATGTTGACATTGTAATTGTGATATTGCTCTTAGCTACTTGCACCAATCCCTTGGATGCTATAGAGCAGTGTTTCTCAACTCCTGTCCTCAGGACCCACTAACAGGCCAGGATTTGATGATTTCCTTGTTAGAGCACAGGTGAGTTAATCAATGTGAATGAGCCTCTGATCACCACACCTGTGCTCTAGCAGAGAAATCCCTAAGTCCTGGCCTGTTAGTGGGTCCTGAGGGCAGGAGTTGAGAAACACTGCTATAGAGCTCTCCAATGTACTGCTTTGCAACATCTCTAGCGTCTAAGGTTAAAAGGAGTATTTCCAATATTTTAGCCCACTGAAAGCTTCCTAAACGTTACTGTTTTTATGCAGTTCTATACTAAAATTTGGCCCAAGCCCTTACTTTCTTTTTCTGTGACTATGACATTTGAAATATTCCTATTGTATTTGACTCGCTTACTTGGATCTTATTTTCCTTTCAGCTGACACGTCTCCGGTCCTTAAGGAGTTAAGTATTAACTTTATATTTACATGCTTGTAACAAGTCAGCTGAAAGGAAGGTAAGACCCAGGTTGCCTAAAGGCCTGGAGATAGTCCTGGCATGTCATGTATTTTGTGTTTATAGCAATCCTGTGGGAGCTCTGTAAGCACCTAGAAGGGTCTGAAACTGACTGCTCAAGACCAGAGCTGTCTGTCTCAGATGCCCTGTTATGAACGTCCACTATCTGATCCTTAACCACAGTCCACCCCTAGGATCTCTCGTACTTAAGGTGTTCATCAAAATATAAAGCAATGCATTGCAAACATGTCTGATCTTTAAAGAGTTGAGCTAACCATATTAATAAATACTTATTTTAATATCTAGACTGAATAAAGCATCAATTTAGAACACAAATGGCACAAAGTAGTATTTGGATAATTGTATTTTTAATAAGGCAAAACAATCAGACTTTGCAATTTTCATAATTCAAGTCAGGGCTGTCCAAGCTTAGTCCTCCAATGGTCACCAACAGGCCAGGATTTAAGGATTTCCCTGATTAAGCACAGGTGAGTTAATCAGTAATTCATTCATTTTGACTGACTCATCTGTGCTTAATCAGGAAATCCTTACATCCTGGCCTGTTGGTGGCCCTTGAGGACTGAACTTGGACAGCCCTAATCCAAATAATCACAATTTCTAACTTTGGGTTATTGTCGAAATCCACAGATTTATATGAAGGGATACAGAGATTAAAAGCAATATTTCACATGAGTGAACTAGTCCACTTTATTAATTGCTTAAAGGGATAGTAATACTTCGTTTTTATATTTATTTTATTTTGTAGGCATTAAAAAAACATGAAGAACTATATAAGTCTTATCTCTCTTATCTTTTGAGAGATATTCACAAGCAAAGTTTCCCCTCCCGCCCCTTTTACCTAGTGTAAGCCATCTCTTCTCAGATGTGGAATCTGGCTGTAAGAGCAGACAGATAACAGAAGGGGACACTCAATGAAAACTATGCCCCCTTGACAAGCTTTTCAGCTTTTTCCCTTATCTTAATTAAAGATTGTCCCTTTCTGCAATCTACCTGGACACCTCCCTTTTGCTCTGACTGAGCAGTGTTACATCAGTAAAAGGGGCGGGAGGGGGACACTTTGTCATTGACTTACTCTTGAACTACAACTCTGACAGAATTGAAATAACACTCTCCAAGGTTCAAATACTATGATGATTAATTAGAGCTGCTTTTATTATGAAACATTACTATCCCTTTAAGTATTTCAAGGTAAAGTTTATTGGAGAAAATTAGATCTATTTGGTACTTTTATGAGCGTCAATCCCATTATGAAAAGGGAACTATAACTATAGGATTAACTCACTCTTTAGGAAATAGTAATGATTTCTTATTTGAAAAAAAATGACATATAAAATAGCTCATTTATTTTCCTGGAGAGTAAAGCATCTGCTTCTGGGATGCTTCATTCAAAAGTTGATACAGAACAAAGGTGCATTTTTTAATCAAAATTCATGTTCTGGAAAGTCATGACTGTGGTGTTGCTTTCTGTGGTGAACGAAAGAGAGCAAAATAAACATCTATGTGAAATAGGAGGTGCTAAAGAATGCTAGTATATAAATATTTAGTATGGTGAATATGAAATATATCTGTATGAAATAAGAAATATACCTGTTTAAAGCTGCTCTAAAGCCCTGCCTCTAATAAAGAGTATTATTTTCACAGCAAAATAATTTTTTTCCCTCTGGTTTGACCTGTTAATAATAGCTTTTGAGTACCCTTGAGTACCCTTGTTTTACTTAGCAGGAAATGTCATACAATGTATATTTCATTAAAATATACTATAGTAACATTATATTTGTTTAACAGATGTTCTTGACTTGTAAGTTGTCCTTCACAGAGCAGTCAAATACATCTATAGTATTCATGCCATTACGTTCAAATACATTAATGCAAGTTTTGTAAGTACTAGAAAATGTTACAAATGAAATTCATCCATTAGATCTCTACATGCATCTTCTCAGAGTCACATGCATGTTGCCATGTTACATTGCCAGAATGTATGTCAGTATGCATTTGTGGTACAGTGTGGCTTCTCCTCCAATGCAGGAATTACAGTCATAAAGTGCTCATTTATGTCATGTAGACATTTCACCAGTCGGTCTATTTTTTATAACCTTTTATTATCCTATACTAGTTGAGCAGCCCGTGTACACGAGCCACCGTGCCAGGCAGCGATGGCTGCGGCTGATAACTGCAGTCTGTATTCAGAGTGCCCTGCTCCGTTATGAGCCAAGGCGCTGGCAGTCTGTACTGCACATGACTTCAGCGTGCACAGACATCTGTACTACGCATGACAACTTCTGACAAACATACATTAGCAAATTATTATATAGGATACTAATTCACTAGG
Organism: Rhinophrynus dorsalis; assembly: GCA_037306005.1. NCBI lineage: Eukaryota > Metazoa > Chordata > Amphibia > Anura > Rhinophrynidae > Rhinophrynus > Rhinophrynus dorsalis. The sequence goes on along the minus strand of CM074718.1, from coordinate 155,728,792 downwards.
ATGTTTGTCAGAAGCCGTCATACGCAGTAGAGGCTGCCACGCACTCTGCAGTTATGAGCAGCAGAGACTGCCCACTCTGCTGTCATGCGTAGTACTGACTGCCTGAACGCGCCGCAGCTGATATGGAGCGGGGCGCTCCGAATTCAGACCAGAGTCCTCTCTGAGCACCTTCCTGGGACCAAGCAGTCCCAGAAAGGTGCACAGAGAGGACTCTGGTCTGAATTCGGAGCATCCCGTTCCGTATCAGCCACGGCGCGTTCGGGAAGTCAGTACTGAGCATGACTGCAGTGATGCCAGTGAGAAGAGAGGCTCCAGGCACCAGCCAAGGTTGCTGGGTGGCACTGTGGCCCGTGTACATGGGCTTTAAAACTAGTTTAATATAATTTGTTGCTTCTGTTCCAAACACAGCATTACATTTATCTGAAAAATCTCTCTAACCGTCACCACCTTTTTACTGAGCACTACACATATACGTGTAAATCCCAGTAGTTTTAATATCTTTTTTACAATTTCATATTAATCAAATTATTTCAATTATTAATATATTTTCTTTATATTGATCGTTTTGCTGTTTAGTCATTTATACCACAATTATTATGTATCTCTTCCACTCTCATTGTTTTTAGTGAATAATTTTATGTACGCTTTTGGTTAATTTATAATGTTATCTTCTGACCATTCTGGCGCCATTGGTGTTAAATAGTAACTTGGTCATATAACAAGGCAATATAAAGCCAAGTCTCACAGTGCTGCCTTTTACTTCCCCAGATGCAGCGGAGTGGGTACTCCTGTAATAAAGCTGTTACGGATTTCATATTGTAACTCACACAGGAACCTGTGGCGTGATGCAAGAAACATGCACAATCGCTATTTCCCGTGTGAAAACCACTAGGGAATAGGTTTGCGCATGATTTTGTCGAATTGCGCATGAAAAATCAAGATTGGCGAACAGCTGCTCGTATTTTTTTTGTGGGTGTGGCCAGGATTAACGAATCTGTGTGAGTGGAATAGCGAATGCGCCTAATGCAGGAAGTTCTATTGTGAATGAATTTATACGTCTTTGTAGTGTTTTTGTAAAAAATAATTTTTAATGTGCAATTAAGGAACGTTCGGTATTCAGCTTCCTGGAGAAGAACATGCGCAAAATCTATCTGCGCACAAAAATGCCTTTATCAGATGCATCGCGCCACTGGTCCCTTCATTCCATTTTCAATTATTTGTGGGCAGAGCGTACTAGAGAGGACTAGCCTGTGTAACAACTCTTCACTGGCCAATGGAGGAGGATGTCAGGGCCTACGTGTTGCCTCCTTTCCCAGTGGATGGCACTTGGTCTCAGTGGTCATCCTCTTGTGGAGAGGGCTCCAACCATGAGCTTTTCAGCATCAAGATTTGAGTGTGTTTCTTGCATCAAAATGTGAGCATTTGCAAATATGAGTAATTGCATAAAAAAACAAAACAAAAAAAAAAATAAATGCTCCACTTTCTTGCATTCCCTCTATCTTGGAGTTGGACACAGAAATGCAGTTTAACAAGATCTTTTCCTGTAAGTGCAAAACCAGAGGAGGGCATATTTGGGCTTATATTTTCTTGTAGCCATCACATCTCTCCCCACATTGACTTGTAGTCTAGTTAGACCCACAGGTCTCGAACTAGGTGGTAGCTTTCACTATCCCCAGGGTCATTTACTATAGTCGTCCCATTCTAGCTCCTCATCATTATTCTTCTGTAGTCTGTTCCTTGTTGTTTTAAAGGGTTAGTAAAACAAAACAAAATATTGTAGCTATTACAAAAATAAACTAAGTGACCTCAGTCCCATCTCTCAAACCTTTATGGTTTGAGAGATATACAATGCTAAAATCACCCCTTCCCTCTCCTTTCACTGACATCAGCTGTATGCTTTCAAACCAGGCACATTTTGTAGACCTTTTCAATGAAGTTTTTCTTTTTAGATTGCGGTATTTCAGCTCTGCTAAAGAGCCGCCTCGAGTCGCACAACTCGAATCTCCCGCTGTCAGCTTTACAGCTGACATCACTGAAAGGGAAGGGAGGGGGGACTTTATATTTGTATAACACTCAAACCACAAAGGTTTGAGAGATGGGACTGGGATCATTTTAGTTCATTTGTTAATAGTTTTGTTTTAAAAACACATTACTATTAATCTCCCTCACAGGAACATTGTTATGGCTACAATTCCCATCTATATGGTCTTTTCATAATTTCTGTTTGTTTGTTTTTTTTTTAACATATTAAGTATTACTAGCCCTTTAAAATTCTCATTGAGATGCATAATTTATCTAATTTTTGAGAGAGTGACATTACCAATTTTTGGGAGTGTGCACTTAACTGTTTGGATATTAGAGATTCTCTAATGCATTGTTTTCAATATTTAGGTGAACTTTCTAGTATTCAGTGGGGTTAATACATTTCCTGGTTCTTTTAAACTCATGACAGTTGAACTATATTTACTTTTTATTTGACTACCTTTTGAAAAAAAAGTACATTTACAGCAGGGTTGCTTAATGTGTATACTACATGGCCATTCACAGGCCTTATTTTGTAGATATATTAACATACTTTGATGTCTGATCTGATTAAATATCTATTAACCAGAGACATTCTAAATGTATAGCAGATCAGCGGCCTTTAGAGACTGAATATGACAAACCTGTTTGCTTTTAATTGATGATAATAGGGTAATTTATTGAGTCTACATATTCTGCAGTATTCTACAATGAGAGAGCGAGATGAATAAACAGGAACCTACTAAAGAAAAAAAGGGTAAGGATTGCTGTGCATGAAAGAGTTTACTCACTAGAGAAGTGTTTCTCAACGTTGGTCCTGAACTCTTGGTGTACCCCAAGGACTGGAACTGAGAATCTCTGCTCTAGAGTATCATATGGCATTCTCTTAAAGGGAATCTATCACCCCTGTACAAGTGTGGCTTAAAGCATAGCTTATATAGCGAATATGACCATTTCTATATTTTTTCCCGTTTTAAATACACTCTTGGTGAAAATTAATGTTTAAAGAGTGCCTTGCACCCTACTTCCAGATAGACTGTGGGTACGGCTCTGTTCCCACAGTCTATCACTCTGCCTCTGCTCCTGTCTCTCTAGCCAGCCTCCTCTGATGATGGAGGCTTCTGTCTGTAAGTTAGAGAGCTCTCATTGGCTAGATATCGATCTCTGCCAATGAGATCGCCCCAGCTTACAGACCAAAGCCTCTGTCATTGGAGGAGGCTGGCTAGAGGGACGGGAGCAGAGGCAGAGTGATGGAATGCGGGTAGAGAGCTGTACTCGCAGTCTATCCGGAAGTAGGATGCAAGACACTCTTTAAACATTAATTTTCACCAAAATAGAGTAATTTAGAGTAATAAAGAAATGGTCATATTTGCTATATAAGCTATCATTTAAGCCACACTTGTTCAAGGGTGATCCCCTTTAACTTTACAACTGATTAGAAATTCTCCATGAGCTGTAGTTGGACTGGTGGCCTTGAAATGGTTGTAATTTCTTATTCTAGATAAAGACAGATACATTGCACCCCAATAGGAATGAAAACACTGTTCAAATGATTTCAGTCCTTGATTGTTAAAGAACGAATATCAGATATAACAGAATATAAATTGATTAATGCTACATTGCATGTCTGTTTTCAGTATCGCTCATTTTAAATTATATTTTCTAATATACAGAAAACAAGGTTTGTGTGTGTATGTATATAAAATATACAGTAGGGTCAAAAAGTCTGAGTTCATATCACCACCTGGTATTATTTGATAATTTTATTAAAAAGTAGTTATATTTTCATCAGTTGATACTTATTATTCACTGAGACAAATCATGTTTTTATCTTTGTTAATTTTTTATGTAAAATTGCCATTTATATGAATATCCTCTTCACACACCATTTGCTTATACATTTTCAAAACTTTTGGAACACTATATATTTCATTCAAAGGGTAACATCCTAGCACACACGAGATGTATTTCTTGTAAAGGTTAGCGCCTTATATAAATTCTATTAGTATTGTCCTGCCACTACTTGTACTAGTGCACCTGTTAGGGCCTTTGAAGAAGGACATCAGTTGAAATACCTTTTTTAATCCTGTAAAAGGAGCTTAGTGAAGCAATTTGAGAAAAATTTGTACTCCTGAGTGGTGAAAATGTTCCCAGCAGCAAACTGGAACTAAATTGATTATTTCTAAAGGGGCAGTACAATGCAAGAGATTTTCTGACACCAAACCATATTCATTGAAAGCAAGACCAGGCAGACCTAAAGTGACCACACATCGGAAGACCAGTATATCAGACTAACATCATTATGGAATTGAATAGCACCTGCATCCACAATTCAAGCCCAGTTGAAATAGGCAGCATTAAAGCAGTAATTAAGGCAAATGGTAGACATACCAAATGTTGAGAATTATATATTTTTTACTTTTATTACTGAAAATTATGTTTTTTTTTTTTTGTTTGAGAAATACTGTATATTTTGTCAAACAAATTTAGTTTTTCAGAAATGCTGAAATAAAAGCAGATTTTGATACTGGACCCTACATATACATAATATAATGGCAGGGAAAACTGCAGTTTTAATAAAATGTTGCCATAGCTTGGTAAATGCTAAAATCTAGTTTCTTATATTTTTTTGTTCAACGTGAAGCAGGTGGACATGTGATATATAAATTGTAAGAGAACACAGGAGCTTAAATAATTTGTTTCAGTGTACTCCAGTTTCACAGCTTGATACCACTAGCATCTTTGATAACTTATTTCACTGATCTGTTGTTACTACAGGTTGAACTGCCTAGAATTGCATTTCCTTTAAAAATGTATTACCTCCAAAGATGCAATTCCATATTCTCTTAAACAATTCGTCACACTTTATTGACCTAGTTGATTGGGGGGGGGTTCTTATGATACAGTTGGTTTGACCCAGAATTTCTCCACTTTTGTTTTTATACAGATTGCCTACTGAATCCTTTTTCTGTTTTTGTTTTTTTGTTTGTTTTAGTGGAGTGATTAACCCCTTAAGGACCAGTGACGGTCCTGGCACGTCACATACTTTTACTCACCGCGCTCCTGTAGGAGTGCGGTGAGTAATACCGGGGAATGAAGTTGATCGCTCCAAGACCGGAGCAATCTCTTTCAGTGCCCCGTTCGGCGTGCCGCCCCACATGATCAGTCACATGGGATGGCACATCAAAGTTTCCTATGTGGTCCTTAAGGGACAGCACCCCCCCAGGACCGCTGGTCCTTAAGGGGTTAAACAGGGTACTGATACATTTAAGATATATATTCAATGATGGCAGTAATCCCTTGCAGTATATAAACAATTACCGGTAATAAATACATGGGTTAAGAGATGTTCTGGTCCATTATTCTAAATTGGTGAAACAAAGATTCTGAATCAAGTTCATACAGGTATAAAAACATTGCCTCTTCACCTCACTATGCATATGCAGGAACATAGTATGCTTGGGTGGAGTCCCCATTCCCCACTCATTCAAAACCTCACCCATAGGCTTTAACATTAAGCCTTTGACTACTGGAACCTGCACTGCAGTGTTCTGGTTAGTAAAAAAATTATTGCGGGTGTCTTCAGCTCCTGACACATTCCTGCTTTAACTTTGCAGAACTTCTAGCAATATTGTTTTTAAAAAAACTAGAACATTCAGCAAGATATCGGTAACATAATTATAAAAGCCCTTTCTTTGAAGATATATTTGCAACTTCGTTTAAAACCACAATGAGCTTATATAGTGTTGAATATCACGTACTTCTAGCCAGCATAAAAAAAGTTAATTGTAAATTCTTAAAATGTAATTCTGATATCTTTGTTGATTAATATTGTTTGTGCAGATTTAAAATGGGACGAGATCTAGGACAGTTATTATGAAATTATTACCCATTATTTGTTCATAATTAGTTTTTATTCTGCTTGATCACTTGCTGACAATATTGTCTCAATTCTGACACACCTATCAAACTAGTCATGCAAAGGAGTTCCTAGTTTTCCTGCAGTAAGCGAGAATGGATTGCTCCACAAGTCTCTGTAACAGTCTCTGGTAACAAATAGAGAATTGTTACAAATGTTAGCATGGCATTCAAGGTATTCTTATTTTTGTGTGTTTTGTTATAATGGGATCACTGAAAGCAGAACTACCACCTGTTTTAAAGTTTGTCATCTAATTCCCCATCTGGCAACTAGCTGCTCAGTAGTGCTAGTCACCAGAATAATTACCTGGTTAAATAGAACGAGAACGTGTGCCGGGGCTGACAGGCAGTAGAGTGCACAGACATCTTGCCATAGTGACGTCTTCGCGCCTGCGCTGTCAGTCCCAGCCAGCTCTAGGAGGCGTTGCTAGGAGCTGTTTGACTCCAAAAGGGACTGACAGCGCAGGCACAAAGACGTCACTATGGCAAGATGTCTGCGCGCTCTATTGCCTGTCAGCCCTGGAGCAGGGTCTCTTTAGATTTAACCAGGTAATTATTCTGGCTACTAGGACTACTGAGTAGTTAGTAGCCAGATGGGGAATTGGATGACAAACTTTAAAACAGGTGGTAGTTCTACTTGGATTCTTGTTGGTGGTTCTCTGTAAATTTCTCATTGATTTTGTAACAGTGGTATGCATTTCATATTTTAACTTTTCATTAGGTTTTTACTAGTTAAAGTTAATTTATCACTTCACAAAGATGTAACTGTGGCATCTCTGCCATCTGCCTCTTGATTAAGCAACATTGCTTACAGCTGTAATCAAAAGGAAAAGGGTCAAAGCAAGAAGACTTATTTACGTCTGAATCATAACAATTTTGCATTTTGTATCTGAACCCCATGACATGATGTTGCCTGTTGTCTTGCATCAAAAATCCTTCTAATCTGAAACAAGCATTTGCATTTCATTTTCATTAATAATAATGACTTGATCAGGTTGCAATCCAAAGATGTGGTTTCTCTACCTGAAACATAAGCTAGTTTAGTACATTCACTGACCAAAATAGCTGAGTAGGTCAGTTTTCATGTTTAACCTGGCTATGTTTCACTGAGTTGGGCATTTTTCATGTTTACCTTGTTAAATTATACAGAAATATTACTTGTCTCTTTAAAATAAATAAATATATAAATGTGTTGCTTCTCATTATTTATATTCCTTTGTGTTAAAGTGATAGTAATACCTGTATTAAAGTTAATCTTTGAGTGTTCTTTACCTTTTTTTTTTCTTCTAACACATAGCACTATATTTCATTACTTACATATTTGTAGTTCAAGCGCTATTGAAGCCAAAAGGATTCCCCCTCCTGCCTCTTCTGGCCGCCTCCCCTAAGATGTTGAATCCTGTTTTGGGACCAGACGGATGCAGCAAGGGACAATTCAAAAATTATAAGGAAAATCCTGCCGCTCTTGAAGGAGGGCAGGATTTTCCTTTTGCTTACTGAAGACTGGCCCTCACCGCTTTCCATCTGGACCAGCATGAGTGGGTCAGAGGGGCAGGAGGGGGATCAGGGGGATCCTTTTGACTTCAAAAGTGCTTGAACTATAAATGTGTAAGTAATGAAATATAGCGCTATGTTATTAAAAAAAAAAAAGTAAAGAAGACTTGAAGATTAACTTTAATACAGGTATTACTATCACTTTAACACTTCTTCTTTTATATTTGGTTTGTCTGGCAGTCAGCCGGATATGTGGGAGTTTTGGCAGCCTATAGCCTGCATAAAACGCTACCTCTTATTGTATGCTATTTTAATATGGCCTGGTATGTTGTTTCATGCTTTTATTTTGTGTGTTAAACTTTTCCATGTAAGATTCCACATAACTTTTTTTTTTTTATTTTTTTATTATTCATTAAATAAAATAAAACATGCTCTTGAAATGTTTATCTCAGACGGATGAGTCTGACAACCTGGTAGTTGTTTTGTGTCACATCACTTTCAAATATGTACTGAAATAAATTACTTTGTAAATATTCCTCATTCAGTTAGGAACTGCTTGCTGGCATTTATTGATTAGTATATGTGCAGTACATTTAGATCTCCATAAATGACAGTCGTACCAAAAGTTTAGCATCCATTTAATTAAGCTCTGTATTCCATTGCAAGTGATAGCATTATTATTGCTTTTATCTAAAAATTCCACCACAGCCTTCAATAGGAGTCTGTGAATTAAAACCAGTGATGACATTTGTCACCTGCAATGTAATCCAACCCTTAATGTGGTCTGTCTTTGTTAATTCTGTCTAATCATTGCTTTGGTTGTATTATGCTAGTTTTCATTATTGTGGGTTACATTGTTTATTGAAGAATATCAATTATTCTAATATTAAGGGGTGAAGCTACAGAATAGGTGCCCTGGTGCAAACATAACTTTGTTTCAAGACATCCTTTTAATTTCCGGTAGCAGTTATTCATTTCCTCTTAAAGGCCTCTGACTTTTCCACTACTACATTAATGGTAGCACTTATCCTAGCTAAATAACTTAGACTCACTTTTAACATATTGTCTATTGTCTTACTCTGACTTTGTGTAACATGGTGAATCTGCTTTTTAAGGAACACTAATGTCCAATAATAACTTTGTCACTTTTTTAGCTTTAAAAAAAATAAATTATGTGATGCAATCCCATCCCTCAAACATTTATGGTTTGAGAAATATTCACATCTAAAGTTCCCCCTCTCCTGATGTCAGCTGAAAAGCTGACAGAAGGAGACCCGTGTTGGCCGACACAAGGCAGTTCTTCAGCAGAGCCAAAGTAGCGATATTTAAGAAGAACTACTTCACTGGAACGGTCTACAAAGTGTGCTTGCAAACCAGGCACACTTTGTAGACCATTCCAATGAACTAATTCTTTTCAAATATCACTGTTTCGGCTCTTCTGCAGAGCTGCCGGCTGGTCCCAGAACCAGGATCTCCTGCGTTGACATCAGGAGAAGGGGAGGGAGGGGAGAACTTTCGATGCAAGTATCTCTCAAACCATAAAGGTTTGGGAGCATATCTCTCAAACCATAAAGGTTTGAGAGTTGGGATTTGCACCATGTAATTTATTTTTTAACTCTACAAAACAACATAGTTATTATTGGACATTAGTGTCCATTTAAGGTTACCTTGCTGATAGTCTTATCCACCGTGATGATAGTTGCAGGTAACTTAGGTAACTCAGCTCCTTAGGGTCATCATATTTCATGCCCAATATTTCTATTCTTGACCTCCAATGCAGTTGAGGCATTGGTGAGTCACCGGCGACCAATCAGTGGGCTGCAGACATTTTTAAACTGGAGGTATGGAGGCAAGAAGTCCCAGAAGTTGCATCCAATACATCCACTGTGTGTGCCAGTTCTTAAATACACTGTGACTCATAAAGTAAAAAGTTGTAAAATAATAGCTAAGTAGCTACAAGAAGTCACTGCCATCAGAGGACTGCAATCAAATGAAAAAGTCCAAGAAAACTAAGTTAACAAGTAAAAAAACAAGGAATGCCATCTAAGGCAGACAGTACAAGGGTTACATTATAATCCCACTATAACATCAGTAGGGTATTAAAGAAAGATAGGAACATTTCCCAAATTGTATATATGCCAAAGCAATAACATAGAATAGAGTGCTAGTCAGGCTTCGACTCCACACCGAGAAAAAGTGGCTACAAGACCAGGAAACTGACATACTCAAAGAACCTGTTCACTCTGAGGGAATAAACATTTCTTCATTCGTCTGGCTCCTGTATAGCATGCAAAAAAGCTGCTCAGAAAATGCTATTTATGTATATCTTTATATAGCACCATATGTACATGTACACAGCCATACATGTGCAATACAAAAATACAGAACAGGATTAATAAAATCAGGCTAATGTGCAATCATTGTATTATTTGCAGGGGAAAAAATGGCACCATACACTGGGAAGGCACCCTGCCCCACAGAGCGTACAATCTAATTAGGAATCATGAAAACATACAGAAACAGTAGAAGGAGGTGCAAGGCTTCATTAAAGGAAGAGCAAAATGATTCTGATGTGACAGTGTGCACAAGTAGAATATTGTTACTGAGATTCCTTCTTTAGCTGGTGGGTTTTTTAGGAGATGCTTGAAAGTAATGAGTGTGGATGATTTATGAATGGTGATAGGGAGGGCATTCCAAGGTTGAGGGGCAGCCAGTGAAAATGATTGATTGCAGCTGAAAGATGGCTCAAGTTGAGTATGGAGAGGACAGAAACGGCCCTTAAAAAGAGCACCAGATATGGGAATGGCTGTAGCGGGATATAAGATCAGAGATCTAAGAGGGTGCTAAAGAAGAAGACATGAAGATAAGGCTGCCTAAGCAAACCATCCTCCACCAGGCCCAGGTCCCTGAAGTCTCTGCTCTATTTCAAACCAATGGGGGTGGTAGGATAGGAGCCATCCTAATGGGGTATTACACAGCCCCATGCCTTTCCAAATTAAAACAAAAAAGGAGGCTAGCTAAGAGAATATTTGCCCTGCATCCACCCTGAGTGAGGCCATTTTTAAAACTGAGCATGACATGGTGGGTTTATAGTGGATAAGGAAGGAATCTCCACCTCAACACCTCTTTTGGTCAAATGCTTTGCAGTTCTGGAGGAGGAGAATTTACTCCATAGTTCCTGTCTTCCACAGTGGGAAAAAAAAGTTTGGGTTCCCTGTGTGAGTTTGTTTTGCAGAGTACTTCTAGTGAAAGGAATAGTTAGTGTGTGTGTGTGTGTGTGTGTGTGCATGTAATATATAGTATACGTGTGTATAATTAAGTGTACATATTCATCTTCAGCTGTTGTCAATCCACTGCAGGATGAAGGCCACCACTTCAGCAAGCCTTCAGCAATTCAGTGCTGTGTGCTGTGTACCAACGGATTTGGTAATTTCATCTACCCAACTTGTCTTTGGTCTTCTTCTTGAGAGTTTAGTATCGAGTGGAATACATTCCAAACTTTGTTTGGTCCATCTACTGTCAGGTCTCGCTATGCGGCCCGCCCACTTCCATTTCAATCACTATTTCTCTTGGGTCATAGACCTTTGTTTGTGTGCTGACGAATCAATGCACATGTTTTTTGGTCTCTTTGTTTTGTTTACAATTCGCTGCTCCATACTTTTGTGTAACCTTAAGTTTTTGTATGGCTTTGGAATTCGGTGTCCATGTTTCTCCTCCATACATAAGGACTGGGAAGATACATTGGTAAAATACATTTCGCTTGAGGCAGAGTGGTAAATTTGTACTGTAGTACTATGTTTTCTAAGTGTATGCCATCCCAATTTTATTCGTAACTCAATTTCTATCATGGTGTTTCTACCTGTGGACATTTTGTATCCAAGGAAAACATACTTGTCCACGTCTTCAAGTTCGTGTCCATGTACTGTGATTTTCCTTGGTATGGTAAATTTTATTAGATATGACTTTGCTGATATTCATCATGTTGTAGCTCTTCAATGTGTTCTTGTGGTTCTGAGGACTACTTGCAAAAGAGTATGATATTGTCTTTGAAACTTAGGTGATGTAGGTAGTCTCCATTGATCTCAAGTCCTTCTTTTTTTTTTTTTTTTTTTTTTTTTTTTTTTTTTTTTTCTGTCCCAGTTTAGTTGTGGATGCCTTTTTCTTTGTTGATCTGGACCTGTAATGATGCAGTTGCATTTTCATGTATGGATTGGAGGATATTGATGTAAGTTCTGTCTGTGCCGCTGGTTGATCAGGACATGGATTATTGCTCAAAGGCCTTTTCATAGTCAATTAAAGGGATAGTAATGGTTAATTGTAGCATTGTTTAATATTGTAGATATTAAAAAAAAAAAAATTGATGTAAGTCCGGTTTCTCAAACATTTATAATTTGAGAGCTATAACCTGCTAATCTGCATTGCAAGCACACTTTGTAGGCTGTTCCAGTTAAGTATTTCTTTCTGAATAGGGCTATTTTGGCTTTGCTGAAGAGCCGCCAGCCGGTCAAATGACCAGAATCTTCTGCTGTCAGAAAGCTGACGTCTGTGAAAAGGGCAGGAGGGGGGAAATTTTGCAGGTTATATCTCTCAAATTATAAATGTTTGAGAGACCGGACTTGCATCAATAAATGTATATTTTTAAGATCTACAATATTTAACAATGTTACAATCAACCATTACTATCCCTTTAAGGCTATGCATAATGGAAGGTTGTATTCATTGTCACTCTATAATTTGTTGCACTGTATGGATATGGTTCATTGCGCTGAAGCCTGCTTGTTCTTTAGGTTGTGTCCATTCTTCTTACTAGTACCTTTGTGTAAAGTTTGCAGACCAGTGGCTATAGGCTTAATGGTCAGTAGTTTGTTGTTTTAAACTTATCTTTCTTGTGCAGTAGAATTACTTTTTTTTTAAATTTTTCTGTGTTTCAGGCACTTTGCAGAGTAGTAGCATTTTGAAAATAGTTTAGCTATAAGGGTTGACCTCCAGCTTTCAACATTTCAATAATAACTTCTCAGATTCAGGTGCTTTACCATTTTTTGATTGATTTTATTGCAGCTTCTTCTTCTTGTACCAAATCTTCTGGCACAGCTTCAGCCTCTGGCACTGCATTCAATTGTTGCCCTTCATCCTTATAAAGATCTCCTCCACCTCATCCCTTATTGGTTCCTTTATAGTACAGCCAGTATCCATCTTCCAATTTAAAAAAATCTTTGTCTTTTTTTTAAAGTCACACATAAGGCTATAATGCCCCTATTGATGTTGTTTAGTTCTTGTACTAGTTCCTCTAAGCGTGAAACTGTACTCTTAGATCGCCAGTTCAGTGCAGGTTGGCAGATTTTGGATCAACTTAGTCTGGTGTCTTGGCTTTGATCTGCCCACCTTGGGTGATCCTGAGTATATGCACCTAATGGCATAGTTCTCAGCTTCACTGACACACTCAAACACTCCCATCACTATAAGGCATCGACCAATGGGAGTGTTCTGTGATATATACACACACACATGTATTTTAGAGATATATAATATATAATACATATTATAATAATATAAAAAGCTGTAGGTATTATCAATCCATTGCAGAAAGCTGAGGATATGAACCATAATCTGACACCCTGTGAGTTGCCAGATATTTGACCCTGCCTGGGACTACAAGCTGTGACCCTGAGTTTTGAGCAAATTCCACAGCTGACAGCTGGTGCGTTAACCAACTGAGTTTTCTCACTGAGTCATGAATAACATATACAGAATAAATTATGTTATCGTAGACCTTTTCCTGCTGAGGAGGACAAAGGTTCTCCCAATGGTATGTTTTAGTCAAACTTTATTAAACTATATACTCTCCAATTGTTTAGAGTTGAAACTTTAATTTATTTACAGATCTTTAACTTTTCATAATCTGTCAATTAAGAGAACAAACAGCATTTTGACTCCCTAAGGCTGATGGAAGGGGGGGGGGGTGCTGGAATGCACAAATGTGTGATATTGTGACTTGTCCAGCATGATGAACATTACTGGTTCTGTGTTGTTCTATGGAACTATGCACTAAGATTTCTCCAACCTGAGGGATCTTAGTGCAGTGGCGCCATTGAATAAAATAGGGATTAGAGAGTTTATCACCCTGGAGAAGTAATTTCCTCTTCATTACCTCTTTATCACACCTTAATGCCTAACCCCCTGGAGCAAACCATCTGCCCCATATGGAACAAATAAAAATCCCCAAAATTCCCATTGATTGTAAATTGATAAATCTCTTGAATTCTAGAGAAGTCTTGAATGAGCTGCAGATCTGATAACCTTTTGAAAGATTAAAAACCCCATTTAAAACAATGTGAGTTGGGATATAATTGGTTTTCCCAGAATGTTTTAAATTCTCATTAGTACATTAAACGTATGGTCTCATAACCAAGTCTAAAGTTATATTTCCATACCTGGGAACCTTCAAGTACAAGCCCCTAAGAGTGCAGCGATGGGAGTGTCTAAATTATGTGATTTTGGATCATAATGTGTTAAAGGCTTACTCTGGGTAGTTGATGGTGGGGTTTGCCCTAAAATTGATGGTTTAAGTGTGAATGAGTTGAGATTGGTTGGGGTTACTGAGGAACTCTGGAGGTTGAGGACTCAGCCTCTGTCTTTGGAGACCTGGTAAATAAATGAAAATCTTAGTGCCTGCAGAAGATATGAGGAGTTCTGAGGTATGACTATCCCAACAAGCATACTAGGCACACATTGTCAAAGCACAAGTTTGTATAACTACACTCACATATTTTTAATTTCATAATAAATGTTGCATATTTTTGTTACTATGATCTATTTGTAAGTCCTGACACACTTTATCACATATTATACTGAGCTCCTTTTAGGGGATAATATCCCTTTACACCATGGTGAGTAAACTGAGGCTGTCCAGCTATTATGGACTGCAACTCGGAGGATGAGAACTGTAGTCCACAATAGGGGGCTTGATATTGCACAACCCTGCTTTGCAGAATAAGCAGTTATTTCCTGTCTGTCAGGGCTTCTCTCTTCCTTAATTACCCTCTCCCCTCATTAATATTAGTTAACCCTTGAATGCTAGAGAGGTCTCTAAGACATTGCTTTGCAATGTTTTAATTACCCTTCTAGGATGCAAGGAGTTAAGGACTCCTACTTTTGATCTCATTTTTCTTTTACATTCTTGATATTAACTTTATTCATAGCTAATCTCATTAATATGTAACTCCCATTTTTATTTTCCTTTACACATATTTTAAAGTTTAGTTTGAATTGTTTTGTATGTTGATTTCCAACTCTGCTTCAAGGAGTATTGTTTTGGCGGTGCAGTGTTTCACTAAAATAATGGAAAGCTTTTGTACTTGGCATGCCTGCAAACAGATGTCTTTAGGCAAGCATACACTTTAGTCAAAAAACAAACCACATTACTTTGTCTTGCTGCAGTCTCTTTGGGGCTTCATTATTTTGTTGAGTTATTCAGTCCAAATATATTGCTTTAACATCACTTAAGCAACCTGTGGCCATATTTCACCTCTTCCAGAACTGTCAAACTTGCTTTTGGCAGGTCCATTCCCTTCCTGAGAGCTCTGTAGCTTTCACTGTATTACATCATCTGTTTTGTGTAATCAGGTCCAGAATTCCAGCATTTAGTTCTAAGTAATATCCAGAACCCCCCACCATGAATACAAAGGAAAGGATGGTTTATGCTGTCCAGAAGGTTGTGCAACACATTGTTTATCTTGGGGTTGTTCACGCATCTGGTCTGTGCATTTCCACGATTACATAATTGTTTATATAAAAAAAAATTATTAATTTAACATTTGAGATTGCCTTCATGTTAAAGGAATAGCATTTTCTCTGTTGTCCAATACAGGTTACTGGTAACTTAGGGTAGGCAATCCACCCCATTAATTGTAGGCAGGAACAATTCTAGAATTTTATTCAGGGGGTGGAGCCTACCTTCCTCCTTGGCTGCAGCTAGCCAACCAGCTCCAGAAAGATTTGTTCCTTGGTGAAGATACAGGCAAGAGAACAGTTTTGCTATAGTTTTAGAAACTTTTTTATTTTTCTGTTAGAAATGGAATACCACCATTAGGCGGATTACCATAACTGACAATGCCCTTAGATGTGGCTAGCTCAATAACCAGGTGCTTTTTGTGGACCTTAAGCTCTGGGGGGAAAATCTTGGCTACAAGTTCTTTCCTCAGGAGTTGCCCACCGAGGCTTCTTCTTAATTCATGGTAGTCTGAAGACAGAAGATCTGCAGGAAAGGTGAGCAACCCTTTGAGTGCTGCAGGTCCACATGTCGCACAGTGCCCCTCCGCACAGGGGTCTTACCTCTGGAGTTCGTGTTGCACACTCCTGCATTCATTGGGTCTATCTGTATGTCTGTTGGGTGTTTTGGAGCAGGTTTATGTGGTACTTTAACCCTTTAGCTGCTGGTTTAGCATCTTTTGTGGTGGGGGTTCTGACACTTTTTCCTACTAGTTCAGTGTTTTTTGTGTTCTAGTGATATTTCATGCATTTTTATTTTACTGTCTCAATTTTGTAAAATTTGAGTTCTGCGCCTTTAAGGCACGCTTTACCACATAGGCGCCATTGCTCCATTCACTCCGATGGGACTGTACAGTTTGGGACATATCTCTGCAACCGCTCCACCTAGCAACTTTTACTTGTCTGCCCTTGCTCTATCATCCGGTTCAATTTTCTGGTGTGTTGGGTGGCTCAGGGGGCTTCGACCACTGTTGGGGTACTTTTTCTGGGAAAGCTACATTTCCCATGAGCGCTTGCTTCGCGCTAGTTTCTGACTGGCTCCTGCCGCGGCAGCCATTTTGTGCCATTTCCAGAACAAGTATCCTACGCAGGGCTTGGAATCTCCTTCTCTCCTCTGCTGATTAACCCTTCGCCTGCCAGATAAGTCTGTTTTAGCGATTTCTGGGGTGAAACCTTAATCCTACACACAGTAATTGGGTGATTTTCTTATACTGTAACGTTTTTGACACTGTGAGAATGTCTAATCCGTTGGAGCTTGGGGCCAGACCTAAGACTAAGGATGCTGGGGTCTCTGTATCCCCCATTGCGCATTGCTTTTCCTGTCATTCAGGGTTACCTAGAGAATTCTCAGGTCATTTATGCCCAGTATGTTCTGATGTCCCTGAGGGTCTCCCAGGGACCTCCAGCCATGTATCAGAGCCAGTTTGGGTGCAAGAGTTCAAGGCTGCTACATTGCAACTTTTACCATCTCAGTTACAGGGGGTCTTCCATTCTTGGCAGACCCCCAATTCCATCAAGTCTTTCCTGCCAAAACTACAGGGAGTACCTGACATATCGGATTTTTCTGAGGAGGAACTGCTGGTGGAGTCACGGGGTGACTAGGAAATTAACACACTAACAAGTACAGATAAAACTTTATTAAGTACAATAATGACAGGAAATGAAGAAACAGGCTGGTGGCAACAAATGACACAACAGTAGTAATAGTAATGACACGAAGTGGCAGCAGATAGTGACACACCTTCACGAGACCAGGGAGGAACAGTGGACCCACTTTCCTCACCCTTCACCAGGCAGGTGAGCAGTAACGGAATGGCCCTTGGACTCACACAGGTAGATGTGAGGACAGTGCGGGTACACTGCGCACACAGTATGAATGGCACACCTTCACGAGACCAGGGAGGAACAGTGAACTCACTTTCCTCATCCTTCACTAGGCAGATGAGTGACAGTGGAAAGACCCTGAGGCTCACACAGGTAAATGGAATAACAGTGCGAGTACTCCATACATACGGCTGAATGGCACACCTTCATGAGACCAGGGAGGAACAGTGGACTCACTTTCCTCACCCTTCACTAGGCAGATGAGCAAGATCTGAATGGCCCTGGGACTCACACAGGTAGATGTGAGGGCAGTGTAGAGCACTCCCACACACACACACACACACACACACAGTCGGCAGGAATAAAGGAGCGCAACAATACCCTAGCGATAGGGTATAACTGGTAACCAGTACTGAGGCTAGGTAAGGCAACACACAAACCGGGACAGCCACGGGAGGTCAGAGCCGGAACGGGTAATCAGACGTAGCCAGGAGTCAGAACCAGAACGGGTAGTCAGATGTAGCCATGTAATACACAGGAATCGTAATGGACCAACACAGCAAAAATCTCAGGTACACCACGAAAGGGCAAAGGCAATGACACAGGCTGAGGTTTAAAAACCCTGACAGGTGATGACCTCACCAACATGGTGACCTATAAGAATAGTGACTCGGCGAGAGCGACAGCTAGGAAGTGAATAATGTCGCTCTATGGCAAATCTAGAGGCAATCACGGGGCACCATGATAGGTGGATTCAGATGTTGAAGAATGTTCTGCTGTGGGCTCCTCTCAGTTTTTTGGGGACCCCTTTGAGGCCGATCCTGAGCCCTTGACTGAGGTCCTTATCAGGGCTGTTTTGACTACCCTAAACATTCCCTTAGTTCAAGAGGTTCCTTCTGATCCCTCTGATGTGCTTCAGGATCCTAAAAAGCCCCTTACTTGCTTTTCACCTAACCCCACTCTTGACCGCCTTATGTCTAAAGAGTGGAAATCTCCGGTCATGAAACCTTCTGTGTCCAAGAAATTTGCCAAGCTTTATCCCTTCTCTGAGGCAACGCTTGCTCAGTGCCCAAAGTGGATACTTCTATCTCCAGGTTATCTAAGTCTACTGCCTTGCCAGTTTCTGATGCGTCAGATCTGAAAGACTGGACTGACAAGAAACTGTAGGTTTCCCTCAAGTCCATTTTTGCCACTGCTGGTACTGCCTTGCGTCCAGCGTTCGCTGCAGCATGGGTTAACTGGGCCATTGCGGTCTGGACTGAACAGCTCACCCTGGCTGTCCGTCAGGGTGCTCCTACTTCGGATATGTTGCGGCTTCTTGCCAACATTTCTGAGGCCCAGTGCTATGTTTCTGCTGCCTTATTTGATGCCATCCGTTTGGTGGCTAGGGTTTCCACCATGTCTGTGGTTGCTAGAGGGGCTCTTTGGCTCAAGATCTGGTCTGCTGATACTGCTTCTAAGAAAGCCTTGCTCTCCTTGCCTTTTCAAGGCACTTCATTGTTTGGGCCAGATCTCAAGGATCTGATTAGTGAGGCCACAGGGGGTAAAAGTACCCTTCTGCCTTTGGTCCCCAGTAAGAAAATGCTGCTTAAGTGTAATCTGTATTTTCGTTCCTTTCAGACTGAGACACGTCTGGCGAACCAGACGGTTCCCTGAGCTCCGCTTACCTCCTACAAGCCCAAACAGCATTGGAAGCCCAAGGTCTCCTCCGAGCCCAAGGCTTCCAAGCCTTCTTTAGCATGATTCACTGAACCCGGGTCCCCACTCTGCTGTGGGTGGCCGTCTGCGTCACTAGCACAGCGTCTGGGAGGATTCAGTGGCGGACCCGGCTGCTGACTTGATCTCTAAAAAAAAAAAAATCACTGGTTTCTCTTCCTTTTCAGGGTACATCCCTTTTTGGCCCTGAATTGAAGAACATCATCAGAGAAGCCACTGGGGGTAAGAGCACTTTGTTGCCTCAGGTGCCTAAGTGCAATCCTCAGGCGAGGTAACAGTGTTCCTTTCGTTCTCGCCAAAGTGAGACGCAAAGGCAGATCTGTTCCACCCCCAGGTCCAGACTGCAGTGGAGGTCAAAACTTACCTCCAACAAACCCAAACCCACCAAACCTACTTCGGCATGACTCGCCCAACCCTGGTCTGCATACACCTGTGGGTGGTCTCCTGCAACACTTTTTGAGTACTTGGACAGGCTCTGTTGCGGATCAGTGGGTACTACAGGTTGTTTCAGGAGGTTACAGGATTCACTTCACATCCCTACCTCCCTTCAGATTTGTCCCTTCTCACTCCCCTCAGGGACTGGAAAAGCTCAGTCTTTTTAATGGGATGGTTCAGGCTCTCTTGGACAAGGGAGTCCTAGCTCCGGTTCCTCAGCCAGAGAGAGGTTTAAGTTTTTATTCCAACCTCTTTGTGGTTTCCAAGAAGGGGGGCAGCTGCCATCCTATCCTAGATCTCAGTTAATTTGTGGTCCCTACGTGTTACACAATGGAGTCTTTGCGCTCTGTCATTGCAGCGATGTGTCCAGGGGAATTTTTTACCTCTTTGGATCTGCAGGATGCATACCTGATCATTTCAATTCATCCAGACAGTCGGAAGTACCTCAGGCTTTCTTGCAGCCTAGGGCACTTCCAGTTCATCGCTCTACCCTTTGGGCTCTCCACAGCTCCTCTGGTGTTTGCACGGGTTTTAGGAGTATTGATTGCCTTCCTGCACACCAAAGGGATTCAGATACCTCCATACTTGGGCGACCTTCTGCTGAAGGCTTGTTCCAGGGATTTCGAATGTGCACAGGTTCTCCTCCAACACAGGTGAATCCTGGACATGGACAAATCTTCTCTGCTTTCTTCTCAGGACCTGATCTTCCTTGGTCTCAGCTTTGACACTTGTCAGAACATGATGTTCCTGATGGAAGACTCTGTTCAGCAGATCACATTCAAGGTGTCTCATGCCCTGGAGTGGACTTCTGCTCCGGCGAGGAAATTCTTGTCTCTGGTCAGCAAGATGATATCTACTATGGAGGTGGTTTCTTTCTCCGTGGCTTACACCAGAGACCTTCAGAGATTTGTAATCCGGCCCTTCTGGATCAACATCTTGGAGCTCAGAGCAATTCTCCATGCTCTGAGGCACTGGACCTGTCATCTGAGAGGATGCCCAGTCCACGTCCAGTCAGAGAATGCTACAGCCGTCGCCTATCTCAACCAGCAGCTTTAGTTTCCAGAATTGCTGGCTCTGGCTGCTCAGGATCCGTTTCCTCTGCCACGCAGACCGGATCTCATCCAGGGTTACCTCTAGAAAGAGAACGTGGACAGGCTTTTCTCCTGAGGTGGTCTCCACAATGAACCAGGCCAGGAAACCTGTGTCCTCTAAGGCATACCACAGGGTTTGATCATTTTTCATTCTTGGTGTGTGGACAGGGATCTCTCCTCACAGGAATTCGACCTTCCGTCCATCCTGTCCTTTTTGAAGGATGATGTGAACAAGGGCCTCTGCCTCAGTTCCCCGAAGGTCCAAACCTTAGCTCTTTTGTTCTTTTATCAGAGACGAATTGCCGTGATACCAAATGTCAAGGTTTGCATTCAGTGTGTTGCTCATGCTTTCCCTGCTTACGAGGTTCCCACTCAGTGGGACCTTAATCTTATCTTGGGTGTATTACAGCGGCCTCCCTTTGAGTCCTTGACTAGCATCCCTTTACGTCCTTTGACGTGGAAGATGGCCTTTCTTTTGGCAGTGGTCTTTGTCCTCAGAGTTGCTGAGTTGCAGGCTTTGTCCTCCAAACCACCTTTCCTGGTGTTTCACAAGGCTGTTTTCCGTAACTCCCAGGAATTTCTTCTTAAGGTGGTCTCTGAGTTCCACATCAATCATGCTGTGCCTTCCATTTGTCCTGACCCTAAATCTGACAAGGAGTGGGATCTCCACTTGTTAGATGTAGTGCTTTGCCTCAAGTTCTGTGTGCACCGTACTGAGTCCTTCCACGAAACTGATGCCTTGTTTGTCATCCTTGACTGGTGCTTGGTCCTTTTCCTTCTTCCCAACCCATGGGTGCTCAATGTTGATAAATCCCATGGTACCTGTAAGCTATATTGGACGACCGAGAAAAGAGGATTTTAGTCTTACCTGTTAAATCCTTTTCTCAAGTCCATATGGCTTACAGGTCTCCCAGTGTAAGGGACCATGCTCAGTCTACAGTGGCTGGACGTGGGAGTCGATTGGGTCCGTGTTCACTTGAATTTTCCTCTTCTTCTTCATACTATCTAGCTCAGTAGGTTTATTGTCTCAAATCTGTAGAGGGGAGTGGCTAGGTAGCCTGCTAAGGAGGGAGGGGGGCTCCACCCTGCACTTCTTGAAGAATTGTTCCAGCCTACTGGGAGAAGCTGTCCCCTCCCCATGGTACCTGTAAGCTATATGGACCAAGTGAAAAGGATTTAACAGGTCAGACTAAAATCCTTTCTTTATGCATACACATGAGCCACTTCGATATATTTTAATTTACTGTTTCTGATATGTGCTTGATGTGCATGGAATTTGTATTCAGTTTTGCATGTGCTTGTTTGAGTTACCTGATTTACAATATCAGGGACATCATGGTATATAATGTAGATGGCATTTTGTAAATGGGCATGAATTGCTCAGCTCAATACAATGTCTTCATTGTTCGTGATCTAATGATATAAGTGTCTGATTGTATGTTTCATAGTGGCATATGTATGCTGGTTATCTTTGTGACTTTGCTCTTTTAAATCCCTCCAGCTTAACTGGTTCTTTGTTCCCTGACAAAGTCATTGTAGTGGGGTTACTTGATGGATTTTAACCAGGACATTAACATGCATAGATGAGTCTCTGGATCTACTGCTCTGTTATTTTTGATCTCCTGTTACTTATCTGATAATTATTGCACTTTATTATTTTATGCACGTTTTTATGTACTTCAGATTGTTTTCTGTTTTGTAAGATTTGGTCTGCACGTTATTCATAACTTTGATGTACACACGGGAATGTTCATTTTATATACTTTGGTTTTGGTTTTACTAGGGTCTAGTCATTTATATTTGTAGAGTACTTCTTTTGTGGACTTGTGATCTGGTCCACAATGCTCTTCAATTTTTGTTCTGTGAGCTTGTAGTTGATACCCCCTGTATTTCTAATCTGTGATGTAGCATAATAAATGTATTTTTCTTTCCAACAAGTAGACTATAATATCAATATTTAATTAAACAACTTGTAATGTTAGGATGTCCAGCAATCTCAGGAAGAAAAACAAACAAGTGTGTGATGTACACTTTATCCCCAGATGGTAAATTTATGAACAGAGAAATGTTTTTCTGTTTGGTTGTATGTTCTCCAAACCAGCTTATTTGTTTAATCTACTTTTAATTGTGTGTCACAGCAAAAAATATGTTGCCAGTTTTGAAATGTAGAGCTGTACTTACTACTCTAAAAGTGGAGCGATTTGCAGGGAAACTAAATGCACCACTTGGAACCATTTAAATTAGTCCTTTCAATGATAGAGGTCTCTAATGTATGGCTTTGTAATATATTGGTGACCTCCCTAGCATTCAAGTTAAAATTTCCTTTTAAATCTGTCCCATATGATACAGTTGCTTTGCCTCCGAATTGCCCTACGTTTTACTTTGAACATATGACTCATATGATAATAAAATAGCTGTTAAGGCAAACTATCACATTTGCAGGTGTCTAATTCCATTTCCAAATTAATCTGCATGCATAAGTATAGAGTAAATCAATTAGTTATTTTCCTTTTATTTATTTTTTGGCTTCTGACATATTTCAGATCTGTCTGATTTACAAAGCTAATAAGTGTCTAACATAAATGATGAGAATTCTGCATGGCTCATTTTCATAGTCTGATACCACTCAATGCTTCTAAAGTGGAACACCTTATATCATCTTGGATGGTTTTGAGAGGGCTTTCAAAATAACATATTTATGTTAAACTGTTGTGTAACCATCTGGCATTCAAAGGGTTAAAAACCAAATGACTACGAGAGTGTAATTTTATTTGTTTATGCAAATTAGACACTACTGGCTGGTATGCCTGCCCAATAAAAAAATTCCACAATGTACTTCCTCCCACCCATCAATCCCTACTGGTCAGTGTTCACTGATTTGCATAAACTGACCGATATGTAGATTCTGTCAATTGGATGTTACCACATTTCGACAGGTGGCAGTTACATTTCAGATCTAGTTTTACAGAATATTTGGGAGTTTGCATTCAAAATTAATTATCCTTTCATTTCAGGAGAAAGT
Organism: Rhinophrynus dorsalis; assembly: GCA_037306005.1. NCBI lineage: Eukaryota > Metazoa > Chordata > Amphibia > Anura > Rhinophrynidae > Rhinophrynus > Rhinophrynus dorsalis. The sequence goes on along the minus strand of CM074718.1, from coordinate 155,705,503 downwards.
TATGTATGTGCCTCAAATGAGTCTTATCGCAAAGTAGACTACAATAGGAATTCAAGTCCGAATTGGTCTGTGAATGTAAGGACTGGATCTGCTAGGTCCCTGTCTTCGTTAACCACTTTAAAGAATGAGATGAAGGAAAGCAAAGATTTCATCAAACCCAAGCTGGTGACTGTGATTCGGAGTGGAGTGAAACCACGAAAAGCTGTGCGAATCCTTTTAAATAAAAAGACGGCCCATTCTTTTGAACAAGTTCTAACCGACATCACAGATGCTATAAAGTTGGATTCAGGTGTTGTCAAGAGATTGTGCACTTTGGATGGGAAACAGGTAAGAAAATTTCTGTTTTCTGTATCTGTTGTGAAAATGACTTTTTCTAATTTATCAGAAAACACGATTTTATGCCACATTCCACTTAAAGGGATAGTAATGTTTCATAATAAAAATAATTAATCATCATAGTATTTGGACTTTGGAGAGTGTTATTTCAATTCTGTCAGAGTTGTAGTTCAAGAGTAATTCAATGACAGTGTCCCCCTCCCGCCCCTTTTACTGATATAACACTGTTCAGCCACAGCAGAAGGGAGGTGCCCAGGTAGACTGCAGAGAGGGACAATCTTCAATAAGGGAAAAACCTGAAAAGCTTGTCAAGGGGGGCAGGGATTTCATTGTTTTCATAGGAATAAGAGTGTCCCCTGCTGTTATCTGTCTGGTCTATAGACTGCATTCCACATCTGAGAAGAGATGGATTACACTAGGTAAAAGGGGCGGGACGGGGAAACTTTGCTTCTGAATATCTCATAAACCATAAAGGTTTAAGAGATAAGACATATCATTCTTCATGTTTTTTTTAATGCCTACAAAATAAAATAAAGTTAAAACGAAGTATTACTATCCCTTTAATTGCACTGACATTGTACAGAATACAGAAAACGAACAAACAAGCTGCACCACAGGGGAAAACAAACATTCCCATGGATTTAAATGGGACTTTTAAACCCTTGACTTTTAATGAGGTCTCTAATGTACTGTGAGGTAGTATTTTTCCTGCTATGTTGCAGTTGGTTTGCCCTATAATTGCTCATATTTTGCTTTATGTATACAACACTTCCTTGCATTTACCTTGTTTCTGCTGTGCTAATATAGCAGAAATCTGTTATTTGTTTGCAAGTGATGTATGGGCTGTTTAAAAGAATAAGACAAAGTGGACAGGTGCCCAGGGCCATCACAGTTTGGAACCCTCTGTGTCTCCCTCTCCTTTGTGCTCCTGGGACACACTATACAGTCTGCTCAGTGTGTGATGTCTAGTATGAAAACAAATTTTTCTCAAGCTGAGGTAGGTGTAAGCATTGCGTGAACCCAGGTTTGAAGTTATTTTTAAGTATAAATTGTGTTGTGTTCCCTTTCTGCTAAAAGTAACTACTCAAACTTACAATAACAAGTGTAGTTATCACTTAAGGGGGCCCAGGACGTTACTCTACACTTCACCCTGGGACAACCAATGGCTCCAATCAGCTTGGGTTGTAAAGTGTTTTGAAAGTGCTTTTTCATTTATGCTGTGTTATATTTCAGAACAATCCTGTATCAGTATTTATACAAGCTAATGGTAAAATAAACCAAAACCTGTAATAACTAAGAGGTGTAGTATGAGTAGCAATGTGTTTTGGACACATGGACAATGGACTTTGTTTATATCAGTAGTGTGCAACAGGAGTCCCTTGCAGCTCGCAATCCGTTAACTGGGTCAGTGATCTTTTCACTCTGCAACATCACATCTATTCTATTTTCACCCTAAAAGCACAAATCCTCTTTCTTTTACCTCTGAGCTTACCCCCTGAGATATAGCTATAGTTGCTCATTAACAGTTAATATAGATCTTTTTATATCATTTTGTTAATGTGTGTATGTGGGAGGGGAGGAATCACAGAATGTATTATTTGCTCTTATAAACAATGTATTTTAAGTAAACCTAAACACCTCAAAACACTTCATTTTTTTATAGAACTTTAACCCCTTAAAGACCCTTGACAGTCATAGTACGTCATAGGTCGATCTGACTGAACGACCCATGACGTACTATGACTGTCATGGAGTTCTGGGCTCCCCCCGAGGCTGCACGCTGTTCAGGGAGTCCGGAACCGGAAATAGAAAAAAAAAATGTTCCACGGTCATTAAGTCACCGCGCCGGCCGGTTGTTAAGGGGTTAAATATTATGCATGTGTAAAAGTGATTACAGTATTAATATGTAACATCCCTTGTGCCTAAATTGCTTATTAACTTGTGTAACCTGTCTTATTCAAAGACCATTTATCTGGTCGTGCTATTTGTAATTATAGATAAGAGCTAAAGTCAGTTAGTTGTAATTAGTGTCTACTGCTGTTATGTGAGAGAGGGTATTCACTCCTAGACAATTGTCTCAAGATTGCTGTTTTACTTGGACCCCTGGAAAAGGCAGAAATTGTTGTTCCAACAGAGAACATGTAAGACTAGAATTTAGACTTCAGAAAACAGTGTTTACAAAGGCTAGAATGAAGTGCATGGTATGTAATTCTATTTAATTCCAGTATGTTTTAGATGTTAGTGATCCTTTAATAAGGCTTTTGATGAGGCGATCTTGACAACTTATATTGCCCAAAAGTATACAGCTGCAGTGGCAGTGTTAATTGTACTTATGATTGCCTAAATTGCCCTTCCTATGATCTTCTGAGCAGTTATTACAATACCAGTTTCTTTGTTGAAGGACCATGTTCACAACACACACACACACACACACACACACACACACACACACACACACACACACACACACACACACACACACACACATATCATTTGCATATCTTTTTAATTCACTGCCATCTGTATAATCAATTCCTAATCTTCAAGTCCAGTGAATAAACTGTTTTTTTCCTTCTAGAAATGCTTATTCAACATTAAGACTATATAAGCAGCTAATATATAATTTTTTTTGTTGTCTTCCCCAAGACAGCTTGCGTTCATTAGACTATGACTCATGAGCAGTGTGACGGATTAAAGAGCATAAAATGCTGTAGATTTTTCTTTATGGAACTAATTTGTGTTGCTAGGAGACAGTAATTAAAAGAAAAAAAGACACCTTGCAGGGTTTTTGTTGTTGTTTTTTAACATCTTACTTCTGTATTAATTTGGCATTTTCAGAAATGTTTGTTTCATGTGGTGCAGTTAGTTTGCTCCAGTTTCATATATATAAAATCCCATCATGTGTGGACAGTAATGAAGGCTTGGTATAGCTGAGCCTTTGGAAACTTAAATGATGATTTGTTGTGCCCTAGGCCAGCCATAAGCAATGAATCCAGATATAAATTCAAATATACTGACTCTGAGTTATAAAGAGAGACTAGCCAAACTGTGTTTGTTTGCATTAGAGAAGAGTCATCTAAGGGGTGATATGATTACCAATAACAAATCTATTCAAGGTACAAATAACTCTCCAATTAATTATTTACTCAAAGAGCTGAGCTAAGAAGAAAAGGTCATCCATTAAGACTAGAGGAAAGTCACTTTTGACTAAAACAAAGGCAGGGATTTTTACAGTAAGGACAGTAAAGTTATGGCATTCTTTGCCTCGGGATGCTGTGCTTACAGATATTGTAACTGATTTAAAAAGGTAATGGATACCTTTCTATTATAGAACAATATTGAAAACTATGACAGTTGGCTTCAAAGCAGATAGAATGTTGATCCAGGGAAATATCTAACTGCCATTTGGAGTCAGGAAGGAATTTTTTTTTTTTAACACTTGGGGCTTAATTGCAACTTGCGTTAATTGGGTCTTTTTTGACTTTCCTGGGATTAACAGGGTGACTTGGCATGGGCTGAACTTGATGGACGCATGTCTTTTTTCAGCCTCATCAAATGCTACTTGAAATGGAGTTCCACAAATGTTTCTACATTTCTTACAGTTGAAATTAAGCCACTCTAGTGATACCAGAGTGCTTAGAATTGAAATGCAACTACACTAGCAGCTCCATTTCAATTGTAAGATCTGAAGCATCGCTAGTGTAGCTCCATTCCAATTCTAAGCTTTGGTGTATCATTAATGTAGCACTGTTTTAATTGTAAATTCTGTGGTATGACAAGTGTAGCACCATTACAGTTTTATTCTCTGTGGTATTTCTTGTGCAGCTCCATTTCAATTATAAGCTTTGTCTTATCACTGCTATAGTTATATATCAATTGTAAGCTCTGTGTATTACCAGTGTACTTCCATTTCAAGTGTATGCTCTCTCTATCAGTATTGTTACTCAATTTTAATTGTAAGCCCTGTGGTATTTCAAAATTAGGTTAAGTATCAAACGTAATTTATAGTTAATAATTGGATTGCCATGTTACCAAAGTTGCCGCTACATGAGGAAGGTAGATGGGGTAATCTGTCATAAGGACCATGAATGCCGAACAGATATACTGTCTCCTGGTGGCTCGGGTTCAGCATGTCGTGGACAGGGCGGAAAGATTAATTGGAGGATTTAGAAAGGATCCAGCTGTCTTTGTACATATGGGTACCATTGATTATGATAGAGGAAAAGGAAGATCCATAAAAATTATTTCAGATGTGTAGGGTGCAAGCTGAAGGCTAGTGTTTTTTAAAAACTACCAGTTCAGGTAGGCAGATGGAACTTAGTGCATGGCTTAAGTATTTGTGTAGGAAGGGGGGTTTGGGGCTTTTAGAGCATTGGACTTACTTTGCTGTTGGGTACAGTCTGTCTGGTAGTGCTGGATTACACCTAAATGAAAAGGGGCTGCTGTGTTAGGAGAGAGAATGCTTAGAAGGCTGGAGGAGCTCTAATACTGGGGAAGGGGGAGGTATCACTAGTAAAAAATGGGGTAGATGGTGTAGATAGGAACTGGGTAAAGGATCACAGAGTTGGAGAAGGGGTGGGGATGCATTTAGCTAACCGGAAGCAACTTTTAAGTTCAGATGTAGGAAAAAGGCAAGTAGTGGGTAAAATACATAATGATGTTAAAATGTTTATGTTGGCACAAGCAAGAAGTATGGTAGGCAAAATGGGTGAGCTATAATTACTAGCAGTTAATGAGCATTTGGACATTATTAATATAACTGAATCATGATGGGATAATGCACATGATTGGGCGATAAATACTGAGTGTTATTCCCTGTTAGACAGAATTAACAAAAGGGGGGGGGCTATATTTGAAACCAGATCTAAACCAAGTTTAAGGTAAATATTTGTGAGAAACCTGGAGATAATGTGGAGTCCTTGTGGGTGGAAATATAAGCTAACTGTGGCATAAATGGTGGGAAAAAAAACAAAAAAAACCCATAAGTGTTGGTGGGTATATACTACAAACCACCAAATATTGATGGGAATGTTGAGACCTGATAGTTATTGCAAATTAAAAAAGCTGCACATCTTGAGAGATGATACTGGGAGATTTTAACTACCTAGATATAAACTGGAGAACTGATACATGTCAAAGTGATGAGGAAGTCAGGCTTGTGAGTATGCTTAGGGACAGCTACATGACACAAATGGTGGAAGTGCTATCAAGGAATAACAATGTGTTGGATCTAGTTATAGCAAATAACATAGATATGGGGTCCAATATTAAAGTATGTGAACATTTGGAAGCATTGTTCATAACATGGTTTCATTTGAGATCAGTCTGAAGAAGCAGAATGCATAGATACAACCAAAACTCTTTATTTTTTCAACTGACATTTTTGAGTTTTGAAGGGATACAGAAAGAAATAAGGAGGGTAATGTGTTACAAACAGAAGAAATCGACAGTGTAGAATACGTAACATGAAAAGGCCTAGAATGCTAAAAATCTATATTGAGTGAGATCATCAAGGCTGAAACTGTGACGTTGCAAGGGGGGGAAAGGAAAAGCAAAGTCAGAAAAGAGATGAGAAGAAGGTTGACAGTCAGCAGCCAATCAATGCCACTGGGCCAGGAACCAGCTTCGGGGGCATGGCATACAGTGGCTTGGCTGTAAAAATTGTAGGAGCGAGGAGAGGACAACAGGAGAAGATAAAGTAGAGAGTGTTACAAGAAATGACCGGTCAGAGCCTATGACGGAAGCAGTGGGCTCTAAGATAGCGAGGTTGGCAAAAGACAGGGCAAGAGAACTAAGAAATGGTAGCAAGAGAGAGCTAAGGAAGAGAAGAAAAAGGAGGCACAGTGGGTGACAAGATCAGAGGAAAGGGGGGAAGAGAAGGAAGAGAAAGGAAAAAGGATGGGGAGAGGAAGAAAGAAGGGGGAGAAGAAAGTGGTAGGACAGAGCAGGCCTCCCCTGCAGGTATTGGGGGAATGGGTATAGTTCAATGGGGCACACATATAAATGGATAAAGTGAGAACCCAGAATCACAGCGGACCAGCTGGGTGATCCTGAAAGTCAGTATATTCAATCCAGTGTGCGCGGAATGAGCCAAACCTATCTAAAGAGGAAGAGAGTTGAGGTTCTCCATATCATATATGGACCAAATGTTGCAAAATAGTCCATTCCTGTCTGGTAGAGAGGGTTTCCTCCAGATGGAAGCCAGTAAATCCCATGCAGCTAAAAGCATGTGTGATAGGAGAGTGACATTATGTCTAGATGTGTGCTCTGAGGGCTGCACCAGGACCAGTCGCCAGGGGTCCAGAGCAAAACAAACCCCAAGGACATCAGTTAGTAGGGACAGCACCATAGACCAGAAGCGCTGGGCAATCGGGCAGAACCACCAGATTTGAAGCATATCACCCGGGGTTTGACAGCCCTGGAAGCAACAAGAGGAGGAGAGGTAGATTCTGTGCAACCGCATGGGAGTCAGGTACCATCGGTGTAGGATTTTATACGCCTTCTCCTTGTTGGTGATACACAAGGAGCTCATGGCTGCTGCTGCATGTATTCTGTCCCAGGACACAATTGGAAGCTCTGATCCCAAGTCTCTCTCCCAGTCAAACATTTCTTTCATTTTGGCATGGGAGAGGGGGAGAGTGAGTGCCTGTGTAGATGTGTGATATGATTCCAGTAGCCAGGGTCTGGTGTAAACAGATGTTCAAACCAAGTCAGGTTAGGTAAAATGAGTGCAAGTTTGAAGGATCTGAGGAAATGGGAGACCTGAAGGTACCTATACTGTTCTTGTGTGGGGAGATTGCATTGGTCTGCTAAGGTCCGGAATTAAAGGATCCCCTGGTGGTCAAAAAAGTCACCAAGTATAGTCAGGATCAGGAGTGGAATATACTGCAGGAGAGACACCAGGAGGGAACTCTGGACTGCTCAGGATCTGTCTAATTTTTGAGGTTGCAGTAGTCAGAGATGGTTGGAATCCACGTGATCCCACAGTTTTAAACCGACAGTAGGAGATGAGCGACTACTTGATCAGTAAATAAATCCATATTTTTGCATAGCTGGTGGGCTATAATTAATCCTCATTATCATTAAATAAATAATCCGCTCCTCACCCTTATGTATTTCTGAAAACTTGGACACCCCTGGCCTAGGGTATAACATTTGTAACTGAATAGGGAACAGTGTGTTGTTGTAAATGTAAATACTCCAATACAGTTAAAGCTGAGAAACGAGAACCTCAGGGTACAGTACTAGGCCCACTATTCATTAACATGTTCATAAATTACCTGGAAATTGGTATAGAAAGCAAAAATTCAGTATTCACAGACTGCACTACATTATGCAGGGTAATACATTCAGAGCATGATGTTTCTTCTCTTCAAAGGGCAGTCTCGACAAATAAATGGAATATGACTTAATCTAGGAAATTGTGAAGTTATGTATTTTGGATGATCAATTGTAATGCTACATATGAACTTAATGGAATGATTCTAGGAGACTCCATGTAGAGAGAGATCTGGGAGTCCTTGTAAACTTGGAAACAGTGATCAGTGTCAAACAGCAGTAGCAAAAGCAATCGCACTGTCTTGCGTAAAAAGGGTATTGAAAAAAGAGTGGATAACATAATTTTGCCACTGTACAAATTGTTGGTAAGACTTCAACTAGAATATACAGTGTAGTTTTTGGGCAGCAGTTATGAAAGGATATTTTAGAACTAGAGAGAGTACAAATATGCTCAACAAAGTTAATCAAGGGAATTGATGATTTGAAGTAATAACACTTAGCCAGATTTGGTTTATTTACTTTAGAGAACTCCTAAAAGGGGATCTTGTTACGCTGTATAAGTATATTCTAAGTCAATAAAAGGATCTCTGTAGTGAGCTTTGCATTCCAAAGCCTGATCAAATAACTAGGGCCACACTTTACAATTAGAAAAAAGGGGGTTTCAACGTTTTGCTTTTTTTACGGTAATGATAGAAATATACTGTATGTTTGCCCATGTATCAGGATTTCTATTTTAGGAAGCAGCCAGACATGGCTGTGCCCTTTCAAAGCTTATTTTTGATCTTTATCAAACTTTTTGCTAATGTCATTATACTAACCTAAGTAGATGAGAATTTGTATTTATAGAGACATTTTTGCATATTTGCAATAGTAGCAATAATTCGGAGCTTTAGAAGAATCAAATGTTACAGAATTTGCAAGGTTGGTAGCGCTTTAGAAATGTTCAAGAGGAAATGTGTGTTGTACAAAAAGATCAGGTAATATAAATTATAATTATACTAGTTGAACAGCCCGTTACACGGGCCACAGTGCCTCTGGCAGCCTCAGCTGATACAGAGCCTCTGGCAGCCGGTCGCGGGGCAGTCACGCGCAGTGGAGACTGCCCGCGCCTCGGCTGATACAGAGCTGGACGCTCCTTCGGAGCGCCCAGCTCTGTATCAGCCGCAGCGCGGGCAGTCTCTACTGCGCATGACTGCCGCACGCGCAGCAGTGTCTACTGCGCATGTCGGGCGTTACACACAACTTAGCGAATTATTATATAGGATAATCTATAAATGAATTTAGTATGTAATTACAAAACCTCACAAGTAGAACCATAACTTTGTAACAAACAGGTTACTCTGAAAGAGCTTTCACAAGAACCTCCTTCAGAGCGTCCAGCTCTGTATCAGCCGCGGCGCGGGCAGTCTCTACTGCGCATGACTGCCGCACGCGCAGCAGTGTCTACTGCGCATGTCGGGCGTTACACACGATTTAGCGAATTATTATATAGGATAATCTATAAATGAATTTAGTATGTAATTACAAAACCTCACAAGTAGAACCATAACTTTGTAACAAACAGGTTACTCTGAAAGAGCTTTCACAAGAACCTCCTTCAGAGCGTCCAGCTCTGTATCAGCCGCGGCGCGGGCAGTCTCTACTGCGCATGACTGCCGCACGCGCAGCAGTGTCTACTGCGCATGTCGGGCGTTACACACGATTTAGCGAATTATTATATAGGATAAGGCTATCCTGAGCATAAGACAAGACCATGGACCAAATAAGATTTGAGGTTTTTACAATAAGAAAAATGGGCAGACTGGATGGGCTGAAATGGTTTTTATCTGCCTTCAAATTCTATATTTCTGTGTAATTTTGTAAATTAACCCCTTAAGGACTGGGAAAATCAGAGGTGGATTTGACTTAAGGACCGGAGCAATTCTGACCTTTTTGACTATGTCTTTGTTCAACAGTGTTTTCCCTCTTAGGCTTTTATTCCACCACCATAAATGATATACTGTTTTTTTACAAACAAATAGGGCTTTCCTTTGATACCCTATTTATATGGATAACCCACCATTTACTTTATTAAAATTAAAGAAAAATGTAAAAAAAAATGTAAAAAGCCCACCATTTTTGTTTTTTCTCTTGGGGTCAATTGGGCGCAAAGGGTTAAATTTTTATGGAGACTGCACTCAGTCATACCTACAAAATGCGCAGTTTAAAGTGGCCACTGTCCCCCCTGGGTGAAAATCCCCATGTCCCTTTTTCCCACCCTATTTTCCCACTTTTCTGATCATTACATTTGGCCGTGTGTGTAAGTGTATTACATAGCACAACAACAATCACTTCCAATTTTGTTTCTTGAGATGTTTTTTTAAAAAATAAAATATTTTATTTGTAAAAAAAAAAAGAAGTGTATTTAGCAGGTCAGCGAAGGGGTTAACACCCCCAGCTGCTGTATTTTTTATTTCCACTAGGTGTCTCCTCTCTGCTTCTCTGTCCCTTACTTTGATGTAAGGGACGCATTGGCAGAGAGGAGACACTAGAGGCAGTAAGTAGCACTGCCTCATTCACTGATTTAGAATGCCGGTACATGTGATCGCTGACGCAGCGATCACATGACCTGGCACAACCGACAGAGGCTGAGACTGAACGGTCCGGTACTGGACCGCTCAGTGTCAGCCTGGAATGAATGGTAGCAGCGTGCACGGCGGCGCGCTGCTACCATTTAACACTTGACGTACCAGGACCGTCACTGGTCCTTAAAGCAAATTTACCCTTGATGGTCCTGGTACGTCAAGGGTCGCTAAGGGGTTAAAGATCTTTTGGAATAGAAGAATTGGGTATTAAATATTACTTTTTTCTATCCTTTATCCTGTACCTTTTTCAAACATTGCTGTTCTCTTTCAAATGATGATACTGTAAAACTCAAAACTATAGCTTTTATATATGGAATTGTATATTACCCAAAATCCAAGGAATGGTTATGTACGTCCATAAACTAAATGACAAATGTTAGGTTGACATTCGTTTTTATAAATTACAGCTTTACATGAACCATTAAAACATGAGATGAAATTGGTAGGTATAGAAATGCAGTTGCATACCTCCCAAGATTTCAGTTGTCCAAAGAGGCACGCTTGTGTTTTAGGGGTTGTTTCCGGGGGCATGTCTGGTGGGTGGGACATGACTGAGAATTTTTAGGTAATTTTATGGACACCTCTTTTTGTAGCTGAATAAATAACTTAGAGCAAAATCAAAATATTTTATTTACACAGACTAACATATAAATTCATATACTGAAGTTTATACCAACATTAAAAGGCATAGTAATGTCAGAAAGTATTAAATTGATAGTAATACATGAAATTACATACATTTAATTCAGTAAATAATTAAAAAACCTTTATGGTTTGGGAGATATCAGTCTGCAAAGTTCCCCTCCCCTCTCCTTGTGCTGACGTCAGCTTTCTAACATAGAGACGGAGATCCCAGTCCATAGACCGTCCTGCGGCTCTTCAGCAGTAGTTACTGTTTTGTAACGGTAGTTACAAAAAATACTTCATTTGAACCTTGTACAACGTGTGCCTGGTTTGCAAGCACAAGAGAGTACTTGCATTTATTTGTATCTCTCGAACTGTTATGGCTTGAGAGATATACGAAAATAAAATTCTCCGCTCCCTCCCCTTTCTGCTTGACAAGTTGTAAAGCTGTCAGAAGCAGATTCTGGTCGCTTGACCAGACTCTGCTTTTCCGCAGTGCCGACATAACAATATGTAAAGATAAATACTTCATTGGGATGGTCTACAAATGCTTTCAAACCAGGCACATGTTGTAGTCCATTCTGATTATTTATTTTTAGGTATTGCTATTTCGGCGCTGCTGAAGAGCCGCCGTCTGGTCCAGGATCTCATGCCGTCAGTTATACAGCTGATGTATGAGAGAGGGGTGGGAGCGGAGAACTTTATTTTCATATATCTCTCAAACCATAACAGTCTGAAAGATATGAATAAGTGCAAGTAATCTTTTAATTGTATCTACCATATAGTTAATGCTTTTTTTCTGACATTACTATCCCTTTAATTTGAGTTTTATTGCTGTGGAGCAATGTGATACATGTATACACACACCACGCAGTCTGATCTCCTAAAAAGAGGGACAGAGGGATTTGGGTCTTAAAGAGGGACTGTCCCTCCTAAAGAGGGACTTTTGGGAGATATGCAGTTGGTCCAAGCATATTACTTTGGAAACATCTTTCTCCACCTAGTCAAAATAGTGCCATTGATATGGAAATAATCTATAAATAGATGTGTATAGATAGATGGATATGTGATGGCATATGAATTAGTCTCACCCTAAACACATTTAGAGATGCCTACTCACTAAACATACTTTCCCTTTTAAAGCAGAAGTACCACCTCTTAAACAATTTAACTTCAATAACTCCCCATCTGGCGACTAGCAGCTTAATAGCGCTAGTCGCCAGAATTATTACCTTATTCAAAAGAAATATGCCTTCTTACTGGGCTGACAGCAGCACTGTGCATGGACATCTTGCCACAGTGACATCTGCGCACCTGCGCTGTCAGTCCCAGCTGGGTCTAGGAGGCTTTGCTAGGAGCCACCTGGCTCCGGAAGGGACTGACAGCACAGGCGCGCAGACATCACTATGGCAAGATGTCTGTGCTCTTTTCTTCTTGTCAGCCCGGTAAGAAGGCATATTTCTTTTGAATAAGGTAATAATTCTGGCTACTAGTGCTACTAAGCTGCTGGTCGCCAGATGGGGAGTTATTGAAGTTAAAGTGTTTAAGAGGTGGTAATTCCGCTTTAAATCCTTTACATAACATATGTTAATTTGTGTAATGGATCAGTGTTTACGCACAAGCAGGAATGCATGTAGTAGCCAACCGTACTATTTATCTGTACCGATAGATGGTGGACTTCACCCTTTGGGTACCAGAGGGGTACGCAATGCATTGTGCACCCCTCTGGCACTCAAAGGGTTAAGCATTTTAACCCTTGCATTGGATACCTCTCTAGTACTCAAAGGATTAAAGGGATAGTAACCCCTTCCAACAACTTGATGGCAAAATACAGCAATCATAGAAACATACCGAACGCACTTAGTCCCATCTCTCAAACCTTTATGGTTTGAGAGATGTAAGGCAAGACAGACCTCCGCTCCCTCCCCCTTCTCATACGTCCGATGTATAGCGGACGTTATGAGATCCGGCTTCCAGCACCAGACGGCGGCTCTGCAGGAACGCTGTCATCTAGATATCTCCGTATTATTACTTCATGAGTATGGTCTAAAACATGTGCCTGGCTTGCAAGCAAATGTTGTAGACCATTCCTATGAAGTAATTATACGGAGATATCTAGATGTCAGAACTCCTGCAGAACCGCCGAAAGTCGGCCGACCGGATTCTGCCTCTGACAGCTTTACAGCTAGTCAGGCAGAAGGGAGAGGGACTGGAGGACTGTCTTTCCTTACATGTCTCAAACCATAAAGGTTTGAGAGATGGGACTAAGTGTGTTTGGTATGTTTCTATGATTGCTGTATTTTGCCGTCAAGTTGTTGGGGGGTTATTATCCCTTTAAATATAGAATAGGCTGTAGAGGATTACAGCTCCAGATTGCACATGGTCAACAGCAATATATTTGTCTTCATGTCGTTATATTTGCATGTTTAACTCCCCTACTGTACAGTACTTTGTATATAAAATGTTCTGCAGTATATCTACACATGAGGGTTTAAAAGCATTCCCTAGGCTAACTGCAGGAGACTTGGCATAATCTTGTAGTAAATGTACAGGGTAAAAACAGGAGCAGATGGAGACCCCTGAGAGACAGGTTATACGGAAAGTGGCCAGATTTTTTTCTGCTTAAAAGGACACTCTTGCTGAAACTAAAGTTTGTCCTGCATAAAAAGCACTTTAAAAAAAAAAAAGTCCACAATTTTTTTAATATACAGTATATATGTAATGTGTTAACCTTTTGAGTGCCAGAGGGTTATCCCCCCGCATTGCAAAGTTTAATATACAGTGTGTGTGTGTGTGTGTGTGTGTGTATATGTGTATATGTGTGTGTATATATGTGTATATGTTTATATAATGTTTAATGTTTAACTCTTTGAGTGCCAGTGCAAAGAAATGTGTTGGATACCCCTTTGGTGCTCAAAGGGTTACATTTCTGTATTTTGAGACACAGTAGGAACTGCTAGGAATTTATTTTCCCCAATCAGCCAAAATCATCACATGGTAACATCATACTCCCTTGAATAGTGTCCTCTCTTCTAGGAATAGACCAGCAGAGGAAGTTAGGGCTGCATTGCAAGCCCTGTTAGATCAGTGGGCTAACTGTACTCTTTGGCTGATCCCATGGGAGACTCCGAACTACAAGATTGCTCATATGCAGCACAACCTAGCACTCCCTATAGATTGGTAGGGATGGGGTTTCTATACTCTCAATAGTCTATGGGGCTGCACAATTATATTTGTGAGCCACAAACATAGGGCTTCATCCTGCCTCTTGATAATAAAGGGGGTCAGTTTTCTGACACCTGAAATTTTACGGGCAAGATTCTATACGGTGCATAATCTGTCTGCTCCCATTGTAGCTGGATTTGTAAAACAAGATAATTGTCCTTTAAGTGATATTAAGGTATGTAAAGATTTAAACTGGACATATAAAACATTTGGACTGCTGTCTGCATATGGCCCCTTTCTGTATGTGAAGCCCACTGGATATGTTAATTTAACCATGTGGCATTGCTTAGCAATGCATTGGAGATGTTTATTGTTTTCACTGGGATAGACTCAAAGTGGCCCAGGCCTGTGACTGGTTTAATTTATAAACTCAAGGTGGACCCATTCACTGGCTGTACCTTCATTGCATTGCATATACCTCTCCATAGTGAGTAGTAGTAACTGTTTGAGCACTTTGGCACTCAAAGGGTTAATGACCAAAGCGTGGAGTCTGAATTTAATCAGCTGTATGCACATACCATAACTTCTGAATATCTAACTCCTCTACCAGAGCTTTTTTAATTCCCCAAAAGTGAATTTTGGGCAACTGATATTTAGAGTAGCCTGTGTGTATATACCAAGATGATCACACAAAGGAAGCAAAAGCATAATGTGTAATGTGCACTGGGTTGATATGCCATTGCTTGTGTCTGTATGAGAGGAGATAGCTGGCCTGAGGGTAAGGAGGTAATTGTCCCTCGCACTGTACACTAAGTGACAGGGATGGAGCAGTGAAGGAGCAAGAGAGATGACAAGCCAGGAAGAGCAGCAGTAGGCAACACATGATGCCACGGCTACTGTTGGCCTACATCTCCCATCCCCCACAACTGACTACTGGCCAGCTTAAGGAATTAGAGGGATAGCCCAACAATAGCTGGGCACTTAACACTATCAACTACTTCTATTGGTGCCACTCTGATATTAGTGGCAGGGGAGGAAACTTGGCTCTCTTAAGAGCCACTTATTCCTAGAGTATATTTTCCATTTACGGTAAAATATTAGCAGTTTAAAAGGCATAGCCATTAAAAAATGCCCTTGTTTTCTCCATATATCCTTAACCCCTTAAGGACCAGTGGACCCGGGGTGTGTGGTCCTTCAAGGACCAGATAGGGAAGTTCGACATGCCGCCCCATGTGATTGATCACGTGTGCCGGCACGCCGAACGAGGGACTGAAGGAGATTGCTCCGGTCTTGGAGTGATCAACTTCAGTCCCCCACGAGCGCGGTGAGCAAAAGTACGTGACTTACCAGGACTGTCACTGGTCCTTAAGTGCCGGACCAGCATGACGATCTGGGTACGTCAATGGTCCTTAAGGGGTTAAATATCTGTCACTATGTCTGCTGTTCTTATGTACAGTGTAACTGAATCTACTATGCTTTTAATTGTCTAATTGTCTCAAACTTTTTGCTCAAGGCAACTCTAGCATTTAGCCCTCGATTCAATATACCCCGGTAAAACACCCTGGTAGGACAAAATTGGATACTGACTCGTACACAAACTGTGTCACCGTCGGTATTTCCGTACCAACTGATACCACAACTAATGTTGGGCTACCGAAACTGACTTGTGGCCAAATGTCCGTTGTGTGTTTTTTTAGTTCCCAAAATGCACACTAAATAGTGTTAGTAATGGGGACATCAAAGGAAAAGGGCTAACGACTGATGCTTGACACACTGTCAAGCACAAAGCGTGAGCTCAAACACAGAGTTGGCCTCCCCTAACCCTACAGTACCTCCAGCAGTAAAGTGCAACAGTACTAGCCCTAACACTTTCTTAGCAACCAGAACTGTCATCCACTGTCTGTTTTTTGTCATCTTGCATCTCTCTTCTTCTTTCTCTTCATCTTGTCTTTTTCTCCTCTGATCTTCTGCTGTGACCAAAAGATGTACCTGTAAAAAGTCAATATTAAAATTGGTTTAAAAAAAAAAAATGTAAAAGTAATGCATTTGTTAACCCTTTGATTGACAGAGGGGTAAGCAGAGCAATGCGCTGCATACCTCTCTGGCACTCAAAAGGTTAAATCTGTGCCAGCATTCCAATAACTACAAATAATTGTGGACCCAATACAAAAAAATATATTACAAATCCATGTTGCATAATATATTTTAGTCCCCAATGAAAAAATAGACAGAGTATTAAATGATGCTGTCGCCAATGGTGGTGGCAGGATTGCAGGCCAAAAATCCCCCTCCTTCATACCTTTTGGCCGTTGCCCTAAATTGAACAGACACTGGCTTTTTTTTTTTTTTTTTTTTATAGCCAATCTCTGTTCAAAATGGTTTCCAGCCTACCACTGGCTAGGATGTGTACTTACACACCTCCCAGCCAGTCTGCTTCTAGCAGGTGGGATGCGTTGCATACCCAACTGGCACTCATAGGGTTAATTCTACTCACATATAACAATTTTTTTCAGTACTTTGGATGCATTTATATGGGGCTTAGGGTCACATGCGTTTTTTTTTTTTTTCTTCCCCCCCCCCCCCTTCAATTCCTGCATCGGCAGGTTTAAACATGCTTTAGTGGACTCTGCGCCCAAAAAACTGGATGCAGATTTTCACCCGTTAGATTGGGTCCCTTAAGGCATGTTCCTGCCGAACGCGTGGGATTGAATGGGAATGGGAGACTTGTTTTAATGGGATCCAATTGGCCAAACTTTAGCCCCTGAAGCGCATTTTTTCAACCGGTAATTTGAATGGCTTACTGTGCTTGAAAAAATGCCAGCAGGTATTTTTTGGCCGTCGGGGTAAATTGAATCTTAGTCTGTTTTCAGGGCACACCTAAAATGTAGTTTGTCAAGGAGTAAGAAAGAGTACAAATACAGGCATATATATCACAATGAGAATAAGAAAAACATTATGCATTACAATTTCCATAACCACATCCTTGAAACTAAACATTGACATTTTTGTCACAGCCTTTATTAAAATTAAGGGGCTCCCTAAGTGGATATCCATGAATGTGCCACTGCACCCTAACTGAGAACAAGTGGTATACAACAAATGTATAATTATCTTATACAGTAGTTCACTGAGATGTTTGTCAGAAGCCATCATGTACAGAGGAGACTGCCCGAATGCACAGAATGCTGGGAGTTCTGTGCTGGGAACATTCTGTGCTTTCAGGCAGTCTCTACAGTGCATGACTGTATCGACGGCAGGGCACAGAGTAGGACTGGCCCCTTAACATCACCAAGACCTTGGCCCGTGTACACGTCCTTTTACACTAGTTTGGTGATAATCCAAGTGGTCTAGAATGAAAACGAGAGAGACTGTATATCAGGAAAGGACAGCCTGAATCCCTCCAGGAGGTATTGGACTACAATTGCTATCATACTCAAAGCTGGCTATTAAATATTGGATTTGTAATCCAATATTGGTAGAAGTGTTTCAGTTTGCCCTACCCTGTTAGTCTTAACAATCCATCAACAGATCTGGTCCCTAGAACATATTTGTTCCGTGAAGCTGTTACATCAGGTTCAGATTGCTAGTGGATCTCTAAAATAATGTGAGATGCAGTGCAGAAGCATTTGGTGAGCCAAACTGAATATTCTTCTCCCTATCATATTTAACATTGCTAAAGAGAAAATCTTACATGATAGTAGCATTCATGGGGTTAAAAGCCCCATTTAAATCAATGGGTATTGTGAGAATGTTTCCTTTATCCCATACTAGTTGAAGAGCCCATTACATAGGCCACAGTGCCACTGCCAGCCGGTCGCGGGGCAGTCATGTGCAGTAGAGACTGCCTGCACCGTGGCTGATACAGAGCTGGACGCTCTTTCGGAGCGGAGCGTCCAGCTCTGTATCAGCCGCGGCGCAGGCAGTCTCTACTGCACATGACTACAGCACGCGTAGCAGTCTCTACTCCGCATGACTTTGTCGTTACACGCGTCTTAGCAAATTATTATATAGGATGATGTAGTTGGTTTTCCACAGAATTAAGGTCCATTGTACCATCTGTCGATAAGTCTCAGACCTTGTTTACTTCTGCAGAACCTGTACACATTGTGTGTCCCACTGAGATATCGGTTATTAACAAATAATTAGTCTGGTAAAACCTTTGAATTCTTGCAATTATCATCTGTCAGATAACATTTTTTCCATGGCTTCTAGTGCCAAAATGAACATAGTTACTTTAAGAATAATTTAATCTATCAAATTAGTTGTATATTCTTATATGCAAAAAAAGAAAAAAAATTTAGGACAGCCTCTTAATTAATTTTAGAAACAACAAAAACTATTTCAATACATTGTATTTTATGTACTTCTGTATTACTGGAGCAAATCTAATTCGACCTGATTGAACATGTCGAGTCCTCTTCAGATTCCTTTGTTCAATCTGTCACAAAGATTTTGCGTGTTTGCTGAGTCACACACTAGAAACTAATCATAGTCAATTATTTTATCATGCTAGGACCACAATTTTTCATTACTTTTGATAGTAATAAAAAAAGAGATTCCAGCATATATAACGATATTAAAATTTAGTTTATACTATTAACCCATTGAGCTACAGGCGGTATGGGCCTTCCGTACCCCTCTGACACTGAAAGAGTTAATGTTCCTCCCTTGAGAAGTACATTTTAAATTACACTGACACCCAAAAAAATGTGTTTTATATAAATGGTAAATTTTGTGTACTTCCAGCTAGTATCTGTAAAATGTAGTTATTTTATATTAGATCCGTAAACCCTGTTGCTGAACTTACATTTAGAATTCATGTGTAAAGTGTCCTATATAGACACAGTCTTGTTAATTGTTTGTGCACAGCTAATGCTTTTAATGCAATCAGACTAGTACCCACTGTCCTTCTATTTAGAAAGACTGGTATCTTCTCTCAGACCTAATAACAGACCATAAAACTCTTATCACGTCTGTGTCATCTATCAGGATTGCAGCTGTATTTGGAGCCTGGAGAATGTAGAAATTAGACCACCAAGAGTGCATTTACAAAACTATATTTTAGGCTTCAGAAAACAGAGAATTTTTATCAAGGCTAGCCTTCAACACAGTGTCTTTAAAGGGATAGCAATAGATCATTTTTACAAACGTGCATCTTGTAGTTATTAAAAAAAAAGAAATTAAATGACCCCAGTCCCATGTCTCAAACCTTTATGGCTTGAGAGATAATCGTAGTTAAATTTCCCCACTCCCTCCCCTTTCCCTGACGTCGGCTGTCTAGCTGACTGCAGGGGAAGCCGGTCCCAGGACTGGCGGAGGCTCTTCAGTAGAGCCGAGATCATGTTATTGAAAAATAAATCCTTCACTGGAACGGTCTACAAAGTGTGCTTGGAGGCTATTCAGCAGAGCCGAGATTGTGTTATTGAAAAAGAAATCCTTCACTGGAACGGTCTACAAAGTGTGCTTGATTTGCAAGCACACTTTGTAGACCATTCCAGCAAAGGCTTTCTTTTTCAATAACGCGATCACGGCTCTGCTGAATAGCCTCCGCCTGTCCCGAGACTGGATTCCCCTGCAGTCAGATAAAGAGCTGACATTAGGGAAAGGGGAGGGAGGGGGACTCATTATAAATATGGCATTAGTAAGCTGATGTTAATGCCTGGAATGCTTAAAGGGATAGTAATGTTTCATAATAAAAGCAACTCTAATCATCATAGTATTTGGGCATTGGAGAGTGTCATTTCAATTCTGTCAATTGTAGTTCAAGAATAACTGAATGATAAAGTATCCTCCTCCTGCCCCTTTTACTGATGTAACTCTACTCAGCTTAGAACAGCAGGGAGTGTCCAGGTAGATTGCATTGAGGGACAGTCTTCAGTTAAGATAAGGGAAAAAGCTGAAAAACCTGTCAAGGGGGGCACAGATTTCATTGTTCTCACAGTAGAATATTGACCCTTGATGTGAGCTGTCTGGTCTATGGACTGGATTCCACATCTGAGGAGTGGTGGCTTACACTAGGTAAAAGGGGCGGGAGGGGGAAACTTTATAATTAAATTACTCTTGAACTACAACTCTCACACTAATGAAATAACACTCTCTATGTCTCAATTGCTATGAAGATTAATTGGAGCTGCTGTTTTTGTGAAACTTTACTATCACTTTAAGAACAGACTATACCTGGCATTAAGATTCTGGCAAAACATCTGTCACAAAATTGTTACAAATAGTGGCATTTCTTTATAAATTCGAGGCACACTTTTTACAAACCTTCCTACAACCATTTTAACACTTCTTTTCTCTTATCTCCACTTTTATAAATCTCCCCCAGTATTCCTTTACTTGTCCCTGGTAAACCTCTGTGCTATATTTCCTACCTTGGAAATGTTTTTACTCTCAAATTTTTATTTTTCGGCAGATTTTATCTAATATAAACAAACTTTAGTCATACATTTTTATATAATCGTAGAAAGTTAGTTTGAGGGTTTGCATACAAAGGCATTAAAGAGAGATGAGTCCCTGATAATTGAGCAGCCCAGCTCTTCAGCAAGACAACCAATTCTGTCTAACTCCTTCCATGTCTTATCTGCCTGGTAGTGCAATGGGCCTGAATGTCAAGATGTTCCACACCCTTCCTTAAAGGGATAGTAATACTTCGTTTTAACTTCATGTTTTTTTAATGCCTACAAAATAAAATAAAGAATGATATAAGTCTTATCTCTCAAACCTTTATGGTTTAAGAGATATTCACAAACAAAGTATCCCCCCCCGTTCAACCAGATCAGAAGGGAGGTGCTCAGGTAGACTGCAGAGAAGGACAATCTTTAATTAAGATAAGGGAAAAAGCTGAAAAACTTGTCAAGGGGGGCAGGGCTTTCATTGTTTTCATACAAAGAAAATTGTCCCCTTCTGTTATCTGTACTGTCATACAACCAGACTCACATCTGAGAAGAGATGGCTTACACTAGGTAAAAGGGGTGGGGAGGGGAAACTTTGCTTGTGAATATCTCATAAACCATAAAGGTTTGAGAGATAAGACTTATATCATTCTTCATGTTTTTTTAATGCCTACAAAATAAAATAAAGTTAAAACGAAGTATTACTATCCCTTTAACTCCTAAACCTTTTGAGTGCAGGGGAAAGGAGGTGGGGAGTATTGCTTCACGATGCATTGCTTAACCCTTTAGGATTCAGGGGGTTAATTGGGGATTGTAACCCCTTAAATGTTTCAAGAGGTTTAACGCTTTGCTTTACGTGTCAGAGACCTCTCTAACATTCAGAAAAGCCCTTTTAAATCATTTGCTCCAATATTTTATCTTGGTTTTGAAATGCTTCTAAAATGTATTGATTATATTCATACCTGGGAACTTCTTACTTGGGGCTGCCCAGAGGACAGCCCACTAGTGCCGATGAGGGTAGAGAAATTACGCGATTTGCGTCATTAAAAAGGGGTGGGGCTTAATCACGAAGAGGGACAGGACTACTAAACATAAAAAAAATATAGAATAGGGAAGGGGTAGAAGAGGGCGTGGAGTGGGAGGAACAGGGTGGGATTGAGCACAAGTGGGCAGGGTTTCCTCACATCCGGAGAATCTGACTCTGGGTTTGACAATGAATTACCGGGTCTCTGGGGCAAAACCGGAGATTATATTTGTTAAATGTAATTTGCTTTTGTCTATCAAAATATTCCCTGCTGACAACAACCAGTGCAGAATGCTTCACTGTAAAACTGTATCAGGTATCAATTTGATAGGGGGCTTTATTAAAATGTCTCCATTCGGGCCAAAATCACTAAAAAGATTTTTCCCCCTGAGAATTATGGTTTGTGACAAAAGTAGCTGTGGGCTCTGCTGTGAGGGGATTTGAGTCAAAGCAAAAAGCTGTACACAACTCAACCTCATTAATGCTTCTCCAGTATAAAGCAAAGCATGAGACTTCTGCAGCATCCAATGTGGTCACACTTCCTGTGTGTGTGTGTGTGTGTGTGTGTGTGTGTGTGTGTGTGTGTGTACACTAGCGTTCCCTAAAGCCACTTTAATATAAAGGCAATTCAAAAATGTTACTCCTGTTTCTAAGGGAAATGAAAGGGATTCTCTGTGCTAATGTTCTGCTTACACCATCCCAGAAAATCAATAACTAATTGTGGATTGTAAAACAAAGCTTAACACCAGATGCTGTGCTTTACTGAAAAGTACAAATTAGTAAAATAAATAATGTAGGAAAATAAGCCTTTTGGTTTACCCTTTGAGGAAATGAGGTGTGCAAAACATTTCTTCAAGGGTTTAAAGTCGTAACATGCAGGACCTTATTACGTACAAGAGACAAAAAGGAACACTACGACTGCTAGAGATTTTTTTTTTTAATTTCTCCTCGATGCAGTTTGTCCATATTCCTTGTTGATAGTTGGAAGGAAAATGCAGAATTTCTCTGTCATTCTCCATATGCCTGACAGTCATTGCTTTAACACTGATTTAATATATTTAGCTTTTTGTCAGTGTTTATCAACGAAAATCCTGTTTAAAATCTTGCTAGATACTGTGAAAATAACTTGCTATCAGTTGAGCTATTCAACACTTTCTGCTTCTGAACCTTTATGAGCATACACCTAAGAACATGGAGAGAGAAACAAAAATAACCTCAGATCTTCCAGTGAATAGATTTCCATGATATTGGATATTGGATTGGAGACTGAGAGCAAAAGACAATTTGATGTATTACTAACGCAGTGGTGGCCCTTGGACCTGTGCCGGTCCCTGGCATTGTCAGTGCTGGTCCCTGGCGTGCTTTATGTGACCCCTTGGTTCAATAGATATAAATGGCTTGAACCTTTAATAGCAATATCCTTGTTACTTTAAGTTGGAATCCAGACAGACCCTGGATTCAAAATAGCTGAGATACACCCTAGTGCAATTCTGGCAAAACCAGTTGCACCTAAGGAGACAAATAAACCTTTACCAAATTAATATTAGTTTAAATGGGGCTTTAAACCCCTTGAATGCTAGAAAGGTCTCCAACACATTGTTTTGAAATGCTTTTGAAACCACCATAGTATCCTAGGGGTTATAAACCCATTTTAAATACATTTACATTTTAATTTAGCTTATGATGATGTTTTCTTTGTTAAACAGGCCAACTGAACCTGATGATGTAAGGTGTCTGGGTCTAATCATGCCAATGGCAAACCCCCTAAACAGCAATGCAGTGACAATGCTAGGAAAGGCAAATATAGAAGTGACATCTCCTAACTGTACTAAATGTGTACTGCCCCATACATAATGAAAATAGACATTCATTGTGGTATTTGGATCATATCATATATAAGATTAGCCTTGTTAACTAGTAGTTTGGGATCTGGATTGTTTGCTGAGGTTAAACCTAGTTTTAGGAGCGTAGTTGCTATTTAACAGATAATGTTTTGTGGGCTTTCTAGGGTAATAAATAATGTAAACAATTCCACCTGACTGCTGGCCATCTGTTTAGTTGCATTGTATAGAGTAGGTTCTGGCTATCTAAGGCTACCATGGGCCTCTTGTGCCGATTGATTCTTATGGGTCACTGCCAGTGCTAAATGGTATGACTGTACTGCTGCTGAAATGGGGTTTAGAGAGGGACAGCAAGCGTCCTGTTGATGTTTCAGTGATTTCTAGCTTTGTATGGAGAGACAGAAAGCAATCTTACCACCCGTCAATAACCCATGGGTCACACTGAGTTAGAACTATTTCTAGTAATGTGTTCAGACCTATAGAATGTAAGCTTCCTGCTTACAGTACCTGCTTCCAGAGGTCCTTGTAATTAGTTGATTTTCTACACAAATTCATATTTACTGGAGAACATTTGTAATAAATTGATCCTCCATATTTAGTTTTTAACCTGTTAATGTAGGCCATGTGGATGAGAGGGTGTTTAGAAGAGTATTTATTACCAAGTGCATTTTTATTTGTAAATAACCTCTAAAACATTAATGTCTACATTAGTAGCCATTAGGGTCCTATAAAAAAGAAAACTGGGACTTTTTAGAAATTCATCTTTAATAATTTAATCTATAAGCACAAAAGGCATTCACCTCTTCTGTTTAGAGGTTTATTCCGTAGTTTTGTTAGGCAGTAACCAGCATTCTTCATCTACATCAGTGTTTTTCAACTCCTGTCCTCAGGACCCACTAACAGGCCAGGATTTGATGATTTCCTTGTTAGAGCACAGGTGAGTTAATCAATGTGAATGAGCCTCTGATCACCACACCTGTGCTCTAGCAGAGAAATCCCTAAGTCCTGGCCTGTTAGTGGGCCCTGAGGACAGGAGTTGAGAAACACTGATCTACATTATAGCAGCATTATGTTTCAGTGTAGTCTTGCATCAAGATACTAATACTAGGACAGGGGAAAATCCTTTATACTCTGTCTAGAGAAAGGATTGCATTTTGGATACACCCCTCCATACATTCTGCATATATGGATACAAATGAACAAAAGGAGCAATACTCAGACTTTGGAAGAGCAATTCCGCTTTTTGGGACTATTTCAGCAGGATGTACATCCTGGATCAGATCTGCACGTTTACACTGATATATGAGTGACTTAACCAAGGTCTGCATTGCATCCATTATGTACGACGGCAGCCCTGTTGTACAATATAATTCATCAGGTCTGTGCACCTCACCGGTGCTAAAATGTTTCACTTGTTAAACCTACCCAAAATGAAAACTGATCCACTTCCCATCAGTGTTTTTCTTCAAATGAAAAGTAATGCTGCCTACTTATAAATTCCCACTTGCCTAATTCAGGTCAGAAAATACTAATGGCCACTGAATAATATCAGTGTTAGTGGTTGACTAAACTGTATCACTAATTACTACTGCATATCCTATCCTTGGAAGTGGACGTGATTTGTTGTGTTGAAGGGACTGCAAGACTCCAAGCTCCTCAGAGGGAAGGCTTCAGCAGGAGTATAGGGTTCTGAAGTCCTGTAACAAAAACTCATGTCCAATTTTGTGTGCATAATTTTGAGTACTAAATGAAAATTAATTTTGGAGAATCAGTCCAATCAGAATTAATTCATATTGGCTTGTCTTGGAGTCTTAAGAGTCTTTCTAATAGAATCAAGTCTGCCTCTGTGAACGTGATATTCAGTACTAATTATAGATTAAAGGGATAGTAATACTTCGTTTTTTCTTTATTTTATTTTGTAGGCATTAAAAAAACATGAAGAACGATGTAAGTCTTATTGCTCAAACCTTTATGGTTTATGAGATATTCACAAGCAAAGTTTCCCCTCCCTCCCCTTTTGCCTAGTGTAAGCCATCTCTTCTCAGATGTGGAATGCAGTCCATAGACCAGACAGATAACAGCAGGGGACAATATTCTTCCTATCAGAACAATGATAGCCCTGCTCCCCTTGACAAGCTTTTCAGGTTTTTCACTTCTCTTAATTGAAGATTGTCTCTCTCTGCAATCTACCGGGGCACCTCCCTTCTGCTCTGGCTAAACAGTGTTACATCAGCAAAAGGGGCTGGAGGGGGACACTTTATTATTGAATTACTCTTGAACTACAACTCTGACAGACATGAAATAACACTCTCCAAAGTCCAGATACTATGATGATTAATTAGAGCTGCTTTTATTATGAAACATTACTATCCCTTTAAGCTTTTGAGAGCCAGAGAGGTATCTGACACATTGCAGCACAGGGTTAACAGAATGACTTGCTCATATAGATATTCCTTGTATTTCAAGGGGAAGTAAATCTAACTTTCTTTTGCATACCAAGTGCAGCTCCCTGTATGTGTCAATTCCCTATTTTATTTTATGCATTCTGTAAAACCCATGATTTATGGACCAGAAGGGTGCAAATCAATGTGTAGATTAGAGGACAAGAATCATTTTTAACTTATTTTTCCTCTGATTGCTTTAGTACAACCACACATTTGATACTTTTTTTTTTTTTTAAGTAAGGCTTAGTAACCTGTGACGTGCCAGGACCATAATCCATCCATAAAAAAGGTAAGGCCTCTGAGGTGGAGACTCCCCTCTTCCCTCCAATTTACATAATAAATTAGGTTGTAAAAAAGACTCTGGTCCATCAAGTTCAACCTTTATCCCATAACCAAGAGAAATGAGAATTATATGAGCTTTCCTGCTGTCAAATAAGTTAGTCTTTATCTGAATTTCCTGTTTTGCCTACTAATATACAATATAACCTTGTATGTTCCCTCTTGAAAGAAACCTATCTAATATTCTTTTTAATGTATCCATTGTATCTGCCATTACCGCATCCTTGGGCAACGAATGCCACAATTTAACAGACCTTACCGTAAAAAACCCTTCCTTTGCTAAAGTTGAAACCTTCTTTCCTCTAATCTTAAGTACTGTCCCCTGGTTATTTGATCAGGCCTTGTAATGAACAGATCACATGGGTGATCCTTGTATTGACCTCTCATATGCTTGTACATTGTGCTAAGATCTCCTCTTTTTTTCTAGACATTACTCAAATGTCAAATCCTTAATTCATTTTGTTGCATTTAGCTGTACTTTCTACAGTTCTAGAATGTCGTTTTTCAGAACTGGTGCATAAAACTGCACTGCATATTCGAGGGGAGTTCCTACAAATGTTTTGTACAGTGGTAACATTATGTTATCCACTCTTGCTTCAATAATCCTTTTTATGCAAGACAGGACTTTGTTTTTGCTACTGCTATTTGACACTGGTCACTGCTTCCAGGTTTGTAGTTTGCAAGGATTCCCAGGTCTTTCTCTAGCAACGAGTTCCCTAAAATGATTCCACTAAGTACATAAGTAGCATTGGGATTTTTTCTTCCCAAATGCATGATTTTACACTTTCCTGCATAAGCTTCATATTCAATTTGTTTTCCCAGTCTATCATGTAAATCCCTCTCTAGAGAACAAATTTACTGTTCTGACTGCATTGCCCTACATAATTTAGTGTCATCAGCAAATATTTATATTTTGCTTTCTATATTTATTTCCAGGTCATTTATAAACATATTAAAAAGCAGTGGCTCAAGTACTGAACCCTGAATTACTCCACTGTCCACTGTATTGGAGAATTTACAATTTCCCTATAGTTCAACCAGTTTTCATTCCAAATGCAAATATTATCCCCCAACCCCAATTTCTCAATTTTATACCCCAGCTTTCTGTGTGGTACTGTATAAAATGCCTTTGCAAAATCTAGATATAACATCTACTGTTTTCATTGTATCTAGGTTGCTAGTTACTTCTTCAGAGAAGCTCAAAAGATTAGTTTGGTACGGTCTATAAAACCATGTTTGTTCCTGCTAATATTATTTTCTGCTTTTGTAACACTGAATATAATCCCTTATTATCCCTTCTAGCATTTTTTCCACTACAGAGGTCAAATTCACAGGTCTATTATTTATCCCCGCCTCCACTGTTTCAAGTGACCGGCCTAGTGAAAGTCACCTACAACACTCATACATGTTCTGATTTATCTGGATCATCTGCTCTTTACCTTTCAGGGCAGTCGCTTTCAGTTCACTACCATTCCTTTTGGTTTCACGTCTGCTCCAAAGATCTTCACAAAGGTCATGTCCATTTTGGCAGGCACATTCACACAAAGGAATTTCCTTGACTCCTTATCTAGACAACCTTTTATTCAATACTTTTTCAGAGGTGATCCTGTGCTCACATCTTCAGGAGGGTGTCCACATCACATACTGCCACAACACTGTTGGAAATTCAGTGTCAAGAAGCTTTCCTTTCTTTGTTTGATATGAGGGAATTTCAGTTGGACATTCTCAGGAAATAGTCCAGAAAACATTCTCACCTGTCTCATCTCATATTCCTGTCTGCAATGATGAAGAAAGCCCTTTGCTGATCGCTTCTGATCTCCCATCTGACACTGGTACATCCATTTGTCATTCTGGAGTGGGTAATGATTCCCACGGACTCCAGCCTAAAGGGCTGGGGGGCTACCCTGGGTCCCCTGATAGCTCAGGGTCTTAGGACCAGAGAAGGAGTGTCTTCTTCCAATCCATGTCCTGGAGTTTAGGGTGATTTGCATAGTGGTATATCACTGGTCTCCAGCTCTTTCTGGATTGCCAGTGAGGATCCAGTCATACAATATGACAGAGGTTGCTTACATCATCTGTCAAGGACGAAGTAGAAGCATTCACCTTTGTTGGAGGTTTGGAATACCCTTCAGTGGGCCATCTGGTGTTATGACTATCTCTGCAGTTCACATCCCAGCCATAGAAAGCATACTCACAAACTCTCTAAGTCGCCAACATCTGGTATCGGAAACTGGGATCTCAGCCAGAGCATTTTCTATCTCATTGTCAGGAACTCCCATGTGAACCGAAAAGTTCTACTGTTCTGTGCCAGATAAAGGGTTCCTCTGGAATTCACAATGGATGCAATGTCCTTACCTTTGAATTTTAAACTAGCATATGTGTTTCCTCTGATCTCCCGGATCCCCAGGGTACTGAGAAAGGTAAAGATGGAGAGAGCTCAAGTTATCTTAAACACTCCCTTCTGGCCCACTGAGCCTGGTTCCCTTAGGTTCTACCATAAATAGAGAAAAATTTCTGCCTCCACTGAGCCCAGACCTTCTGACCCAAGGTCTGGTAGGTCACCTTCAGTTGGAAAAGTTGGCTTCGAATGCGTGGCTCTTGAAGCCGGCATCTTGAAGGGTTTTTCAGACTCTCTCATCTCTAACATTCCCCAAACTAGGCCGCTTTCATCCAACCTTTGTGCAGGGAGTAGTGCATACCTCCCCTTTTCGGCATCACACTCCCCCCTCTTTTAACTTCTTAAGCTCAAGGCAGCTTTTTTTGGTCACTGTGTTTCTTTGGTGGGTATCCAAACTTAAGGTCTCATTTTGCAAGTCCCCTAACCAGTTTTCTCACCAGGGCAGGGTGGCTTTGTGAACTCCTAGTGGCTTTTTTGCCCAAGTTTGTAATAGGGGTTCACATCATACAGGAAATTATACTTACTTTCTACTGTGCAGCTCCTTACACTATGTAGAAGGAGGATCTTCACCTTTGGGATGTGGTAAGTTGCTTGAAGTACTTCGTTGACCACACGTAGCCTTTTCACAAGTCAGATTCTTTGTCCTCCCTGAGGGGACTTGCGTGGGCCAGACTGCATCTAAAATTACCATTTCTTCCTGCATCAAGATGAACATCTGTCAAATATATGTGCCCAGGAGGAAACCTGTTCCTTTTTTAGTCATGGCACACTTCACCAGACCAACGGGTACCTCTTAGGCCTACAAGAATTGTCCACTGCTGAGCAGCTGTATAAGGAGGCATTGCGGTCATCTTCACATACTTTAACCAAATATTACTATCTAAATGTCCTGTTCTTGGTCGAGGATAGCTTTGGACAGAAGGTCCTTCAGGCTATGGTGACTTTGTAAGGATCTTGCTATTCATTTTTTCATCTTACAGTATTCTGAACCCTATGGGTTCCTGTTCTTGTTCAGCTGTTTAAAGTATACTTGGGTGTCCATTAATACCAGAGGTTCATATTGTACCAATTAGTCCTGTGGAATACTGGTCTCTTGTTGAGGAATCTTGCTGGATGCTTTCGTATAACCCCATGGTTCCTGTGTTCCACATTGGACAACAGAGAAGAGCGAGAGAAAGGACTTTAGGGAACTTATAGTTAAATCCTTTTCTCTTAATCCATGTGGAACGCAGGACTCCCACAGTGGTTATAGTCCATATGCAGAGAGGTCCTCTTGAGAATAGATTGGGGTAAAGTGGAGGAGAGTCTCTGCCTCAGAGGCCTTAACTTTTTTTGATGTCCCTTGTCATCCACTAAGAGGCAACTTTACCCCATTTTTCCTCTGTTCCACATGGACTAACAGAAAAGGCTTTAACTGTTAAGTTCCCTAAAATCCTATTATTGGAATAAATGGTTCTCTTCATATTAAACAACTGGTAGTCTTAGCAAGCTTAACTACTAGTAACAGCTCCACCCATGTCCTATTTGAATCATATTAACATTCTCTACATGATAAAATATCCAGCAACAGACTACATCATATTTCAAATACAAAATAAAATACATTTTCAGTATACAATACCACTACCTGACACATGCTAAGATAAATTATTCTGTTAAACATATTAAAACCCTTATTCCAGGACTAAAATTCCCCTTTAAAGGTTATTATATAAAAAAAGAACAAAATGATCAATAGAATTCACTTATTTGAATCTAGTAATTCCAAAGAAAAGAAGCAACCCTTAATTTTAGGATGAATAGAATCTGATTTAACAAGTAGGCAAGCATGATGTGCAATTACAAGGGGCATTCAGCCGACTGGAAGGCAGATGGTATAAAGGAAGTCTGTAGCTTCATTAACGAGACACAAACAATGGGATGAGTGATATGTTTTGCCCTGGGACATTATTGATTATTGGGGTTTACTAATTTACTTACCCTTTACATTTGTATATATTTCATAGTGATCCGCAGAGTGAATATGCCTGCAATTGTAACTCTGAGCTATGGTGAATGTTAATAGCTTTTGCTTTAAAATTCAAACTGCCTATTGGACTTGGATAACAGCAGTTCATGTGGTGCTTCCTCCTGACTCAGCATGAGTCTTGCTCTGTGCATTTTAGCTTTTCAAAGACCATGGCAAGATTATCAGGTATTGTGCTGTCTGATTCCTTACCTAAAGTACTTTTTCTGATCCTCATTTTGATGACCGATAACTAGGGTAACTCTGCCATCTTATTTTACCCTTTAATGGGGAATAAGTGGATTTTTATTTCGGTAGGAGGATTTTTTTTTCTATAGTAGTATGTACTTAGTACGTGTGTGTGTGTGTGTGTGTGTGTGTGTGTATATATATATATATATATATATATATGTTAAAATAAGGAAACGGCATTCAATTTTTTATTGATTGGCTGCAGCTTTTAGTTAGACACCATGTACCAGTTTAACCATAGGTTTGAAGGGAGTGCCAGAAAAATATCATGAACCTCCATCTATTGAAATTATTCTACTTGCTAACAAGTCCCCCTCCCTTACCATCCATAAACCCACAGATGTATTGTTAAGGTACTTACAAATGTTCAACGTAATCTAATGTTTCCCTTGAAAACTCCATTTGCCACCTACTGGTTACATTTATTATAAATTAATAATTTTAGTCTGCAGAAATAAAAGTTAAATTGTGCCTACCTCTGGAAACCCTTGGGGAACTATGATTTAAAGCATTATACCACCACCCCCTGGGCATTATTTCAGACTACAAAGTACCATTTTTTATTTATGTATTTTAATATACAATTTATATAGATTGATATTAATATACTTTTTTAAACATGCACAAATAGTTATCAAAATGAAACCTATACGTGGATATTTAAAGCAAGGCAGTCAATGGCAACTATTTGGCAAGAGGACAAAGCACCATTTGCCTTGTGATCAAGTGACCACCTGCATGTCGGCCCTCCTTTGTTCCAACGCCACAAACGATAGTACGTTTAAAAAGAAATAACAATAGGTGAGGGAGGGTGAGAGGAAACCAGTAAAGTGTTAGCATGCTTGTAGGGATATTAAAAGCAAAAGGGGTGAAAGAGTGCTACATACAATGTATATGAGGATATGAGCAAGGCAGGACCAACCTCAATCATCAAATATCTCAATACCACCCACCCATTTTTTTCCAATGCAGCCTCTCTAAACACTTTTGTTATTAATAACAGAGGAGTGTGTAAGGCCCCCAGGCCAAGACCATGGACCCCCCTGCTGCTTAATCTACGGGGGGAGGGTCCTTTTACCTGAAGTTGCCAGTATTTATTGATCTCCATTTAAGTCTGCTTATAAGTTGTCAATTTTTTTTTTTTTACAGTGAAAAAGTGGAAACGGGCTGCATGAGTACTCTGGAGCTGGGCCGTTCCAGCAAAAGGGGGTATGGTCATCCATGAAGGGAACAATAGGGTGCCATGGTAACTTGGGGGACAGGTTTTAAGAGTTAAGTCTGTATTGGTGAAAAAGGAGGGCTGGGGAATGGGAAGGGTAAAGAGGGTGGGTCTGTTAGGAGTCATAGTACAAGGGGAGTGTTTTTAGAAAAATATTGAGATAAAGGGTTAAAGAAAATGTCTGTCATCCGGTGTAGCAAACATTGCCCTACCAGTCTCTTTTTGCCATGTACAGCCTTTGAACATTGTGGGGCAAAACTATCAGACAGAGGAGCACATTTAGAGTTAAAATTTGTTTGGTGGGCTAGGATGGTTATCTGCATGAGCAATCAGGCATACACACACAAACCTGCATACATACACACTTGCAGACACACACAAATACATACTTTAAATCAAGTCTGATCATGCTGTGCACTGTCATCTCCAGATACATTTAAATCATCTGATAAACAGTTTATGATTCTCCAACTGGTACTGGACTACAGCTACCATCATCCTGAGTCCGAAGCTGAAAGGCTGAAGTAATGGGAGTAGTAGAACAACAGGACCTGGGGAGCCACATGTTTTTAAAGTGTCTTGCTTCTCCCCTCTTTCCATCTCATGAGGGGTCCTAGGAAGAGAAAGGGAGGGGCATGGCATTTGGTATGATGTATAGTACCTCAGGGATTTGGCAACCCGCAGCTCCTCAGCTGGTGCTGGACTCCAATTTCTGACATTTGATGGCTGAAGTGCGTATTTATGTTTGGTGTGTGTTTATTAATGTATTTATGTTTGCTTCTGTGTGTGTCTGTGGCTATGTTTGTCTTCACATTTGTCTGTGCATCTGCTTGTGTGTGTGTTTGCTTGTATGTGTGCCTACCTTTTTCTGAGAATGTTGGATTTGAAATACAACTGGAGAGCCACATGTTGCTAATTTCTATTTTACTCTATGCAGATTCTCAATTAAAACTGTCTGGTATGCCTGTGACATTTAAACATTGTATTTTTATATTCCAGGCATACAGCCATGCTTCAGACAGTTGCAATAAAATGAATGTATAAACATAACTCCCAAGTGTCCCTCTTTTGGAGGGACAGACCCTCTTTGAGACCCAAATCCCTCTGTTCCTCCTTTGCAGACACTCCTGGACATCGTCCTAATTAGACCAGTGGGTTTTGAGGTGGTATCAGAAGAAAACAAAGTGCCAGTACAATTCTCACTGGATAAAGAGCTCTAGAACTAGCAATAAACTGGAAACAATGGATCTCTGTACTCACACCGTTGTTAGAAATCGCATGCAGGGAGATTTGGACTGCTTGTCTCTGCTCAAGCACCAATGCATATTGATCCTCCCAAAAAGCTTCAGATATGGGTAGAATAGCTCTTCTTATGTATAACACTATTGTATATGTGTATTTCTATATAAAATAAAATAAATGAGTGTGTTAGCAATATAATAATGAACTCTATATGCAAGCATATAGAGTTCATTATCCGTTTGATGAAGTGGCATGTGAATGCCACAAAACGCCCTGCATGAGATTTCTAACACCGGTGGATTGTGCAGCACATCGTGTGAGTACAGAGATTCATTGTTTCCCTTTTTATTGCTAGTTTTAGCACTCTTTATCCAGTAAGAATTTTACTGGCACTTTTTTTGTTTTTTGGTCCTTTGGATGGAACACCGTGTGGAGCACCGACTGAACCCATAGTAGCTGCTGAACAACTCGGGAACATACCCAAGTGGAAGTGGGGAAGTGAAATAGCTTCCATCTTCTTTGTTTGTCTGTCCTGCATTTATGTGCTTGATGGACCAGCTGAATTTGTGAGTACCCAGATTGAGGGGTTTGGAGTGGGTTTGAAGTTGCATTTACATAATACTCTAAGGTGCCTCTTTCTTTCTGTTCTTTCCCATGCTTCCTCCATATTGCTTCTTTTCTTCAAAGGTTACACAAAACCCAGAAAAGTCAAGGCTCTTTCAAGAAGCAGTTTTCACTTTGCTGGAAAAACAGGTTCTGGTGCTGGTCCAAGCCCAAGAGTGCTTTTCAGGTTTTTATTCCAACCTCTTCACAAAGATCCTGGCAGTTTTTGCTGTGTTCGTCCATGCCCAAGACATTTTTCTGACTCCTTCAGAAGACCTCTTGGCTCACCATATCCAAGAGTTTGCCTACATTTGGGTGTATCATGCCTAGATTCTCAATGTCACAAAATTCTCTTCCATCCATTCCCAGGTATTAGTGTTCCTGGGCATGAGATTCAACACCCTTCAGGGGTGGCTACATTGCGCACATCTGGAGAAAGGAAGACTCTTTGTGATTCTGTATTGGAACCTGGTGGCAACAGATGGCAGCTTGAAGGGCTGGGAGCAGCCCTGGGTCACCTGGGTGCCCAGGGCAAGTGAACAGGGAAGGGGAGTTTTCTGTCCATCGATATTCTGGAACTCAGAGCAGTTTGTCTGGCTCTTTCATTGGTCTCGGGCACTTTCAGGGACTCTACTGAGAGTTCAATCGGTCAACTCCGTGGAAGTGGCATACATCAATCACCAAGGGGGAATCTGCTTGCACTGAAGCTCACGTTCCAGCCATCTCAGCCATACACATTCCAGGAGTGGAAAATCTAATGGCAAATTGTCTTAGTCATCAAGTCATAGATCCTGGAAACTAGGAGCTCTATCCAGAGGTGTTCTCCCTGATATTGCAACACTGGGAGTTCCCTGAGAACAGGAAGGTTCAGACATTCTGTGCTTGAATGAGTGATCCTCTGGCCTTCTCCATGAATGCCATGACCGTTCCATGGAGTTTCCATCTGTCCTATGTGTTTCTCTCGATTCCTCTCATCCCCAGGGTGAGAGGAAGATCAGGATGGACAAGACAATTGTTATTCTAATTGCTTCATTCTGCTGCTCAATGCACTCTATGGCTTAAGATTTGGTCTGCGGACCAATTGCAAAAAGTCCATGTTTTGATCTGAACTGAAGCAGATCATTTAGTGATGCTACTGGGGCCAAGACAAAATATCCAACGGAAACTGCATCTTTTTCATTCCCAGCACCAAACGGAGACGCAGAGGCCGCAAGGTTCGATTGCCTCCCACACAAACTCCTCCACCAAGCCCAGTTAGCAGTGCCAGCCCAAGTGAGCAGCTCCAAGGACTGTCTACCTAGCAATCTTCCACATGTCTCACAGACCAGTGGGTTTTGTGGGTAATCTCCAGGGTACTGAATAGATTTTCGGATCCTTTCCACCGTATTGTTTCTTTTTTGTCAAGGATGCCAAAAGAACCGAACAGGGCAGAACTATTTCAGGAGGCAGTAGAGTCACTGCTGGCAAAGAAGGTTCTTATACTAGTACCTCCCCCAGAATGGGGGTCAAGTTTTCATTCCAACCTGTTTGTTCCCAAGAAGGACGATGGCTATAGTCCCGTTCTGGACCTCAAATGTCTCAACAAATATGTGGTAACTATGAGCTTCAATATGGAATTTTTGCATTCTATCATAGCAGCAATGTGCCAGTGGAGTATCTGGCATCTCTAGACCTTCATGATATATACTTGCACATCACTGTCCACCCAGACAGCCACCTCTATCTGTGATTTGCCTGCGGCTCGGATCATTACCATTTCACAGCTCTGTTTTTGGACTGGCTTCTGCACTTCAAATATGCAACCGGATCATGGGGGCCTTAGCAGCCTTCATTCACACCCAGGGCATTTTCATGACACCCTATTTGGACGAGCGTTTGCTCAAGGGTTCCTCAGATGAGCTCTTGGTCCAGTACATCCAAGTGCTTGGCTTCTGATTCACCAAGGGTCGATTTTGAACACTCGTTCCCAGGGATGAGGTTTGGCACCCACCAAGGGAAAGTTTTCCTACCGGAGGAGAAAATTCTTGCACTGGCATATATGTAATTTACCCCACTGTCCTATTAAATTTGATACAGTTGTTCTACAAGACATTGTAGTGTCTAATTTACTGTGTTTAATTTTAGACCACTTACGTGATCATGTGATATTCTAATTCTGCAGCTGGTTGAATTATAATATAAATGATTATGCAGCCAAAGATGAGAGCAGTTGAATATGTTAAGAAATCAGAGCATTAAAAGATAATGTTTGACACATGAAGAGGAAGGGAATTATTTTAGCCTGTGGTTGGTACATAAGCTAATGGTCATTTTGAGGATAGAAGCCTCTGAACTTTGAACCTATCAAAAAGGAACAAATGCCCTCTCATTGATATATGGTAGCAGAGACTAAGTAGTAATTTACAATTTTGCAGAAAAATGCATTGAATTCATTTTGTTGCTGTGACTTTTAAATTCGCTTTCACAGCTGATGCCCAGCTGGGGTTCACTGAATCCTGAAGAATTGTTGATTGACTCTAATCAAGTCACATTCTGCATTGTAATGACATAAATGAAGGAAGTGTTAAGACATGAACTAAACTGGAGAATGAGAGACATTAACCCTTTTGGCACCAGAAAGGTTTGCAAACCTTGCAGAGCAATGCTTTGCACATATTCAGGGCACTTTATGGTTAAAGATGGTTTCAAAATATACACCTACAAATGTATATCAACAATTGTAATCTGTTGTCTGTCTTTGTTTCTCTATAAATTATATATTAGCAATGTGGGACAGCATTACTCGTCATTTATTTAGTAATGTACAGTTATTGTTTAGTTGTAGTGCATTTCATATATGAGAAGATGAAGGTTGTGTTGTAGAACACATGTAAGTTATAATGTTAACCCCTTAGATGGCTGCTGTCATGAGTATATGACCCTCCGTGGGTAGAGGCACTACTCAAACGGAAGAGAGGTAGGGCATAAGATGAGTAAGTGGTATACACAATGGATGGCACTATTGAAGGAAGAGGAAAAACAAATATCACCACAACGGCCTGACACAAACCACCACTCCTCCAGTTCACAAAATTAAAAAATGTATAAACTAGTCTGGCGCTACATTGGTGAATTGGAATGTTATGTAATACACAAATAAATCACATTTGAATCGGCACACAGACCACATAAGTTACGTATATAAATTATTTTCTCTGTAATACAATATAACTCAAAGGTACCATGGGGAGATGACCGCTCCTCCCTGTAGGCTGCCTCAGATAGATTTGTTCCACTGTCCTGTGCACAGGCTGAGAACCTTTCTGCTTAGATAAGACTAAAATCCTATTATTACATTGCTGTAAATATCAGACGTATTTCTCCTGAACAAGCCTTCTTTCAACAAGCACTCAAACATTGGTCTCGGAATGTCTGGACTAAAATCCATAGAGCAAAAAAATAAGCTCTCAGAAGACCTAGAGAGAGTCTTCCAAGAGGCCTGGGCCTGTAAATTTGGTTTGTAATGCACATCCTATCCTCTTATATTTTAAAAGGCTAGATGTATATTTGTCCGATGCAGTCATGCCCAAAGCACAGAATGCTGACCCTTGTACACGAGCTTTTGCAGTCATGAGCAGTAGAGACTGCCGATGCAGTCATGCGCAGTAGAAACTTCCCAAACACACAGAATGCTGGCCCATGTGCACAGGCTTTTACACTAGTTTGTTCTATAAAGGAGAACATGGTCACGTGACCACAAATTCTCTGGAAGTGCTATACCTACCCTGGGGCAGCCACAAGGCAGAGATATGCATATCTCCTCTGTTCTACCTGAGCATAACATACAGAGTCCCCTTGCTTGATACTGTCAAAATCGCTGCAAGACTTTTTGTATCTGAAGAAAAAAAAAAACACATGCTCAGTGCACAGGGAACTGTTTCCATCAGGAACGATACAAACATAGGGCCACACACAGCTCACACATACAGAGAAATAACAGGAATGTGTATACAGGTCCCTCCCAGTCACACCCCCACCCCTGTGTTGTGGTGCATCAGCAATTAGACTGTACAAGGAGGTGGACATTGAAAGATAATATACAGCACAGAGTGAGAGTCTCGGTATCACTACAATCCTTGACACACACCTGCCAGAAGGACAGGAGAAGTGGCTGTGCTGGGAGGCCTTTGGGCTTTATATACTAACTAGTTGAACAGCCCGTTACACGGGCCACAGTGCCTCTTGCAGCCGGTCGCGGGGCAGTCACACGCAGTGGAGACTGCCCACGCCTCGGCTGATATAGAGCTGGACGCTCCTTCTGAGCGCCCAGCTCTGTATCAGCCGCGGCGCCGGCAGTCTCTACTGCGCATGACTGCCGCACGCACAGCAGTGTCTACTGCGCATGTCGGGCGTTACACACAACTTAGCGAATTATTATATAGGATGCACCTTACATCATAACAGCATTTATCAACATCGGATCAGGGTAGTAAGTGAAATGAGGTCTTAATGTGTTTCCCTCTGGGTAGTGTATTTTCATGGGGGTATGGGTTAACTTTTTCAGTGTGAAAGGGTTAATCATTGCAATGGCTTCCTCGCCATCTGGTACTCAAATAATCTTGAGGAGGATGCATTGTATTTTAATTTCTTTTCAGTGGAAGACATGATAGGGGTGAGGTACTGGGGGAAGGGTGTGTTGGTGGTGGCATAATGAGTGGGGAGAGTGGGTTGAGCACTGTTATGGTAGGAACGCTTCTGAGGCCTGTGATGTGATATTGGTTGTGGTGACTTTGTAAGGAATTGAGGACTGTGATTTGGGGGGAGGGGAGAATTCTCATGGTGGTCAAGTGATAGCTCTGATGGTTGATTAGGGGACAAATAGCAATTCCCCTAAATCACATTAATTCAGATACTGCTTTTATCTTCTTGGCAGCCTTTAAACGTTCCTCTGTGGGGTCAATAAATATATAAAAGCTAGAATAGTTCAATTTGGGGCATTGTTTTATGCTGTAATAAAGAATGATGTAAAGTCTAGTTTACTCAATGCATGTTAAGTCTAGCTGGCAATGGCTACATTTCAGCTACTGATTATTGAAATTTAGCCACTTCAAGAACCTCAAACTGTTGAAGCAGAAATTGCCCACTTGGGGCTAAAATGACATTGGAAATCCAGAGAAGGTGCAATGTAATCATTGAATAGTAAATTAATGTAAGACCACTTGGATTATATATATATATATATATATATATATATATATATATATATATATATATATATATAATGTATGTATGTACATACACATACATACATAAAATTAGCTATTACGTCTGAGTTTTTTTTTTTTACCTAGGTTGAAGTGGTAGTTTCCAGTCATGTTCTGTGGATTGTTTTATAATATCCTGATGTGCCCCAAAGTAAACTTTCGAAAATAGTGAACTGCAAAAATGTGATGGAACGAATTAAAACATAGCTATGAGTTCTTTTTCTGGATAATAATCTTTGTATATCTGATACGGCTGCAGCATAATCATGACAAAGTTATAGAACATCCCATATGCTTTATATTATTGCAACTCCAGGACATACTTGAAAATGAGAGAAATCTCAATGTATTCTTCCTGGTAAAACATTTTCTAAATAAATAAATAAATAAATAAAGCTTTTAAGTTAGTATTTCTGTCAGTTTATGAAAAATAATCATGTGCCTCAAATATATTGGTTATTATAAATTATTTTAGAATTTTGTTAATTTTTTAAACCATTTGAATTTGTGAAAAACAGTGTTTCTTTTTAGCATTCTATAAACTTCTTTCTGTCCTCTTCTTAAGATTTGAGTCATTCCTTGCATTTTAAACTGTGTCCTGTTTTGCCAAGATGAAGGAAACACAAGATCTGTAAGAAATAAATCATCCAGTTGTATAGGAGCTAGAGAATCTGACTTCCTGTATGAGTTTTGAACTGAGATTTTCTCACACTGGACTTGCAGTTCAGTTTTTACAATCTTTAGGATATCTGCCAGTGTGAACTCTGCAGAGCCTTTATTATTCTGATTTGATGAAATGTAGTGTAATTCTCTGATAACCCGAGTAGTGGGGAAACCATGCACAGATGTGTTTAAGCTCCCTAGGGTGGGACGTTTACACAGCCCTACATGCTGTTGGTTAATGTATTCATTAAAACAGTGCAGCTGGTTTTAGTCAGCTGTTTTCAGCAATGTTCTGGCAATCTGCCTCTGTGCTTTTGTTCACTTTTGTCCAGGCGGAATGTAGGGAAATATATTATTAGAACAGTGTGTCTGGTGTCTGAACAGTTCCTGTTTCTATTGCCCCCACAAAAATACCATGTACATTCCAGATCGAAATCAAATATCTCTTCCTGATATTTGAGAATAAAAACTTGGAATGAAAAAAGTTAATATACTGTTCTGTTTTGTGTGATATTTAGAGCAGCAATTGGGTAGCTAGTGTTATTCTTAAATTATAGTTACATTTATTTTGTAAGTGTAGCTGTTCATTATGAATCTATATATACAAATGTGTGC
This sequence comes from Rhinophrynus dorsalis, assembly GCA_037306005.1. Taxonomy (NCBI): domain Eukaryota; kingdom Metazoa; phylum Chordata; class Amphibia; order Anura; family Rhinophrynidae; genus Rhinophrynus; species Rhinophrynus dorsalis. Next base: position 155,665,193 of record CM074718.1, on the reverse strand, counting down.
ATTCCTAACCCTTTGAATGCCAGAGATGCAATGCGTTGGATACCGCTCTGGTACACAGTGGGTTAATCATTGCTTTCGTGAAGACTGTGCAAAGGATAAATATGTCCTTTATATCACTTTTCTCAGACCACTATAAAGTGGTTGATAATTTGAAACTACACACATTAGCCAATGTTCAAGAAGATATTAAAAATATTAAACTCCGGGCTGGATTTCCCAATAGGCAGAGTAGGCAACTGCCAAGAGCTCCAAATTTTGAGGGGAGCCACAGCTGTGCTGGCCACACCCACATTCTGAATGGAGGGTGTGGCCAGAGCCAGGTTATTTAACCCCTTGGATGTTAAGTGAGCTCCATCAGAGGGGCTTAAATCTTTTGATTGTTGTAGGCCAAGGGTATTTTCTGTGCCAGGAAACGGTGTATGGGACTCAAAGTGGAGTCATGTGAAGAATTTGGTGTGGCCATGGTAGGATGACCACATGTCCTGGATTTTAAAAGATTGTCCCTTGTCCCGGGCAGACCCCCTTCTGGGACAGTACAGCAGGCAGGTGTGAGTGCATCTGCACGCACAGTGAGGCAAAGACTTTTGGAGGATGGCCTGGTGTCAAGAAGGGCAACAAACAAGCCACTTCTCTCCAGGAAAAACATCAGGGACAGACTGATATTCTGCAAATGGTACAGGGATTGAACTGCTGAGGACTGGGGTATAGTCATTTTCTCTGATGAATCCCTTTTCCGATTGTTTGGGGCATCCGGAAAAAGGATTATCTGGAGAAGACAAGGTGAACGCTACCATCAGTCCTGTGCTGGGCCAACAGTAAAGCATCCTGAGACCATTCATGTTTGGAGTTGCTTCTCAGCCAAGGGAGTGGGTTCATTCACAATTTTGCCTAAGAACACAGCTATGAATAAAGAATGGTACCAACACATCCTTCAAGAGCAACTTCTCCCAACCATCCAAGAACAGTTTGGTGATGAACAATGTCTTTTCCAGCATGATGGAGCACCTTGCCATACGGCAAAGGTGATAACTAAGTGGCTGGGGGAACAAAACATCTAAATTTTGGGTCCATGGCCAGAAAACTCCCCAGACCTTAATCCCTTTGAGAACTTGTGGTCAATCCTCAAGAGGCGGGTGGACAAACAAAAACCCACAAATCCTGACAAACTCCAAGCATTGATTATGAAAGAATGGGCTGCCATCAGTCAGGATGTAGCCCAGAAGTTATTTGATAGCATGCCAGGGCAGATTGCATGAATGGAACATACAAATGGCACACGCAAGTACCTTCTTAATGTCTGTCTCTGCCATTTGTATGTCCAATTCAAGTGCTGTCTTGTGAGAGGGGAGCAGAAGGCAATTCTGTAAGGGTTGCTGTGGCACTAGAAGGGAGGTGAGCGACCAGGGGGAGGAAGGCAAGTGGAGTCATTGCTCTGTCTTTTGGGCAGGCTTAATGTAGAAGGGGGGAGCTCTACCGCTCTCTAACGAAGAGGGATAAGGTTACATTTTTTAGGATGGGGAAAATCATCTAGCTTTCCTTTTTCAGAGTTGATGTTGGAACTTGACTGTTCCACTTAAAGGCCTTGGCTCTCTCCGTGGCCATGCATCGCACTCTGTGGTGGCTTTAGATTTGCTTGGGTGACCAATCTTCAAATAATCCTTTGTTTTCTCTTCCTTTTGTGGTCAAATGGTTGTTTGGCTGAGAATTGGAGAAAAAAATCAGTCACTCTACCGGAGGCAAGAATAGTTTGTTGCCTCAGGTTATTCCTAAGCTTTCCTTTTTCACTGTGAAAGATGCATTTTTTTTGTTATCCCTGCCAGTATGTTTTGCATCCATGGCACCAATTCCATGTTGAGGCAAGAAACCAGCTCAGAATCCCAAGGCTGCTGAGCCCACTTGTACATGACTCATATGAGTCTAGTCAATAAGAGTTTTTTGTTTTTCATGGCACGTCTAGCTTTTCTGAAGCAGACCAGTGGATTTTGTGGGTAGTATCTGAAGGGTTTTGTACAGATTTAAACTCCCTTCTTTCATGCCGTGTATTTATGTCCAAAGTTCCTAGAGATCCTGAGCAGTCATTTATTTTAATCCACTGAGTGCCAGAGTATTCCACCAGGTCAGTGGGCTTATCCTAGCCCTACAAGAGTCCACCCATTGCGTTGCAGCTGTGTAAGACGGCAACGTGGTCATTCCTTCATAAGTTTGACAAGCACTACTGTGTTAATGTGCTGGCTTAGACTGAAACCATTTTTCCCAAATTATGTTTAGGCTGCTGTCCCTGTGTAGATGTTCCTCCTGATTATAATTTTGTCCATTAACCTGTGTGTTCCTATTCTTTGGTTTGCAGTGGTCTTGTTTGTTGAAATCTAAGGTTCATGTTGTACGATTTCATTTCTTGAGGAACTGGTCTGTGTTTGGAGGGGTTTTTCCTCTTTCCCTCTCTGGATTCTTGCTGATGCTTTGGTGCATACCCATGGTTCCTGTGTTCCATATAGTACATAAGAGAAAAAGGGATTATTGCTTACTCACCAATAAATACTTCTCTCTTAGTCTATGTGGAACACAGAACTTCCCTTCTGGACAAAAACCCAGTGGTTTGAGTTCCGGACGGGTGTGGGGGGGTATCTTCTTTGACTCTCTGGTTTAGGGGATTCCCTTTCTTGTTCCATTTCTGCTTCATTTCCTTCAGCTTTGCTATGCATTAATCCTGAGCATGTTCTGCTGTGGTAAAGTGGATGGGGGAAGGAATCCCCACCTCAGATACTTGTTTGTTTGTTTTGTTTTAAGTGCCCTGCCCACCAGGAGAAGGGGACTTTACACCAGAGTTCCTGTGAGAAAAGGATTTATCCATAAGTACACAAAATCCCCATACATAGATAGATATCAATGAATAGATATATATTGTTAGAGCTATAAATATATAGAGGTATAGACCGCTGTATAGATAGATATGAGAGTGAAAAAACAAGGAGGCAATGTGGTAGAATTCTGAGATAAAAGCAGCTAGATGCAAATCAATATTGCAACCATATGGATGTAGGGACTTAAGTCTGTCTATGTAGCAGCATGGAAAAAATATTATCTTTACTCTGTGGGATTAATTCTTTCACTTTCATTTTCAATTCACTGAGATCTTCTCCATGGACTTTATTGAAGTGTCTCAAAACACTGTTTGTTCACTTTCTTTCTTTTATTGCAAATGTGTTCCAAGGTTCTTTTCTTTGGTGTCCTATTTGTTCCTTCTGTATATCGTAGACCATTGGTTCTCAACCCATGCCCTCAGTGGCTACTAACAGGCCAGGACTTGAGCATTTCCTTTTAAGAGCACAGGTGAGTTATCCTTATAATTGAGCCTCTGATCAACACACTTGTGTTCTATCAGGGAAATTCATAAGTCCTGGCCTGTTAGTGGCCACTGAGGGCACGGGTTGAGAACCTCTGTCGTAGACCATACCCTATACTAATGACCACATGTAGGTTTTAGGCATGAGATTTAGGTTTCTAATCTTAGTTGCAGGCAAGCCCACATTTAGCTGGAGTGATGGCTCCTGAGCAGTGGGTTGCAACCTGCAAAAAACATATTAAGCCACATCTCCAATTTGTGAATGCCCCTTCGGCTGTGCAACTCCTGTGCTAGGTAAGATCCTAAGTGACACAGAAATTATTTCCAAGACAAGACTATAGTGGTTGTGAATCAGTGAGGATCTGCTCACAAATACATTGAACTGCCACCCATTTCTTTTAAAACTTGGCTTTTTTATTTTTATTATACTAATAAACATTTCAAACACTGGGTGGTGCACCCTTTTTTTCTCTAATGCCTTTGTACCAGTGAGAGAGTATTGCTTTAGTGGGGAGCAGCACCTACCTTGCAGATTCAGATGTACTGTGTGTATGGACGTTGCATGAGCTTTTATTCCCTGAGGAAGAAAGTATATTGGATATTGTTGGGAGGATTTTTAGCTTCCTTTGAATATAGCTCAGGTTGGTCATTGTGTAACATTTCTGTTTGATCACACACATCACCCGTATATAACCTTTTGAAGGTGTTGATGGATATCAGAGCAAATACCATAATTATTGCTCCTTTTAATTTTGCAGGTTACATGTCTTCAGGATTTCTTTGGAGATGATGATGTTTTCATAGCCTGTGGCCCAGAGAAATACCGTTATGCACAAGATGATTTTGTACTGGATCACAGTGGTAATTATTAAAACTCTTCCTAAAAAGTTACACTAAAAAAAATTAAGCAAGAAATAAACTTGAATGACTAATTAAATATACACTTTAAAACGGCTCTGTCATTAACACAGTTTTTAAAGACAGCAATGTCACGAGATTATTTTCAGTTATTCTTTATACTTTTTATAATGTATGGTGGCATTGTAAATGTCTATATTGTTCCTGCCCATTTTCGCTACGTCACTCTTGTACCATGAGACCTGAAAGCTGGTCGCTTGACTGGACGGATGCCAATGAGGGACAAGTGTGTCTCTGTATAAGGAAAAAACTGCCCCCTTTGATGAAGGGGAGCAGGATTTTCCTTATGCTGACACAATATCGTCCCTCATTACGATCTGTCTGGACCTTTCATACTCTGCACTCATGTGACATCCATCTTGGGCTTGATATATATTAGGGTCTCTTTCCCTATATTCATCACAGTGCCCTCCTTGCTGCCATTATATGCTGGTCCTGATGCTGTTCACAGTGCAAAGAATTCAGCATTCCAGAAGAATAAGCTGTACAAGCCCATTGTTGTTTGTTAGTTCCAATATGCATACCAGGGAACCTCTCCGGATCTCCCCCCAGAGACTTTGTTTTTTTTTATAGTTAATTGCCAGGTCTGGGGACAGAGGCGGTCTTGAATGTCCTGGGTGACTCTGCCCACTTCTTATACATTCTGCCTTCTTTCAATGTAAGCCCTGCTCACCCATTTAAGTCCCATCCACTTTTATTATACTTTTATTAATTGATTCTCCTCATTTACAAATGCCTAGTAGCACCCCATGAGCCTTCTATAGGGGACTCAACAGAAGAAAGTACCCAGGTTTGGTATAGGAACTTGATGAGCTCCCCAATGAACATTGGGTACACCCATTTACAGTAAAATGTCCCTGCCTAATGCTGTAATGTCTCCAATTAACCAAACTCCTTAAATCCACAGATATCATACCAAACTCCTACATTCCACATATATCATAAAGATAAAGAAGAAAAGATAAATGAAAAAAATAGCTGATTACATTAAATAAAATGAGTCACTATTTTTAAAGGGTTTGTAATTGCTGAAAAAAACCCAGCTCAGATTGATCCTCATATAATGTGGGCCATGTAGCATGTAGAGCTGTATTTCAATATTTTCCATTTTGTAGTTCAACAGTAGTTCAATTCTAAAGTATACCCCTCCCTCCCCTTTCACCTACGTCACACTGACTCTCTAAGCCGGTCCAGTGGTGCTCAGCGAGTGAGCATAAGGAAAATCCTGCCCTCCTTTGTCAAGGGGGGCAAGGATTTCCTTATAGTCAGTGGATGAGAATTGTCCCTCACTGCGAGCTGTCCTGTCACATGACCGGATTCCACATCTGAGGGGAGGTGGCATACAGGAGGTGAAAGGGGCTGGAGGGGGATAATTTAGAACTGAATTACTGTTGAACTACAAAACGGAAAATATTGAAATAAATAGCATTACATGGCACACATTATATGATGATCAATCGGAGCTTTGGTTTTTTTTTCAGCTATTACTATCTTTTAAATTAATTTATTTTGGAGGTCCTGTTAAAAATATAAAGGTGGAAATCAGATGAGCATGAGCAATTCTAACTTTATTTTTCTTGATCCAGCACTTCAAAATGCCAGATTTTAGTTTGCCAGACTATGGGGATAGCATATATGATGGGGAATTTTCCCAGGTAACACTGTTCCAAATATACAGAGTTGTAAGTAGGCAGGATCAATGTTTTAGAAGTTTAACTAAATTGAGTTGCAAATATCAATAGTTAACTTAGTGGAGCATTTACTGTGCCACAGAACAAAAAAATGTTTGATATAGAAAAGTATGGAACAAGGTGATAAATGGTGGGAGGTGGACTGGATATACTGTAGAAGCAGGGGAAATATAAATAAGGGTTGTTGGTAGAGGAAAATGTAGTTGTGAGGGTTTAATGGAGAAATGTGTGACATAGGAAGACGGTGGGATCGGAAAGTCAAACAAGGTGAGAGGAAAAGAGAAAATGAAGACGGAGGGAAAGATACGATTTTACTGTACATTGTTGGAAGTTGAAAAAGAGAGGTTGAGTTGAGGGATAGTTACAAGGTAAGTGGAAGTATGGCGTTCAATGGTGATACAGGGTAAGAAAATGCTTTGTGGGAAGGCAGGGGATTGAGTTATAGAGAGCGTACAAAAGGATTGTGAGAAAAGTAGAATGTAGTATAGAGGGCAGTCATTTTGTAAAAGCTCCACTTTTGACTTTTATACAAATGGCCAAAGAAACTCTCCACAATATGATGTATGCAATGGAAACCCAGTTACAGTAGGTCCATTAAGGGTGACATTTATTGCACAATACCACACAACATATAATGCAAAACATACCATATACAAAATATGAGAGGAGTTGCCCAAACAGTCCTAGACTGTGATCTGCCCATACAACAAAGTCAATCTTGCTTTGTACCACTAGTTTCTCTTTGTCTCTGATCTCCCCCCTCCTCTCTCTCCTTCTTTGTCTTTGTTTGCGTCCAAGTTAATTGATCTGGTGTATCTTGCAGAATGTCGTGTTATGAAACCTTCCTATTCGCGTTCTCCAAGACAATCTGGTTCCAAAAGCCCTGGACCATCACGTCGCAGCAAATCTCCTGCAACAGGTAAGGAAAGGAGTAAACACATCGTCATTCGTATCGGGAAAGTTTCTAATAACCAATTTTATTTATTTATATAAAACAGGAGACCTTATTTATCAAGCTAAAGATATGCCATTCTGGAACAAACTGGGTCGTAGGGGTAAAAGAACATTATCATTGATTTAAATTGGTCTTTTAACCCCGTTTAAGCTACAGGTCTCCAACACGTTACTCATGGTGCTCTAGATTTGCTTCAGGACTTTACCTCTTTAGTTTGATGAATGAGGCCCAAGGTTCTGACAGGTCAAAAACCTTTGAGAACCAAAGGGAGATGCAGGCATTGCAGTATGAAGAATATCCTTCTGGTTCTCAATTGTTGATCACTTTAAGGACCAGAGTGGTGTACAGCACATTGCTTCACAAAGCATAGCAGATCCCTTTGGTCCGTAACCCCATTGAATGTCAGAGGGGTACGCAACGCATTGTAGAGCAATGCGATGTGTACCCCTCTGGCACTCAAAGGGTTAAAAGAATTTGTACAGACACCTAAATTTTTTGTTTATCCAAATATGTGTTTTAACCCTTTGAGTTCCAGAGGGGTGCCCAATGCAATGCATTGGACACCCCACTGGCACTCAAAGGGTTACCTGCCAGCTGTAAACATATTATTTTTCTTAGTTTATATATCGCCAACTAATTCCGCAGCGCTGTACAATAGGGAATAGACATACAGAGGTATTAAATAGTACAATCGGATCTGGAGGACGGAAGGATCAGAGGGCCCTGCTCATGAGAGCTTACAGTCTAAAGGTACCCAAGGGGCAGTATGCACAAGGAAAAGAGGAGCTATACTGGGGCAAACCAGCTGCACCTTCAGGATTAACCAAACTGTTTCATTGATTTAAATGTCTGTTAACCCTTGAATGCCAGACACCAGGGGAGTCTGCTGACATTTTTCCTGGGGGTAGGGGGCACAAAGCCATAATATGACCCCTCAGGCCATCCCTCCCTGCCCCTTTATTTATATGGAGGGGGCAAGTGCCCCGCCTTGCCCCCTCCCCTCTGGATGCCCATGCTAGACACATCTCTACTGCATTGCAAAGAAATGTGTTGGATTCTTCTCTAACATGCAAGGGTTAAAATCCTCCTTTTAAATGTATGGAAGTGGCAGATTTATTCTTGTTGCAGTTGGTTTTCCTCAGAATTGCTGAAGTTTGGCCTTTGTGCAAATGGCTTTGTTTGGCTGTTTTGTATTTGAAACAAGCCAAAGACTAATAGCCCATGGTCAAAATAGTTGCAGAGACAGCCAAGTAGCCCTGGCTGGAGTAGGAAAAACCCAAGGAGGTATTTATCAGCAGACAGATATGTTACACCAGGTAATGGTGCACTCAGGAAGTGATATGGGAGAGGGCATTTTTATAATAATAAATGTGAAAAGTTTTCAGTTCTGATGACACACATCCTTATACCACTACAAGCATAAATAACTTTAAATATTAATGAACATACTGTTGCTTTAAACCCTTGGATGTTCTCTGTGTATATATATAAAAGAGAAAAGCTCATTGTATAATTTATGTCTCTATATCTCCTCAGGAGACACACACACCCAGGGGCGGCAGTAAGGAGGAGTTACTGCTCCCACTGGGTGACTCCATGGGGGAAGTTGTCCCGCCCCCACTATCCAGCCCGCCCACCACTATAGAACTAACCAAAAAAACAAAATAGCTGCCACTTGCGCCTACACACACACACACACACACACACACACACACACACACAGACACACACACACACACACACTATCCAACAGAGGAAAGAAAATTCACACACACTGCCCCACTCACACACCACCAAACACACACACCACCAAACACACACAGCACCACACACACACACACAACACATAAAGAAAAATGCAGCAGGCTGCGTGGGAAAAAGGGTCAGACAACGCAGGGCCAGGGAGAAGGGCCACAAGGTGGCCTGACACAAAAGTAAGTGGAGACCACCGGCACACTAATTTGGTGAGGCCTCTGGGAGTTAGGTGGGTAGACCGCACAACACTACTGATGAGGCCACAGCAAGCAAAGTGGTGAGGCCAGACGCAAAACTAAGCGGAGGCCGGCCACGCTCTAATGTGGTGAGTCCGCTGGGAGTCAGGTGGCTACACCACAGAACAGTAGTGATGAGGCCGCAGGGAAAAAAAAATAAGCAGCTTGTCCGCAGGGAGGCCAAGGTGGCAGGGCCGCCGGAGGCTAAGCAGCAAGGCAGCTGTAAGGGAAGTGGCAGCTCTGCAGAAGGATAGCCACAGCAGCGCCACTGTGACAGAGGAATGCGGCCATTACAATAAATAGTATTGCCATAAAACCTCCTGGCCTGAACCAGCCAGTAATTTAGATGATGCACAGGGGGACAAATAAAGTTTCATAAAATCCACACTAGCGTATTTCAATTCCTGTACTGCCATACATCTCTTGCAGTAAAGGTTTACACCCCCTAAAATGTAGCTTTGCGCTGTGTAATACGATCAAGATCCCTCTTACAATTACAGGAGTTCATTATTTGGCAAGATATGCTCCGTTCTTTACTTTATCAACCCTTTTAGTGCTACAGTGGTGCCCAACGCACTCATTTGTAATGCATTGCACACCCCTCTCACACTTAAAGGGATACACATTTTCTCAAAACTTTACAAACTATATGGCCAGTTCAGGAAATGACTTTGAAACACTGCAATTTACTCCTGAGGTCCCTGCTTTCCCCCACGGATCTGGTTATTGAGGGGGGCATTATTTCCACAGCTGTGGTCATTGGGAAGGCTGACAAACAGCATCAGAGGAACAACACATTCATGCACTTGTCTGTTCTACCAGCAGCAGTACCCGGTGGGACTGCTATGTCATATCGAGGCAGAGGATAGGTGTGAATGCTGGCCTTTTTGCTCACATTAAGGGAGGTCCTACACAACACTGATCGGTTTGTTAGGATTCATGTACCTGAGCACACGTGTTTTGCTCCTTCTCTACATATGTGGCACCAGGGACACCAACACCACTGCATAAAGCCTCTGATCACAACTAAATGGCTTCTTTGTCAGCTACCTTACACATGACGCACAATTTAAAGCCACCTCGAACTGAGTGAAAACATTTCATTGCTAACTTATGGATTTTGTTATTAATTCAGGTTGCACCTCTATTAATAACATCAACTGTATGAACATTGTCCAACTCACCAACTTCTATTCATGGACCTGCATCAATAACACAGCCAATAAGTACGTAAGGAAATGTTTGTCACTGAGCTCTACTAGCCTTTAAATTCTGCTTTACCCAGAAGCAACATGACAAACGAACCATTTCATTGCAGTCACAGCCTTTCTGTGCTGATACATCCTCTCCGTGCATGTTGTGGATTTCTTTCAATGATTACTTGTGAGACTTCTCTGATATTAGTTTAGTATTTGTGTTTTGGCCCCAAATCTCAGGGTCAAGGGCAAAATTCTTAGAGACGGAAAGTCCATTGTTAATCACTATATTATCTGCACCAGTTACATACCTCCCTATTGTCCCTCTTTAGGAGATCACAGGGATCCGTACCTCCCAGGTGTCTCTCTTTAGGTGATACTAGCAAAAGGGCCACAGTGTTGCCTGTGGACATTAAGTCCTTTCACTGCTTGAGTGCTATTCAAAGCACTGATTCAAAATGGTTTGGGTAAGTTTTGCCAGTGTAAGGGTTAAGTGTTTGAGAACCAAACAGGTTTCAGTGCCACAAATATAGCCAAACCATTGTCAGTCATGTTGAATACCCCTCAAGAACTGAAAGGATTTAATCCCCACGGGCAATCCTGCCCCTTTTGCTAGTAGAATCATATTTGGCATCCAAAGAATGAATAATCCTACAAGTGCAAGAGGTTTCCTAATGCATAGCTTTGCACCACTCTGGCACTTATCGCTTTAAGGACAAAGGAGCGCGCAATGCATTGCAAAAGGGTTCGCATTCATTCAGTTATCACATTGATGTATAGAGCTGACTTCCACATTATTACATAGCAATATGTTGCAGACTCCTCTAGGCACGAAGAGCCTAGAATGTTAGTAGTTTATAAGTACAGTTATATTAAGATTGCCTCAAGTGTCTGTTGTTCGACCTGAACCCTTTGGGTATGGGCAACATCTGTCTAATCAATGAGCTACTAGCCTTTCTTGTACCAAAAGACATAAAAGTGAATTAAGCTTAAAAGAATATATTTAATATCTCTTTTATTAAACACTTTAAGAAGCAGAGGGTTGTACAATGCATTTCCCACCCCTCTGATACTTAAAGGGTTACTTAACAAACATGTTTTTTACTAAAACCGTATTCATTTGTTTTATATAATGCCAATATCCATTCCATCCAGGGAACAAATTGTGCATGAAATAGGCAGTGTGTTTTTTTTTTTTTAAACCATACCAAAAAATGTGGAAAATTGACAATCAAACCCAAAGCCCTCTTTCTTTAACCCTTTAAGTGCGATGCATTAGATACCTCTCTGGCACATAAAGTGTTAAAATGACTGCTAGTTAGTACTGGTAACTTATGACTAAATTCAGTTATTATGCTAAAATTTCAGAGACCTAGCTGTTGAGTGCTGGGTGGTTATTTGGACATGAGCAGGGGGGAAGGCAGAGATCTCTTACTCGCTCATGTCCATATGACTGTACATGTTTGCTCTAAAACCCTACCTCCCCCTCCTACACCTCATATCTCCCTTACAGTTTCATCACGTAATCATATGAGTGTCAGGGAGGTGTCCAGCAATGCATTGAACACCTCTCTGATACTCAAAGGTTAAATTCCCCCAGTGTCAAGCTCCCTCCTCGGTCTCATCACCCCAGGCTTGGTTAGGTTACCTGGCTGCTTTTCCACTTCTTTGGGTCTCCCCCCAGTTCCTTGAGCTCTCAGCCTGGTGCTTTTGTGTATGAGCTGGGCTGAAAGTGTGTGATATTGTCTCAGTAAACTCTGTAACCTCTGTCCATCTCCACTGGAAGTAACACAGAGCCACTGGGAAAGGTGTCAGAGAGTATATGTGGGTCTGTGACTGTTAGTGGTCAATGGAGCAAGACTGCTGCAAAATCTAACTGTATCCCTCTTCGTTAGCAAGAGGGAGATATCTGCCATCTTTATGACTCTTACAATGAGTAACCACCCTCTAACTTAAGCCAGCCCCCTGTGTCTCAGCTCAGTATAGGGTGTCTGAATCCGTTACCTTTCAGCCAGATTGAAGTTCTGCGACTCTTGCTCAATGGAGTACCTGCTCGCTAAATAAATATTGGTGATGGAGACAGTGACACTTGTCACAATATCCACTTCACCAGTATGTATGTAGCCTCGATCGTTAAGCTTTGCAATGCGATGGCATGACCCTAGTAGCATCACTGCATGACTCCATCATATTGTAACTCCACCATATTGCAACGTATATTGGTGAAGTGGATAGTGTGACAAGTGTCACTGTCTCTGTCACCAATATTTATTTAGCCTATATCATTAAAAGGACGTTTGTACGAGTATTCCAGTATATACAAAAATAAACCTACCTAAATTCTGTCTACGAATCAGGGAGAGCTGCAGAGGGAGGTGGGAGGAGATTTGAGGAGTAGGGGATATACTGCAATGCTGTGCCGCCGGCAGCTTGTGCTGCGGGAACAGGAGGTGTCATTTGCAAATTTTAAAACCTTATATCTAACTAGTGTAGAAGCCCTTGTACACGGGCCAAGGTTCGGGTAATGTTAAGAGGCCACTACCTCACTGCTCCACACGATGCAGTCTTGCTCGCCTCACTCACGCCATGCAATCATGCGCAGTTGAGATTGCCTGGAACGCACGCAGTCTCCACTGCGCATGACGGCTTCTGACAAACATCCTAGCGTATTATTATATAGGATAAGGTAAGTTGCTTTAAGGAAAAAAAATGTACAATCTATGGACAATTTTTGTAGAGAGATCAAATAAGACAAAGTGTGTTGGGGTGATAAATATTAAAGCGGAACTACCACCGCATAACAAGTTTATCTTAAATAACTCCACATCTGGCTGCTTAATAGTGGTAGTCGCGAGAATTACCTTAATAAATAGATTTCTCCTTTCTTCCCCGGCTGACAGGCAGGACGGAGCGCGGGCATCTTGCCATAGTGACGTCCGGAACCCTGCTCTGTCAGTCCCAACCGGCTCTAGGAGGCATTGCTAGGAGCTGATCAGCTCCGAAAGGGACTGACAGAGCAGGCGCGCAGACAACACTATGGCAAGTTGTCCGCGATCCGTCCTGCCTGTCAGCCGGGGATGAAAGGCTGTTTCTCCTTTACAAGGTAATAATTCTGGCGACTAGTGCTACTAAGCAGCTAGTCGCAGATGGGGAGTTATTTAAGATAAACTTGTTATGCGGTAGTAGTTCCGCTTTAACTGTTACTATCCCTTTAATAGCCCATTTAAATCAGTAGAAATGTTTGTCATCTGTGGTGCAATTGGTTTGCTCCAAAATCTCTCCTTAGAACATCAGCTTTATTTGCAAACCAATGTTGCCCTGCAACATGCACTGAAAAAATAGCCTTGGTGAACAGCCTCATACCAGACAGTAGGCAAACACGTGTGTTGGTTTTTAGTGCATTATAATCACTAGAACTTGGCCATTTGACTAAAACAAGATTAATCTACTGCTGTGAGATGATAGATTCAAAAGATATTAGAACATAGTAATTCATGTTTGTTTTGTATTAAACTGCAATATTATCTTGTTTTTTATTAAGTGGTGGTGTTATTGTCACTTTCTATGGAGAGCTTTAGTCTAAGACTCAATCTCTTCTATAAAAATCACGAACTGGACACCAGCTTGCTCTGTTACTAACAGATTGATTAAAAAAGAAAAATGTTTGAGCTGTTGTTACTTTTAAATGTAGCATCGACTAGCAGGAAAATCCCTACAAGTTACTTGCTCAGATTTACTTTGAGTATAAAGGAGGTTTAGCTATGTACATGTTCAGACTGATTTGATTTTTTTTCAATTAGATTTATACATTTTATACCACACAGATTTATTTTCTCTTTTTTTGTGGGTCTTCATATGCATTAGATGTATGTGCTAATCATTTTATTTCTTGATGTCTCTACCCTTTGTTATATATATGCAGTAAAGAGGGGTGGCTTCTATTCCATTGGCTATTCCACAACAAAATCCCCAGGTGAGCCATTCAGAGTGTGGCTTTTTACCTTGCCTTTATTAACTCACCTGTCAACTCACCCCTCTGCAAGCTTCATGAGTCTGTTTTGTTTTTTCGCATCTGAGCTTCTCCATCAACCCTTTTGGTGTTAGAGAGGTACCCAACGCATTGTGAACCAATGCATTTGAGACTTTTTTTTTTTAGCACCAAAGGGGCTAAAGCAGCAGATCTCCCCTTCTCATTTTATCCTACTGATTGTTACAACATTTGCAAAAGTGTATACCTACGAGCTGACAATACTGTTTTTTAATCTCTATGGATCCCTAGGTTTCAAAGATACCTGTAATTAAGATTTTTAGACAATCGCCAATATAAGGTTCTACTATTAATCCTATGATCTCATTTTGGAACCCGGTCAGTCTCGAAGAGAGAACTTCCCAACTTCAGTGCTTCAGACGTCCCAACGTGCAGGCTTTCAGTTTACCTTCACAGATAAATGTCATTAACACAAGTGTCATTAGAAATGAAATGTTGTGCTCTTCCACTGAGTGACTAACCATATTTATTTGAGGATATCTTAAAAACCTGCTATGTTGGTGTTAAGTCAGACACCTTTGGCCTATTAAAATTGCAAAAACCTTGGTGATATAGGGAGGTGATGTTGCAGCTTCCTATTGATGGTCTGTTTGATACATGGGGAGCAATTAAATTGGTGACCTCTCTAGAATTTAATGTGCAAATAGATACAAAGAGGATCTGATAGTTTGAATAATATTTGCATATTCTTCAAAATATGGTCTAGATTACACTGCGGCTGATAAGTGTTATCAGTACTTTTATGTAGCAGATTCCCATTGAAGTCTATGGAGACATTTGCAGATAAAACTCTTGCTAAAGTTAGCAACTGCAGTGTAATCAAGGCCTATATTAGATATGAAATGTAAATTACATATATGCTGGCAACAGTCCCTTCAAAATGTATTGTTCAATGCAGTGTTTGCTTCAGGAACATGTTATACTGTATTCTTCAGTAAATTAGTCATGCAGCGGTGAATCTGAATGACTAATGATCCAATCCCTTTTGCACATGCTGACTAACACAATAGTCTTTTTGTCATGGCAAAACAATAGTGGGGGTGTATACCATGTCAGCTCTCCTAAAATTGCAGACTGCTAGTTTCTATGGATATCATACACTACATTTGGGGCTATGGTTTGCAAATATCAAAAGATAACTTGTTCTTAAAGAAAGAAAACTGCAAGTTCTAGTGCAAACAGAACGCTATGAATTTCTGTCCAGATACTGTGTGTGAAAGAACAGTTAAAAAGACACTGCAATGTAATTGAATAATACTATTTATTGTTATAATTATTACATTCTATATTTTAGTCAATGGCACACCAAGCAGCCAGTTATCTACTCCAAAATCAACAAAATCTTCCTGTTCATCTCCAACCAGTCCAGGCAGCTTCCGTGGTCTCAAGGTAAGATATTGTAACAGAGTATTTTTGCAACTTTTAGACATGCTTTATTTACATAGAAAAGTACTGCTAAAATACAAATTGATCTTCTGCGAAAAACCATGTTGTGTCATGTCTTTAGCAGTTCTAAACTTTACATAGGGAAGTGGATATGGGAAATAGATTACTATCCTATATAATAATTTGCTAGGATGTTTGTCAGAAGCCATCATGCACAGTAGAGACTGCTCAAACGCTCAGAATGCTGGGAGTTCTGTGCTGGGAGCATTCTGTGCGTTCGGGCAGTCTCTACAGCGCATCTCATGAGTGACGGCAGTAAGGGGAGCAGGACCAGCCTTTTAACCCTTTGAGTGCCGGAGGAGTACGCAACGCATTGCAAAGCAATGCGTTGCGTACCCCTCTGGCTCTCAAAGGGTTAACATCTCAGAGACTTTGGCCCGTGTACACGGGCTTTTACACTAGTATGTTTATAATGCAGAGTGGGAAAATAAGATTAGGTCATGATCAATAGAGCTATTCTTTCTCTTATCTCTGCCCGCACACCAAACATCATCAAAGTAAACACAGACTGACTGCAGAAAATGGCAAAATATTGCAGAAAAATATTGCTGTGTTATTATATTATTATTATTATTAACAAGATCATATCTACTGATTCTAGAAAGAAGTCCAGTCTTCTAACAAGTATCAGTGCAACTTTGACTGGACTTCTGACTGGGTTTATGTCCAACTTAGTTTCACATCCGTGTTCTTAGAACTTTTCGCCTCTGTTTCCTCCAGCCTCACCCTGTCCTCTTAATAACTTAGCAGAAAAATTGAACATGCTTGTGGGAGGAAAAGGAAGTCCAGTGGAACACAGTATTACAGTGTATCAGATAATTAAAGGAAACTATCAATTTATGAACAAAAGTTAACCGTTTTAACACATTAGCATTAACTGGCTTCCAACCAGTGCACAGCAGTGCAAACAAATTGGGTACTACTTAAAAACAAATAGAAAAAAAAGGGGGGGTACCCAGTAGTGTAATACAGCTTCTGATACAGGGTAGCACTCACATTTGGATGTGTTTGGCTAATATTATATACCAGGGCTGACTGAACAGGCATATGGGGAATTCTCACGTCTCCACTCAGTGCTCCCTCAGAAGCAATGCTGCTGCATCAGCGAATAACACCATAGGGCACAAATACAGATCTTAGAATTTCCATTTATTTTTATTGGGACTTTTAACACCTTAAATGCTAAGGAGGTGTCTAACATTCAAGAGGTTAAATAATAATATTTAAATAACTGGGAATTTTATTTTATTTTGTATGGTGCAGTTAGTGTTCCCCAAACTTCTTACAGTTCTCTTTGCACCATAGGACCCTTAAGTGTTGAAATAATGAAAAAATACCCATGAATTCCTAGGTGCCTCACTTACTACATGACTGCACAGTTTTAAGATTTGGGCACTTCATTTCATTTTTATTGACCATGTCTGACATTCTTTCTGTGCCAACACTGATATGAATAGAATCCAGGGCAATATATATCCTGGCACTTATTTCATTGTGTTTAAAGGAAAATTATTATTTTAGAATCATACTTGCAATTCTCCAGATCTGCTTTGAGACTCTGGTTTTTAATGTCCAATAGCAGGTCTCAGGACGGAGCCTCTTTCTATGACTTAGCAAGTTTCTGTGTAGGCTTTACTATCCTCTTCACTTCCTTCTTACCCTTCCTACTAGTTTCTCTGTCAGCCTGAACCAGCTGATCAGCTGTTGCAAGTCCACAGTGGATTATCTGCTGATCAGCTGATTCAAGTAACCAGACTACTCTGCTACACTCTGCAAGGCAAATTGAATGTTTTGCAGACTATAGCAGAGTCTTACATGAATCACCTAAGCAGCAGATTGTCCACTATGGACTTGAAACAGCTGATTAGTCAGTTCAGGAATGACAGGACAGACAAAAAAGCTGTTACCTGTAAAAACTGTTACCTGCTCTGCCAGTTCTTTGTGTATTTGAATAATATGTGAGGAGGGGCAGGTGTTTTTTTTTATGTTGTAACCCTTTGAGTGCCATAGGAATGTGCAGTGCATTGCAGAGAAATGCATTTCACATTCCTATGGCACTTTACATGTTAGGGAGGGCTGATGATGCTATAGTCTCCCTAACTCTTTTCCAGTATTATTCCAATATCATATGCTAATGATTAAAGTGCATCCCCTCATCTTTCACAAAAGCATGTCTATTTCTCCTTGTTGAAGTGATTGCCACACATTAGCAGACACACTTTGATGCTGCACCGAACCTCAGTGCATTTTCCCCGAGGTTCTATTAGACTGCATCTTCCCATTAATATCCGTTATTCATAAGAGATGATACGGTCACTATGGGAAAGGTTCTATCAAAAAAACATCAGAAGACTTCTGTTTTTTTAGCAGGTGAAAGCAGATCCAAGTCACATGATTACCTAAAATTAGGTCATCAAAGTTTGAAGATACATTTTATAAAATAAAAAATACACTTGTTACAAAATTACTGTTACAAAATATATTGTGTTACTCAAAGTTTTTTGTTATGTGCTCTCAAAACCAAAAAGTATAGTAAATACTTGCTCCCAGTAAATAGTTTTGTTTTATAATTATCTTGGCACCCTTTCTACTAAAAGCATGAGAGAGAGTTGGCAGCATATTTGTAGACTCTGCATTCTTATAATCAAAAGCTTGTGTTCGTAAGAGCAGTCAATTGTTTATTCAGCTTTTATATTGCCAGTTTGATACAATTTGCTGATTTTAAGAAACTGATCTGAGCACCATCACTATATATGTGAAAATGTATTCTCTGAAAATAATAGATCCTTTACCTTCTGTTGTCAAAGTAATCTGTTTATGTATAGACGAGTAATTCTAAGATCCAGTACTCGGCTCACACCAACAGGTCAGATTTCAAGGATATCCCTAATTAAATATAGGTGGATCAATTACAGAGATTAAACCTTACCTGTTGGTTTTCCCTAATGGCTAGGGTAAATGGAGGGATATTATTACTATTTTTAAATATATTCAAGGCCAATACAAATAAATATGGGTAAATGTTTATTCAATAAGACTAGAGGAAAGGTACTTTCCACTAAAACAAAGGCAGGTATTTTTTACAGATCGGGGAATTCTTTGCCTCTGGAGGCTGTGTTTGCGATACTGTAAATGCTTTATAGGGATAGTAATACTTCTGTTTAAAATTTTCTAAAATTGTAGATTAGCAATAGGAGTAGAATAACCCCCCCCCCATCTCACAACGTTATAGTTTACGTGTCCGTAGCATTTAAAGGTCCCCCTCCCTCCCCTTTCCCTGACTTCAGCGTCTATGGGACAGAAGCAGATCCTGGTAATTTGACCAAAAGGCAGCTCTTCAGCAGAGCTGAAATAGAGCTATTTAGAATGAAATAATTCATTGGAACGGTCTACAAAGTGTGCTTGCAAACCAGGCACACTTTGTAGACCGTTCCACTGAAGTATTTCATTCTAAGTAGCACTGTTTTGGCTCTGCTGAAGAGCCGCCTGCCAGTCAAATGACCAGGATAGGCTTCTATCCCATAGAGCGCTGATGTCAGGAAAAGGGGAGGGAGGGTGAACTTTAAATCCTATGAATGCGCAAACTAAAAAGTTTTGAGGCATGGGTGGTAGGTTATTGTACTTATATTGTTAATCTCTACAATTTGAAAGTGGTAATGTCAACTTACATCAGGCTATTTTCAAAGAGCTACTGTATTTTTTTTACTCAGTATGTTATGTTATGTGCTTTGTTAATTAATTGTGAATGGTATTTTGTCCAGAAACTAACTTGTCTTCCCTTCTCATCAATCTTCCTCTTCCATCATTCACCCACCGCTTACACAATGTTCTAGTAACTGGTGAGAGGAAATCCACAAGACCCCCTCTCTCCAGTCAGTAACATTATCTCGGTACAGAGGTGTCACACTGGATAAAAGGACAGGAGGTGGACATGAAGGGCAGAGGGGGTAACTAGGCAGAACTGATGCAAAAACAACAACTACTAACACTCACTAAGTACTTAGAAGCAGGGAATGAAAAGTACAGCTCATTTGCAGATACTAACTGGATGATGAGTGTCCTTAGGTTGGCAGACAAAACTGCTGAGAGCAGCTTCTGGTACAAAGCTAGAGATCTGTGTTAACAGCAGGTATCTTACACTGGTGAATTACTGGACTAGGATCAAACAAGCATTGTCAGAATACAAAGCCAAGTTCATACACTGGAAACATGAATCTCAACACTGGAACAATTAGTCAGTAAGACACTATACAGTTCTGAAGTGCCTGTGAGGCTGCTTGGTATTGGCCTCAGAGTGTGAGTCCTGGAGACGGACAATACCAGATCTTGAATTAATGGAGTGGTTTTGTCCAGGTAAACAGGATGAGCTGCAGATAAGAGCAGAGTAGAAGTTTCGGGACCAGATTCTTACAAAAGGGTTATTACTTACTTTCTGTGATTACAGTGATTTAAGCTGCACCAGCTGTGAGAGATGATATTGTAGAACTGGAGAAACTAGAGAAGAGACACAAAATTAATTGGAGTAGGAGCGTCCACGTTTTTTCAGCCATGGGCCACATGATCAAATAGACATAACTGTGAGGGCTGCATTTTTTATTGATAACAATGGTGAATTATAGCCTGTCAGTTATTCAGAAATACTGATTTATTGATCAAGTCAATGACAGTACTGATATTTAAGACCTCTATTCTTGAACTGTGCAATGCTGGCAAGCCCAGGATTAGGTATTAGTCATGTCTACTAGTCCATGTGTGCTTGTTAATTAGGCATTAAATAGTGCTTAAACAATCTCAGGTGGGCTGCATTTGACCCACGTTTGACACCAAAGAATTAGAGGAATGGAAGATTTGAAGTAAAGGACGTCTAGCCAGATTTGATTTATTTACTCTAGAGGAAAAAAAAGCCTAAGAATGGACATGGTTACATTGTTTAAGTACAAGCAAGGTCAAATACAAGGATCTTTCTAGTGAGCTTTTCATTTCATGCTCTGATAAAATAAATAGTAGGGTTCAGCTTCAGAAGGATTTTTTATTTTACGGTAAGGTCTGTTAAATCGTGGAATTCCTTGCCCGAGAATGTGGTAATGACAGATACAATAAATACATTTAGGAGAATATTAGATGCATATAGGGTTATACTGTGTAATAGTAGGTAAAACAGGAAGTTCTGGTAAAAGTATTATTAGCCATTTTGCTGTTGGGAAGGCTTATATAATTCTCATTTTTTTGGCTTGTACTGTGGCAAAGGTTGGACTTGTGCTTTTTTCCAACCGAATTTACTATGTAACTTAGATACAGAGACAGGACCCTCTCCAATCCCTTCTCTGTGTATTTATTTTAGACATGTGTCTGGGGAAGGGAACCTCCCTTTCTCACTTTTTAGAGATTTACTTTCTTCATGGTAAGGATAGAATTGTGGTTCCCTTTAATTCCACCCCTAAATTGAAAATCGGGCCACTGTCACATGACTGTGGCATTACACTGTATGGGAAATGTTTTCCTGTTTTGATTTCAATATGCAAATTTTAAAACCCTTAAGGAGCAGGGCTATTTCAAAGCTTAAGGACCAAGTCAAATTTCATGTTACTTGCTATTTGTTTGCGAAATTAGATTTCTTTATAGCTCCCCTGCTAACTATTTGTTCATTTTTTTTCAGGATATAATACACTTTTGGTTGTTACCGTATGTAAATATATAAATATGCCCAATTATTTAACCCCATAAGGACCCTTGTCACATCAAGGGTTAATTGATAGCAGCACGTCTCACCCTGCTGTCATGTTGGGGAGGCTGAAATTGAGTGCTCCAGGTCCGGAGACCTCCGTTTCAGTCATTCCCTGTTTTGCCGGTACATGTGATTGTTACTGCGGCGGTCAGGTGTACCGGCTTTTTCATTTACAAAGGCTTTACCCATTGGACACAGATTATAACAAGAGAACCAATAAAAATGTTTCTATCCATATAAGTGGTATCAAAAGAAAGCCAAACTTGTGCATAAAAAAGGTATATATTTTGTGTGGCTGGAATAAAAGACTTAGAGGGAAAACACTGTTGGACAAAGAAATAGTCAAAAAGGTCAAAATTGTTCTGCTCCTTAAGTGCAAACCACCCCAGATTTTCCCAGTACTTAAGGTGATAAATGACAAAAAATAAATACTGCAACTGATGATTCTGACTCCATCCAGAGTAGTACAACATGTCAAATGAAGGAGAAATTCAGATCCTTTTTTTCTTTAGATCTTCTGCCATTTAGCCCTTCCAGAAACTGAGTGATCAAAAGAACTGGCCCATAATTTGACATGGGAAACTCTGGAGCTATGCTAGGAACTTCCCTGTAATCATTCAGGTCCTCTATCTTTCAGCCCCTAAGGGCCTGTGAGAGTGAAGTGGACAGGGCAATTGGGAAACCCTCTCACTAAGCCAGTGATTCCCATATAGATACAAAATACGTAATGGATGCTTTTCCATGAGGAAAAAATGCAAAGCTACTCCTGAGGAAACTCAAATAGTAGGCTGTTGGAGGGGCAGAATGTGGGAGGAGTTTCATGAATGAGTGCCCTGCCACCTGGAGGAGGTCTCAGTACCCTTATGGCCTCTGCATACCTCAAATGATGCTAGAGAATTTTTTCTTGCACCTTGATCTCTAGTTATTCCATGGTTTAAGAACAGTTGTTCTTAAATTTGACAAAAACAGAACTGTGTTCAACTCTCAATTTCACAAATTGCTTGGTTTCTTAATTTGCATATTCCTTTCACAGATATTTGAGAAGCTAAAAATAGCAGAGAAATCTGTCCCCGATACTAGGAAAACACTGCATTATTGTGATTGCTGTCCTCTCCCAAACTTTCATATATATCATTGTTTTCTTCCTGGTAGAGCACTTTGTAAATAAAATAATTACAAACCCCAGAAGTGAATTAGGGTATTATGTTTTCATTTTTTATCACCTTTAAATTTAGCAGTGGTTTAAGTTGCATGCACATGAGTGGCATTAGTTGTTTGATTTACTCATTAATAAATGGATTTTGGTAACAGACAGAGCAAGCATGTGCATGGGACATTAGTGATATTTGATTGCGTGACATTAATTTGGATGTTGCAGTGTGCTTTGCATGCTGCAACTTCCGGGCAACCATAGTCAGTATGCATCACCAAACAACTGTCCTAGTGGCAATCATTTGTGTGGACTTCCCTATGTTGGATAAAGCAGGCTATTTTGGGACAAAAGCTTACAGTAGCTTTATTACTGTGAATCACCTCATGCACAAGGAGCTAACCTTTGGGTACCAGAGGGGTATGCAGTGTATTATGAAGCAATTATTTGCATATGCCTTTGGTACTCAAAGGGTTAATTGTAAAAAAAAAAAAAAATGTTGACATTCATTTTCTAATTGGCATGTCATTGAACAATTCTAGATCACGGTCAGCTGCAGATAGGCATTGTTGATGAGAGAAATATGCTATGTTTGATTTTCCAGGCAGGATACCATTTCAGTTGATTCTGAAACTAAATGGCAACCCTTACAACAGTCATCTAGGTTTTTAAAGTTTTATTATCTAACATGTTTTAGTATTTGTTTATTTGTTGTCTGATGTATGTGTCTTGCAGTAGTATAACACTACATACATTTATATAATTATTTTCTTGCTTGGTATAACGGGAATGTTTTTTTCGCTCAGAAGTTATTACAGCTTAACCCTTTAAGTGCCAGAGGGGTACGCAATGCATTGCAAAGTAACGTGTTGCATACCCCTCTGGCACTCAGAGTTAAACATTTTTTGTAATTAATTAAATTGCAGTTTTCATTTATGCTCACCATATGGTGCTGTTCCTGTCACTTTTTATGGAGAGCCATTGTCTATGACTTAAGCTGTATCACAGTGTGTGTTAAATGGACACCAGTTACTGCTGCTAATGGTTTGATTAAAAAAAGTCTGACCTTTAATAACTTCTGAATGACAAATATCCAAGCTGTGACTGTGTCCTTGTTTTACTCTGCAAGAAAAACACTCTAATATATTTTTCATAAAATGTTACCATTTAGTTAACCTTTTGAATATGAGGGGGTGTGCAGTGTATTGCTTTGCAATGTATTGCAGACATCTATGATCCTCGAGTGTTCATTTATATACCGTAAAAAATAGCATAACTTACATTATCATATTATTTTTCATGTGGTGTACTAAAATGTAATCCTTATTCTGTATTTTTAGATCCTACCACATTGTGGATCCACATCTAATGTGAATGGTCTGCCAGAGCTACTCAATAGTCATGAAGGTAAATATATGATTTGGCAATTTTGGAGAAAAACATTCTAGTACTACTCCTTGCAGTAATAATAATATAAAAATACTCCTATTTCACATAGCAAGCATTTACTCCCTGCCATGGGTGGCTTTACCAAATTCACAATACAGTATCATTCAACGTTATAAAATGTTCTGTATCACTGTACAATTGTGGAGTAATAGTTATACAAAATGACACACACACATGCACACAAATACACACACACATTACATAGTATGGAGGGTACCCTGCTAATGAAAGAGAACACTTAGAAGAAAGGGGACAAGTGAACAAATAAAAGGAGATCCCATTAGTTGAACTCAATGAAGAATTCCTGCTAACTTCAGAGATTGGTCAAACAAGTTAAAAAGGTCCTGAATTATTTTATGTATACTGTCACATTGTCAAAGTAACATTTTCCTGAAACTTAGGGCAGAATGCAAAAAATGTGCACATTCACTATTTGCACTATACTTTTGATGGCAAAATAATTAGCACCAAAATATTAATGAATTGTGCATGTTTTATGTGAATTGACTAACATTTGTGCTTTTTTTTATGCATTTCAAAAAGTGGGCATGGCTAAAATGTCTGCTTTTTTGTGAGAGGATTAGCGATTGCGCCTAATTCAGCAAAGCAATTGGCTCACATTTTCATACATCTGGCTAACTTTGCCATAATTTAGGAGCATGTGCTATTCAGCATCAAGGCGTTAGTGTGTTTCTTGCATCAAAACGTGAGCAAACGCAAATAGCTAATAAATTTATGACTTTCAGAACATAGCAAATGCACCACTTTTTTCACTCTTGAGATTTTTGGATATGCTTCTTTGAATAGAAGAGTTTTAGAGCACATTTGCATTAATAAAAGGTAAGGAAAGCCTAATTTTACTGGCAGTGAATTCAGAATATTGTGTACATGCAAGGGGAGCTAAATATTATTTATTTAAAGAAACATGCATTTGGGGTATAAATGGAGATGGCTGAATAGATATGTGAATTACAGAGGGCTCCATAGGTCCGTGTCAATTTAAAATTGAATCCAGGAGGATACAGAAAGCCAATGTAGGTCCTAGCAGAGTGGGTCGGCAGATGCAGAGTAACATGTGAGACATATTCTGCTTATGGTAGCATGCATGGTGTACTGGGGTGGTGACCATCTTAGAAGAAGATGACCAGTTAGGAGGATGATGCAGTAATCAACATAAGAACTGATGAGGGAGAGAACCAGCTTTCTGTGTAATAAAAACCATTGAGATTTGAGTAGGAGAAAGTAACGGGACTTTGGTCTCACCTTCATTCTTCAATAAAATTGCTCACAGAGTTGAAGAGGAAGATGTAAATTATTCACATTGATGGAGATTACAAACATGGGTACAATACCTTAAATGGATGATAACCTTTTATTTTGACTTTGTACATATTGTTCACTTGTTGAAAAAAAAATGGCATTTAGAGCACTCCGTACTGCTGGAAAAGAGTTACATTATTTCACTGTCCTGTTTTGATGGTCTTCTGAACAGAAAACTCTCTGGAAACATTTCCAGGGAGCTTACTGTCAGAGAAGTGTAATCATAATGGGTGAAGATAAAATATAAATTATAGGCTATTTGACTTTACATATTGTACACTTGAAGAATATGTAAAGTTGGAATAAAGGGTTAATATCCATCTAAAAGGGTAATAATGGATGCTGGGCTTTTATGTGTTTAAATTTGACATTTTGCTTTGCATTTTACATGACTTCAACAGCAATGTAATTATTTTTAGCTTTGTATTACTGCCCAAGTTTTCTTACATCCAAGGACACGCCACAAACACTGCACACTTTGAACAGGGCCATATGGTCAAAATAAAAGTGGAGAAGTTCTGGAGCAAATCATTGGCACTATAGGAGACCTCGCTAGCATTCAAGGGGTTAAAATCCTCATTTAACTCAATGACAATTTTTAGTACTCCCCTATAGTGCAAATAATTTGACCCAGAACATCTCCACTTTTGTTTTGAACATGTAGCCCAAACTTAGAGAACGCCAACCTGAATTAGACATGTATACAGTCTAATAAATATCTATAAATACATAAAATCCACTTATATTTAACCCCTTAATGATGGCAGCGCATGCACGCGGCCGTCACTTACCGCCCACGTAACATTTTTTTTTTTGGGTGGGGGGAATTCGATTCCGGACTCCCCAAACAGCATGCAGCCACGCGGGGAGCCTGAATTCCATGACGTACACGTACGTCTTTTGTCCTGTAGGGGCATCCATAGTGACGCACGTGTACGTCAGGTGTCGTTAAAGGGTTAAAATAATACATATAAATAGGAAAGCAGCTTCACCCGCTCCCTCACAGAGTGATATACTTTACTGTATTTGAAAGAGGAGAGAACTTCTACTTAAGACATAAACATAAAACAAATGAACATGATAGTGTAATAAAGCCATGAGCCAAATTATGGGCTTTAAAGGGATAGTAATACTTTGTTTTAAAAATCTCTAAAATTGTAGATATTAATAATAAAATTAGAATAAGCTACTTCCCATGTCTTAAAACTTCATAGTTTTGGTGTTCGTAGCATTTAAACTTCCCCCTCCCTCCCCTTTCTCATGCGTCAGCGCTGAAACGTTCTACAAAGTGGGCCTGGTTTACAAGCACACTTTGTAGACCTCTCCAATTAAGTATTTCTTCATAAACGTCACGATTTCGGCTCTGCTGAAGAGCCTCCATCTGGTCATATGACTAGATTTTGCATCTGTCAGCTAGAGCGCTGACGTATCAGAAAGGGGAGGGAGGGGGAAGTTTAAATGCTACAAACACAAAAACTATGAAGTTTTGAGACATGGAAAGTAGCTTATTCCAGTTCTGTTATTAATATCTACAATGTTAGAGATTTGTAAAACAAAGTATTACTATCCCTTTAACTGTAGCCAAATGATTATAGGTGCATCTAAGTATATTCTTAATTTGCTTTTCCAGCATCACCTAGAAGGAAAAGGACACAAGGGAAATCCTCAATAAATATTAAGCAGTTTTTTTTCAAATAATAATAATAATAATAATAAAAACCTGTAGCATTTACATATTCAGGGGGACCATCTGTTAGCAGACAGGCATTGAAGCCTTGCTCTCCAAACTCCAATATGATGTTTTAGGTCTGATACCAAAATGAACAAATTATTTTGAGGTTAAAAGAACATAACTTACTATAATGTTTTAAAAATTGGTGTCAATAACACTTATTTCTCTATTCCTTCCAAGTTCTGGTAATTAAATACTATATACTTATACTGTATACTAACTTCCTTTCAAATTGTCTTGTATTAGGATTGAATGGAAATAAATATCCAGATGCTTCCTTAATCCTTGAGAAATATCAAGTGGGGAAGGTGATTGGTGATGGCAATTTTGCTGTTGTGAAAGAATGTGTTGAAAGGTGAGTAATGTGCTGTAAAAAGGTTAATAGGTCTTTTATTTTTAATGAAGATTAAGAAATCCCTTTTAGCAATGAATGCATTGAGAGTTTCTATAGTTTTATGAAGTCCGTGCGAGAGAGTTTTATTATCACTGCACAATCATTTTTAGAAATGTATCTATAATGTTATAGCTAGTATGTCTATAAAAGAGACGTTTCCATAGAGTTCTATGGATGAAATGAGAAGTAAAGAAGATAACCCTTAAAGGGTTAGTCATTTCTATATATTAAAATAGATCATATTGCAGCTATTAGAAAATTAAACTTAACGACCCCAGTCCCATCTCTCAAACCTTTATGGTTTGAGAGATATAGAAGGCTAAAGTTCTACCCTCCCTCCGCTTTCCTTCAGCTGTAATGCTGACAACAGGAGATTCGAGTCGGCCAACTCGAGGCGGCTCTTCAGCAGAGCCAAAATAGCACAATGTTAAAAGAAATACTTAATCGGAACGGTCTACAAAGTGTGCCTGGTTTGCAAGCTGCTGGTTTGTCCAGGGACCAGGATATCCTGCTGTCAGCTTACAGCTGACATCAGGGACAGATGAGGGAGGGTGGAACTTTAGCCTTCTATATCTCTCAAACCATAAAGGTTTGAGAGATGGGACTGGGGTTATTTAGTTTAATTTTCTAATAGTTCAATATGACATTTGTTAATGTATAGACATTACTAACACCTTTAAGCAGAGGGATTGAGTGAAAGATATGAATTCTAATTATATTCCTGTAACTTGCATTAGCAGTATAACACTAGTTTCCAGATATTATTTTGTTTCTTTAATGAAACTGATTGTCCAACTAGAAAGACAGTTACAAAAATCAAACTGATACTTGGTTTCTGTCTGGAACTTTAAATAAATTGTTCTGTTACTGTTCCTATTGCTTATATTGATTGCAGTTATTATTTTAACTTGATGTATAACTGTGCACTTTACCATTACAAATACCACACTGATTCAATATATGTGCTTGTTTTAAAGGATACATAGTAAATTTAATTATTGTATTTCTGATGCCAATACTCTTATTTACCTCCATTCATTTTACAGTACTTAAAGCAGAACTACCACCTCCACTAAAGTCGCCCTGCAATACTTATGCAGGTGGCGCCTAGCTTACTAATCATTATTTTACCTTTAAAAAGTGCCCACGAATAAAGTTATGCTTAAGCTTCCGAGACCGGAAGCCAGGCATCACCGCGGACATCTTGAATGCGTGCCTGCATAGTCAGTCCTCTTCACAGGCATAGCACTGGCCCGGACGGCTCCGGAAGAGACTGACAGCGCAGGCGCACAGGCTGCAGTAACCTGGCCGTCAGTCTCAGAAACTTAAGCATAACTTTATTCGTGGGCACTTTTTAAAGGTAAAATAATGATTAGTAAGCTAGTTGCCACCTGCATAAGTATTGCAGGGCGACTTTAGTGGAGGTGATAGTTCCGCTTTAATTAGCATTTCCCAGCAATAAATGTCTCATTTTTTTTCTTTGCTATCTTCTTTTAATTCTATTTATAAACAAGTTATATAACACAATTTGATAAAAGCACACAGTATTTTGTTAGCGGATATTTTAATCTATTTAACCTATTTATTTAGGTTAATGTAGCAAGATTAACACTTGTCATGTTTTTCTGAGATGGGAGATACCCCCTAATGAAAGGAGGATAACCCACCCCACCCAAAGCATAATGTTCTTGCTACTGGAACCTATTTAAATACATTAAATTATCTGTCATCTCAGTACTGTATTTCCTCTAATCATAGACATTTGTCAAGAATGTCCAGGTTGCTAACTGGGCAGAGGAAGATTTCATGCTAATTACAGGTCATTCCTGTCTTAGAAACATGCTATCTGAAACTTACCACCCAAATATATAAACCCAAAAAAATTAAGTTAGTTCTAATCAAAAAAATATTACACATCTCGTTATTTAGAAAATTGAGTACTTTTTTCTGTGTAAAGCCACCATCATTGTGTTTTATTTTTCTTAAGAATAATGCTTGTTTGTTGATCTTCGACAGTTGCCAGATCAGTACTGATACTTTCTATATTATATATTGCTTTTTTAGTCCTCTGTGTGACCACCCAATACTAGCTGTAAAGAAATTAAATATTCTCTAACTTGATAATGATGATAAAATATGAAATAGAAATAACTGTGAAAGAAAAATTCAAATGAATTAAACTTCCTAAAGACTAGAAAATGTCAGTCTTATGAAAGACTGTTGCATTCAAGGGCCTGTGCCAAGTTTTTTTTTTTTTTTTTTGAAAGCTGCAAATTGTAAATGCTATGTATAAATCAAAAATACAATATAATACAATATTGGCTTATAATAAAAAAGTAGGAATTATCTTGAACTTCAGAACTATTGAAATAAACAACATTTTATTTCATTTCTTTATTAATTTTCTGTTGAGGTATGGTGAAGATCAATGCCAAGGG
Source organism: Rhinophrynus dorsalis (assembly GCA_037306005.1). Classification (NCBI taxonomy): domain Eukaryota; kingdom Metazoa; phylum Chordata; class Amphibia; order Anura; family Rhinophrynidae; genus Rhinophrynus; species Rhinophrynus dorsalis. The sequence goes on along the minus strand of CM074718.1, from coordinate 155,635,397 downwards.
TATCCGTAATAAAAATATATATTTTTTTATTTAAGGTTGTATAGCAATAGGGCATCTGGCACTTAAAGACAAGTGAGACAGCCATCCACTCTCTTTGAATGCAGGACTTTGATTTCCAACACAAGATTGCTTGTTAAGGGTCTAAAAGAATGTCAACATGGGTACCTTCGTTACTATAGGGATAAACTCAAAACCATAATATCACCTTTTGGGCATAAAGCAGGTTTCCTATTTGAAGCTTTACCAACTCCAGCCCATATGAGTGTCCATTCATCTATAACTATTTTTGTTCAAATCATTTTGCTAGGCAAGCAAGTATGGGGTTTGATTTCAGCTTTGTGATTTGCTGGTAAATAATTAAGTAGTACCCCTCCTATAGGGATATTTCAAACACGTTGATTCAAACCAATTCAAGCTATTGTCAGGTTTATTATGTGTAAAATTTTAATGAAGTGGTGAATTCTCATACAATGGAATACCCGTATAGAATGATTTTTACATTCCCTATTATTGTGATATTTATTGCATGAAGTAAGCAAAAAACAGAATGAAAGGGTTGAGTACATCTTGAATATATCTACCCATTTGTGATGTCCAGAGAATGTTGTGAAGATGAAGGTTAGGGAAGGAGGAGTTTTCAATAGCAACCAAGCAGATTTTGTTTTTGGGTGAGTGCTATTAGAATGTTTTTTATAGAATTAATTGAGAAAATCTATCTGCCCAGTAGCAGGATATAGAGAGGGCATGCACAACAACCAGATAATGTAGTTTGCTGCTCTTCACAATAACTTTAAAAATGACAGTCTACAGTTTGGTTATATGTTTTGGAATATGTATAAATTCATGAAAACACTCTGGAATGATTGAGGAGCTTGAACAACTGCAAATTTGAATGATTGCACTGAATGGGTCCCAGTAGTCTCACTTAAAGAAACATATTACAATCACATCAAATATATGCTTATTTAAAATGTTGGCATTAAAACAATTATGTCCCAAATGTTGAAATACTTTATTTTTTTTAGTGTACCTGCTATGTTTATGCTGTTGGGTAATGTTGGGGGGGGGGTTGCCTCTGCTGGGGCTTCTTAACCCTTTGAATACATCATTGGTATACACAGTGTTATGATTTCCAAATTGTTGCTGGAGAAAATGTATTTGAGTTTAATTTATTTTCTTGGCAGATCAACTGGGAAAGAATTTGCTTTGAAAATCATAGACAAGGCAAAGTGCTGTGGAAAGGTAATCCATTCTAGCTAATTTCTTTTAAAGCTTCCCAGTAATTTTGAAATGAAATGTAATGTTTTGTATATGATCTGTTTGAGAACACCCATATTATACTAAAGGGACTAAGATTTAGTTGGTAAATATCAAACATATAATAGTATATTAGGAATTTATCACAATGTGTGTGTGAATATCATGAAACCTCTTTTTCAGAAAATTAAACATAACAAATATGAAGTAATTGGATGTCCTGGCAGTGTGGAACTTGCACTGTGTGTTGCATGTAACTCTCACTCTCCAGCTATACAGAACCTTTGAATATATGTCAGTTGTCTGCCAGATTAAAGATATCTGCACATCTGGGTGATGTTAGCTGCTTACGCTACACTCATGGGAACATTTTCTTGTCTGCACAGAAGCCGCATGACAGCAATTACACTGGCAGTGGGTTGCCTTGGAAAGAGGAAGAGGCTCCCATGATTGCTTGATCTGACCCAGTTGTGCAGATATGGGTGATCTGCACAGTAAATCAGCAATCATCTGGGGGATGCATTAAAGAGAGATGCTATGGTGAAATGTGTCTGGTGTTTGTGGCGATCACTTCTCCATGGACAATACAGCTCATTTCGCCATAAGCACTAAGATTTACCTATGGACTTGGAGAGGGAGACACTTTAATCATTAGCATGTAAGGTTGAAATAATGCTGTTGATGTGTTCGATAGGGAAGGTGGGGGACAGGAGACGATGCACTTACATCAATGGACTATTAATGTTATAAATCTTTCAGTGATTTAGTGTTATTTTCATGCTTTCTTCTGTCCTTACCTCTTCTTGATTTTGCTGTACATAAACTGGGCTAACTGGCTGTTGGGGGGGGATGGTTGTATAGGACAGAAGGTAGGAGTTTCATTGAGTTCCCTGCATCCAGGGAGATGTCATGATAACCCCATTGGTCCCTGCAACCCTCATTAGTTATTGGTAACTGAAAAAAAATACACAAAACCTCTTATGGTCTAATACAGTGGTTCTCAACTCTGGTCCTCGAGACCCACTAACAGGCCAGAATTTGATGATTTCCTTGTTAGAGCACAGGTGAGTTAATCAATGTGAATGAGCCTCTGATCACCACACCTGTGCTCTAGCAGAGAAATCCCTAAGTCCTAGCCTGTTAGTGGGTCCCGATTACCGGAGTTGAGAACCAATGGTCTAACATTTAATACACAGTGGAGTTCATTTATGAAAGCAAATTATTAGCAATTTTGAGACAAAACCACAACATTTTTATGAAACATTCCATTGCTTTCAACTGAACACATTCTTTGAGCCATATGATAAAGTAGTTTTCACATTAGCTTTGATAAATATACCCCATTGAGGCTTGCACATCGAAGCAAAAGTTTTCAACGTCCAGAACAAACCAATTGCTCCATGTACGTCAAATAAAACCCCTTATTGATGGTGATGGAATTTTATATAATAAATAGATAATATTTGTTTCAAATATAAGAGAGAGAGAGCAAAGGGTTTACTTTATATTTACCCAGCCTTTGCATTGATGCATAAGCCGTACTACATTGTACTAATGGGAAGCAATTAAAGCAAATCCCTGCGATTTAGTTTTAGTAGGTTTCAAGCTTAGATACTGCAATCCAAAATTTGGAGCTTAAAGTTGTATTTGATTACTTTTTTTCCATTAAACAGGAGCATCTAATAGAGAATGAAGTCTCAATATTGCGTCAAGTTAAACATCCAAATATCATTATGCTTATAGAAGAGATGGACACCTCAACAGAGCTTTATTTGGTCATGGAATTAGTAAAGGTAAGATGATTGACTTAGTTGTCTTTAATAAAGTATGCAAGTACTGAAGACCATAATAAGATTATTGGATAGTTCAACTGGATGGCAAACTGTGGTAATGGCTTGTGAGAGACTAACAGAATCACTAGGATTTATTTAACTCCTAGATAGGGTCAAAAATGATATCCTATATCGAACAAATTTGTCTTTGTTTTTGTAAAGTAATACACATTTTTCAAATTAATTATAGTATGTTTGTATATGTGTTTTTATATAATCCGTATATCTAATATGTGTTTTATAATTATTGATTTCTAGGGTGGAGATTTGTTTGATGCAATCACATCTTCGACAAAGTATACAGAACGTGATGCTAGTGCAATGGTGTATAATCTTGCTAGTGCTTTGAAATATCTTCATGGACTGAACATTGTCCATAGGGATATCAAACCTGAGAACCTCTTGGTAAGTAACTTATGTGATATCAACTGAAATGATACTTCACAGGAAACGCAATAAGCATTAATTGTCATGTGACGTGTAGGAAACCTTGTCTTTCCTGCTTTTGAAGTACAATTACCATCATCCTGATATACCCATTGGCAAGTAAAGATATAATGGAAATTATCAAAAACCAGCCAGGTTCCTTGCCCCTGATGTATAACTATACTCAAAAGGAAATAGAAAAGACAGAAAAGAAATAGAATAATAAAAGTATTCCTAGAGAGAGACTAGTTCGATACTGTTAAATCTAGGACCTCACCGGTATCTTACAAAACTACCACAAAACTCAAAAATAAATAAGTAATTCAATATTGTATATGCAGGAAAGATAACTGATCTGAAAGGGTCAGCTGGAAAAACGAATTGGATTAATTGAGACTGACTTTAAACACTGCACATATATAAAGTGCGCACTCTCCTCTTGTAGATTCACTCAGATTATGAGTGATTTTTTGAACAGGCATATGTACAAGTATGCCAAGTTCACAAGCTTTAATTTTTATATGTTTCTAATAAAGTATTGAGTGTTATGTGTTTTGTGGTAGTTTTGTAAGATACCGGTGAGGTCCTAGATTTAACAGTATTGAACTAGTCTCTCTCTAGGAATACTTTTAGTATCCTATTTCTTTTCTGTCTTCTATTTCCTTTTGAGTGTAGTTATAATATTTGAGACTTGCGATATGAATTGGCTTCTCTAATTATTTTGAGATTATATTCCCTGATGTATAAACAATGATTCTTCCAAGGTTTGTGTCAGAAACCCTGGTTTATAGATTAAATCAGTTTAAAGTTATAAGTTATTAATGTTGAATGAACTTGGTATTTGTTGTCAGAATCCCCAGCCAAGAGAAAGTCAGTGTCTGTAGTGTTTTAAAATACTGTCATTACTTCAACCAAACTTCCTATTGAATAATTTATGCATAAAACAGTTATGTTTTGTGAGGAAAGAGTGACACATAAACTTTTTTTAGCAACTTGAAGCTTATTAATAGTTGATAATTTGATAACTGTAACAGTCACAAATATGGCAAATGTTCTGTTCTCTCAAGAAGGTAACATGCAAAGGAAAGGCTTCCTGTGCTTGATCAGTGAATCTCCTGTAATGGCTGTTTTACTATGTCATGAGATCCACTGAACAAACAAAGTCTAAGGCCATATTTGGTGGATAAAGAATCTTGCATTTGAGCAATGAGCATCCTCCAGAATAGTTGCAAGAATTATATTGCTCAAACTCAGTAGGAGATCATGGTGTTGTCATGTATGATTTCATCAACAAAAGCACAGGATGGCATAAAGTTAAAGTTCAAGGAACTTTAACCCTAATCTTCCCAGTTTTTGATTATCTAAGAACTTAACATTGCTTTTAACATTTTGTTTGTTTGCCTTTTAATATATTTAAGCTTAGGTATATGCCCTGGTTATCTACTGTGTGCGCAACTTGGCAGTTTATGTATGTGAACCACATTCTTCTGTTGTATTATAGCCCACTGCCAACCAAGGGAATTTGTTTTCAGACCTCTCAGATGACTGGCAAGAGTGATTTTGGCGCTGCATAGTGCAGCCTTGTGCTGTTTATGAAGTATGCTCTCATAAGAGCCGACTTGGAAAAATATGATAGCTGCCCTTTAAATAAGCTGTTCCGTAAAGGGGGACATAAACTCTCCAAATTAGTACATAAACTGAAAACGTCTGGTAATAAACTTAAATATAAATATCACACTAATGAGCCAAATGGATAAATATAACAAATGTTTTCAACACATAAATCTAAAAATAAAAGGGAAACTGTTTCTAATAATGCAACCCTACCTTTGGATCTGTTCTTTATGCTCATGGAGCATATAATACCCCACCAGCGGTACATGGATTAAAACTGCATAAAAATTCCTACTGAATTGACCCCACAGAGTAACCAATGTAAAAGGCTCCATCAGCAGAAAGTCCCCAGAGTCTACCCGTAATAGGAATTAAATATGCAGTTGGACATATCAAAATACCATATCTGCAGCCAAAAGAAAATATATCCATATATGTGGGAACTATAAGCCAATGTTGGCAAGTATTAACAATGCAAATAATCACATACTGAACCATGTACACTAATATTATTCCTGTTGTCCGATATACAGATGAAAATCGGACAAGCCAAAACTACATGTCAGTGTCCAAACACCTCTAACAAATCCATCATATAGGTGGGTGCTATATCAAAAGAATAATAATAATGTGGCATAACTTTATTAGAAACAATGTTTACATCTTATTTTTAGATGTATGTGTTGATACATTTATTTTAATAAAGACATTTGTTATTAAAATCCATTTGGTAGATTAGTGTGATTGGCGCTTTTGAAAGTGACATTTATATTTAAAGTTTGTATGTCTTGAGACACATTCTTTCTATTTAGCAGTCTATTCCAATATTTTAGCTGATTTTAATGTGAGCTGCACACGGATTGTGTGTATGTTTTCTATAATAAACAAACTATTTGAAACTAGTACTGTGTGTCTGATCTTGGGGATTAGGACTTCAGTGTTCCAGCCCTCAACTTGGCATGGGAGGTATGGATAGCACAGCTGGAACACCCCTCACAATTCAGCACACTAGGAAGTAACCTACCATGCCTAATGAGAATTCTGACCATGTTTGCAACAAAGATTCTACTGTGTTATAGAAAATTAAATCATCAGTGTGATAATAAAAATGCCTTTATTTTTCTTTTCTCTAAAATGAGAACACTTCACACAAGTATATAGTTTGATGAACAGCCAGGCTGCAACCAATGATTCTATTTTTCATCTGCAAACTAGATGTATCTAAACCTTGCGTGACTAGCACCTGACATCTTCTGTTGATAGATTTTGGCTATATTGAAATTCTGAACTAAAGTGACAATCTGTAAGAAGACAACTCTTAAATGATTTAAATAGCAAATATGCTTTAACAAGGGAATCCTGAATGGATTATGTAAACTACAAGCCTGGATTTATAACATTTGATTGGCATTTTGAGTAATAATGAGGATTTTGTAGGCATCATTTTAATTATACAAAGCCGAATGCAGATGTGAGCGCTTGGATTAGATGTCTTAGTGGAATCTACTAATCATCTCTCTTGGGCAAATTTAACTGTTAGTGTATTTGCTAATCCATTGTCTGCGATTTTACAATTCATTCTCTTTGTGCATGCATGATTTTATTTTTCTGCCCATCAGTTACTGTTGATTACTTGTATAGTTGAATGTGTACACTATTTAAATACAACTTTTTTGCAAGATGTAATTTATAACAAAAATCTAATATAAATTAATTTAGCCTCTGCTTTTTAGGTATAGAGTAGTTTATAATCTGATTTTATGATTATGGGACAGACTGGTCAGTATTCAAGTATTTTTTTTTATTGTATTTGTTCTCCTTATGTTCATTTTAACATAAATTATATTTTATGTTCGTAATGTAGTGCAATTTTTTATCTTCCAGGTTTGTGAATATCCTGATAAAACCAAATCACTAAAGCTTGGAGACTTTGGATTGGCCACTGTGGTAGATGGACCACTCTACACTGTCTGTGGCACACCAACATATGTTGCTCCAGAGATAATTGCAGAGACTGGGTAAGGGTAGCAAATAATGTAATATAAATATTTTTCACTGTCGTCCAATACAGGTCACTGGTACTCTGGGAGGCGATTCGCCCCTTTAATAGGCAGGAACAATTATGCAAATGATTGCAGGGGGCGGAGCCTCCCCTCCTACTTAAGCCACCTTCAGGCCAGAGCCACTAGATTGATTTGTTCCTGGGTGCTTTGCACACCAGGTAGAGAACATCTGTGCATTCAACTTAGTATTTTGTTATTTTTTTATTCAAATATGGAATACCACCATTAGGAGGGTGACCATGGCTGTGAATTGCCCTCTTTAAAGTGGCTGGTGCAGCTTCCAGGGATTTTCTGTGGACCTTATGCCCTGAAGAGGGAACAGCTTGAGTTAAGCAGCTTCCCTACTGGGGAATTTACCTCTGGTTTATTCCTTCTTCATCATGGTCACCTGAAGACTGAAGTCCTGCAGGAAAGGTGAGCCACCCATTGAGTGCTGAAGGTCCACTTGTCCCCACAGTGTCCCTTTGCTGGGCTTGTATTTGGGAGTTTGCTTTGCACTCCAGCACTCATAGGGTGTTTTTATTTGCATTTCAATGATTTAATGCAGTTTCTGTGGTATTCTCTGGGTTTTGGAGCTTTGACTAGTGTTTATTTATGTGTTTAATACATGTTTGGGCACTTTTTAATGTTTTGTTAAACTTTATTAAAATTGGTGTTCCGCGCCTTTAAGCGCGGCTTTTCTCGCTCAGATGCTATGGCTCCTTTACTCTCTATGAGATTTCACAGTGTGGGACACATCTCTGGAACCGCTTGTCACAGCAACTTCAGAGAGGGCTCATTTTAATGCTAGGCTCCTGCTCTATCATCCGGTGTATGTTTTATAAGTGTGGGGTGTTCAGGGGGGCTTCGGGCACTGTTTGGGGTACTTGTATGGGGAAAACTACATTTCCCATGAGCGCCCGGTTCGCGCTCATTTCTGATTGGCTGTCCTGACGGCCGCCATTTTGTGGTGCTCTTCCTCAGTGAGTACACTACGCAGGGACCGAGCCTTCGCTCCCCTCAACAGATTGACCCTTCGCTGGCCAGATAAGTCCAAATTTAGGCATTTCTGGGGTGAAACTTTAATCTTCCACACTTTTACTGGGTGATAGAGTTTAAAGTGGGGTATATTGACGCTGTGAGCATGTCTACTTCACTGGAGGTAGGGGCTAGACCCAAGTCAAAGGAGGATGGGGGGTCTGCTCCCCCCATGGCGTTTTGCTCCTCTTGTCACACTGGGCTATCTAGTGATAATTTGGGGGATCTATGCCCTAACTGCACTGGTCAAGATAGCAACCCTGGGCTTCCCAGCCATGCTATTGAGCCATCTTGGGTGAGGGAGTTTAAAGCTGCCACTAGGGATCTCAGATCCACTCTTCAACTCTTTCCCTCTCAGGTACAGGGGGCTCTCCAGGTCTGGCAGACCCCCTCTACAATCAGGACCTCCCTGCCTAAGCCACAGGGAGCTCCTGATGTGTCTGATTCTTCTGAGGAAGAACTATTGCAGGATTCTGATGCTGAGGAACGCACTGTTATTGAGTCTAACAGGTCCATTGGGGACCCTTATGAATGTGACCCTGAAGTCTCGGCTGAGGGTCTGATTAGAGCTGTGTTGAATACGCTCAACCTTCCTCTGACTCAGGAATCTACTTATGATCCTACTGACGTTTTTCAAAAGAAACCATCTAAGCCTGTTGTTTGTTTTCCAACTAACCCTACCCTTGCCCGTCTAGTCTCTGAGGCATGGAAGAATCCTGATAGATCCTCCTCTGTCTCCAAAAAGTTTGCTAAACTGTACCCCTTTCCTGAGACTGAACTGGCAAAATGGGTTCATCCCCCCAAGGTGGATGCTCCTGTTTCCAGGCTATCCAAGTCTACCGCCTTGGCTGTCTCTGATGCCTCTGCCCTGCAGGATTGGACGGATAAAAAGCTAGAACTTTCTCTTAAGTCTATTTTTGCCTCCATTGGCACTGCCATGCGTCCAACCTTTGCAGTGGCGTGGGTTAATAGAGCTGTTGCGGCCTGGACTGAGCGACTGACTGACGCAGTTCGCCAGGATGCACCAGTGTCTGAACAGCTGCAGCTTCTTGCTAATATTACTGAAGCTCAGAATTATGTTGCTGACGCTGCCTTTGATGCTGTGCGCATGATGGCGAGGGCCTCCACTGCTTCTGTGGTGGCTAGACGTGCCCTTTGGCTGAAAATTTGGTCTGCTGATACAGCCTCTAAGAAAGCCTTACTTTCCTTGTCCTTTCAGGGGAATTTGCTATTTGGGTCTGAACTCAAAGAAATGATCAGTGAGGCTACTGGCGGTAAAAGTACTCTTCTACCCTCAGTCTTTAAGAAAAAGTTTCCAGCCAAACGCAATCTGTCCTTTCGTTCCTTTCAGACTGAGACACGCTCCTCGGCCCAAACAGGTCCTCCCACTACGCGCTCCTCCTCCAAGCCCAAACAGTCCTGGAAGCCCAAAGTGGCCCCCAAGGCCAAGACCTCCAAGACTGCTTCGGCATGACTCACCGAACCCGGGTCCGCATCCGGCTGTAGGTGGATGTCTCCGCATCTTTCACCGGACTTGGGAGGAGTCAGTGGAGGACCCATGGGTTATTCAGGTGGTGTCAGAGGGATACAGGATCCCTTTCTCCTCCCTTCCTCCTTTTCGGTTCCATTTTACTCGTCCTTCTCAGGAACCCACAAAAAGACGTCTGTTCGACGACGCTATTCAGGATCTCTTGGACAAAGAGGTCCTGGAAGTGGTTCCTCCGGAGGACACAGGTTCAGGATTTTATTCCAACCTGTTTGTGGTGGCCAAAAAGGACGGAGGGGCTCGTCCTATTTTGGATCTCAAAGATCTCAATGCCTATGTGGTGACTTCCCACTTCTGCCAGGAGTCCCTGCGCTCTGTGATTGCTGCTATGTCTCCAGGGGAAATTCTGGCCTCCCTGGACCTTCAGGATGCATATCTTCACATCCCTATCCATCCAGAGAGCAGGCGGTATCTCCGGATTGCCTGCCACAGGGGACACTTTCAGTTTTCAGCTCTTCCCTTTGGGCTGACTTCAGCTCCTCAGGTCTTCCAGAGGGTGTTGGGTTCCTTGATAGCTGTGCTTCATCAGGACAGGGTCAGGGTGACCCCCTACATGGACGATCTCCTCCTTAAAGCTTCCTCGGCGAAGCTTCTCCACCAGCAACTGCAGAGGTGTATACACACTCTGACCCGTCATGGCTGGATCCTGAATCTGGACAAGTCGGACTTGGTCCCATCTCAGAGGCTTCTGTTCCTGGGTCTCCTGTTCGACACTTGCCAATGCATGGTGTTTCTGCCGGAGGATGTGGCTCATCAGATAGCCATCCGAGTGGCGGGGATTCTGGAACTGTACTTAGTTCCTGTACCGAAGTTGACGTCTCTGGTGGGGAAGTTCATTTCCACGATCGAAGCGGTACCATTTGCCATGGCCCACTCCAGGGAACTTCAGAGATTTGTGATCCAGACGTGCAAGAATCATCCAGATCATCAGCATCTGTCAGTCTCTCTACCTCCTCATGTGGAATCGAGTCTGCACTGGTGGTTGGATCTCTCCCATCTCCTGAAAGGGAGATCCTTTCAAGTTCCTCGTTGGACCACGATCACAACGGATGCCAGCCTTCGGGGCTGGGGTGCTGTGTTGGGTCGTTTCAGTGCTCAGGGGAATGGGGTCTGGAGGAATCTCTTCTCTCCATCAATGTTCTGGAACTGCGTGCCGTCCGGCTTGCCCTGAAACACTGGGAATCTCAACTGATCGGTCGTCCGATCAGAGTGGAGTCCGACAACGCCACTGCGGTGGCTTACATCAACAGGCAAGGCGGCACAAGAAGCGGCACCGCCTGGTTGGAGGTCAAGGATATTTTGTCTTGGGCAGGAGATCACGTGCCTGTTATCTCTGCAGTTCACATTCCAGGCGTAGACAACGTCATGGCGGACTTTCTCAGTCGTCATACCGTAAACAGCGGAGAATGGGCTCTTCATCCAGAGGTGTTTCACTTGCTCACCCAGAGGTGGGGGATGCCGGTGGTGGACCTGATGGCCTCCAGACACAACAGGAAGGTTCCGGTGTTTTGCTCCCGGTGGAGGGACTCCCTTGCTCTAGCAGTGGATACCTTGTCGATCCCTTGGGATTTTTCTCTGGCTTACATCTTTCCTCCTCTTCCTCTCTTGTTCAGAGTCATCCAGAAGTTGAAGCAGGAGCGTTGTCCTGTCATCCTGATCGCTCCAAACTGGCCTCGCCAGTCCTGGTATCCGGAGTTGATGGCCATGTCAGTGGCGGATCCGTTCCCACTTCCTGCCCGTCCGGACCTACTTCTTCAGGGATATCTGTGGAAGGAGGATGTTCACTCTCTCCATTTGATGGCATGGCGGTTGAATCCTCGATTCTAGCAAAGAAAGGATTTTCTCCTTCTGTGGTGTCAACTATGCTCAGTGCTCGTAAGCCTGTGTCCTCCAGGATCTATCATCGCATATGGTCAACCTTCGTTGCATGGTGCTCTGATAAGAAATTATCCCTTGATTTTCATCTTCCCACTGTCCTGGCCTTCTTGCAGGACGGTGTTGATAAGGGGCTCAGTCTGAGTTCCCTCAAAGTTCAAACTTCTGCCTTGTCTGTGAAAGTTTTCTTCCAAGGTGTGACTCATGTTCGGCCTGCCTTCAAGAGTCCTGCTCCCCAGTGGGACCTCAATTTGGTGCTGGGAGTTCTCCAGCGACCCCAGTTTGAATCCTTGGCTTCCATTCCATTACGTCTCTTGACTTCGAAGATGGCCTTCCTTTTGGCTATTGTTTCAGTTCGCCGGGTAGCAGAGTTACAAGCTCTGTCTTGTAAACCTCCTTACCTGGTGTTCCACAAGGATAAGGCTGTGCTGCGCACTACCAAGGAGTTCTTACCCAAGGTTGTGTCCGAGTTTCACATCAATCAGGAGATTGTGGTTCCCTCTTTCTGCCCTAACCCTTCATCTGACATTTGTTGGATGTGGTGCGTTGCCTCAAGTTTTATGTTCATCGCACCGAGTCTATAAGGAAGTCTGACGCTCTATTCGTCATTCCTGAGGGGCCTAGGGCAGGGAGACCGGCTTCCAAAGTTACCATTGCCTCTTGGATTAAGGCTACTATTCGTGAAGCCTACAAGTTGCGGAATAAGCATGTTCCCTTCCGGGTGACTGCCCATTCCACCAGATCTATTGGGGCCTCTTGGGCCTACAAGAATCAGGCATCCGCTGATCAACTGTGCAGAGCGGCCACTTGGTCCTCTGTGCACACATTTTCAAAGCACTACCGAGTTGATGTGCTGGCCTCGGCTGATGCCAGTTTTAGAAGGAAGGTCCTGGAGGCAGTTTTGCCTGTTTAGGATTTCTTCTCTGTGATCCTTAGTGCTTCCTTTCTGTTGAGCCCAGTTGGCTCTAGTTCCGTGTGCTGTGTTAGTGCAGGGGTTGTTCCCTTGGTTGGTGTCCGTTGACACTTACAGTTTGGGCTATGTAATTAACTGGTTCATAGCAGTTTTTGTGACTTGGGCCTTGTACTGGTCCTTGCCTTATTTCCCGCCTCTGGGTCAGCTCAATGTTTGTACATTCCAGAGTACCAGTGACCTGTATTGGACGACAGTGAAAATAGGATTATAGTCTTACCTGTTAAATCCTTTTCACTTAGTCCATACAGGTCACTGGTCTCCCACCCTGTCAAGGGACCAGACCTGGCTCTCCTGTGGCATTCAGTGGGAGACCTGAGGAGGGGAGGCTCCGCCCCCTGCAATCATTTGCATAATTGTTCCTGCCTATTAAAGGGGCGAATCGCCTCCCAGAGTACCAGTGACCTGTATGGACTAAGTGAAAAGGATTTAACAGGTAAGACTAAAATCCTATTATTTTGTATATATCAGAAGTATATATACATACAAAGTTAACAAGACTTCAGTCCTTCATGCACAGACCAGTTCTCTAGATTTCAAGATTCTATATTAGTTATCGCTTGTGATAATGTTATCCTATTAGTAGTGATTTTCTACTGAATATTTACTATTCTCTATTAAAGGATAGTAATGTTTCATAATAAAAGCAGCTCTAATTAATCATCATAGTATTTGGGCCTTGAAGAGTTTTATTTCAATTCTGTCAGAGTTGTAGTTCAAGAATAATTGAATGATAAAGTATCCTCCTCCTGCCTTTTACTGATGGAACACTGCTCAGCTTAAAGCAGCAGGGAGTGTCCAGGTGGATTGCAGAGAGGGACAATCTTCAATTAAGATCAGGGAAAAAGCTGAAAAACCTGTCTAGGGGGGCAGGGTTTTCATTGTTCTCACAGTAAGAATATTGACCCTTGATGTGAGCTGTCTGGTCTGTGGACTGGATTCCACATCTGAGGAGTGGGGGTTTACAGTAGGTAAAAGGGGTGGGAGGGGGAAACTTTATCGTTCAATTACTCTTGAACTACAACGTTCACAGTAATGGAATAACTCTCTATGGCTTAAATACTATGAAGATTAATTGGAACTGCTGTTTTTGTGAAATATTACTATCACTTTAACAGGTATAAGTAGAAATTGTAACAAGTAACCTTTATCACAATTGACTGATGAACGAGTTAGTGGCCCCAGAAATGCAACTTGATATAAGTCTGATGAACACTTATCATTGCTGGAAATATGACTACTGCTTCCCACCTGCATAACCAAGTGTGCTATATGAGCTCCAGACTGGCTGCATCGTTCTTTAATAAAACAGTTGTTTTCGGCTAAATGCAATGAGCTCATTGAGGATCCCTTAACCTTATCTTTTTTAGCAGGAGGTGAGATTAATAAGACCACTTCTTTGTTACTATACCTCTTCTCGTTTTACTTTGATCTTGCCTTTTACTCAGCGGAAAACACATTTTGATAATCCAGCTGACTACATTGAGGTATATATGTTAAAAACAGATAAATTGAAAAGATCAAGGGAATCTCTTGATCTCCATTTTCTTTTAGCTGGAGTCGAAATAAAATAAGCCACAGCGTTATGCTAGGATACAGTGGGTTTGGGTAGGATCAGATTTACTAGTTTGTATTTATTTAATTAAATCAAGCATTATTTAAATTTTAAGAAAACGAGGAATATTGGCTCTTTGTCAGTCTGTTTTAAAGAGACACCCTATTTACCCCCATATAATCTGTAGGTATAGAACAGTAAATATTGTTATACTGCCTGTATTCATCATAAAGCAAACAGTCATGAGTTTTGCAATGTCCCACAATAGTAGTTATTTAATATTCTTGTAATAAAAAGGACATTCAGTAGAACTGTGCTATAAGTTATAATTAGTTTTAAGTTAAAATAGTAAATAAAAGTCTATCATGTCCATTTTAAGCAGAAGTCTGGTGCATATGAAATAAATATAAGCCATGACTTTTAAATGGATATCTACTATATTTAAACCACTGAATGCTGGACAGATCTCCAACACAATTACTAACAATGTATAGCATTCAATGTATAGCATTCAAGGGGTTAAAAGCCCCATTTGAACAAATGGGACATTTAATTTGCCTCCTATATTGAAATTGGTTTGCTACATGATTACTTTCCTGGATACGAAACTCATAATCTCTCAGGTCTTTTCAAGTAAGTTATATTGCGTAAACTGGCTTTGGGAAATAGGTCTATGGTTCCAAAGCACATGACTGTCCTAAACCCTTTGGGTTCCAGAGGGGTACACAACGTGTTGCGTACCCCTCTGGCACTCAAAGGGTTAACAAGAGTACAAATTTAATTGCTTTTGGGAAGGAGCTGTCCCTTAGGCATTTTGCGAGAGTGTTGAACCTCTGAGCAGCTCACATCTCACATCTCACTTTACAGTTTGTTTACCTTAACAACATTTTTGTTCATAGACCAGTGGCAGACAACCTTTGGTTTTCCAATTGTTGTGTACAGTTCCAGTCATCTCCAACTGCTATTGGCTGGAAGGCAAATGTTTGGCTGCTCTTGTCATAGACCCTGTATATTGATCATGTGGAAGTGTAGGATAATTATTCTAGAAGATCTCCAATGCATAATATACAAATCAGAATAAGCCTAATGTATACTGTGTTCACTGTTAAAGCAATGCTTTTAGGGCTGTAGTCAGGAAGATAAAGAGGTGTAACTCTGAAGCAAACCGAATGTATCACAAGGGACAGGTAAAGAAAGAATCCCCAGATTACTACTGACTTAAATGGGGCATTTAACACCTTAAATACTAGAGGTCTCCAATACATTGTTTTGTGATGCGTGGGGTAACTCTCTAGGTTTAAAATCCCTGTTTAAATTTATTTGAAGTGTCATTTACCCCCAGTGATGTGGTTGGTATACTCCGGAACTGCTCACCTTTAGCTGCCTGGATATGACCCTTCTTTTTTTAGTAAATTTGAAACAAGTGGGCATAAAAAAAAATACAAAATTAAAATAATTTCTCAGTCGTCCAATACAGGTTACTGGTAACTTTGGGTAGGCAGGAACAATTCTGAGAAGTGACTGCTAAGTCTGCTACCTCCTTAACTTGCAGCTAGCCAATCCCCAACCAGTAAGATTTGTTCCTTGGTCAAGACACTAGCAAGAGAACCTTTCTGCTATAGTTTTAGCTTTTTATTATTTTTCTGTTAGAAACGGAATTCCACCATTAGGCGGATTACCATCACTGACAATTCCCATCACCCAAATGTGGATAGCTCAGTTTACCGGGCGCTTCTGTGGACCTAAGCACTGGGGCGGAAATCTTGGCTGCAAGTTATTTCCCCAGGAGTTGCCCACAGAGGCTTCTTCTTGATATATGGTAATCTGAAGACAGAAGACCTGCTGAAAAAGGTGAGCACCCTTTGAGTGCTGAGGTCCACATGTCCCATGTTTCCCCTCCACACAGGGGTCTCTATTGGAGTTCCTATTACAAACACATGGACTCATTGGGTTTATTCTGTATGTCTGTGAGGTGTTTTGGAGCAAGTTTCTGTGGTAACTTAACCCTTTTGCTGCTGGTTAGCACCTTTTGGGGGGGGGGTTGTGCACTTTCCCTGTTGGGTTCAGTGTTTGAGTGGTTTTACGTTTGGTATTCACCTTGCTAACTTTATGTTCCGCACCCTTCAGGCGCGTGTTTACCGCATAGACGCCATTGCTCCATTCACTTTACAGTTTGGGATGTGTCTCTGCAACCTCTCCACGTAGCATGGTCAGAGACAGCTCATGTTATTGGTTTTCCCTTGCTGTGTCATCTGGTCAACGTTCTGGGGATGTTGGGGGCTTCGGGCACTGTTGGGGTACTCTCTCAGTGAAACTACATTTCCCATGAGCACCCACATGTGCACTCGTTTCCTATTGGCTCCCGTGACGGCAGCCATTTTGTGTATTCACAGATCGAGTATCCTAAGCAGGGCTTGGACTCTCCTTCTCTCCTCCGCAGCTTAACACTTTGTCAACCAGATAAGTCTTAATTTAGTGTTTCTGGGGTGCATTAATTATCATACACACTTTATTGTGGGTGTTTTGATACTTTGACCATTTTGACTCTTTGAGAATGTCTACTTCGTTAGACCTTGGGGCTAAACCTAAGACTAAGGATGCTGGGGTGTCTGTGTCCCCCATTGCTTATTGTTCCTCATGTCAGTCAGAGTTACGTAGAGAATGCTCAGGTCATATTTACCCAGCATGTGCTGCTGCCCCTGAATCACCTTCTGGGGCCTCCAGCAATGCACTAGAGCCAATATGGATGCAAGAGTTTAAGGCTACTACAAGGGGCCTCCGGTCCACCTTACAACTTCTTCCATCCACCTTACAGGGGGCCTTCAATTCGTTGCAGACCCCCGCCCCTATCAGATCTTCCCTTCCTAAACCGCAGCGTGTACCTGATGTGTCTGTTTCCTCAGAGGAGGAATTATTGGTGACTGATTATGATGACTGTTCAGCTATTCCTTCATCTCAGTTTTTTGGGGATCCCTTCGAGGCAGAACCCATTCCCTCGGCTGAGGGCCTGATCAGGGCTGTGTTGTCCACCCTGAATATTCCCTTGGTGTAGGAGGAGTCTTCTGCCCCCTCTGATGTTTTCCAGGAGCCTGTTAGGCCCCATGCCTGCTTTCCACCTAATCCCACCCTTGACCGCTTGGTGTCAGAGGACTGGAAATTTCCAGACAAGAAACTATCTGTGTCTAAAAAGTTTGCTAAACGTTATCCGTTTTCTGAAACGGCCCTTACTCAGTGGGTTCATCCCCCTAAAGTGGATGCCCCAGTTTCCAGGTTTTGTAAGTCGACTGCCTTGCCAGTGGCTGACGCCTCTTCTCATAAAGACTGGACTGACAAGAAGCTTGAGACTTCTCTCAAGGCTATTTTTGTGACAGCGGGCTCTGCTCTCCGCCCTACCTTTGCTGCTGCATGGGTTAATAGGGCTGTGGCTGGTTGGACTGAACAGCTAAATTCTGCTGCCTGTCAAGGAGCCTCTACTTCTGACATGTTGCGTCTTCTTGCTAACATTGCTGAGGGCTCAGCATTATGTCTCTGCCACCCTGTTTGACTCTGTGCATATGGTAGTCAGGGCATCTGTCATGTCTGTGGTAGCCAGAAAGGCTCTTTGGCTTAAGATCTGGTCGGCTGACATGGCCTCTAAGAAGGCTATGCTGTCTTTGCCTTTTCAGGGTTCTTCCCTGTTCGGGCCTGAACTCTGGGATCTCCTCAACAAGGCTACTGGAGGGAAAAGTTTTCACCTGCCAGTGGTCCTGAGGAAGAAGGCACCTGTTAAAAGAAATCAGCTTTTTCGTTCCTTTCAAGCAGACTTCTGCATGATTCACTGAACCCAGGTCACCACCCGCAGTTAGGTGGCCGCTTACGCCACTACCTTTCAGCTTGGCAGGCCTCTGTGGCAGACCCATGGGTTTTACAAGTGGTGGCCTTGGGATACAGGATTCCTTTCACCTCTCTTCCTCCTCCAAGGACCTTTGCTCCCAAGGGAGAACGAGAAACATAAAAGACGCCTTTTCGAGGAAGCTATCCAGGCCCTTCTGGACAAGGCGGTCCTGAAACCAGTTCCTCCTCCGAAGAGGGGCTTCGGATTCTATTTCAACATTTTTGTGGTTTCCAAGAAGGATGGAGTCTGTCGCCCCATTTTGGATCTGAAGGATCTAAATTCCTTTGTGGTCAGGTCCCAATACCGCCTGGAGTCTCTGCATACAGTGATAGCGGACATGTCTCCTGGGGAGTTTCTGCCCTCTCTGGATCTTCAGGATGCCTATCTGCACATCACCATTCATCCAGAGTCTGCATTATCTCCGCTTTGCCTGCAACCGAGGGAACTTCCAGTTCTCTGCCCTCCCCTTTCGCCTGACCATGGCTCCTCAAGTCCTAGGAGCTTTGATATCCATCCTACATCAGAATGTCATCAGGGTGACTCCATATATGGACGACCTCCTTCTGAAGGCTTCGTCTCCGGAACTCCTTCACCAGCAAATGCAGGACTGCATTCAAGTCAGACCTTGTTCCTTCTCAGAAGATGGTCTTTCTGGGTCTCCTCTTCGACACTCAGAGAGGGATGATGTTTCTGACAGATGAAGTGGCTCATCAGATGACATTAAAGGTCCAAGCTGTCCTGTCTCAGGATCCTGATCTAGCCAAGAAGTTGTTGCTGCCCAGTCACTCTGATTGCTCCGTACTGGCCTCGACAGGCTTGGTTTCTGGAGCTTCTGGACCTCTCAGTGGCGGAACCTCTTCGACTTCCCTCCCATCCAGACCTCCTCCTACAGGGTTACCTCTGAAAGGAAGATGTTCATCTTCTGGCTTTGACAGCATGGAGATTGAATCCTCCATTTTGAGGAAGAAAGGATTTTCTTCTGGTGTTGTGGTTACTGTGCTTAGTGCCCGCAAGCCTGTTTCCACTAAGGTCTACCATCAAGTTTGGTCTACCTTCCTGGCTTGGTGTGCTGACAAAGACCTATCTCAGGATTTTGACCTTCCTACAGTTCTTTCCTTCCTACAGGATGGTGTGGACAAAGGTCTCAGTCTGAGGTCTCTCAAGGTTCAGACTTCTCTGCGCTCTCTGTGTTTTTTCAGAGGCGTCTTGCCATCATTCCTGATGTCAAGGTTTTCTTCCAGGGTGTTGCTCATACCTGTCCGGTGTTCAAGTCCCCTGCTCCACAGTGGGATCTTAACCAGGCCTTGGGAGTACTTCAGCGTCCTCCTTTTGAGTACTTGGCTACCATTCCTCTACGTATGCTGACATGGAAGATGGCCTTTCTCCTGGCTATTGTTTCCATTTACCGAATTGCAGAGCTGCATGCCCTGTCCTGTAAACCACCCTTTTTGGTTTTTCACAAGGACAAGGCGGTGCTTCGCACCTCACAAGAGTTTCCCTGAAAGTTGTGTCCGAGTTCCATACCAATCAGGAGATTGTGGTTCCTTCCTTCTGTCCTAACCCTACTTCTGACAAAGAGAGGGATCTTCATCTGTTGAATGTTGTGCGTTTTCTCAAGTTCTATGTGCATCGCACTGAGTCCTTGAGGCAGTCTGACGTTCTGTTTGTCATTCTTAAGGGTCCTATGGCAGGGAAGCCTGCTTCCAAGGTTACTATTGCTTCTTGGATCAAGTCTACGATTCGTAAGGTTTACAAACTTCGGAAGAAGCCTGTTCCCTTCAGAGTCACGGCTCATTCTGCAAGGTCTGTTGGGGCTTCTTGGGCCTACAAGAACCGGCCGCAGCTGATCAGTTGTGCAAGGCGGCCACTTGGTCATCTGTGCACACCTTTTCTAAACACTGCCATGTGGATGTCCTGGCATCAGCTGTTTTGGGAGAAAGATCCTGGAGGCAGCCTTGCCTGTCTATGATCTCTTTTAGTCTCTCAGGACTCTTTCACTTTTGAGCCATGTTGGCTCTAGTTCAGTGTGCTTATCACCAGTTCATGGTGTTTGTTTTACCCCTGTTCAGTGTCCGTTGACACTTTGCGGTTAGTGTTGAGCTATTTATGATCTGTAGGTTCATTGGTGCTCTGGTGACTTTGGGGGCCTGCACCTGGTCCTTGCCTTTCTTCACGCCCTGGGGATCTTAATGGTTGGATATCCCAAAGTTACCAGTAACCTGTATTGGACGACAGAGAAAATAGGATTTTAGTCTTACCTGTTAAATCCTTTTTTCTTAGTCCATACATGTTATTGGTCTCCCACCCTTTCAAGGGACCATGCTTGGCTCTCCTGTGGCAGAACTTGGGGTCCTTTCGGGTGCATTTACCTTCTTACTACCTAGTCAATAGTTGGTCTACAAATCGTACTGGTTGGGGATTGGCTAGCTGCAAGCTAAGGAGAGGAGGTAGGCTCCACCCAGCAGTCATTTCTCAGAATTGTTCCTGCCTATTAAAGGGGCTGATCGCCTACCCAAAGTTACCAGTAAGCTGTATGGATTAAGAGAAAAGGATTTAACCCTTTGAGTGTCAGAGGGGTACGGAACGCATTGCATTGCAATGTGTTCCGTACCCCCTGGCACTCAAAGGGTTAACAGGTAAGACTAAAATCCTCTTTTCCTTTTGTTGGATTACAAGGTTTCTTTTACACAAACTGTAAATTTTCCTTTTATTCCATATCATGGCACCTTGGGACATATTCATATGGAGCAAACCAGTTGGACTAGAGGCATCAAATCAAAATTCCCATTGGTTTGCATGGGCTTTTAAACTGCATTGTGAATCATTAAATGGTTTAAAATCCCCATGGAAATAAGTATGATTTTTCTTTTGTCCCCCATGGAAGTCAGTGGGAAACTTCATTTGTGCCCCATGGAAATTAGTGGGAATTTTAATTTGTCCCCATGGAAATCAGTGGGAATTTTAATTTGCCCCTATGGTTCAGTCCTTTAGCTTCTTGAATGTGCCCCCGTGTTCCTTGATCAGACAGGTAATGACAAGGTATCTGAATCTAAACTCTCACTGTACAAATATTGTCCTTTCTTTCTCTTTAGATATGGTTTAAAAGTCGACATCTGGGCAGCTGGAGTGATTACATATATCTTACTTTGTGGCTTTCCACCCTTCCGCAGGTGAACTCTTTGATTTTTATCCTAAACTAGGTGAAGAGCCCGTGTACAAGGGCCACAGTGCCAGCCGGTCGCGGTGCAGTCATACACCGTAGAGACTGCCCGAGCCGTGGCTGATACGGAGCGGCGTGCTTCGAATTCAGACCGGGCTCCTCTCTGTGCACCTGAAGGTGCGCAGAGAGGACTCTGGTCTGACTTCGGCATGCCCCGCTCCTTGTCAGCTGCGTCACGAGAAGTCTCTACTGTACATAACTGCAGCACGCACAGCAGTCTCTACTGCGCATGACTGCGTAGTGACAAACTTTTTAGCGAATTATAATATAGAATGACCGTTGTTTCTGTGCTTAAAATATGTAATAATTTTCCATGTCTGTCCTTATACTCAATAGAAATAAATGTTAATATTTTTGTGTTTCCCCCAAAGTGAGAATAATCTTCAGGAAGATCTCTTTGATCAGATTCTTATTGGAAAGCTGGAATTTCCCTCCCCATATTGGGACAACATTACAGATACTGCAAAGGTTTTTTTCTCAGTGTTCCTTACATTTATATACTAGTTATATTACTGCCAGGGTTTATTTAACCCTTTGAGGGCCAGAGGGATACGCAACACATTGCAGAGCAATGTGTAGTACCCCTATGGCACTCAGTGGGTTATAGAAAAAAAACTCACTTCATATTAAAGCCACAAGTCAATTCACCAAGTAGCTTTAACCTTCCAAGAGGGTTTTGAGGTTTCTCATTTTTTTTAATAATCTGGTACAAAACTGAGTATTTTAAGCCACATTTAGTCATGTATTTTATTCAAAACAGGAAAGGTTTTAGATGATCCTTTTCGTGGCAAAGAAATGTATAGCACACTGCAAATCAAAGGGGGTTATGCACTAGGTTGACCACATTTCAATTCTGCCATTCAGGGACAATGCAGAGAAAAGTGCACACCACAGAGTTCTAACCACTGGAGAGACAACTGACCATTGACTGCTGTGACAGTGCCTAGGGTAGGTTACAAGAAAATGTTCATCAAGCCCAAAGCCTCAGATTAGCATTACAGTACAACAAAATTGTACTGTTGTCAATGTCAAGGCTCAGTTCTCTCTCTAGTGTTTAGAGCTCTGTCCAGAAGCAATTTTTTTGTAGCCCAGCAGAGACATCACTTTGTGACAGTAGTCTATGGACCATTCTTCTTCTAGTGTTTAGACCTCTGATTTCAGGAGTCTTCATCTGGGACATTGTACTGTCCCTTTCTGGGACAAGGCACAAACACAGGCCCGGACTGGCCATTGGGCATACTGGGCATTTGCCAGTGGGCCGGTCCGGGTGTTTAAAAAAAAATAATGAACACTCCGACGCCACAGTGCCTGTGAAGCTGCCTTTAGTGGACCTCTATAGCGAGAAGAGAAATCTTCCATGAGAGCTTCACGCTGTGCTGACCTCACCCAGCCTTGCAGATAACTGTTATCTGCATGGTAAACGGAACAGTTTTGAGATATTGGAACTCTGTTCCCATTGCTGTTGGGTCACTGCCTATGATTTAAAAGGATCTTGTGTGGAGCTTGTATTGCACCTTTAAGATTCCCCTGCAGTGAAGCAAGAATGCAGTTTGTTTCACCGTGGACAGAGAACTGGGTTTTTGCTGCAGCCTTAAAAAACTATTGTTCCCGTTGCTTTACTGTATTGTTTATTTCTTGATGAGCATGGGAAGATTTCTGAAGTTGCCTAGTTAGAGCTCTGAAGAGCAAAGGTTTTGTTTTAGGTTCTGTTTTGGGCTGCAGTCCCACTGGGAAAATGACCTATAAATCCAATTCTCTGGTATGTGGTGTATCCTCAGCTGGAAAAACTATATATTAACAATGTGTCCAGGATAAAGTATACTAGCAGAGTACTTGCGTAACACTATGTAGCTAGTTTTCAATACCTAAGGAAATTTAAGATGCTGCCTCAGTCAAGCTTGCAAGTGACTGCAGCACATATCTTGCAGCCTAAGGCAGGATCATGCACTTGTTACTTAGGCAGAGATTCTATTCCAGGAGAAAATATTTACTCAATGGTTATTTTTCTATTCAGCAGATATTTCCAGGTGGTCATTTCTGAAGTCACATTCCAACCGAGGTTCAAGACTGGATTTCTGAATTGCAAATGTGTTTGGCAGGTGGGGACATTGGAGAGACCTTTTTAGGCAGAATAGGCCTTTTTCCCAAGCTTGGCAGCCCTGAGCTGCTGAGCCTAGGAAGGCCTATACATCCGGTAAAGGGCATCTTGCAGTGGCTCCCCTGCTTCAATGTAATAACAGAATAGCTTATTGCAATGTTATTTTGTCCCATTTTTGTGACGTATGCTAAACTGAAAGATTCAGTATACCTACCAGCCAGAACGGAATGACAAAAGTAGGAAAGATCTATTTCCTGCTCCTTTTTCAGCCAAATGTCCATTCTGTTGGAATAATTTGAATATTGTGCTGGGCTTATCAAGTTACCTCATCCAGAGGGGTGTTGAACATATTGTGTTGCAACGAGGTACACACCCCTCTGCTCCTTAAGGATTTAAAGGAACACTAAGACCTCCAAATAATAGTGCCATACGTAAAGGGACAGTTCCACCTTATTTTGACTTTACATATTCTTCAAGTGCATAATACAGCAGTGTATAATTATTTGGACAGTGACACAAGTGTTTTTGTTCTGGATCCATACTCTAGCAACTAAGAGGATAAAGTGCACACTATCATCTTTAAATTCAGAATCATAAGAACCATGAACCGTTTAGGAATTTCAGACCTTTTTGATACATAGTCCTTCCGTTTTTTGGGACCAAAAGTAACTGAACAAATAGTCTTAAACAAAATCATCATATAAAGTGCTTAGTTCCAAATCCTTTGCATTTGATGACTGCTTGAAGTCTGTGACCCATAGATTTCATCAGATGCTGGGTATCTTCCCTGGTGATGCTCTGCCAGGCCTGTACTGCAGCCATCTTCATGTCCTGATTTTTGGGGGGCATTTTTTCCCTTCAAGTGAAACACATACTCAGCTGGATTCAGGTTGGGTGATTATCTTGGCCAGTCAACAACATTCCACTTTTTGGCCCTGGAAAACTCTTTGGTTGCTTTAACAGTATGTTTGGGTCATTGTCCTGTTGCAATGTGAAGTACCATACAGTGTGTTTTAAGGCATTTGGTTTGATCTGAGCATATAAAATGTTTCTCTACACTTCAGTCTTCATCCCACTCCTGCCGTCAGCAAGTCACAGCATCAATAAATGGACCAGTTCCAGTGGCAGCCATACATGCCCACTCCATAACACTACCTCCACCATGTTTCACAGATGAGGTGGTATGTTTAGGATCACATGCACTTCCTAACTTTCTCCACCTTTTCCTTTTCCCATTACTCTAGCACAGGTTAGTCTTAATCTCAAATGTGCATAATATTTTGTCCTTGAACTCTAGATGTTTTTATGTAATTTTTTTTTTTTTTGCAAGCTGTAACCTGGCCTTTCTGTTCTTGATGCTTACCAGTGGTTTGCATCTTGTGGTAACCCTCTGTGGTTATGCTTGTTTGGCACTCTTTGACCCTTCTATTCCTACATCCCAGAGAATGGTATGAATCTGTTTGACAGATGAAGAGGTTTTTATACATAATTCCGAGCATTCTTTGATCATCCACTACAGTGAGTGGTCTTCAGTAGGCTCCCAGGTTTGCTGTTGCTGAGCTCAACTGTGCATGGTTGCTTTTTAATAATTTATCACACAGTTGATTAAGACACATCTTGGGGGAGATGTTTCTATGAATACCAGAGGGATATGGCTGGGGAAGCAGACAGTGTATGTCTGGTTCTATGCATACCAATGGACAGTGGAACAAGGCTTGGGTATTAGTGTATATGTGGTTCTGTAAAACAAGGCTTTAATGCTAAACAGGATCGGTGTCTACCAGTGGACAGTGTAGAACAAGCAAAGGTGTCAGACAGTGCATCATAAATCCCATCCTTTACAAAATCATTTTAAAGTTATTTATATGTATGCCCAACAAATTGCCCAGGTGCACAATCCTCAAGAAATAATGATAAATGAAGAAAATAGGAGGCAGCACCAGTGGGACTTTTAAATATATTTATTTCAAGGCTAATAGGTGAACAGGAAGGTCCTTCCTGTTCACCTATTAGCCTTGAAATAAATATATTTAAAAGTCCCACTGGTGCTGCCTCCTATTTTCTTCATATATTAGAGAGAGAGATAAAAATGCATACCCTCACATCTCTAAATAATAATGTGTGTGTTCTGGTTGTCTTGAGACAGGCCCTTTAGGGGGCTGAAACATTTATATTAAATACTCATTTATTTATTGTAACATACTACTGTACACTGTGTACATACATTACACTGCAATAACAGAAGTCTTTCAGTGCTTATTTGTACATGGTTCTTTTGGACCATTTCTACTATTATGTTATATACACATGGACCCTAACAGCCAATGTTGTGGGCCTCCTTGGATGGGAATGTTGGATATGCAGCCTAGACTGCTTGACTGTGACATGCATGCTCTACAGTTTAGGGATTGCTCAGTGTGTAATTGTTACTTGTGATATTAATTTGTGAAGATGAACAGTAGAGTTGTCTTTCTGTTCTCCCAGGAGCTGATTAGCTGTATGCTGCAGGTAAATGTAGAGGAACGATACACTGCAGAGCAAATTCTTTCTCATCCCTGGGTGTCTGTAAGTAGCCCAAGTTCTACCTAATTTACTAACTTGTAATGTTTTTACATTATTGTATGCTTGATGCCTTGGGATTATTTAACGTTAAAACAGTGAGTGTTCAAAGGTAAACTTGAAATGTATTATTATAAAAGTTGGGGACTTTCGGAATTGCCTACAGAGCATCGCTGGCCAAGTTGGGAAGTAAAGGTTTACTCCCTTTTCATATTCTGCCAATAATTTCCCACTCATTTTGCTGCAGAATCGCATATGCAGCTTTAATAGGATCTGATGATTCTGATCCCTGTAAAGCAATTGATTCAGGCTAGTTGAAATGAATAGGGAGGCTTCTGTGGTATTTAAGAGATTAAGGAGGATTTTCCAGATACACTGATGATTTTCTGCATTGATATTTTCAATTTACGCTGGGCTATACAAATGTTTGCAATGTTCTATGTTAACATAGATATGCATAGGTATCTATGCATATCTATGTTAACCCTTTGAATGCCAGAGGGGTACGCAACACATTTCTCTGCAATGCGTTGCATAATCCTCTGGCACTCAAAGAGTTAAAGTGGCTAGAAACTAAAAATGACTTGATTGTCGCTGACAGAGTTTCTGACTACAGTTGAACCATGACTTGATAAAAGCGAATTTGTGACCTCTAAGTCATGTAGATGGTACTTATAAGTGAATCTTTACCAAAAATAGTTGTTTGCAGTAACCCTAATCCTCAGGTGTTAGTGTATATGAACTGGAATTACATTTGTATTTGTTTTCTATTCGCAATGAACTCTGCATTGTGTGACTATCTAGACATTATCACCCCTCCTGTTTTTAAAAAAAAATCTTTGTGGCTTGTATTGAAAAGCTGTGAAATATTCTATTATCACCTTTTGTGATAGGCCAGTATGTTGGTGTGGAAGTTGTTAGTAAAGTATATCATGTCAGTAGGTAATACACTCAGTCCCATGATTAATAGAAGAGTAAAGTCTTTTGGCCTAAAGTAGTGCAGTTCTGGAGCTTTATAGCCCCTCCTCATTGAAAAGTCTCCTTTAAATCAATAGGAATATTCACCCCCACCCTCAAGGTATACTTGGTTTGCTCTGGAATTCCATTGCTTTAATTTGATGAATAAGGACCTCTATTATACTAAGTGGACACAGATTAGGCAGTAGTTCTTAGCTTTTGAAAGTCTGTGCTATGGAACATCAAATCACAAACTGTTAAAGGGAGAGTAGCACTTTATATGTAAAATATAAATATATTGTTGGGTTTATCTTCCTGCCTACAACAAGGTGTTTTTCTTAAATATTTATGGAATCTCAAATGTGAATTTTATAGGTGCAGTATCTCAATGGCCTGAAATTTTACACTGGTGCTGTTGCTACATTATCCTGTGGATAAACTTCAATACGATGGTGTAGCAAAAGTGCCACTGTATACTTTAAGGCCATTGCTATACTTCATCAAAACAATTCAAGTTTGAGCTGCAATAACTTTTGAATAAAACACCTCTTGGCTATGGGAGTACTTTTGCTGTATTCAGGATACACTCTATAATCTATATATGTGTGTGTATACTATATATACAGTGTTACTATCCCTTTAAAAAAATCCTTTTACACACTTAAAAACTATTTTGCAAATATTAAAAAGCTATCAGTATCACCTATATTAGTCATTTTTAATTTAGAAGAACATGTTTTGATAAATTTAGATATGTTATGCTAATAAAAGCATGCAGTGCATTCATGTTTTGTACTGAACCTGCAATACCTCCACCACTCCCTGACACTGATGAACTATAGTTATCTTGGTTACCTTTATAGCATGCCTTAATTGGCATAATCTAGAACTCTAAAATACCTCAGACTGAGACTGCTAGGTACCTTTATAGCATGCCTTAATTGGCATAATCTAGAACTCTACAATACCTCAAACTAAGACTGCTAGATTCCTTTATAGCATGCCTTTATTAGCATAATCTAGAACTCTACAATACCTCAAACTAAGACTGCTAGGTACCTTTATAGCATGCCTTAATTGGCATAATCTAGAACTCTACAATACCTCAAACTAAGACTGCTAGATACCTTTATAGCATGCCTTTATTAGCATAATCTAGAACTTCTACTCAAACTAGTTTTCTAATTAAAATGGCTAATATAATTTATCAGAGACTCTGAAAGATATTTGAAGATCCCTAAAATTGTTTAGTCCCTTTAGAACAACCTGAATCTATTTTGCAAACCAACTGAATCAATGGGGGTAGGGGTGAATGAACAAAGTCCATTTATTTAAATATGGTTTTTAAACCCTTGAATGTACTATAAAACATTGCTTTGCAGTTGAATGAATGGGAATTTTTATCTCACCCTTATTGTGCAGATGGTTTCACCCAGAATCTCTCTTTATTATACCAACATTAGTAAAGTAATTGCGCAAGAGCCAGCCTGACACTAAAAGACTCACTAATACCAAAATTGAAATTGGTTTATATAATTTTAAATATCATGTACTGCTAGCTGGTATTTGTAAAATGTAATTTTATGTTAGAGCCCTACAATTATAAACTTTTTAGCGTATGTGTAGACTATCCTATATAGATACAATCTGGTTAATTGTTTATGCACAGCTAATGTTAATGCATTGAGATTAGTACCCACTCATCCTCTATTCAGAAAGGTTGAACTCTTATGAGGGGACAGTAAAAAGTCATCACTTCTGAGACTCCTATTAAGTTTGCCATTGTAATGGGAGCCCAAGAAAAATCAGAAATGAGCCCCCAGAGAGCATATATAACATTAGATTTTAGGCTACAGGAATTTTTTTACAGAAGCTAGAATAGGGTACAAAGTATTTAAATGTGTATAAACCTATTTCATTTAAAGGTGTTAGTGTTCCTTTAAAACCCAAGATAAAGTATGTTATAATTTCACTGAAAGCAGCTTGACACAACTGTTAAGGAGAACTAGCATGCCTGTTTAATAAATGCCCCTAACCATATTATTTATTGAAACCCTTCATGACCTTTCTGGTTTTCTTCTGCCTTCTTTTGTTCTAGAGCTGAAGTCGTTGTCTTTATGCCTAAATGTAATGTCCAGAGGTGGACATTACAGCTGTTTGCAGGATTAAGAAGCCCAAAGCTTTGCCTGCTTCCGCTCAGTCTTCTGCTTCCTTTTGCATTGTGCCAGCATCAGTTGCCAGGAACTTCCATTACAAAGACACTGGAAATTCCTTACTGGCTGAGTTCTTTCTGTAGTTGATGCCTGTATAATTCACCTGCCATGCTGTATTAGTCCCCACCTCTGGGTTTGTAGAGGAGAACCAGAACAAGAAATGTGGAGTTTGAACCCAGTATTGTGGGAAAAACAGACCTTGGCCAATAAGACATTACTGGTGTATTTTATAAAGGACATTTTCCGGAGTCACATCCTTGTGAAAAAGAGCCTTTTAAAGGAAATTAATAATACATGTAGACAGGACACAAGTATCCACAGAACACCTTATAAAACATACTTTAACTGCCCTGTCGTAAAACATTGTGAAGTATTGTTTTGGGCTAACTTAAGAGTTAACACAGGGCCAGCCAGCTGGTTATTTCAAATGAATTGAAGACTTATTTAGCATTAAAGGAGGTAAAAGCCCCAATTAAATGAATGCACATTTTTATTTGGCCCTATGGTGTAGATGGTCTGCCCCTGCATTACATAGCTTTTGAATATTACACCCTTAAGGTATTTTGTGTGACAGATACAAGTTGATGGTGCTGGAAGGCAGGCTGATATGAGTAGTGCAGGGTTGGATATAGAAGACACTGAGGACATCTAGGGGAACCATAGGTTAAAATCCTGTCCTGGTAAAGGGTACTCCTATTTGTGTGAGATGCCACATTCCAACATTATTACAGAGCAGCATTGCTTTATCACCATAGGCATATGCTATAGTTTTGTAGTACACATTCTTCAGATGTTGTGTTTCATATGTCAATTGATGTATTTGTTGTCTACAGGATGATGCATCTCAGGGGAATAATATGCAAGTTGAAGTCACAGGTAAACTGAAGCAGCATTTTAACTCACTGCCTAAAGGGACCAACACTACAGCTGCAGTGTCTGTGATCATGGTGAGTTGTTCATTTTTCTTGCATATTTAAATAAATCAACAAATACAAAAAACAGCCTTTGTTGATAGAAAATAGGACCTTGTCCAATCCCCAAATTTGGGTTTTATCCATCCCTGAAATTCAATGTAACGTGTGTTCCAGGTTGTTCTTCATTTCTTGTAATGTTGTACTTGAATCTAGCTTACTATACGCTACTCTATATAAAGCCTTATACAAAAGTCAAGGGATGAGAATTTCTGGTGCAAGCCAACTCTCTAGCAAACCTCTCTAGCATTCAAAGTGTTAAAAGCCCCACTGAAATCAATGGAAAATTTGGGAATTTTTAATGTTTCTTCTATGATGAAGTTCTTTTGCGCCAAAATTGCTCAACTTCAGCTTTTTGAATAAGTTTCAAGGTGTGTAGTGACTCGTGTGTGCCGGGGGGATAGAATGAGAAAATGCCTCATTTGTCTCCAGTATATGTAAAATGAAAGGTGTAGGGGAAGACAATGCAAACAAAAACTTTTCTACCCCTGTTTTCTGTGATTACATGATTGATAAATCTACTTTGTGGGGGTTTCTTCATGTATTCCTGTTGAGAAGTTGCAAAAAGATGCATATATTATTGGCACGGAGCTATTATTTTGGTAGCTAGCTTTCCAGTGGGCTATTATATTTATTATCTCTCCATCCCATTGATTAGTATTGTCTAGGGGCAGTGGTGTTGTGTCCTTCTTCTATTTGTAAAATTATAGTTTCTCATATAAAATGGCACTCTACTAATTTTAATGCATGCAGATTGCACAATACCAAATAGTAAAGAGGAGTTCTATGGAATTTACATGTCCATTAGCCTGAAATTAAAAGTGAAATACAATTTTGTTTTGGAACTTTAACTTTCCTAATGTGACCTGAAATACTTGAGCTGTGTGTCACAAAACCTGTATTGCCCACATATATTCAAGGAATCAAATGAACACTTTGCATTTGGAGCGAGAGTCCATGATGCATCACCACTTTGTATAAAAATGCACTATGCACCAGGTGCTCTGTATATGTTCATAGCTGCACCTAGGATGTAAAGTGGAGGAGCAAATTAACTCCTAGGGGGAAATTCGAGGATAATTCCTATGTTATTCTATGGAGCATGTGCACTAAGACTTTGGAGATCATAGTGCATAGGCTCTATAGAATAACATAGCAACCGGAGAAGTCATCTCCACTTTATCACCACTTTGTGAATCTCCCCCCTAGAGACTGATAGACTGGCCCCTATTTGCCTTAGTATATTTCAGACCAGCTGCACCATATGGAGCGTTTATCCCCTTGAATATTAAACAGATCTTTAATATATTGCTTCACAATTAACATTCATGAAATAAATGATGGAGTTGGTTTCCACCAATTCCGTAGAACACTTATTCTAAGGAATTGGTGCACTGTAGTTAGTTATTGGCTATCTGGGAGGGCACATACTGCACTAGTTTTTCAATGCACATTAGAAAGGGTTTTCAAAAACACTAGTTTCCAGGTGATACATTCCCTTTAATCTTGAAACCTAAATGGGTAAATCTCTGGTCATTAATGTGCACACATCTTTTAATCAAGTCAATCAATGACACTGATACTTTGAACTACAATCACATGAAACCCCTTTAGAGCTGTTAAGTTTTCAGATGATGATGTCTGCATTTCATTTCACAGTTTGAGTTTGACTTGTAAGACTGGGGGCACCTGAGCTTCATTTCATGCTTTGTTGGGCCAGTGAAGATGACCCTGAAGCCGAGGAGTGGTATAAAAGATGCACTGTACAACACTGAGCAGTTTTGCATGCCCTTTTACCTTGGCTCTATTCTAGCACACTGCTCTTGCCATCTTGCTGGGGATGGTGTTCAAATTGGCTTACAGGCTTTGGGGTTTTCTTTCCTCTGAAATCACCTTTCCTAATGCAACATTTATTAATTGTGCATTTCTTTAACTATTTTATATGCTGAAAGGATCTACACAATTCTAACACTTTGTAGGCCTCTCTTGAAGAATAAAATTACATAAGTGATTTCTACAATGTAGGCCTCTCTTGAAGCAATACTAACATTTCATAAGTGGTTTCTATCAAGTATAATTGTGGACAGTCTGCATCCCTCCATCAGTAATTGAAACAGTGGCCAGCAGAGAATGCTGGGAATTGTCATCTCAACAGCTGCATGGATGCAGGATGCACACCCCCAACCAAGTATCACTGAAGACACAGAAATTGTTACTCCATCTGTATTAGACTTTTATTCTACCGTTTGCTGTTTAGGGATAGGGTTACACGAAAAGTATAACCCCCCCCAAAAATAAATAATACCTTTATTATTGTTTTGCAGTAAACACGTTTCTAATTATATTTAATTGAGAACAGTTTATTTTTCTTTTGTTGTCTATGGGATAGGTTGAGTCTTAGATTAAAAAAATAGCTCCAACTGGTGGCCACAACAGAAATTGCAGTTTACATTTCAAACACAATTTTGGACTAATAACATTTGAATGGGATATCACCTGTGGAATACTAGAGTGTTTTACTCAGCAGGAAAACCACAGAAATATGCACACACACACAAAACCACACACTGATTTTTTTTAATTTTGTAACATATTTTGAAGAAACCCAATTCATTATACATAAGTTACTTTGCCACAGACATTCATGCAAACCAATGTACACAGTCTTCTCCCTCTGAAACATCTATGTAGAAATACAAACAAGACACACTGTGCTGGTCATAACCATGCTCTGAACTAGCCTTTCCCAAACATCTGACTGTGATGTCTTTTCAGCAACATGGATATTAGTATGTTGTATAAAAGTTTGGGCATGTGGTGCTAAAATAAAGCCTCAATCTCTCTTCCCCCCCACCAGGAAAACTTCCCACCATGGAACCCCCCCCCCCCCACACACACACACACACTTTGGTTATCTCTTATTTAGACTAGGATAACTTTTATTTTCTCTATATTTACACTGTTCATGAATATTTTTGCAATTAAACCCAGATGTATTTTTATAGCATAGTTCAGTAGATAAGATATTGGTCAAACTACATTCCTCTTCCATCCAGTAGGGGACACAAAGACCGAAGGTAAATTTTACTCCACTAGAAGGCAGCCACTTAAACTGATAACTAAGAACTCTACTTCTTCTCTTTCCTAGCCTTAGATTACCTCCTAGGCTTTGCTTACTATCCAGTTTTTTTACTTGTGTTTCAGCAAAGAGGCAAAGGCTTTCTCTATGTGGAGTTTTATTTGTTTTGTTTGTGTTTTACCAGCAAGTGCATAAGATCACTCTTTAGGTTGTATGCATCATTGCCAGGTGCTATTTAAAGATTCTCCTCAAGAAATACCATTCCAGTCAAAGTGGTGGGGAATGCAAGCAGGGTGCTGAGTTGTATAGCTAGGGGCATCAGTAGCAGAAAAAGGGAAGTGGTCATGCCTCTCTACAGATCTCTGTTTAGACCTCACCTAGAGTATTGTGTACAGTACTGGAGACCCCATCTCCAGAAGGATAAAAATACTCTAGAGAAAATTCAGAGAAGGGCTACAAAAATGGTGACTGGTTTACAGGAAAAGAAATATAAGGATAGACTAAAGGATCTGAACATGTATAGCTTGGAGGAGAGAAGAGAGAGGGGATATGAAACATTCAAATACATGTAGGGATTAAAAAAAATGCAGGAGTGAAGGACATTTCAAAGGAGTAAAAATGTTAGGACAAGAGGCCATAGTCTAAAACTAGAGGGACACAGGTTTAGACTTAATGTAAAAAACTTTTACTTCACTGAGAGGGTAGTAGATAAGTGTAATAGCCTACCAGCAGAAGGACCAAATAAGGTTTGAGGTTTTTACAGTAGGAAAATGGGCAGACTAGATGGACCGAATGGTTCTTATGTGCTGTCAAATTCTATGTTTCATATTATATAGGTGAATGGCTATACTGCCTATTTCACTTTATTTCTCCATAATGTGGAATAATTGCTGTGCCTGTTTTCCTCTTAGTAATTTTCACAGACAGAAACTTTGCTTCCTCTCCAGTAATTCTCCTACCAAATCTTCCATAAGGATAAGATCATGATAAGAAATGTTCCACGCCGGTTCCTTTTAGACTCGCAGCTTATTCAACAAGATGTATCAGTACTTCAGTAATCACAGTACTTCAAGCACCAGAGGCTATTACTTGGGCTTCGGTTCATACCTTTAATAAGTTCTACAAATATAATGTTTTGGCTTCAGCGAATGCTAGTTATGTCCACAAATGTTCTGCAGTCCTCAGTTGTTTTGTTAATTGGAGGTAGTTTTTCTCCTTTCCTGTGTTTTTGGGACCATATAGAGACATCCACTGTCCCTGTGTCCCCCATGGGACACGAGAAAAAAGAAATGTTATACTCAACAATAAATCCTTTTCTGTTTGGGGACTCAGGGCATCCCGTCTTGGGAGAATCCTAATTCTAGGAAGGCTGGGCCTTTTTTGGCCTCCATATCCTTGTAACTCTGCCTTCCATTGATTTGTTAGTTGAAAACTGAATAGGTGGCAGAGCCTAGGGGGTAAACTAGGGCTTGGAAATTGGAGAAGCAGTCAACTCCTGTCCCTCAATGGATGCAAGAGAAAGGGATTTATCTGCGGTTGTAAAATTCCCCTTTTTTAAATGACTGGATGCTAGCAAAATCTCCAGCACAATGCTTTGGTGCAGTCTTCAGCAGCCAGAGGGTTAAATCAGGATTAGCAGTGTGTGTTAGGAAACGTAGATCAGGCATTTTGTTTAGCACAGTTTACTACTGTGTTATTTGCTTTACATAGACAGGCAATATAATAAGTATATACAGGGGTGGGTTTCCCATTTGGCAGAGTAGGCAATGCCTAAGGTCCCATGTTTTCAGGGGAGTGGCAGCTGTTCTAGCCATGCCCACATTCTGAATTATGAGTGTGGCCACTACCTCTGTACCAGATATCTGCTTCAAGTTTATTGGCACTCGTTTGTTTCAGATTACATACCCCTTTACTGACTACTGTTTAACCCCTTGGTTGCTAGGGAGGTCTCTGTTACTTTGCTTTGAAGTGTGATGGAAGCCTCTCTAGCAGGTAAGGGGTTAATAGTTTTTGGTTTGTAAGGTAATTTTGTTTTAGACAATTGTAGATGGGGCTAGATGTAGAGTCAGGTAAGCAGGAGTGCGGCCATAGGTGTGAGTAAGGGTCTTGTGTTCTTTGCCTGGGATGCCTGATATGTAAATCCAGCCCCGAGGAAAAGAAATTGGGTCATATTCAGAAAGCTAAAGAAGAGCAATTCTGGGGCAAACCAATTGCACCATATATGATACATAACAATTGACAAAATTCCCATTCATTTAAATATGTTTTTTAATCCCATGAATACCACAAACCAATGCATTGTCCCCAATGGTGCTGTTGGTTTGCTCCAGAATTTCACTTTTTAGTTTCCTGAATACGGTTCATCAGACAGTGTTTGATATAAGAGACAGCGCCAGTTTAATAAAAATGACTTTTGGTGTATGATTATGACTGCATTATTTAGTATTTAATACAGTCCCTTTGCGTTTAACAGAATACATTTTTATATTTCTGTGTATTCTTATGGGAGATTTTTGGACAAAGACACAGATATAGCAAAATGAATAAATTATAGGCAATTTTACATTACTTCCAGGCTTTAAAAACTGTCTGCAATGCATTGGAGACATTTTTAGTATCCAAAGCTTGTTAGTATCCAAGGGGTAAGTTTGCCCAATAGACAGATCTTAGAAGGTATTTTAACCCTTTGAATGCTGGAGCAGCATGCAACACATTGCAAAGCAATGCGTTGCATAACCCCTCTGTCACCCAAAGGGTTAACTTTTGAGTTCCAGCGTACCCTGCAACTCATTACTCTCTAATGTATGTTTTTGGCTCCTATGAGAGCAAGGGGGTTAAACCATATGAACGGAATAAAGGGCTATATATGTATTAAGCTAAAGCAAACCCGCTGCACTGTAGTAAAATAAATTTCATTAATGCGTTGGAGACCTCTTTAACATAGGGTTAAAAGCCCCTGTTCAAATAAATGTGAATTATCATCGCCCTCTGTTTGTTTGTTGTTGATGAATTGCACCTCTTTAGATTAATGAATAAGACCTGAAGTGTCTTCCATAGTCAGTGTATATCCTTTTTGGTATACGAAATGGCATGTGATATTACATGTGGCCTACTTGATGCAAATAAAGACCTTGTGACGTTGCTCACTCACCTTTTGTGAGATAGTTAGGCATGTGGAAAACATTATCCTATTCATAGCAATTCCAGACACAGACACACACAGACTCACTGTAGCCTACATTATTGAGCCTTTTAACTTCATCCCAGTGGAACACAAGATTAGTTCTCTATTCTGTGTGTTGACGTAAGGTTATGCTAGTCAAAAATAAGCAAAAGGTCAAAAGTTATATTGGGACTTATGGTTTTGTGCTTTATTTCTGAACCCGTAGAGCACAAGGCAGTAACCTATAGCTCTATAGCTGTAGTTAAGGATGATGGGAGTTCATCCACAGCTGAAGAACCACAGTTTCATTTCCTCAGCTGTAGAGTGCTAACATATAGATGATGTCTAATTATTGATCTGTGTGTGCATTGATATTTCTGCTTTTAGTAAGTATAGTCTCTATCCCTTCCTTCCTTCCTCCATTCTTCCTGTTTCCAAATGCCTGCCTTGCTTCCTTCTGCCTAGGTCCAAGCCAATGGTATGTACTAACTGCACTGCTTTTTCTGCTTCAGAACACTTACAGTACTGTTCTGTACAACTAGAGAAAAGGAGAAGTAACCAGAAGTATAATTCACAGATTGATTTCTAAATAGGTACCATTGAACAGTTGAATAGCTCATTAAACAACTGAATCAGCTGGTGAAAAAAGTGTTGCATGTCTAATAAATTACAAATTGATGTATTGACCTGGTTTAGGTATATTGACTCAAACTTCACTCCTTAAAGAACAAAGGGATTTAAAAAAAAAAAAAAAGTAAATAAGTAATGTTTTTTTTACATACCTCCAACATGTGGAGAAAAGTGGAACTACAGCTGAAAACTAGAATGGAGTGGCTCTGTTTATCAGTGGACAAATGTGTTGATTATAGAATGTTCAGGTATTTCACCTTAATTGGTCATTCTCATATTTATCAGTGGGGTGTTGTGTGAAAATTGCATCTTTGAATCTGCATAACATTCTCACTCAGTTGTGATATCACATAATTATTAGACTGAAGTTGGATGTTTACCAAAATGAACATTTCAACAATAAGCTTTTTCTGTTGAATAATATGAAATGCTTTGTCCCACTCAATAACACTGAATATACTAGTCTGGACTTCATTTAATGCAGTTTAACTGACCTGAATCATTCATCTGTCCTTTCATGTGTTTTTACACACACTTACTTACACTAGCTGCTTTATGCACTTTCAGTGACATAAACCTTTAATTACTCCCCCTTACACCCATGGTAATTACAAAAGAGATTTTACTACATTCCTCATTGATACATATTTGAATAAGTATATCACAGATACCCTGTTCCATATCACCAATCCATACATATCTCTTGCCAGTGTTTTAGTTCAGCAATTCTATTTTTGCACATTGTAGATTATGTAAAACATGGTGAATGTACTAATGTTAAGTCTTGCATGATAATTATGTGTTGTAGACTTCTCTGGCATGCAAGTAGTTAAACCATTGAAGGCCAGGGGGTGCAGCACATTGTGACACAAAGTGCTCTACACCTCTCTAGTTCTCAAAGGGTTAAACTGAATAGCCATCCTGAGCTGAGAAGAGTTAAAGCTGTGTTGTATGTGAAATATTGTTTGCATGTATGTGAATAGAAGGTCTGTAACTTGCAATTATCCACTATAAATGTAGAGCATTATTAAGTATAGTGGCTAGTATTTAATTTGTGATACTGTATGTTGTGGCATGCTTTTAGTGCATTTGCAACACCACTTTCTATTAATTTCTGAATTTTTCTTTGTTTTTAATAAGCATCTTTACTTTTAAGGCACAGTAATACAACTAACATACATTTTGTTATCAAAATCACACATAGCAAATGCTGAAAATGCCTGACTTTTGTCAGTAATGGCCATTGTTTTTTTTTTGTTTTGTTTTGTTTTTTTTTGTTTTTTTTTTATATTATTATTTGCCACACTTTTTGAAGTCCAAGAGTGTAAAGTGTTTTATAGAACAGAGTGCAGAATTGTTTTAATAGAGAGCGGAACGAGGCATGCTTTCTTCATTTGAAGAGCAAAGAATATAGCATGTCCTAATTGTTAAAAAGAGATGGCCATTCATTAAATTGATTGACAGAATAGGGTAAATAAAAACACATTCATATGTTCCTTGATATGGCCTTGATTCTGAATTATCTGATGGAGTACCTTGCGAGTCTTGTGGTTACCTGAATCAGCAGATAGTCTGCTTAGCTGGCTCATTAACCTGCATTTCCATATGCAAATGAGTAATTGGTAAATTAGAGCAGAATCGTAAACCTGACAAAGTAATGGCTGATCAGTGTGGATGTTGGTGGATTCACAGGGATGTGATGGCAAAGAGACCTCAGTGCATACTGCTGATATGCCATTGACATTAATTCACCATCATATCACCCTTTACTGTATCTCCAACTGAGATTCCTTACAGTATACTTTCTCCATAGTTCCTCTTATTCTCCCTAGTAGCATTTGCTGTTTTTGTGTGAATAGTGAGATGGAATAGGATGCACGTGTTCCTTTCTCCTTCACAGAAGGTTTTGTGTGTCACCAAAGAGGAAAGGGTGATACTGAAGCTGAGCACAGTCACCATGAGAAAGGATAGTTCCCCCTAAATCACTTTTATTCCATATTATTTTTCTTGCTACATCTTTGTACATTTTTGCTTTCTATTATATTTTCTTTTTCTGTAAATTATCTGTTTTATTTAAGTTCAAATAATAATTTCTTTGTGTATTCTACTGACAACTACATGTAGAATACATGCAATACACAGTGGTGATAAAAAGGTTCAGAAGATTTTTGGTGTATCTCAGACTGGTAAATGGTAGACATTAATACATGTGGTGACAGAGGTATGCTAGTACAAGCATCCATGAGAGGGTAGAAGGCTAAACATCTGAGGAAGTGCAGGAATAACTACACATTTACTGAATCCTAACTGATAAAAGCAGGAGATGTAAAATGCATGGGGTAGACTCTAGGTCAATTTTCAAGTATGATTTTGTTAATAAAAGTAATTAAATATAGCAACAGTTTGTTCTAGGGCTGACAAATGATTCTGTACTAGACATGATGGTTGACAGAGCTTATCTAATCTTACAATACAAGTCTATTATTATGGCAACGTTACTTCTCCTTCTCTCTAAACAATGCATGCATTCATATTGCCTGCGTGTTAATTGCACATTGTGACACAATGGCATTCAGGACCTTGATGCTTACTAACTTATTAATAATTCCCTTTTGTAGAATACAGCTCTTGATAAGGAGGGGCAGATGTTCTGTGGAAAACGTTTTGAAGAAACAGTTACCACCGACCAGAAGAATACTTGCAAGTTGACTACAGTGGTTAAAGATCTTTACCATGTTTTGGAGTCCACAGATTTGCCTTGATAATCTCAACCATTCAGGCTTTCTCCAACATGTCAGATGTGTGTGGACAGCCTCGCAGCCCAATTGGATAACTGGTGACCAGATCCAGCTAGAGCACACCGATTTGAGCTGGCTTTATTTTGATGTGTTTTCTCTTTATTTTCAGCTGTAGACTTGGTTTGTTGTTGGTTTTGCTGCTTCCTTTTTTTTTTTTCCTGCCAACAGCTGTTTTATTTATATAGGGCAAGCTAGTCTCTCTGGCTGCCACTTAATCTACTTCCAAGGCTGCTTCCATTGTGTCAAGGTTAGGGCATATTAAGTAGACGATGCCTCCTAATATATCACTTTGGTTAGTTTCAAACTAGGGAACACTAATCATCTACTGATTTGTCATCAGTGCAGTGCTTTCTATGGGATGACTTCTGCACCCTCTAGTGTTGGTTGTGCAAAATGCTTTCCTCATTTTTGACATCTTAAGACAACATTTCAGTTTGCCTCTATTATACGTGCTCTTTATTGAGCAATCAAAAATATGAAGGATTTGTATTTATTTCATTTTGGCTTTTGCTTCATTCACCCTAAGAAAGACGCAATAAAAAAAAAAAAACACAGCCATCTTTGAACAGATTTGTCAGTGAATAAAAGTTGTGGTAAAACTGTTCCACACACATTAAGATGAGCTGATTTTGCCAGAAAGGTAATTTATTTAAATGAGGGGGATGGGGGGTATTTATTTGCAGAAAGGCTACTGATTTCTTCCCTATCTGGTCAGAGAACAAACCAGCCGACCGTACAACTACTAAAGACTCCAATGCTGCATGCTGTAACAATCGGACATTAAACTGTCTCTGAAGAGAACAATCCAAGGCATCAAATCCACCTATCATAACTGAATGCTTTATTACCAGAGCATCGTGGTGCTGAAATCAAAGGGATTTTCACAGTCAGGTGGAACTGAAGATCCAAGGGTTCAATATGCACTGATTCTGCAGTCAGAACGCGTGTTAAATAATTTTTTTTTCTACTCTTTTTGGAAACCAATCAATGATCTGTTCTTTTCTGTTCCATAATCCTGAACGAACATGAATCACAATCTAGAATTTTAGACCTGCTTTTCTATTTAACAAGTATTACAAGCTAGATAAAATGCA
Organism: Rhinophrynus dorsalis; assembly: GCA_037306005.1. Lineage (NCBI taxonomy): Eukaryota > Metazoa > Chordata > Amphibia > Anura > Rhinophrynidae > Rhinophrynus > Rhinophrynus dorsalis. Next base: position 155,594,586 of record CM074718.1, on the reverse strand, counting down.
TGAATTGTCTTTGTATGTTAATGTTTAACCTTAGCGTGTCCTAGAGGAGTGTGTAATACTTCTCACTGCAGTGCATGTCATGCCCCTCTGGCACACAAAGTGTTAAACCTTTGACTGGAAGAGGGGTGTAGAACGCATTCAGAGCAATGTATTGCACATTCCTTTTGCACTCAAAAGGGTAAGAGGTAAATATGGGAAACAGTACATCAGGAGCAGTCAGTGCTTGGACTTCTATTTTGGGACAATGGGACTTCTAGCCACCAACATGTGGAGGACCAAGGACTGTCTACCCCTGCTGCGTACACCTTTACACACTGTATGAAAAAGTGGGTGCAAATAAATGTGCCATATACCAATTTCAAGACCAAGCAATCCTGTGAGGATTGAGCATCTTTAAAATAAATTATCAACCCTGTTTAGAAGATTTAAAGGTATAGTAATATCCTATTTTAGCTTTTATTATTTTAGTTGTTGGTGTATATGCATATATGTACACCCCTCTGGTTCTTAATGTGTTTATTTTCTGTGCTTGCATTGTCTCTGCTATCCTGTGCTTCTCTTCCTTCCATTTTCATTGATGCAAGGGCTCTCTGCCTGCTGTCTGTGACTGAACAGTAACCACAAAGCATCTTAATAACTCATTCTCATGAGAGTTTACCAGCTGAACATAGAGAAGATTTGGAACTAAGAATGGAGGCGCATTTGCAGGTATAGTTGAGTGGCATAATGCAGGTAGAAGGTGCCCACATCAGTGGAAGTTCAAGAAAGAGAAGACTTGAAATAGCTGAGATAAGTACACAGAATAAAAAAAAAATGAAGTGAATAGTGTGCTATTCCTTGTTGGAAACATTATTTTATACTAGTGTTTCTCATGTACTCCTAATCGCTCGGGCTTTAAGGATATCCATGCCTGTCTCTAGGCTAACAGATCTGTGTAGAAAATGTTCTACTGCATATCCCACTTTGTGTTCAAGTAAGTGACAAGTACTCAAATACTTGTGGATTCAACATTTTGTGATGACTTGGTATACCTTCATCAGGGTTGTTTTGACAAAGGTCTTCATTGTACAAAAACGACGTTTTAACACAAGACCACATAGTTCATTCTAAAGATGATTTAGTGATCATTGCCTTGCTGTATACATTATATTTTAAAAGTGGTAGCTGTGGAGTAGTTAATACACAAATGGAGAAATGATCACAATGCCTGTCAGTTGTAATACATGCTTATTTAGTACAAAGGCCAGTATTTATAAAAGCTGGAGTTAATCTTGGGTAAACAACTGCACAATAGGGGACAAATAGAAAATTCCTGTTTAATTAAATTGGCCTTTTAAATTCTAGAATGTTAGAGAGGTTTTCAGTGCATTGCAAAGCACTCTATTCAAGTGCATGGGAATTTAGGAATGTTTATTTGTTCCCTATGGTGCATTTGGTTTACTCCAGAATAACTTCAGTTTGTTTTTATAAATAGGGCCCAATGTGTTCTTCCTTTGCTACCTGCCTGCTGTTGTGTACCTCTCTCTGTCATACATTCACCACATATATGTAAAATGTGAAGATACTACTACCCAGTAGTATCAGTTGGGCAAAGTAATGGATGAGGTCTTTGCCCCATATGCATTACTCCACCTCTTCTGCAAGGGCAACTCAGAACTACAGTATTTGTTGGACAATTGTATGCTCTGGACTCTTAAGATGCAGCCAATTTTCATGCCTAAATTAAAAAATATATATATATACATATATATATATATATATATATATATATATATATATATATATATATAATATAGTACGTATACGTATGTATAAAACACACACACACACACGCAAGAATGTGGTGTTTGTGTGTGGCTGGACAATCAGAAAAGCTCTTTTTTTTAATTATCATATTTCCTGGGGGGATGTTGGTGACACACATTGCCAAATGCAGTAAGAATTAAGGATGCAAGGGGAGAGGGATTGAATGTAATCATTAGCATGCAGGCTTGTCAAACTGCTGGTGATGTGGAAGGGGTGACCTCCCTTACACATGGCCAGCAGTTCGACAACCCTGAAGTCTTAGAGTATTCTCTCTGCATCCCCACTTGTTAAATGGGAGGGGCAGGTGAAAATGATCTTCTCAGACTTCAGCACCGCAAACAGCATCACTCCTGTAAACCCCTTCAGTGTCATAGGGATGTGCATTGCATACCCCTGTGGCACTCAAAGGGTTAAAAGCTGCACTATTAACAACAATTCCCTTTTCTTTTTCCTCATTTACATGAGTGCAATAATTTTCCTGACTGAAAAGCAACTGGAAAAAACTGACTTCTTTAACTGCAAAGAAACCATCTGATTACTACAGCTTTTGCATTGCACTGCATTAGTGTGTATGAAGCTCAAAGTTCTATGAGATTCATTTTTCGTTTAGCTAACTTAACTTGTAATTATAATGAAAAAATATTGCTGACTTCAGCACTTAAACCCTGGTCATCTTACCCACTGGTGTACAGAGGCAAGCATTGAACAAGGACATATCAGGCAGACAGTTTGGTGAAGCATCTGATGCATCTTCTCACCTCTTGCACAGTGAGTAGATGTGAACAGATGGCAGCGAATATAAAAAGAAGTGAATATAAATGCGGCAAAAGTGTCATGGAAATTATATTTTTAACCCTTTGAGTGCCAGAGGGGTACAGAATGCATTGCAAAGCAGTGCATTCCATACCCCTCTGACACTCAAAGGGTTAAAAGGGTAGTACATGCTGTAAGGGGGTCTTTACCAAATACATTTGTCTCCTAAATATGATGGTCAAAGAGTTGATGTTTCAGGGGAGCAATACATTTTACAACACACCCTTTAATATAAGAGGAGCTTAAAACAATTCTCTCTTCATGATGAAAAATGTTGGAAGCACCCTCCAGGCCCCACACATTTTCCTCTCAGCAAATGGGGAGAGATGGGAAATGAAGGTTTCTACCTTGAACAAGTAGATATCAGGCACCCAGATTGGCAAAGCATCTGCTGCCATCTGCTCACCTCCCCAGTGACTGAATGTGAGCAGATGGCAGTGGATGCTTTGCCAAAATGGATGCTTGTTATGTCCTGGTGCAGTGTTGTGCTGCAGTAGTTCTACAGCTGACACATGGTTTTATCTGTGGACTAGTGGGTAAGATGCTGGTTCCATATACCCAGAGATCAAGGTTTGAATCCTGCTGTTGGCAAACTTTTTTCATCATAATTCTGAGTTATTTTTTATATTAAAACAAAAAAAAAATCTCTTAGAACTTTGGGCTTCACACACTAATGCAGTGCAATGCGAAAGCTGTAGCAATTGGATGAGTTTGTTGCAGCTAAATATGGCAGTTTTATTCAGTTGCATTTCAGTCAGAAATCTGAGGAAAATTACAGATGTAGATGAGAAAAAAAGCAAAAGAAATTGTTAATAGTGCAGCTTTTAATCCTTTCAGTGCCACAAGGGTGTACAATGCATTGCGTACTCCTTTGTCATTGAAAGGTTAAGGGAGGGAAGCTGCTGTCTCTGCTTTTTAGAGTATAGACCACAAAATAATCTGGCTACATAGAAAGCTACTGAGGAAATCCTAACATCACTAAACTGAGGTAGGCGATATTGGAACTGAGACAGTAGTGGCAACTATCAGAACTTAGTGCATGTGGCAAAGTGTCACATTAACATATAAAAACATCCACATAAATATGATAATGGCTCATTAACTTGCATTTCCATATGTAAATGTGCCATTGTCAATGTGTTAAGCGCAAAATCATAAACCTGTCAAAGGTATGGTGGATTCATGGAGATGATGGCAGATTGGTTGTGGGGATATGATGGCAAAGACATGTTGGTGCATGGTGGCGATGTACCTTCTACACATCTCCATCCTGAGCCCTTATCGACCTTTTGTGCATCTAGGCCTTGGAGAGTAAAGCTGTAATGAAGGGACCTGCACGAGACTGAAGCATTACCTTTTCTCTTCTGGCTGTTTGCTCCTGCTTGATTTCAATAGTTTTCAAAGACCAGCCTCACTGAAATTAAATCAGTCAAAGTCAGGAGGAAACATTCAGAAGACATTAACTAATTCTCCATTCTCTATCATGTCTCTTTGTTGTGCTTTACTCACTGTGAAAAATGGAAAAAAAAAACAATTTAGAAAGCTTTCTCTATTGCCCAGCCCCCCACAAGTACCTGGACTATAAGACAAAGTTCATCAGTGCATCTTACAGTCCATGAGATACAGTACCTTTAGACCTTTGCTTTTCAAGGTGCTAGCCATGCTGCTGGCCCTCAGTGTCTTGCAAAGGACTTTCATAATGATGTAGCAATCAATACTGTACATTTTGTTTATTCCCAGCATTACACATATTGCAGGAATCCCTTTAAAATGTAAAATAATAAATTACAATTGTTTAATTAATATAGTCCTGGGATTCATACCCTCTATTTATGAGCAGGCATCAGTTTGTTCTCTAGTGCACTTTCCTTCTTTCAGTACTCAGAAAATCATTTTGATTGAATATTCATGATGAAAAATTACATCTGTAGTAGTGTTTCATTTTACTAAAATAACACTGCCACCATTGTTAGTATAACCTTTTGAACAGTAGGAAGGGGCATGCAGGGGATTCAAGAACCATGCATTCTCCTGTTTACAGGAATGAAGTCCTTGGATGCTAATATCTTCAACTTATTGATTTGCAATACACTGGATAATTCTCTAATATCCAGGGGTTACAGGACTAGGACTACATAGAAAACACAATGAGAGGGGGGGGAGTTTCATCAAGGTGCAGGAAGAACTGCATATCAAATATGCTGGAATTTGCGACTATATTTGGATTCCCTTCAGGTATTCCTCAATAGCGCATCATATTTTACAGCACTGCATATGTGAAGCATACAGCTATACTCACACATATAGTATATGCGTAAACATGTGTTTGCCTACACTACATATAATGGAATCTGCCAGCATGAAGCTGGTAGATAAAAATTTGTCAATCTGTCTATTACGCACTGATGAATTAGAGATTCCCTGATATAAAACACTATGTGACTCATTATTAAGGTAGCAAAGACGATTCCAAAGGGAAGGCAAACTGTGGCAATAACGGTATTCAAAATGTAATGCGCCTATTAAACAGTTTTTGTAATGTGGAATCTACGTTTTCTTTTGATCTACTGGTTACTGCTGCACCTATATCCATGGATCACCTACACAGTTACTCAAAGTATTAAACTCTCTATAGATTTTTAGGTGTGAAATGTACTTTTTATTAATTAAATACAATCTGGTGTTTTATAGTAGGACTATTTAATAGACCCCTAGTGTCCATCACTGACAATGGATCTCTACAAACATTTAGGACATAAGAAAAAGTCTTCAAAGTTTTAAGCAAATTTAAAAAATAAGTATTTTAAACAGAAGCAAACCCATCATGGATACAGCAGTAAAAATATAATGCAAAGCTGTAGTTTTGAGTCAGAAGACTACACTATAAAATTAAGGCTGTATTTAAAAATTAATAAGATTATGAAAGCTCACTGATTGTTTTCCCCTCAAGCATATGTAAGTTAATCCGGGGGCGTGGAATTCTGACTGATTCTATATGCGCAAGCAGGGATTTCCTTAAAGCTTAGCTTGTTAGAAGCTTTTGAGAACCAGAGTTTTGAACACCCCTCCTGTTGTATTAAAAAGCAAAGATTAGTAAGTTCAGGATGAACATTTAATACATTCTACTTATTTACAGTTTGTCTCTAACTGTAGCAAAAAGAGGCCTCTCTTGGATTGGTGCATTTCCTGCATGACCAGCTTTCCTTATTATCTTGTAAACGTTACTTATGACCAGTAAGTTAAAGATTTATGGTTGTGCACATTAGCCAAATGTGTCACTGCATTACATTCTTTACTTTCACAAAGTTCATGACAAACGAAGGGGGATGTAATGTGGAGAAAGGCATTGGAATAATTAATTGGGGACATTTATATTTGATTTGGAAAGGCAAATTTTTTTTTACAGTTGGTAACTAATGTAGATTATTTATTGCTCTGTTTTGTATGTTTCCCTCCATTTACAATAAATGAGATTTCAACAGACTTATCATGTGACCAGTCTTTAACCCTTTGAATGACGGAGAGGCATCCAAGGCAATTGCACGTTCAAAGGCATTGGCACTCAGAGGGTTAAAGGAGCACCTCCAAGTAAACTCCCACTCTGATAAAGGCCAGTAGAATTTTCTGTCCAGGTTAAAGAGATAGTAATGTTTCAGATTACACATAGCTCAAAACGTTGAGTAGTAGTGCTCCGCTATGTTCATATGCTGCAAAATGTGCTAGTTACAGTGTAATATTATGTTAAAGCGGAACTACCACATGTTAACCACTTTAGCTTCAATAACTCTGCATCTGGCTGCTTAGTAGCGCTAGTCGCCAGAATTATTACCTTGTAAAGGAGAAATAGCCATTCTTCCCTGGCTGACAGGCAGGACGGATCGCTGACATCTTGCCATAGTGACGTCCGCGCGCCTGCTCTGTCAGTCCCTTCCGGAGCTGAACGGCTCCTAGCAACTCCTCCTAGAGCCAGCTGGGACTGATAGAACAGGCGTGCAGACGTCACTATGGCAAGATGTCCGCTATCCTTCCTGCCTGTCAGCCAGGGAAGAATGGCTATTTCTCCTTTACAAGGTAATAATTCTGGCGACTATCGCTACTAAGCAGCCAGATGCGGAGTTATTGAAGCTAAAGTTGTTAACATGTGGTAGTTCCACTTTAAAGATGATCCCTCCCACAATGCTTTTTTGTCCCAGATCCAACAGTAGATCACAAGGAGGGGCAATCTTCATGTAGCATTATACTGAACGAGGGAGGATTGTTCCTTCTTATGATCTGTCTGGTCAAGTGACCGGACTTCACAACTGAGGGGAGGCGGCTTCAGACCAGGGAAATGGGCGGGAGGGTTCATCTTCAACATTATACACAGTAACTAGCAAGTGTTGTGGCATATGAACATTGCAGAGCAATATTATTACACATGCTTAGAGTTCAGAGCTATGTGTAATCTGAAACATTACTATGCCTTTAATGTATTAAATCTTTATGATTTAGTTACACTTATTAATACTGCACATCATGGGCTAGGTTCTATTGCACCCATTTTATCAAACATTTTCCTATTGAAGTCTATGGGGAAAACCGAAGATAAAAGCAGTGATAAAAATAGCACCTGTAATAGAATCTATCCCCATGTCTGCAGAATTAGGATGACTGCAAAACAGTCATGTCTGCCTTGGTGTACATGATATTCAGTAGAAATTAAAGAAAATTTAGGGTGAACCAGTCAATGCAGAATTAGCTAATGGTGGCCATAGGCATTTCAGGTCAGATTTAGTTAAGAGGCGGTGGTTATTAGGAGGGCTGGTGTTCATTTAACACATTTAGTGTGAGGGGGGTATCCAATACATATACCCCACTGGCACGCAAAGGGTTAATCTTGCATTGTTTAAAAAAAAAAAGTCTTGCAGCAAATTATAACCCATATTTTTGTTCACTAATTCGCAAATATCTTCGTACAAAATTGAGAACACTTTAAAAATGCACAAACAAAATCTACATAATATGTTTTACACACACAATATAATCAAGGGGGTGCCAAAAATACAATTAAATCTACAATAATACAAAACAAATAATGGACCGTTCCCAGCTTCTTCAGTGAAGTAATATAAAAATCAATAAATGGATCCGATAGTATCATATTTAAAATAAATTTACTGAACCTCACAATAGATGAATGATTCCTAGTCAGACCTAACCCCTCCCACATATACCTGCATTCCAAACACACAATGATGTAGTTACAACCAAGTACCCACCTTCCACACACACACACCTTAAATCTAGTAACAAATCCTTACCACCCACCAGTATGGTCCCTATAGGTTCTAATAGTGCAGAAACGCTACAATGGGAAATTAAAGTGCAGCAAATGTATCTGTAACAATATAGTAGCAGTTTAGAAGCATAAGTACTCTAGATAGTATTAGCACAGAGGAAAAGATCATGTAGGTGACAGATTCATAATGCTCTAACGGATAGACCATAACAGCAATGTCCAAAATACTTTATCATCATATAACAGCACTTGGACAGATAATTATAGCAGTGTCAGTTGTATAACATTTAGTGGAGGCAATGTGAATATTTAGTCATAAAATATTAGCAATGAGTCATGCAGTCAGACACACACATAAACTTAAACAAAGCTATGTGAACACTCAACTTGATTCTTTGACTCCTCATTCTGAGGGCTTCCAATTTACATCACACGTCTCCGTGCTCACCTGTATTAACTGCGTCTCAAACGCAAACAATAAGGGTAACAGCTAACCACATACTGGTTTGTATTGCACTGGTCTCATCTGATGGGAGGGAGGGAGGGATGAATAGATGGATGGATGGGCAGTGACCCCATTTTATTGGTAACACAAGTATGTGATTGGTTAGGAATAAAGTGTAGTCACTTCTGGATTTATGGTTTAAACTAGGGATCATGAAGTTTCTCTGATAGCCTTGATGGATGGAGAAGAAATGGAGGTAAAGTTTGAGATGAAGAGTGTTCAAATAGTTTTGCTTTAAGTTCACAAGCACTAATGATCTGCTTCCTATAGTGCTGATATAGCTTCCATCAATTGGACTGATATGAACTTCATATGACATTTTGCATGCTGCAGCACTAATATATAATTACCTGTTTGCACTGTCTCATCTAAGTCTAATACACTTCATAATTGCCACTGCTATAATTTTATGACCAAGTGCTGTTATATGACTATGATGTATTTTTGACATTCCTGTTACTGTCTTTATCAATTGGAACATTATAAATTCTTCAGCTACATGGACTTTGCTTAAATTACTCCTCTGTGTTTCACTAACACTGTTTGGAGTATTTTTGTTTAAGAACTGGTGCTATAATCTGTTAAGGACATAAAAAGTATTTCCAGTGAACTATTTGTGGCACTTTTGAACTTGCACTTTGATTTCCCATTGTGATATTGGTGGACTTATTTCCCTACTTTGGTGCACATTTGTGTCTGAACATCTTTTTCTCATCATTTTCTTTGACACAATTAATATTTAGTGAAACTATAATGTTGGTTATTGAGTATTAGTTATAGCTTTAGGCATGGAAGGTGGGTACTTTGTTGCGTGGGTGTACATTCAGGTGGACAGATTTCCAGTCTGTCATTCTTTGACACTGCAGAAATGAGAACAGCAGTGTACTTGTCTTCAGCCCTAGTGCACCTATGCGGGTGGTGTCACTATTCATCACTGAATATCAGTGCAAAACCTGCTCTCTCAATGGGAGAATTACCCATTGACCGCTGCGACAGAAAGTGATGCCTGTGGTGGCCTACCAGAAAATGTCAATCACACTCAAAGCCTTAGAGCAGCATTACTACAACAAAATTGCATTGCAGTTCTGTCTGATGTCAAATTCAAGGCTCGGTTCTTTTTCTGTTGTTAGTTCTGCCTGTAAGCCAATTTTGTAGCTCAGCAAAGACATCACTTTCTGTCACAAAAGGCAATGAGCAGTTCTTCTTCTGGTGTAGTCTGTACTCTTCATTCCAGAACTTTGTATTGTCCCAGAAGGGGGCTGCCCGGGATGCACATTTAGAATCCAGGACTGTCCTGAGGAATTCGGACACTTGGTCACCCTAGTGTACATGTGGGAGGAGGGAGAGGCTCTGTTAGACCAGAAATCATATAATTTGTTGTGTCTTTTAGTAAGTTTACTCAAAATTTTATATTTGGTAAAAGTTTTGATTTTTATTAAAGTACTTCATTGGAGAAGCTGAGTACTGGGCAGTGATCTGCTATTTGCCTTGTATTTTTGTAAAACAAAATATATATACTTGCAAACCTAACCCTTTGAAAAAGGGTTAAATAGGATGTCAACATTTTAAATGCTAAAATTAGGATTTGTGAACCAATTATAAATGTCCCAGTTTGTCTAAAGCATCAAGTTATCTGAAATAGGAAAACTGAAAATTTGAACATAAATTGTGGTTTGAAGGTGAATCCAATGTTACATATATGTTTGTTTTCTTCACTAATACAAGAGCACCACATTTCACCGCATTAATGTCTTTTTAAAATGAATGCATTGGTAGAGTTGATATTTTTGAAATAAATGACGAAGTACTTCTAATATGAAAGTAGGTACTTATAGAGCAGCATTTAGTTTTGTCAGGATTTCACCTTAACCCTTTAAGTGCCAGCAGGGTGATCACTGCATTGCTTTGCAATGTGCCGATTGCCTCTCTGGCACTCAGAGGTTTAACCCTTGGAGTGCCCGAGATGTATGTGTTGGATACCTCTCAGGCACTCAAAGAGTTAATTGCATACTGTGGCAATGCTGAACTGTGCAGGATCTAACTTATTTGCAATTTTTTGCCTCTTTATTCCATGTGTTAGATCATCTTTGTTAGCTTTCATTTTGTACTAGAAACATGAGATTTACAATAAACATCCTATTCATGGAAAATTGCTGAAGTACTCTTTTTTTTTTTTTTTTTTTTTTTTTTAAGTTTAATTTTTTTCTGTTCACGTAAAGCAGATTTTATGTTCATTCAGTCTATGGCCTCTTATGAAAGATGGCGTTGCATGGCTGAGGATGATGGAAGCTGTATTAAATCAACTGGAGGCCAAAGGTTACCCATCCCTACTGTAGGCATACAAAAGGTCCAGCTCAGCCCTGCAGTATGCATCTATTATAAGAGGCCAGTATACAGAAATGTAATAGCAACCATAATGCTGTCAAATAAAAAAAAGTGCAGAGCACAAAATTAGGACAGCTTCTATTGTGGGTGAATGTTAAAAAAAAAAAAAAAAAATTAAGATTTTTATGTAAAACCAAAATGTAATTTTAGAATTCCCATATTAAAATCCCCAAGAAAACAATAAATATCTAAAACCTAGCTTTTATGTTTAAATTGAAAGGAATGGGTACATCTTTACAGGTACTGTGCACTCAAAACTAAGTTTCCTTCCATATGATCTTATGCAAGCCTGCTGTCTTAGCTATCTGTTTCTAAAAAATGACAACCTAGTTCATAGGGGTTTAGTCTTATCTGCAGCTACTGTGATTCCTAGCTCTCTTGTGACCTGGGATGTCTGTTCCAGTAAGAACATGCAGATATAACAATTAAGTGACCTCACAAACAGAAATTAATTCAGGATAAAAGTACATACAAGTGCAATGTGTGATGCACCAGTGGAGAAATGTACTAAAATCCTAAAAATATATGCAGGATATTGAGCCCTCAATGGGCAACCTACTATCTATGTAAATCCCCTTTCAAATTTACACCCCATCAAAGAAACTATCTTGGTGGAAAATTCTGATTCTATAGCTACCTTCACCATTGACCTCTCTGCCTCAATTTGCTTGTCCAACTCATTTACTGATCCTCCCTTTGGTATAGGAAAAAATAATGGCTTAAAGGGATAGTAATACTTCATTTTAACTTTATTTTATTTTGTAGGCATTAAAAAAACATGAAGAATGATATAAGTCTTATCTCTCAAACCTTTATGGTTTATGAGATATTCACAAGCAAAGTTCCCCTCCCCGCCCCTTTTTCCTAGTTTAAAGGGATAGTAATACTTAAAATGTAAAAAAAAATATGTTGTAGGGTTTATCCCCCTGAGTAAAACAAGGGTACTCCCACTGCTGAAAGGTGTTTCATTCAAAAGTTATTAATTTTCAAAGTTGAATTTTTTAGGTGCAATATCACAGTGGCCTGAAATTGTACAGTGGTGCTGTTGCTACACGATCCTATGGACAGCTCTGGTCAGTTGACCATAAATCTCCATAGGATGGTGTAGCAACAGCGCCACTGTACAATTTCAGGCCACTGTGATATTGCACCTAAAAAATTCAACTTTGAAAATTAATAACTTTTGAATGAAACACCTTTCAGCAGTGGGAGTACTCTTGTTTTACTCAGGGGGATAAACCCTACAACATATTTTTTTTACATTTAAAGTATTACTATCCCTTTAAGCCATCTCTTCTCAAATGTGAGTCTGGTTGTATGACAGTACAGATAACAGAAGGGGACAATTTTCTTTGTATGAAAACAATGAAAGCCCTTCCCCCCTTGACAAGTTTTTCAGCTTTTTCCATTATCTTAATTGAAGATTGTCCCTCTCTGCAGTCTACCTGGGCATCTCCCTTCTGATCTGGTTGAACAGGGAAGGGATACTTTGTGAATATCTCTTAAACCATAAAGGTTTCAGAGATAAGACTTATATCATTCTTCATGTTTTTTTAATGCCTACAAAATAAAATAAAGTTAAAACGAAGTATTACTATCCCTTTAACCTAATTTGCACCACTGCCTTTAGGCACAACCCATGGGGAGAGATATAATCACCAAGACTGAGCCACACTACTGAATATGTCATCAAAATAACGGTTTAAAAATTCCACTCACATTGTACTAATCATAGCTATAACACTTTAGGGGCAAGGGTAGACTAAAGTGTTTCATGTGTTAACATGTGCTTCATCAGAGTCATCATCAAGTGAGTGTAAACAGGACATTTAAAGATACAAAGTGGGACTGTGCAATGATTTCATCAACCAGTTGTATAGTGAACATACACATGAAAAGTAAAGTGCATAATGCAACAATTTATTTAAAAGTGAAACTGCTATTAATTCATGCATGTAACCCAATACCACACTATATTTAGTGACAAAGTGCAATCAAAATAAAAAATTCATACATACAAGCCACTGTAGCATATGTGGAAGTCTATAGCCTGAATTTGTGGGAGAGGCTGCAGGCCATATTTAAGAGCCTGCAGCCTCCCCCACTGGGCACACGTCTATTGTGAACTTACGTCCTCATATTTTGCAGCATTGTTTACAAGCACGCCAATTAACCCCTTAAGGACCCATGATGGTCCTGAACCGTCATGGGTTGTTATACCCTTAATGACTGGCTGCACGCCGTTCGGGGAGTCCAGAATCGGATTCGGCACAAAAAAAATGGACCCTGATCCTTAAGTGACCGCTGCATGCAGGCACGGCCGGTCCTTAACCCCTTAGGGACCCTTGACGTACCAGGACCGTCAAGGGTAAACTTGCTTGAAAGACCCTTGACGGTCCTGGTACGTCACGTACTTTTTACTTACAGCGCTCTACCGGGAGCGCTGTAAGTAAAAATGGGGCATGAAATAGACCGCTCCAAGATCGGAGCGATCTGTTTCAAGCCCCATAGTGACGCGCCGATACACGTGACAGGTCACGTGTACCGGCCCGTCAACGTGCCCCTATGCGGACGTTATGGGACGGAAATGTCCCATAATGTCCGGTCCTTAAGGGGTTAAGGGGTTAAGTACTGTAATTGTTTATTTACTTACCCTTACCGACTTCTTCACAATAAGTTCAGTAGACGTCACCTCCAATTCCACAGGGCTCCACCTGCTGTACAGCACGTTAGTATACGCAATTAGTAGCTATTTCACGTGGGGTTTACCTTAACGAGCATTTGACGTTCACGATTGTAGGGGGTCTCTTTAAGCTTTATTAATTGAAGTATATCACAAACTGTTTCAAGATCTAAACCTGAAAGAGTTCCCCTCTGACAATCATATTTTCCTTCCCCTTTTCCTGCATATTAAATTCACCCTTCTTCTGCATCCTAAGATGCTGAAGAAGTACACTTATACTTCCACACTAAGTAATTGGCACCATTTCTTTTCTCTTCTCCTCATCACAGAGGCTGAAGGTAACCATACCAGAGACCAAATCCATTTCAACTTATCTCTTCGCAGAGGCCGAAGGTTCAGTCCCCCCACTACCACCTCTTCGAAGAGGCAGAAGGTTCAGTCCCCCCCAACCTCTTCAGAGAGACCTAGTTACAGTCCCCCTTACCTCTTCAAAGAGGCCGAAGTTTCTATCTCCCCCTTACCTCTTATAGAGTCCGTAGGTTCCCATTACCCCTTGAACAGAAACCAGGTCCAATTTCTCTTAGCAGAGATAAAATCCAGTTCCCCTACCTCTTAGCAGAGGCCAAACAATCAATCTCTCTTACCTCATAGCAAGCCTGAAAGTCGGTCTACTTCCTAGCAGAGGCTGAAGGTTCAATTCCCTTAGTAGCCACATTACATCTTAGCAGAAGTCGAAGTTTCAAGCCCCTTACCTCTTAGCAGAAGCATTGGTCATGTCCCCCTTGTCTTATAGATAAGCCTGATAGTGCAGTCCCTTTGACTCCTAGCGGGGGGGGGGGGGGGGGGAGGCACAGTCCCCTTGTCTTCTTTGGAGAGATGGTAGGATCAGTCCTTTTGCCTCTTCGCAGAGGCCGTAGGTTCAGTCCTCTTGGCAGAGGCAGTAGCTTCAGACTTCTTGGCAGAGGCAATAGGTTCAGTCCCCTTGCCTCTTTGCAGAGGCAGTAGATTCAGTCCACTTGCCTCTTCACAGAGGCCGTAGGTTCAGTCCCCTTTCATCTTCACTGAGGCCGAAAGTTCAGTCCCCCTACCATTTAGTAGAACTCGAAGGTTCAGTCCCCTTGCCCTTTAGCAGAGGCCGAAGGTTCAGTCCGCTTGCCCCTTTGCAGAGGCCATAGGTTCAGTCCCCTTGCCTCTTCACAGAGGCCGTAGGTTCAGTCCCCTTGCCTCTTCCCAGGGGCCGTAGATTCAGTCCTCTTGGCTTAGGCAGTAGGTTTAGTCCCCTTGCCTCTTCGCAGGGGCCATAGATTAAATCCCCTTGCCTCTTTGCAGAGGCAGTAGACTCAGTCCACTTGCCTCTTCACAGAGGCCATAGTTCAGTCCCCTTTCATCTTCACTGAGGCTGAAAGTTCAGTCCCCCTACCACTTAGTAGAAGTCAAAGGTTCAGTCCCCTTAGCAGAGGCCCAAGGTTCAGTCCCCTTGCCTCTTCGCAGAGGCCGAAGGTCCAGTCCAATTGCCCCTTCACAGAGGCCGTAGGTTCAGTCCCCTTGCCTCTTCTCAGAGGCCATAGGTTCAGTCCCCTTGCCTCTTCTCAGAGGCTGTAGGTTCAGTCCCCTTGCCTCTTCTCAGAGGCCGTAGGTTAAGTTCCCTTTCATCTTCACTGAGGCCGAAAGTTCAGTCCCCCTACCACTTAGTAGAAGTCAAAGGTTCAGTCCCCTTGCCCCTTAGCAGAGGCCATGTACATAAGAATTGATTAATTTTCGCAGGCTCATCATGGAATCAGTGGAAGGAATTGCAGAAGTGAATCCTGAAGATTCTCTAATTGAAGCTCCATTTACACCTAAAGCCCGTAACCCATGCCAAAGGGATTGGACAGTTGCTACTCTGATGGCAGAACTCAGTAAAAGCATATCCCTTACCCTACGTCAGCAAGGAAGGCAGAACATTTTTGCTTACTGTTCCCCTCGTCATCTGCCTCTCCTCAGTCTCTACCACCTCCATCCCCTACTACTTATCAGCCAATCCAACTTCTCCAAGTCTTGGTAGTAATGAGTTCAGTTCTAGCAGACATCCAGCATAGATTTTCAGCTATAGAAAGAACCACATCTTCCCATAGTCCTACTAATTCTCCAATCTCATCTCAAGCACCTCCAGGTATTTCCTATACAATCTCCCCTCGCATAACTCCTGCCATATGATCACAACCCACCTCAAAAGGGATATTATAGAAAGGAAAGATAAGAACTTAATTTCACTCCTTATAGCATCTCAAGATCTTGCCGCACATAGGACAGTTAACTGCAGAGATGTGTTTGTAACCTTTAGATCCATAGACCTCAGGTTGGCCAGAAAACTGACCATAACAGAATTTGTTCTAGCCTTAAGCATTTACCGCAATGTCCTATGCTCAGCATTCCCTCAAAGAAGGCAAGAACTTGACTTATATACATATACAGTATGTATACAGTAGTTGAGCTGGGATATAAATATGGAGGCACAGGGTTTTTTTAATATCATCAAGCGTTGTCTGTCAAGGCATCTGCAAGCTTGGCACAATTCAATTTTGCCACAGCCCAGAGCATTCTTGACATTTTTCAGGTGTCAAGGCTCCAGACTGTGGCATGTCCAGCATGCCAATCAAATGCAGCAGATAACATCAACTATCCCCAATCTTCTTCTCTGACTCAGCAGCAATTATCCTTTCCATCACGCCCCTCTCGTGTCAAATTGGGGCAAGTCATACGCTATCTGGGCTCGTCCCAAATATGTAATAATTTCAATTCGAAAGGCTGCTTCTTCAACGGATGTAGAATGAGACATATTTGTATACTATGTCGCAATGCACATTCTAAACTAATTTGCCCGAAGAATATGATTTTCAATAAAGGACACAGTTCTGTCTACGTCAGTGTATTTGAATCCTTATTTTCTATTCATCCAGATACTCACATAGTTCAATTCCTGGTATCAGGACTTAGGGAAGGCTTCCACAACAGTATCATAGCCTCCCCTGGAGAGTCTATAATCTGTCCCAATTTACTTCAGCCATAGATGATCCCATATCCGTATCCACACTACTCACCAAAGAATTTGATAAAGGTTATCTTATAGGCCCATTTCCCATTCCACCATTTCCATCATGGAGACTCAATCCTTTAGGCATCGCCACTCGCAAATTCTCTAACAAAAGAGACTCATCATAGATTTCCTTGCCCCACATTCATCACTAATACCCAGCTTAAATTCCTTAATTCCGTCAGAGGAATACAAACTCAAATATACTTTCATAGATTAAGCCATCGCCCTTATCCAAATAGCAGGTGCAGGATGTTGGCTGTCAAAGACCATTATTACTGATGCTTTTAAATTATTACCTGTTCACCCATCATTATGGCACCTTCAAGGCATCCTATGGGAACATCAGTTCTGTTCTGCCACAAAACTAACTCTTGGATCGAAAAGTAGCCCAGCAATATTTAACAAATTTGCAGAGGCTATGTTGGTTATTAACAAATACATTCCACTGCCATTCAATCATTCACTATTTAGATGAGTTTCTCCTTATAGAACCCCCTTTTCCACATCCTTCAGATCTAGATTCACTTCACTCCCTGTTTCTGTCTATTAACGTACCAGTAGCCTTAGATAAGACAGTAGGCCCAACCCATTCCCTGGAATTTCTAGGGATTCATCTGGACACTATCAAAATGGAAACCAGTCTAACATCCGACAAACTATTCAGAATCCAGCAATCTCCTTCATAAATATATTTCACAACCAGAATTAGAGTCTGTTAGAATACCTCAGTTTGGCCACAGGGCCACTCATTCATTTCACATCTACTCTCCCTTAGTTCTAACGAGTAAAACAACGCTCTCATTTCTTTAGATGAAGGTACCAAAGCAGACCTCAGAATGTGGTCCAATTTCCTCTCAAACTAGAATGACATATCTTTATTCCCACAGCCAATAACACAACCTTCAGTGTCAGTATACTCTAGAGCTTCTCCCACTCTAGGATTTTTCTCAGTAAACAAATCATTATGGTTCTCAGAACCATGGCCACAAGACATCTCATCAATCCCTCATTTCCATTCCAATAGAATAATTCTAGGAATCTACCCAATAGTGGTAGCTGCAGTTTTATGGAGCAAACTATGGTCAGGCAAGTCAGTGAATTTTTTGTCAGAAGATATGTCACTGGTTAATATAATCTCCAAAGGTAGATCCCTATCCTCAGCAGTTATGCCCTTCTTAAGAAAAATGGCATGGTTAGCACTTTACTACAAGTTTTTCGTTACTAGTTCATGCAACAAATTCCTCCACAACCCAGCAGCTGACGCCCTCTCTCATTCCAACCTACAGGTTTTCCACAGACAACATCCTCAGGCCTTCGCTTCTCCAGTATCGCCTCCAGTTCTAGGACATTGAATTGACTACCTTCACAAAACAAGTATATAGCATTATATATTCAGCTCTAGCCCCTAACACACTCAGGACTTATAATGCATCTCGGTCACATTTCACGTCATTTTCCGCCACCATACAATCAACACACAAACTTTCCATTTCCAGCATTTTAGCTTCAGCAGCATACTGCCATTCTTCACTTTCAATAGCCCACTCCACTATCAAACAATAATTAGCAGGTATTCAACACCATCTAGCCCTACTCTCTCTCCGGATAAACCATTATTATTTTCAGACTATAAAATGAAATTATTTTTCAAAGGCTTGCTTAAACTTCCTCACCCAGATAAAAGACCCCATCTCCCTATCACCGGTCAAATCATGCATCAGCTTCTTGACATCCTCAGTACCCTTCCATTTGGCCTTCATTGTAGCACAGTATTATCGGCAGCAATCTACCTAGCTTTCTTTGGCTTCCTCGGCCAGGAGAATTCTCAGTCAAATTCCATTCATCTAGATTTGTAACTAAAATCAACTGTTTTTCCAAGACGACCATTTCAACCTGACCATTTTACAATCCAAAACAGATCAGATCGGTCAGGGATACGTCATCCCCATCTACCCAACAGGTGACCAATGGTGCCCAGTAACCATCCTTAAGAAACCTTCTTACCCTTCTCCAATCTCAACCCCCAGATAGCCTATTGCTCCCTCTGGATGGTAAACCTTTATCCTCAGCTTTATTTAGCAAATTCATCAGAACCCTCTTTTCACATATAGGTTTAGACGCCTCCAGTTATTCTGGCCATTCATTCCAAATAGTCGCAGCTACAGCAGCCTTAAGACACAAAGTCCCTCCTCACATTATACAAAGATTAGCAGATGCCAATCTAACTGTTTCTCACATTACATATATCATACAGAGCAAGAAATCAAGCAAGCTCTTTGTTCCCTGGACAAATAATTTCATATTTAATCACCAGGGCAAGTTAATAAAGCTACTTTTTTCATTTATGGTGTATGTATTTCTTACCCTCTAATCAGCCTGTCCTTGTCTCCATCTCCACAGGGGCTCGGGCCCCGCGAGAGTCTCCACACTTTTGTATATCATCAAGTCAGTCAGTCCTCATAAGCTCCAAGCATAAGTGGAAGGCTATAGCCTGAATTTGTGGGAGGGGCTGCAGGCCGTATTTAAGAGCCCCACTGATTGCATGTCTATTGTGACCCACCCATTTCATCCAACCCCTCTTTTTTAATCAAGGTCGGTCCTCTAATCAGGCTGGCTTCGTCTCCATCTCCGCAGGGGCTCAGGCCCCATGAGAGTCTACACACTAGTATATCATCGACAGTCAGTCCCCGTAAGACCCGAGCACAAATATAATCAATTACAAATGTGTAACCATACACAAATACACATAGGTGGAATAATATATAGATACTAAAAACATGTGTGTGTGTACTGCCTACCATAAAATGTTTTAAAACCAGATTAAAGGAGGACTAGTATGATGAAATAATTTTTTTATAAATATTTCAATACAGTAACTGGTTTGATTGGTTGAGTCTGGAAGAGGACTGCACGTTAAAATCTAGAATGCTGAAAGGCTAAATGCTTTAATGATTTATGTCAGGGCTTCCAAGTTAAGGCCTCAAGGGCCATCAAGAAACCAGGATTTAAGGGTTTCCCTGATTAAGCAAAGTTGAGTTAATCAACGGCTCATGCATCTTGATTAACTCACCTGTGCGTAATAAGGTAAATCCTTAAATCCTGGCCTGTTGGTGGCCCTTGAGGACTGAACTTGGACAGCTCTGCTCTATGTGAGAAACTTTGAATGGTGGAGGTAGGAGAGACAAAGCAGGGTCTGATTTGGAGGGAGTCATGGAAGCCATGACATTAGGCAGTGAGCACTTGTGTTTCTCATTTTTATTTTGGTGCTATAAATAAATCATTCATAGGTGCTGTGGTGAAGGGACTTGCCATTCTGCTTAGACCCACTTCTTTGTCTAATTTAGCCTTCTTTACATGTGGATACGGCATCTCCACAGATGCAGTAATATTAAAATTGTTAGAAAAACCTTTCATCCTAAACTATGCCTGTGCCAGAGGCGTAACAAGAAGCCACGGGGCCCTAGTGCAAGAATTGCCATGGGCCCCCCGACCACATTGCCCACCATCTCCACATTGCCCTTTCCACAATGCCCCTCAGTCTCCACATTGCCCCTTACAAAATGACCCTCAATCTCCACATCGCCCCTTCCACAATGCCCCTCAATCTCCACAATGCCCCAATCTCCACATTGCCCCTTCCACAATGCCCCCATCTCCACAATGCCCCTAAATCTCCTACCTCCCTGGTGGTCCAGTGGCAGAAGACAGGTCTGTGCCTCTTTCTGCACAGACCTCTTCTCCTGCGCGGTCCTCTTCAGTAATGCAGAGCGCTGGAAGATGATGTCATATCCCAGTGCTCTGCATTACGAGAGTGCCGGTCTGCCAGAGGGAATACTGATCTCCCTCTGGCAGACTGGCACTCTCGTAATGCAGAGCCCCAGCACTCTGCATTACTTAATTGCGGGCGTCAGGCAAGGGGGTCGCATGGGGAGGCCGGGCCCCTGGATTGACGGGCCCGGTCGCAGGTGTGACCCCTATAGTTATGCCACTGGCCTGTGCACTGTCAGGTAACATGCTAGCAATTAATTTAGTTTGCAACGGCATTTCCACCTTTACCAAAAGGAACATGAGAGGAGATTTTCCTTCCTGCTTGAAAAGATAGGAAACATCTTGACACATGAAAATCTGAAGTCACTAATGCACATACGAAAAAGTACAAATAAAATGGATCAGTCTTATTGGCAGAGATCGATATCTAGCTATGAGACGGCTCCAGCTTACAGACAGAAGCCTCCGTCATTGGAGGAGGGAGGAGAGCAGAGGCAGAGTTACGGACTGCAGTCTATGCGGAAGTGGCTGAAGGACTGACTTTATAAGTTAAATAAAACTTAAAAAAAATGAAGACCGTTTTAGTAGTATTCAATATGTAGCCTAACTATTTATGCTATGTTATACTTAGGTGACACATCCACTTTAATGTTGTTTGTGGTATTTATATATAATTATATAATTTCTTGTGATTAGTGGCCTCTGCTATTTTATGTAGAAAGCTTTTTATCTTATTTAAATCCACTTACAGGTAATCCTGGACTATTAATGGGAAAAGGCAGGAGTGTCTCCTCACTCAGAGCATATATAAGACTAGATTTTAGGCATCATAAAATAAAATGAGAAAGTTCACAGATGCCAGCATGAATTCCAGCTACTGTTTTTATGAAACATTACTAAGCCTTTAAACAGGAACACATGTAAAATGTATGTTGCAGGGCCACTTTAATTTCAATGCAGCCCTGAAATATGAATGTCATGTGTCCCCAGTTATACATGTGGTCTGGTCAGATTGTGCTACCAGTGAGAGGTAGGGGGAAGCTTGCAGTGGAAAGAGGTAAAGCAACACAACTAGGCCTGTAATTCATTACCTGATATAGTGAGTGGGGCAAATGGACAGTGTGGGTCATTAGGCAACGTGCATGGTAGAAAACTGTAGTAGCTGTGCATACTAACTGCACCAAAGAGGGAAAAAATGCATTTATTTTAATGGGATGCTTATGCCCTTGAATGCTAATGTGATGTTGAGACATTTCTAGCCTTCAATGGGTTAAAAGCCTAATTTAACCCTTTGAGTGACAGAGAATCGTCCAACACATTGCAATTCACTGATGACATTACTCACAGTTGCCATCAGCCAGACAGGAAATTCCCAGTTACGCTCCCTCTCTGGACTGCAGTGCAGGCAGCTCCCAGCAGCATCAACAAATTGTTCCTCTGTGTCATCAGTAACAGTGAATTGCCCTTTGGAATTTTAAACTCTTTCTGTGTTGGCATTGTCATGCTACTCAGACTTACTTTCTTGATGTTATAGTCCAGGTTTGAGCTAATGTGTAAATACAGAGATGAATTTAAAATTGCAAAAGGCAGTTCACTACCATGGAAGAAAGAGAGTAGCAATTTGTTAAAAATGTTCAAACTCTACAGTCATGGTTCAGAGGACTTGTTCTTACAATTGGTAAGGTGTATGTGTGGTTCTTTTCCTACCAGTGGACAGTTGTATAAGGCTGGGATGTCAGACAGTATATATGTTTTTGACTAACAGTGGAACAAGCCTGGTTTGGGCGTCAGACAGTGTATGTATGGGACTGTGACTACCGGAGTGACAGTGGAATAAGGTTGGGGTGTCGATGTATGTGTGGTTCTGTAGTTGTGGACAATGGAACATGGCTGGGGAGTAGGTTGCCACCTTTTCTTCAAAAAAATACCGGCCAAGGCATTCCCTCCATAGACTTAACACTGGAAAGAAGCCAATTTTTTTACCAGCCTGCCGATAAAATACCAGTTGGGTGGCATCCCTACTGGGGAGACAGACTACATGTGGTTCTGTGACTACAAGAGGACAGTCAGTTTAAGGAATCAACACTTTGCGTGCCAAAGGAGAGTTCAGTACATTTCTTTGCAATGTGGTGTTCATCACAGATTTGCAATAAGTGTCAACTACATCAGTAGTGGGAAAATTAATGGAGACTATGTTAAAGGAAAGAATTGTTGAATATCTGAATATAAATAGCTTGCAAGATACCAAACAGCATGGGTTTACAGCAGGGAGATCTTGTCAAACTAACCTCATAGATTTTTTTGACTGGGTAACTAAAATAATAGATCAAGGGGGAGCAGTAGATATAGCTTATCTAGATTTCAGTAAAGCATTTGACACTATCCCTCATAGAAGACTCATAAATAAATTGCAGTGTTTGGGTCTAGATGTAAAAATAGTGAAATGGATAAGGCAATGGCTGAGTGACAGGAGACAGAAGGTGGTAGTCAATGGAGAATATTCGGACGAAAGGAGTGTTACTAGTGGAGTACCTCAGGGATCTGTACTGGGGCCCATTCTTTTTAATATTTTTATTAGTGATATTGCAAAAGGTCTTCAAGGAAAGGTATGCCTTTTTGCAGATGATGCAAAGATCTGCAATAGGGTAGACATTCCAGGGGGAAAAAGCCAAATGGCGAATGATTTAGGTAAATTAGAAGAATGGTCAAGAGTGTGGCAGATGCACTTTAACGTTGATAAATGTAAAATAATGCACTTGGGACATAAAAATCCAAAGGAAAAATATACCATTAAGGGTACTGTGCTGTCAGAGACAACAGAGGAAAGGGATTTGGGAGTAATTATTTCTAATGACTTAAAGGTAAGCAGGCAATGTAATAAAGCGATGGGGAATGCAAGCAGGGCACTGGGTTGTATAGCTAGGGGCATTTGTAGCAGAAAAAGGGAAGTAGTCATGCCACTGTACAGATCTCTAGTTAGACCTCACCTAGAATATTGTGTACAGTACTGGAGACCCCATCTCCAGAAGGATATTGATACTCTAGAGAAAATTCAAAGAAGGGCTACTAAAATGGTGACTGGTCTACAGGAAAAGAAATATCAGGATAGACTAAAGGATCTGAATATGTATAGCTTGGAAGAGAGAAGAGAGAGAGGGGATATGATAGAAACATTCAAATACATGAAGGGATTCAACAAAGTACAGGATGGAAGTATATTTCAAAAGAGTAAAAACGTTAGGACAAGAGGCCATAGTCTAAAACTAGAGGGACACAGGTTTAGATGTAATGTAAGAAAGTTTTACTTCACTGAGAGGGTAGTAGACAAGTGGAATAGCCTACCAGCAGAAGTGGTAGATGTCAATACAGTGACAGAATTTAAGCATGCATGGGATAGGCATAAGGCGGTCCTTAACATAAGAAAAGACCAAGGACCAAAAAAGGTTTGAGGTTTTTTTTTTTTTTTTTTTTACACAGTAGGAAATTGGACAGACTAGATGGGCCGAATGGTTCTTATCTGCCGTCGAATTCTATGTTTCTATGTTTCTAAAGCAAAATATATCATAAACAATTGTTTTAAAAGGAACACTAACAACAAACAAAGAGCTGGGGTTATGTATGGTGAAATTCATGCTGGCATCTGTAAACTTTCTCGTATTTTCTGATGCCTAAAATCTAGTCTTACTTGTGCTCTTGGCACCCAAAGGGTTAAATCATTGGGTATTCTGAGTGTGTGTATTTGATTCCCATGGTACAGTTGATTTGAATGAGAATTACCGAATTTTTATTTTGAACATCGGGTCCATAATATACATTACACACTGTAATTAAATAGTCCGCAAATTATAATTCTGAAACACTGTGCCAGCTCGAATAATGTGAAGTCCTCGCTTTTTCACAATTGTTAATGTCACTCAGTAATGTCTCAGTAATGTTAATTGTAACATCTTGGAAAAATTGGGATGTCTCTAAAACCTGCACTGTCTAAGCCCTGCAGGAATGGGATTTGTCAAGCTGCAGTGGAGTCCAGGTATACTGTGGTATGCAATAAACGAAAAGCCCACAAGATGTCAGTGTTCACTCAAAGCATGAAGCAATCTAGTAAATCCTAAAGAAAAATGTGCTGGTATGGAAAATATAATATTGCATCTCAGTGCTGTCTTCACCACAGTGATAAAGACATAAATACAGTAAAAGGTATATCAGTTATTAAAAAACATGCACAATATCCAAACTATGATAATGCTGGTGCCCCAACAAATGTGCATGACATATTACCATGATAGGAATCAATACATATGAACAAGATCCTACATACAACCATCCTGTTTAGGGCACAATATTATGGATTATTCACCATAAAAATGGTAACCAGAAAAAAATGCTACACCATCTGCAGAGCCGTTATTAATAATAGTCCATTGCAAACAATATAGTTGTTCCAGGGCTGGAATAACATCCCACGCTTCCCTAGGTAAGGCACGCTATATGCCATTAGCTCCACCAATGGTCACACCCCCAATCCTCACATGACCCACCCCCCCACTCTCATTCAATGTTTGGCTTATAACAAGCTTAACCCTTTGAGTGCAGGAGGAGTACGCAATGCATTGCTTTGCAATGCTTTGCTTACCCCTCTGGCACTCAAAGGGTTACAGGGTTAGTAATGGCATATATAAATAAAAAAGTTTTATTGTATATATTAAAAAAATAAATCCATTGATGCCAGTCCCATCTCTCCAACCTTTATGGTTTGAGCGATATAAGCTAATAAAGTTCCCTCCTCCCTCCCCTTTCATTGACGTCTAGCTGACAGAAGATGATCCTGGTCCCGGGACCGGCAGGCGACTCTTCAGCAGAGCCGAGATAGCGCTATGTGGAAAGAAATACTTCATTGGAACGGTCTACATAGTGTGCTTGCAAACCAGGCACACTTTGTAGCCCATTCCAATGAAGTATTTCTTTCTACATAGCGCTATCTCGGCTCTGCTGAAGAGCCACCTTGAGTCAGCTGACACGAATCTCCTTCTGTCGTCCGCTTTACAGCTGACATCAGGGAAAGGGGATGGGCAAACTTTAAAAGTCATATCTTTCAAACCATAAAGGTTTGAGAGATTAGGCTGTTATCGATGGATTACATCGATTACATACTTATTTATATATGCCGTTACTAACCCTTTAACTCCTTGGTTGTTAGCTAGATCCCCAACGCAAAGTTCAAAGTGTTGATCCAAGGGGTTAAATAACATCCAGTAAAGGGGTATACAACTGTGGCAGGGGCATTATGATTGTGCTGGTCACATCCACAGAATGTGGGAGTGGCCAGCACATCTGAAGCCCCCTTCAAAATCTGGAGCTCTAGGTAATTGCCTACTTACTTTGGACAAATAAAATTCTGATCTAAATTCCCTATTGTTAACTGGAATACATTATATTTTGAGTACGTTAGTCAGGCAATGAGAATTTATAAACTTTACCGTTTCTTGGTTTAAATGCTGAATTTGAGATTTTCTGTTTCCAGCATCCATGAGGGTCTCATCTGGGTCCAATAGGTTCTTATACCTTTGTGAAAAACTTTTTGTGTTATGGGGCACAAACATGTTTGCACTGGTGCCCTCCAATTACTTATTACGCCCCATAATTGCAATGAAGAAGGTACTTAAACCCCTTTTGTATTACAAGTGATCACTGTGAGATCTCAAACTTCTCACCAGTAGTCATTGATGAAAATTCTTTAACCCCTTTAAAGACGAGTGGACTTGGGTTAAACTTAAATTGGGGACTTTAGACAATACTATATGTTATTCAGGCAAAATATCTGCCAAAACCCTATTGAAGTAATTTCCAGTTTAGCCCCAAGTGGGTATAAAATTATTTCCAGACTCCAGATGACTGTAGGGTATTTTCCTTGTTCAACTTCCTATCTGCTTTGAAACCAATATCATAATTATTAATATTGCCTAGAGCTGGGAAAATATCAATTACTTTTTGAAAACAACTATAGTATCTGCAAACACGACATCACAAAGCAAAGAATGTCATAACTTTACTACCCTTACCGTAAAAAAAAAAAATCCTGCCTTTTAGTCAAAAAGCACCTTCCCTCTTGTCTTAATTTACCTCTTTCTACTCCTACCAACAGTGAGAGTGTTAACCAAATCATTCTTATTATAATTATTTTCCACAGACATGTACTTAACCCTTTTGAAGACCAAGGGGTATGTAACACACTTGCTTAACCCCTCAGGTCCACAAGGAGTTACTGTGTGTACTACAAACATCTAAAATCAATAAAATTTTTCCAGCCTAAGAACATTAAGCCAACATTAAATTTATCGCTCATGCCATCAAAAGTATTGGAAATGAAGGTTAAAGGTCATACCACTATGATTTTGTTTTCATTGATTATGAATTAAATAATTGGCAAAGAAGGGGTTTGTTTAGTTGAAGCTGCTCTCTTAACTTTCAATGTCATTTCCCAGCTAGGATATGTTAGTATTCACCAAAGCGTTAATCCTGCTCAAAACTGTAAGGTCAGGAAGTCTACCAAGCTATACATTTCCCAGAAATCCTTCTTCCCGTTGTCTTTTCTCTTCCTGTCCATCAGCAAAGGGCAGGAGTCTACCTTTGTTGACTGCAGTTTTTGTTTTTAGTTTACCCAGAGGCCTTTTAAGACCTAGCCAGCCACAGATATCATAATTTCTGGAAGCTGAAGCTATTTTCTTACACCTCCCATACCCGGGTTGCCGGACTGGAGGCCGCCTTAGTGGTGGGGATAGCTGTGGTATCCAGCCAGTTGGCCAGGGCACCTTTCTCCATCTTGGGCCTTATTTCTCCATTGCCTGTGGGGACATACCAACCAAATGTGCTGGATGATGCTATAATGTCATTGAAACACATAACGGGGATGGTGCTGGAGGGAGGTAGACATTTCTCCTTCTCATCCTGTCTAAAGCCTAAAGGGATGGTAGCAGTGTGGCATGCAGAAAGACATCTAGTAAGTGGTTTTGTTGCATTTCTCTGTGCTAGTGTGTTCCTAGACTGTCTGGGAATTGATTTTTCACTTTTTGCTGTAGTTCTCTCTCATTTCTTCCTCTGTTGGTTTGGCTTAGTGCTCTTCCCTTTCCTTTATCATAACTTTTTCTTGTGATTTTTTTTTTGCAGTCATCACCCAAAATTTTGGAGCATAATTAACTGTACCCAAGGCTATAAAGAAAGCTGATTTCTCGTAATTCTTTTTTTATTTTAAAAAAGAAAGGTAGGTTGCTGATTTGAGTTTCCAGCTAATCTGGTGTCTCTCCGTTCCCAGCTGAAGGATCTCCCCCAGGTGTACATCAGTGCTTCACTTGAGACCAGGTTTCCATGGAAAGCAAGAAGATATGCAAATCATGCTGGATGGATTTAGCAGCAGAGACCCCCATCAATCTTTTCAGTCTCTGACATGACAATTCTCATCAGGCAAGCTGCTGCACAAGGTTTTTCAGCAGTCTTCTCTGGGCCATTCTTATAAAAGATCTAGTCTAACTGAAATGGAGGATCTATTTTCTTCTGAAGAATCGTTATCCAGACCCAGAAATCCTAATGCCCTGGACACTTTGGAAGAACAAGACCATCTAATAGGCTTTGATACTGAATTTGTTGAACTATTGATTAAAGCTATACACCAGACCCAGAATCTTCAAGATCGCATGGCGCTGGGCCCTAAATATAAAATGTTCGCTTCTCTCAAAAAGAAAGGCATATTTTCCTCTACACATTTATTAAGGATATTATCCTTAATTAATCAAAAAGATCAAACCATAAGCCAAGGTGTTCAGCCGGGATGTTAAAGATGTATCCTTTCTCCCCTCAAGATTCAAAATTATGGGACTGTCCTCTGAAGGTCGACGCTTCTATCATTCTTTAACCAGGAAAACTACTCTGCCCTTGGACAATGCCATTCTCCATACTGTAGTTCTCTCCATCACATCCTGTTGCTTCTACCCTCTGCCAGCCAACCTCAGTGATACCTCACTCTCCCTCCCTCAGCCACACTCCCTAGTGCAGCTCCCTCCCATCTTCAGCCACTTTTCATAGTGCAGCTTCCTTCCACAGCCAGTCTCCAGAGGTCATTTGACTGTAGTATTACACGACTTGACAAATTTGGTTTAGGTCTAGGAGACACATATATGGATTTTTTTAAATTTTAATTTTAATGACAAAAAAATAATAAAAAAATAACTGTGAACTCACACCATAAATAGTTACCCTTCCTTCCACTACAAACACAAAGCTACCCCTCTACTTAAAACTGGTGGTGTCCCTATACACACAGAAATTTGGGTAATGGAGAGGGGCTGGGGGTGAACCTGGAAAGAGGAATTGGTGTAACAAATGAGAAGTTTGGAGAGAAGAAAAAGGAGTGTACCTGGAGAACAGACGTTTTAGGATCTGGAGTGGAGAAAGGAGTGGAGAAAAGGAAGACAGTAGTAAAACTGTGGGAAAGTAAAAACAGTGAGATAGAATGGAGAGGTGACTTGAGGTGATAATAGGAGAAAGAGAGAGAGACTCTGGGAGGGAGACTACCAAGAGAAAATGGAGGAAAGGATTTATTCACCATTGATTTCTTCCTCCCAGTCTTTCTCTTTCTCCTAAAGTCTCTAGCATGAAAGAAAAGAGAGTTTGAGGCTTTTAAGACGTTTACACACCAGGAGCTTGTTTCTTTTTCCTGTTATCTAGGGAACAGTGCCAAGTCTGTATCTGACTGACAGAGCAAGCCTGCTATGCATCCCAGTAATTCTTTAAACTGAATGTGGATGTGGATGCTTCGATCAAATCATAAACAAATACCCACCCAGTTTGAACTGAAAATGCTGATTGGAGCATTACAGTAGTTTACTATTGCTGCATTGATTGCAAACCCACCTGTCAGTCAGGCACAGACTCAGTTCCTTCTTGTCACTGTACAGATGACAGAAAAGTAAACAAGCTCATAGTGGGGATACCAGTCTGTCTGGTTTTCAGGGTTAAAGAAACTTGGACAGAAAGTAAAGACCCAGATAGGGTCACCAAAAATGGACTGTCTAGGTCAAAACCAGACATGTGGAAACCCTAAAGTGGTTCTGTGGCAACCAGTGGACAGTGGAACATGGTTGGGTACCAGACAGTGCATATATAGTTCTGTGACTACCAGCGAACATTGGAACAAGGCTGGGGAGGCATGTCTTACAGGAGGAAGAAGATATGGAATGGGTCTGAAGACATGATGGTGATAAAGACAGTGGATATGGATTGGAGACAGAGGATCATGTAGCCTTCAAGTTGTTGTAGAAAAACTCCCATAATCCTTCATGTTGATGAGAGCTGTATACCAACACAGAAAGCCACAGGATGCTGCCCCCAACACACACAGACACATCCCACCACCCTTACATTAATCTCCACCCTACACTCACCATCTTCCCATACTAGATTTAGCTCTTCCACTGAAGTCTTCACAGTAGGCTCCCATCTGCAATCTGCTATATTCCTTTATTCCATTTTGTTCCACTGAAAAGTCCAGGTGATCTGCTCAGTATGGAGGAACACATGCAACATCTAAACATTTGTAGAGATGGTGTTAAGAAAACATAATTTGCTCTTTGGATACTACCCCAGACCTATATATAGATTGCCATGAAACTAAACTGCAGTTTGTATAATCACCATCCCTATTTTACAGTTGCTTGGGCACCTGTTTCTGGAAGAACAATGTGGCCAGCAATACTCAAGTTATGACCCCCAAAATGCAGAGGAATTTAATAATTCACCTCTGTCAAAAATTACAGAAGAAGAGCCCCATGTTTGCACACGAATATGGTGCATATTGGGGTATTGAGTACGGTATCAGTGTGCTGACTTCAAATATGATATATATCACTGTTTTGACCCATGTATGAACTTGGCACACTGACACCGAACTTGTTATATAGCTCCAGAATGCACTGCATTTACATGCAGGCATGGGGTTCTGATCTTCTCATTAGTGACAGAAGGCAGAAAACACAAAGGACGAATTACAGAATCTACACACACTGGGCCCCAGTAAGGTCTGTCTGTCTGTCTCTCTCTATACATATATATCTGTATGTACAAAATTATGTATTCATTTATTTATTTTTAAACAAACTCCCCTTTGGAATCCATTTGGAGAGCTGAAAAGCATCCCAAAGTGACCCTGCAAAGCTTCAGAAGCCCAAGGGAAGTGAGCAGACATCATCCATCGCCATGGGATGTTTCAGGCAGAAGCAATCAGACACCAGTCAATGAAAGCTATGCATAATGGAAGGTTGTATTCATTATATCGCACTATAACTTGTTGTACAGTCTGGATATGGTCTATTATACTGAATCTGCCCCTGAAGCCTGCTTGTTTTTTTAGATTGTGCTGCGTTAAGTATTGTGTCCATTCTTCTTAATAGTACCGCCTGAAGTAGGATGACTTCTGCATTTTTTCCATGTTTCAGTGCAAAAAGTTATAAAGCGGCATATTGAATACAATCTTCCATTATGCATGGCCTTCATTGACTACTAAAAGGACTTTGACTCAGTGAAAAAGCAAGCAATAATCCATGCCCTAATCAGCCAAGGAACAGACATACTCAAAAATATTTTCTGCTTGTTTAGAAGTTTTCTGCAAACTAAATTGGAATAATAAAAGACTTAAGATCAATGGAGAGTACCTACATCTCTTACGTTTTGCAGATTATATCATAATCTTTGCTAGTAGCCCCAATTAACTGTAAGATAGTACTGAAGAACTACAAAGGGAAAGCAGAAAGTATGCTCAACAAAACACAAGTCATGTTTAACAAATTTAACATACCAAAGAAAATCACAGTAGATGGACAAGAAGATGTGGCACACATAGGCCGAAACATACTGCTGTGGTTGCTCTGTTTTTCTCGTGCAGATAGGAGTTGCCTGACATTTCGGAGATGGACTCTCTGTGGGTGGGACCAGTCTGATATGGACATGGATATTTTCTCTCTGCAATGGAAAATGGGGCCACTGTGCCTATGAACAAAACAGTTTATTTTGTTTGTAGTCAGTGGGTGCTCATCACATTCTTTGTTGTGTGCCAGTTAAGGGGTTAAAATTGCAATATGCACCTTAGTTTTTCTAAAACAGCAGTGATCTTGTTTATTTATATTATTTTTAAGTTTTAAAAGAACTGTATTCGGACATAACATTTTACAAACATATACAGTCATAGTAAATAGTGTACATTATGTACAAGACAATGAAATCCAGTACAAAAGAGACCAGACAGAGACAAAAATTACAACCGCATTCAGTTCAAGATCCCATACTTTCTGGTAATGTGGGGAGTTGTTAGTTGAGATAGCATGATGATGCTCTAATTCAGTGTATGATGCCATCTTATTTCTCTAGTGAGTGAGTGAGTGAGTGAGTTGGGGTAGAGAAGGTGACCAATACTGGTGCACAATTACTTTGGTGGAAGGTAACATGAAGTGAGATTGGTGCTTAGTAAGGAAAGGAAATGAAAGAGGCAAACTAGAGGATTTGATGGGATCTTCATCCCCATTATAGATTTAATCTCCTTTACAACCACTTGTGATCACTTGTGAGCTGGACCACCATATGTATGTCATGGACCCTATCTAGCTATGCCATCTCCAGTATAGAGAGGAACAATAAGGATAGCATTGAACTAAAACCAGCGGGTCATATACCAGTGAGTAAAGATTTTATAATATGTTTCTTGTGATGCAACATCTTTGGTAGATTTCCTTGAAAATGTTTTTCCAGTCCACCTAATGTAAGGAATATGCTAGGTCTGCTTGAAACTTATTTTAGCTATTTGGGTTATATGGTGAGAGTACTAACCCTAAGTGGTCCGGGGACTGTTTTATAAGTGGACACTAGAGTGTCAAAAAGAGTTAAGTTTCTATGAGTAGAGCATTTACCAGTTAAACCTTGTAGCAAAAGTCTATCCTGTCTAAAATGCCAGCAATGTGACTTACTTATTAAATCCATTGTTCCTTAACAGGGTCAGAGTCTGGATAAGTGATGTTAGAGTATACATACCCATAGAAGTCCAAGTCATATGAACTTCAGCATCCAACCCTAGTGAGGGTTCCCAAGAACAGAACATTGGAGAGAAGTATGAGGCTAAAAGGAATTTGCCCATTTGTAAGAAACCCTATTTCTAATAAAGGACCTAGCATCAACTGTTGCTTTGTTGTTATTATTACTAATATTATTTTTACTACTTTTGCCGATCATGTTCATAAAGAGCACATAGTGTTATCAGTAGGGATGAGTGAAATATTGTATAGAGGGGAAGGAATACGAGGTACATTGACCTGTTTCTCCTAGCCTGTGGAGATGATGACTGGAAGGATATTGCATTTTGTGAATACCTAGTCAGCAACAACCTTCTCCCTGAATCTAGGGGATGCACAGGAGCATGCCTTCTCCCCTTTAAATGTAACAGGGCTTCCATTAAGGTCAGTGAAGATGATCTTTCTACTAAGAGCTATTCACAAGATTCTCATGAGTTTGAATAGAAGCACATTGTTCATACAGCATGCAAGCTCATTGTTGCATAGAAATAAATATAAAGTCTGGCAAGTCAGCAAGAAATCCAGACTCTATGTATACATTCAATAGCAAAAAATAAATCCACAAAACAAAATTGGGGATGAAATAATATCATAAATTGTAATACACATACATCATGTACCCATGTACACTATGAATATATCACAGATTGAATAAATACGTAATAATACATCATAAAATGCAGGGAAACTGTTTTGTTGCACGAAATCTATAGATCAAGGAGAAATGCCTCAAATTAATCCCAGTACTTGCTGTGATACAAATCACCAATGCACAGCCCAGATCTGTACTGGTGTTATGAACCTCGAACTACACACACACATACAGTAAAATACACAGTATCTTTCCTCTCCAGAAGGGTCCTATTGAAATAGAGGTGTGAACTCCACACAAGAGTAAAAACCAAATGACCAGTACTAAATCCTAAAACCTATAGCACATAACCATATGCCTAATTTCCTCTAGTATATTGGTATTAAAAAAAAGGAAAAAAAGATATTGTGTATTTTACTGTGTGCAGTGTGAGGTTTATAACACCAGTACAGATCTGTGATTTGTATCACAGCAAGTATTGGGATTCATTTGAAGCATCTCTCCTTGATCTATAGATCTGGCGCAATAAAACATCATCCCAGCATTTTATGATAGTATTACGTGTGATATATTCATGTACATGGATACATGATATTATTTAATTCCTAATTGTGGTTATTGGATTTATTTTCTGCTATTGAATGTGTAAGCAGAGTTTGGGTTTCTTGCTGAAGCACCAGACGTATTAGTTTGTATTAGGGACTACAAGAGTGGGAATCTGTGTCAGGCTGCACAGGGGTTGTCCTTTTGCTTTATTCTCCACATCTGCTTCTGTGCAACCCATATTCTTTTATTGGACATTGTTGCATAGAGCATGCTACTCTTAGTATGTGAGTGCACTGTCTCTGATGTACTTACTCACATAGAGCGACACTTTAACTGAAAGTGCAGAGGGCCGATTAGCTCACTCAACTTACAGGAGACTCTAATTGTAGAGTCTTCTTGGCTTGGATGGAGAGCTCTGTCAGTACTGACAGTGCTTCCCATCCATTGTAATGTCATAGGTAATCCCGGCAATTCCACACTTTGGTGTGATGGGTGCTACCTTTGACAAAAACGTGAATGTTGAGTTTCAAAAGTATTTTCTGAAAACTGTTAACAATATTTTTGTCATTTTGATGGAAACCCAAGAATATTTTGTATGTATGTATGTAAATTACCAATAAAATGTTGGAGGTACCCTGAAAATTCCAAATTGTGTGATAATGAGACTTTACCCTAAAAAAGATTGAGAACCACTGCTATAGGTCCTATTATTTTATTTTTTTTTTTTTTTTACTTTATCAGCCTTTAACATGGAGTGAAAGTTTAACTTTAACCATCTGAGTGCCTGGGGATGTGCAGTACATTGCTCTCCAATGTGTTGTAAACCTTGCATGTACTCCAAGGGTTAAATATGTTGTGGTTTTATTTTGTTTTTTTCATATTTTATGTATCTGTAATTTAGCCACTAGAGGGAGTAGTAGCCTCGCTTTTCCACCTCTACAACACTGCTCCTTTGGAGAATTTCATTAGAAAGAGCCTTACCTAAATTCCCTTACTGTTAAAAATAACACATTCCTCATGATTCATGTACCTGTGGATAGATGGAGTTTGCTTCTTAAAAATTAAAAAATAAAATTAAAAAAAGCAGAGTAGAAAACAATGTGCATGTTCATCATTATGTGTCACCAATCAGTGGCATATCTAATGACTGAAATGCAAACAAATATATTTCATATATATTGAACACACAGACATTATCTATCCAACTACCTAGCTATTTTTTTTTTTTTTTTTTTACAAAAAGTGCATGTACAAAGTACCCATGAGTACCCCATTATTTGTCACATTAATGTGTGTGTATATAATATAAATATATAGCCAGGACTTCAACAAAAGATTAAAAAAAGGATAACAATCAGATAAACGTTTTGCCTACATTGTCTATAACCTTCAGGATAACAGTAGTGTCAGTACTCACTTTTTATATTCTTACAAACCAAAATAGGCACCCAAAACAGGAATGCACCCCTGTGATGATGTCACAAACAGGCGTGTAACAAATTTACATATCAATAGATGAAAACAAATGGAAACTATTGTATATAGTCATCATTATACCATTAACAGGTATAGCACCTCATCGCAGAACTTAGTAATGCATATGTAACAACCTAAATGTGAACTGTTAAGTTAGTCCCTTAGTAATTAAATGTGGATGTACCCACACAATAAATATAATAAAAAGGCAAAAGGAGTCTAATTAGTAAGATCCCTGTTGGTCTCCTGGGCCACACGGTGCAAAAAAAGCATTGAGTATGGTCCGCATAGGGCCGCAAGTATCAGGAACATAAACTCTAAAGAGTGAAAAACTGCGAAATATCTTATTAGATATATTGTAACTATCTACCTCATACTGAGGTAACAAATGAACACATAACTGCAAGCCCTGTTACAGAAAGGACAAGAGAAAATGAACGAATTACCACCGTATGACATATCATATCAAGTAAAATAAAGTGAACTCCCACAATGAGAAACGTATCCCACTGAGCCATAATGTTAGTATCTTAGGCAACCAGTGTGATGCTGCCACCTGCCTGCTCCAAAATAGGACACCACAATGGCTAGTACAATAATAAAAGGTAAATGATGGGAAAAATGCCATTAATAGAAGGTAAAATATGTAAAAACAAATAAAAGATGAAAAGATATCTAAGCATGACAGGGTATATTCCGACAAGAATAATAAGCAACATAATATTCCCTGGAATTGCTCCAGTTTTGTGCTTGTACATATGATATTTGTATGTTGAATAACCCCCTAACAAAGTCCCACACTATACTTTTGCAGAGAAGAGTGTAAAGTAATTTACAACAAAAGTCCATAAAAACAGAACAGAGGGGGCGCTGCTGCGAAAAAAGGAGAACTAAACACTGTGGCACTTCTAGGGTTTAGGATTGCTAGATCATTCCTTTAAAACTGAACACGTACTGAAATGCATGCATCATGGTTACATGATACCACTTCAGTACTAATGACAGCAGCCCTTACTATGGTAACCTTACTATGGTTAACATCAAAAAATGGGGTACTCTCAATTGAACTACATATTTTTAATACCACCATTATTATCAGTAGATGATACTCAAAACAGTTGTTGGCTGGTATGTATACATAGCAAGCAGACACATAGCAATAGGGGTATTGGTTTTCCACAGGTGGTGTTTGTATTTATTGGCTGAAATTCCTGATGAAAAAGGATCAGAGTTGGTACCGAGTTAGCTGTAGAAACAGAGGATGCAAATGTAGTCAAGTTGATACCTGTATTGGCTAAATAAGCAGATTTAGGTCTTGAAAGCATGCATTCTAAATCTGCTTAGTCAACCAATAAAGGTATCAACTTGACTGTATTTGCCAACTGATGAAAAAACACAGCATGTTTTGAAATGCGTTGCTTTGTGGCTACTTATGCATAATACATCTTTTTTTGGTTTCACTAATCTTTCCACTGACCATTCTGTTTTGAGTCTGCCAGAACAGGGGCTGAATACCAATACCCTTTTGCTATACGCTGGTTTGTGTTGCATACAAACCGGCCAGCTCCTATTGTATCATCTACTTATTATGACTGTGTTGTTCGAGATCTGTATTTCAGTGGAGAGAGCTCCCATTTTTAAATAATCTTTGTGTTGCTGGTGTCTCTTCTTATATTAAGATGGTGATGTGCATAACATTTTTGGGGAGCAGCTGTGAATATCTTTGTAGAGGCAGTGTAATATCCTCTATATGTGACTTTGTTTCTGCTTGGACATTACAGTGGCTATATATTAATATCAGTATGCATTTTTCACTTGTACCATGCTCTACAATATTTAGACATTACCCTATGAGGATAAATGGTAAAATATCATAAATTATGACCAAAGTAAGAGTGGGGTAACTCTGGAACAAGGCAACTGCACCACAGAGGAGAAATTAATAAACAGAAACAAAAAAAAAAAACAAAAAAAAAAAACAAGATTGATTTAGATGGGGAACTGCATTAGAGATTTCTCTGGCATTCTAATGATTAAAGGCCCCATTTAAAGTGATAGAAATGTTTCACAAAAAAAGCAGCTCCGATTAAACTGTCAGAGTTGTAGTTCAAGAGTAATTGAATAATAACGTATCCCCCTCCAGCCACTTTTACCTTGTGTAAGCCACCTCCCCTCAGATGTGGAATCTGGTCTCTTGACAGACAGGTCACAGCAAGGGACAATCTTCTTACTGTGAGCATACGAAAAACCCTGTCCCACTTGACAGGTTTTTCAGGGTTTTCTTTATGCTCACTGAAGATTGTCCCTTGCTGCTATCCATCCGGACAGTCTTGCTGCTCTGAGGTGAGTAGTGTTACATCAGTAAAAGGGACGGGAAGGGGTTACTTTATCAATTACTCTTGAAGTACAACTCTGACAGTACTGAAATAAAGCTCTTCACTGTTTTTTTTTTGTTTTTTTTTTAACCCTTTGGGTTAATGAAACATTACTATTCCTTTAAATTAGGCTGACCAGATCTCACCTTTAACCGGGGACACATAGGAAATAGCCATTTTTCAGTACTTCACTGAAATCAAAGTAGTCCTGCAGTATGCATTTCTCTTAGGCATCCCCGGTTAAAGGTGAGGTCTGGTCAGCCTACTTTAAATCAAACAAAATGGGGGCACCCATACAGAAGTCACTTCGCTTTGTTATAAAGATTTCATAGGCACTCACATTTAAAGAAGCCTGCAACCTGCTCCAAAAAGGCATGTGAAGATTATACTGCTCCACATAGGTATCCACACTCTGCTGCTGATCTTACGCCAGACTCCAATTAGGATCTCAAAAAGAAAAAGCAAATCCTATATGTGAATCATATATATGTACAGCAAATTGATCCTATTTAATAACAATAGTAATGAAGCTTGAATACCAGTTGGACTCTAGATTTAAGAGAACTGCACACTGGAGATTGTACCCTATTGCTCTGGAAACGACTGCATTAAGTCTCTTGAGTTACCAATTGGTTAAAACGGCAGCATTCTAAGTATATCATATAAAACATTATTATATGTAACATACAAATCATTTAAAACAATAACAATAGTCTCAAAGTAAACGTTCCAGATCAACCAATAATGGGTGTAGACTCGGGGGGGGGGGGGGGGTCGCTATACACAGGAATAATAAATCTGATAGTAAATGAGCTCCATATTGGTCAGCCAGTCAGGACAACAACCACTGAACAGCTAATCAGAGAGAGACTAGACCTTGTACACAAAGATTAAACACTACAAGTGAAAAGGATCCATGTTAATCAGCTATAAATTGGTGACCTTGATAACATCCAAGGGTTTGAAATAAGATCAAAATAAGCAATGACAAAGCAAAGCACCAGGGGAGAGCCATCCTTTGATGGTCAAAGTTGCAGGTCCAGGAAAAGCATTTTTGTGGTCCACCAAACACAGTTTAGCAGGACAAGATCATGCGCTGTATTGTCCTTAAGATGACCATATGTGATACGTCTGTTGCGGAAGCAGATATCAAAGGAGCAGGCTGTTTATCTCAGTGATCAGACTGCTTCCACTATGAAAAACATGCATTCCTTAATTCAATATCCATACAACCCTTGTGATTACAGCTGCCAGTGTATAAATTGATTTAATTTGTGCTTTACCTATTCTTATTTCTTTTACATGATGTACTCATTTTTTACACAGTTTATTCCTAAGGGACATAGAAACCAGCTGCGTATTTTAACCTGTTATGTTCCAAATTTAATATCACAAAATTGTCTGCTAACCAACTGCATCATAGGGGATAGATAGAAATTTAAAGCAGAACTACCACCCTATAAAAAGTCACCATCCAAAAATTAGGCATATGGTAACTAGCTTCTTAATACTGCTTTTATCTTCCACAAGTACTGCGGTTTGAAGTAATCCTGTTTCTTCAGAGACTGACGGCCAGGCTTCTTGCTGTAAAGCAGCCTGCGCGCCTGTCTCGTCGGTCCCTTCCACTGCCTTTCTGCTCCATGCAATGCCTCCTAGAGGAGACCAGGATGGACAGCGCAGGTGAGCAGACGTCTCTCAGCCAAGATGTCTGTGTCCAAGCCTGGCTGCCGGACTCTGAAGAAACAGGATTACTTCAAAACGCAGTACTTGTGGAAGATAATAGAATAGGATAGTAAAGTCCCGAAAAAAGTGTAGCCAAAATGAAAGTTAGAATAAAAAAATAAGTACTGCCCTTATTCCTATCTCTCAAACCTTTATGGTTTGAGAGATATTAGAAACTAAAGTCCTCCACTCCCTCCCCCTTTCTGTCTGACGAGCTGTAAAGCTGTCAGAGGCAGAATCTGGTCGGGCGACTAGATGCGGCTCTTCAGGAGCGCTGTCATCAAGATATCTAACTATAAATACTTCATAGGAATGGTCTACAACGTGTGCTAGCAAACCAGGCACACATTGTAGACCATTCCTATGAAGTATTCATAGTTAGATATCTCGATGACAGTGCTCCTGAAGAGCCGCCGTGTGGTCCCGGAAGCAGGATCTCATGACATCAGCTATACAGTTAACGCATGAGAAGGGGGAGGGAGCGGAGGTCTTTATTTTCTTACATCTCTCAAAACATAAAGGTTCAGGAATCAGGGCATTACATATTTTTTTATTCTACCTTTCATTTTGGCTATACTTTTTTTCTGGACGTTACAATCCCATTAAGAAGTTAGTTACCATATGCCTAATTATTGGGTGGTAGTTCCGCTTTCAAGTGGACCTGTCATTTTGACTTATTTGCATATTTGAAAACATCATTAAAAAACTGCAAATGTATCATGTTAGCCAAAAGACTAGCAAATGTTCAGTTAAGAAGATATGTTAATTGCGGTACCCATGCGGTTTCATATGCTAATGAAGCTTTTCGGTGAAGTGTCATATGCTAATTAAGATTTTCAGTGAAATTTCATATACTAATTATACTATTTACTAGTGATGCTTTTAAGTGATGTTTCATACGCTAATTAACCGCTTAGCGACCCTTCACAGTCATGGCATGTCATGGGTTGTTTTGCGTTAATGACCCATGATGTGCCAAGGCCGTCATGGAATTCCGGGCTCCCCGCACGGCTGCACGTGTTCGGGGAGCCAGAACCGGGGGGAAAAAAAAGGTCCATGGTCCTTAAGTGCCGGCCACATGCGCTTATGGACCATGGACCTTTTATTTATTTCTTTTTTTCCCAGTTCTGGGCTCCCCGTATGGCTTGCAGCCGTGTGGGGAGCCCGGAATTCCATGACTATCCTGGCATGTCATGGGTCGTTAACGCAAAATGACCCATGACATGCCATGACCGTCAAGGGTCGTTAAGGGGTTAAATACTGTGCTGCACCACAAGAATTTCCCAGAAATAATATTGTGAATATCTTCTACACTAGACATCTGCTGGAATGTTGGTTACTATGAGCAATATGAGTGTAAAGCGCTGCGGAATCTGTGTGCGCTATATAAATAAAGGATTATTATTATTATTATTACTATGACATACTGTATATATAATTTTGAATGAAGTTTTCAGTTATGTAAAAAAAAATTCAAGGTGACAGGTTCATTTTAAATGGGGTTTTTAACCCCATAAATGCAAGAAATGTC
Source organism: Rhinophrynus dorsalis (assembly GCA_037306005.1). NCBI lineage: Eukaryota > Metazoa > Chordata > Amphibia > Anura > Rhinophrynidae > Rhinophrynus > Rhinophrynus dorsalis. The sequence continues at coordinate 155,553,923 of CM074718.1, read as the reverse complement.
TCCAGTAAGGCACTGAGACTTCTCTACCATTCAATGCGTTGCATACCCTTCTTGCACTCAAAGGGTTAAATATCCAATTTAACCCTTTGCGTACCCTTCTGGCACTCAAAGGGTTAAATAGCTGGAAATTGTTTGGACAAGAATTATTCCACTTTGTTTCTACACACAAACTTTATATACATACAAAACACACACACAATGTGTATGGTCCCCATAGGTACCTCTTTATTGTCTTACTAGGTTTTATCTCACAATAAATTTTGAATTGCATATCTATAGTGCATTGATTTTATTTACTAAATGATATGATCTAAATGAAAATTGGTTTGTATTCTGCAAAACGGTGTTTCTATAAAGATATGAGAAACAAAAGATTAATTGTTAATTAACAGTTTTATTTAATGCCTGCCTTTTACTTACACTGTACACTATTACTTGTAAATAGATGTGCTAATATGGCATCTATACATATACACAGTTGCTGTACATGTAGAGGTGCTTGTACACACTTTGTGCTAGGACAGGAGTTGGGAAATTTGGGCTCCCCAGCTCTTGGGAACTACTATCAATGGCTTGAGATGATGGGACATGTAGTACCTAACAGTTGGAGTGGCAAAGATTGCTTATCCTTGTGCTAGAAGCGGTTTAACAGAAACATCAAGTTTGCAACCTTATGGGGATTTGATGGCGCACACTGGAGCTGAAGCAGATCATTTCGGGATTCCCTTGCCCTTTAGCCATTCACCTATTCAGCAGTGGCTGGATCTGGCCATCAGTTACTGATCAATAAGTGATGGCCAGATAGACTACCAAATTCCATCAGCCAGGTGCAAGCTGGTAGATCCCATTTGAAGGCAATTAGGCCAGACACACACACACATACATAGGCTGTGTGTGTATGTGTTGCCAGAATGGAGCCATTTTGTGTCATGTTTCTCTGCTTCAAGTATGCAAAGCACTGAAATATGATGGATCACTGATGAATACCAAAAGGTATCCATCAATGATCGCACTGAAAATCTCATATTTTGTATGCTGCTTTTCATACTGCTTGATTAATTTTGGCCTTATTGTTATTACACAGAAGCCAGTTTAAATGTTTTGAAACAGCAAAATAGTTAATTTGAAAAATGCAAGTATAAAAACCAATAAAATGATTCGTAAAAGATGGGAACTAAGGCTGTCACCAAGGGGTTACAGGCAGTATGCATGCATGGGCCTGCTTTGCTGATCAGACACAGAGGGCCCACAACACCCATGATGTGTGTGTGTGTGTGTGTGTGTGTGTGGGGGGGTGAGGTTTAAAAAGGGGTCCGCAGATGAGCAGACTGGCGCATGCAGATTCCAGAGGATCTCCTGGCAGGCTCCCTTTTTAAGTGTAGCAGAGAACTGGTACAACCTCTCCTGCTCTGTCCTTTGTTTCCTGTCATACCACATGGTAGGAGCAGTTCCGTGTGCTCTCACTTTATATATACTTCCAAGTTGCAGTGTAAATGCGTGCGGGATTTGTGTGGCGGGGAGGGAGGGGATTTACATCTTAGGCACCTATAGCCAAAGATACATGAGGCACCCTTAGCCCAACCTATGATTCCACCCCTAGCTCAAATCAATATTGCTTAGCACTACAAATACTCAGACTATTACATAGAAGCACAAAAAACACTTGTTGGCTGCTAGAGAGGTCACAAGCACATTGCATCTCAATGCATTGGAGGCCATTCTAGCATCCAAGTGGCTAACAAATGGCCAATAAAGTGGTATGGAAACAGTCCTCCATAAATCCAGAACATTGAGGTTGCACTAGCTACACAGAAGTCAGAATGTGGACGTGGCCAGCACAGCTGAGGCACCTATGAAAATATGGCACCATAGGCAGTTGCTTGCTCTGTTTTATGGGAAATCCAGCTTCTATGTGTTCATTATTAGTAATATGTAATTAGTAATTATGAAATATCCTAACTAATCTAACACTGCCTTGTATTTTAGAAAGTTATGATTTTTTTCTTGAAATATTATACACAGATCTTGTGCGAGGTTTGGAATTTTCTTCAGGATCGTTTAATGGTACAATACTCTAGTGGTGTCAAGTACTGAATGTATTTAATGTATCTATTATGATTATATATTTAGCCAATATCTGGAGCTAAAGTCTCGATCTAGACAAAATGTAACAAGGCCTGTATCCATACACACACATATACATAATGTGTATATACACATACTCATACACACACATATATATTATATATATATTTACACACACACATACATACACATATATATATCTTGCATAATCACAAACATATCTATCTATATATATATATATATATATATATATATATATATATATATATATATATATATCTTGCTTCATCACTATATATCAAATAACATATGAATCAATTAAATGTTTCCAGTGGAGGAAGTATCAGCATTTCATTTCTAAACATCATTAGTACAATCAGCAAAAGCAATAAGTTATAGCTAGGTTCCAGTAAATGTAGTACTGATTGAAACAATGCAATGCAGACATTTTCAGTCACATTTCTTTATATATATATATATATATATATATATATATATATATATATATATATATATACACACACACACATACACACACTTTTTTTTTACATATTTAGTTTATTTTAAAAAAAGGTAACTTATTGCTCAACAACATGACACAAGAAAACATTATAATACATTACTAAAAGAGGCTAATATGTTACGGTCAAGATCCATTGGGAGCTTTAGGATTAACATATTCACCTTCAGCCCATTATTTACAATAATCACCTTCCTTCCTCTTACCCATTGTATATTTTAGTAACAGTCTAGTTCTACTCATCTGAAAATAAAGCACTTCCATGCTGGGACGTGTGTATATTTGTATCACAGTTACTTTCACATGTTTTTGCCAGTTCTGTGTGCCTATCCCAGGGGACACTCCAGGTTCTTAAATTGCATTGCCTCAGGACATTTGTAGCAACATTTCAATTAAGATAAACACCATCAGGAAGAATATCCTCAATTTTTGGATGCAGGGCATTTTCAGCCCAGCCTTTGATTATGTCACATAAACAAATAACCTTAGACCTTCAAGTGTATCCTGTTACATAGTTCAGTTTCACTAGGGGGTTTAATTCTGTGTTGCATAGCAAAGCCATCTTGAGCTGCTTGATTACTCAGTAACCGTTCAGCGCCACTTACCATTTTAGAGTGTAATGGAGAGCAACGTACAACTCTATTTTTGGAAAAAAGTTGCTGTGATATACAATATATATATATATATATATATATATATATATATATATATATATATATATATATATATATATTTATATATTTAAACTCTAAATATAAATAAATCATTGGGGAAAGATAATTCTACAAATTCTCCTTATTTAGATTGACCTTTTAACATCTAAATGCTAGAGATATCTCCATGCATTGCAAATAATATGATGAAGATCTGACTAGCAGTTGTGGTGCTGGTGGGGCTACACGTCCTATTCAATTCAATAGAAATGTATATTTGCCCTATAATTGCTCCAGTTCTTCTCAGTGCATCAGCTTCAGAGTGTGTGTGTGTGTGTGAGTGTGTGTGTGTGAGTGTGAGTGTGTGACTGAGAGAGAGAGAGAGAGAGAGAGAGAGAGAGAGAGAGAGAGAGAGAAAGAAAAAGTGGGGGTGCAAGAGATTTTTTTATATGAGAGGGAGAGTTGTAATGTTTGAGAGAGCTGTGAGACAGGTGTGTACATGGGAGTAGGAACCAGGGTAGACAAATCCCTACTCCCCAGATTCAAGGAAGGATAGTATTAGAATCCAATGGACAGAATGTGAAACTTGAACATTATGTCCTGGGGAGATGCATTAATATGTGATAAAGTGGAGATTACTTCTCCAGTGTGATACATTTTCCACTTCCTACGTTATTTTATGGAGCCAATGCACTAGGATTTCCCCATCTAAAGGGATCTTTGTTTATAGGCTCCACAGAAGAACATAGGACTTAGACAATTGATCACACTGGAGAAGTTGTCTCCACTTTATCACACCATAGTGCAAAACCCCAGGTGTTAGACACTGCCAGTGTCCACAGTAGTCATCACTGCATGTCAGCATCTCTCTCTCTGCATGGGGAAAATGCAAAACTCCTGCAGCACAGTAGAGCAACTTACTGGCAGGAAAACGATGCTCTTCAAGTGAAGTGGGCACAGTTACTGGCCACCAGTGACCTCCAGCATGGTCACTTGTAACCACAAAGCAAAATCTCTCTTCAATGAACCTCCACTTCCTTCCGTGTTGCTTTCCATTAGCATTTTTCCATTCTTGGACCTGTTGGTTCCCCCACACCTTAAGGCAGGATCCCATCTCTAAACATACACACTCACACATACACACTCACACTACCACTATCAGCATCTGGATATAGGATTATATTACAGGGATCTAAAGTATGAATATTTAGCTTTTAACTGCTAACTGTAAGAATATGACATTTGAAGTTATATCAACCAATTTTCTTTATAGGTATTAATGTTCCTATAACTATTAGGACCATGTACCATGACAGAGACATGTTCTTGGGTCAATGATATATATATTCATAGACCTTGAGATATATAACATGGTCAACAGAGGCTGTAAGGACAATTTTAAATGCACAAGTTAGTCAAGTAAATTTTAAGACATTCAGCTATTGAATTAGTTCAGTGGTTCCCAAACTTACTCCACTTTTGGTGTTTTGTCAAATTGTGATGCCCGCTCCTTTCTTTAACCCTTTGAGGACCAGTGGACAGTGCAATGCATTGTGCAACCTACTCAAATATAAAAGTAATTGTACATTGCACACACATATATATATATATATATATCTATATATAAAAGAATAAGCCTCATTGCATAATTTGAGGTACCTCACACACAGAACATAATTTATGTCTCCTCAGAAAACAAACACACATTGAACAGAATGCCTCATTACATAATTTATGTCTCATTAGGAGACACAACTCCTTTTGGGTGATTCAATGGGGACTTTACTGCTCCCATTGGGTAATTCAGTGGGGGCATGTTTATCATACAGGGAGTTGGCCCGCCCCCTCCAGCCAGCCCATCACTATCCAACTGACAAAAAAAAATATAGCTGCTACTCGCTCCTGAAGTAGGGGATATCAATAACTTCTCCTGGTCCACACACACTCTCACTCAGGATCATGACCTCACAAACACACTTTCACCTCCCACAGATAATTGTAACCCTCCATACACTCCGTTTCAGTACAAGGTTGCAATGTTCCCATAAAATACAAACTCAGGGATAAACTTAATAGCAACTCTTTTATTTAACTCTTCATCTCTTCAGTCACCTCACTAACTGTCGCTTTTCAACTGTCACTCCTCCACTTCTTGCTTCCTGCCCTTTCACCTTAAAGGGAGAGAGATGCTTTGCTGTATGTTACAGAGGGCAAGCCTTAAACACCACTTTCTATTTGTTCCCTCAGCATATTGCTATGCTACCTCAACTGAAGAGCCACTGTGTGTTTTATTGCTATGTTACCTCAACTTAACCGTTTGAGTGCCAGAGGGGTACACCAGGGGTGTTTCTAGGTTCCAAAACGATCTGGGGCTAGAGCCCACAGCAAAATTCAACAGAGTGCCTGCCACCAGTGGTAGTGATGATAACGCTATAGTGTGGAGTGAGTTATCCTTACACAACATATATGTTTATTTTACTAATCTATATATAATGCAATGCAAAGAGTTAAGAAGTAAGCCATTTTATGTTCAACTCTTGCTATTGTTTTTTGTTCTAACTAACTGGAGTTATTGTGGTGTAAACCAACTGTACCACAGGGAACAAATCAAAATTCCTGTCACATTAAATAGGGATTTTAACTCCTTGAATGCTAGAGCGGTCTTCAATACATTGCAAAGCAATGCATTGGAGACCTCTCTAGCATTCAAGAGGTTAAAAAACTCTATTCAAGTGCAGTGGATTTTAAGAACTTTTATTTGTCCCCTATTGTGCAGTTGGTTTACTCCAGAATAAAACCAGGTTGCTTTAATACATATGAACCATTGATGTAACTGAATAAATTATCAAGAGCAACACCAAAGTATTTTATTTACACAGATAATGTATAAATATAACTATGTTTAAACAAACATTAATGTGAGTTTTATTGCTGTGGAGCACGTGATACACTTATATACCCACCACATAGTCTGATGTCCTAAAAAGAGGGACACCAGGGTGTGAAAGAGGGACAGAGGGATTTGGGGCTCAAAGAGGGACACTTGGGAGGTATGCTTATACCCAGCATTGTTCCATTGCCCACTGGTAGCCATAGAACCCCTCATACACTGCCTGATAACCTTGTGCTTCTAGCCCCTATTAGCCAGACATCCACTGTCTGATACTCCAGTGGATTGCCACCGGTAGCACCAGGCCCACACATGAACTGATATCTCAGTCTTCTTCTACTGGCAACTGGCAGCCATAGAACCATACATATACTGTGTGATACCCCATCATTGTTCCACTGGTTACCTGTAGCCAATCATACACTGTCTGATTGCCGGCATTTTTCCATTGGCTGCTGGTAGCCACAGAACAACACACATAAACTTTAAGATACCACAGTCTTGTTCCACTGGCAGCCACAGATTCCCCATATACACTATGTGACCCCTACCAGCTTTGTTCCCCTGCCCACTGGTAGCTAAAGATTCCCCACATACACTGTGTGACCCCCACCAGCCATGTTTCTGTGCCAGATTCCCCAAATACACTGTGTTACCCCACCAGCCTTCTGCAACTGCCTACTGGTCGCCACAGATTCCCCTCATACATTGTGCATCCCCACCAGCCTTGTTCTCCTGCCCACTGGAAGCCACAGATTCCCCACATACACTGCGTGCCCCCCCTGCCCACTGGTATCCACAGATTCCTCACATACACTATGTGATTCCCAACTGCATTTTACCCCTGCCCACTGATAGCCACAGATTCCATACATACATTATGTGACCCCCCCCCCCAACAACCTTATTCCCCTGCCCACTGGTAGCCACAGATTCTCTACATACACTATATAACCCCCCTAGCCTTGCTCCCCTGCCCACTGGTAGCCACAGATTCCTTACATACACTATGTGACCTCCCCCAGCCTTATTACCCTATCCACTGGTAGTCACTGATTCCCCACATACACTGTGGACCCCACCAGCCACCTTATCCTGCCCACTGAAAGCCACAGATTCTATATATACACTATATGACCACCACCATCCTTATTCCAATACCCACTGGTAGCCACTGATTCCCTACATAAACTGTGTGACCCCACCAGCCTTGTTCCCCTGCCCACTGGTAGCCAGCCCACAAATTCTCCACATATACAATGTGACACCCACCAGCCTTGTTTACCTGCCACTGGTAGCCATATATTTCCCCCATCTATACTGTCCCTCATACCTTCTCTTCTGCTCTGCCCCATTTTGCTTTCTGTTTCAGTGTAGAGCCATGGGCTCCACACTGCCTCCTCTGGTACTTCAGGTGCATGTTGATGACCTCATTGCAAAGCACCAGGAAGTGCTAGAAGAGCCAGTGTGGAGCCGATGACTGTGTGCTGAAGCTGAGAACAGAGTAAGGCAGCAGCCTGCTGTTCCAAGCTATATATGCCCACAAGTTGCTGGGCAGCAGCCAGCCTCAGGATAAACAGCAGGAGTGAGTCTGCTGATTGTCTGACATTCGGGGCTGCCCACTGACACACTCTGGGCTTCAGCCCCCCCCTAGCGTCGCCCCTGGGGTACATAACGCAAAGCAATGCGTTGCGTACCCCTCTGGCACTCAAAGGGTTAAGAAAGGAAGAGTTACTGCACCCATTGGGTGATTCAATGGGGGAGTGATTTAAATCATGCAGGGAGTTGGCCTGCCCCCACTATCCAGCCCGCCCACCACTATCCAAGTAACTGAAAAAACAAAATGGCTGCCTCTCACTCCTACACCACAGACACAAACACATCAGACAAAAAACACACACTCAATCACACACTCAGTCATACACACTCAATCATACACACAATATTTCACACACTCACACTCTCTCACTCACACAATCACACACACTCTCACTCACACTCTCTCACTCACACACCCTCTCACTCACACTCTCTCACTCAATCACACTCTCTCACTCACACTCATACACCCTCTCACTCACACTCTCTCACTGACACTCTCACTCACACTCTCTCACTGACACTCTCACTCAATCACACACACTCACTAACACACTCACGCAATCACTCACTCTCGCACGCACGCACTCACACCCCGGGAGCCAGCACGATCCACCTTCCATCATAGTCTCACTCACACTCACTCACACCTCGGGAGCCAGCAAGATCCACCTTCTACCATAGTATTTGCAATTCCCACATGCATTTCAACTACATGAATGAATGCCACAGTGGAGGCATAAGTCCAAACACAAACTCATTACAATGACACATAAGTCACCCCCTTATGACTCACTTCTTTGTGTGCATGTGTGTCTCTGTGTGTGCCTATGTGTTCCTCACTGTGTGTGTTGCATGTCTGTATCACACTCTATGTGTCTGCATGTTGTGCATTGCATGTATGTATGTATGTATGTATGTATGACTGTGTCGATCTTTATGCATCTCAGTGAATGCGTGTGCATTTGCGTGTGTGTCTCTGTGTGTGTTTGTGTGTGTTTGTCTTGCATCCGTGTGTGTGTGCGTTAATTCCCTATATATCCTGACGGGCAACGCCGTCCCACATTGCTAATATATATATTTTATATATATATATATATATATATATATTTATATTCACAGAAGACTGTGCTATGCTTTCAACCAGCCTTTCCCAAACTGACTGGGATCCCTTTTGTGCAGAAACAAAACCTCACGTCCCCCTCAACTGGATCACGCCCCCTAGTTCGGGAATTACTAAAACAGAGCATAGAGGTCTTAACCTCTTCAGGACCAAAGGGTGTGCAAAGCATTGCAAGGGGGGTTAACGTTATATCTTCCTTGTAGGATTTATTAGATAGATTTCAATTACACATGATGAACGTGATCACTGGTTTTCACACTTAAGGGGTTAAAGGGTCAAAGATAACATTTGTACAAAGACATAAAAAATCCACTATTTTAGAGATGCCATACAGTTAAGTGTTATAATTAAGACGAGAAAATGTTATATAATAGAAAATGTTAGCCGGCGTTGCCATTATGATAATGTATGTATGCATATATATATTTTTACATATCGATTGTCCACCTTCCCTCACCCTGTCATTGTGGTGAGCTGTGCACTGAATGAGATGGGAAGATGCCTTGGTGAGCACAATAACAGGGTGAGGGAAGGGGGAGAGAAGGGGGAGAGAAGATGGCGAAGGGGAGGTGAGAATTGTGAAAAATCAGATGGGAGGTAGCGAATATAGATTAACTTTCACCACAGCAAAGGGGAGGGGCAATGCTGTTCACTGTGGAGCAGGGGAGGGGTAATCCTGTTCCTTTGGTGAAGGAAAGTGGCACGTGTCCCCTTTGTCATAATGAAAGGAAATGTGCATCGGGGGCCTCTCTCCTTCACCAGAGTGAACACCATAGCCCCTCCCCTTCACCTTGGTGAACAATGGGCAGGCAATGAGGAGAGGGGATTTGATGAGTGGCAATGTGTGTTTTTTGTTGGACTGGTTAAAGCGGCAAGGACTGAAGCAATTTGCACTGTGTATTCCTTTTGGCTGTTGAGGTAGGGGGTTAAGGCAACACAGTGTCCGTTTGGCTGATGATGCCCGCTTCCTCAGCCAATCGCCAAAGGGGAGTTTTGCATAACATTGCCTTTGTAAAGCCATGGGGCATAGCTGACAGCTAATCAGTAACCCTTACACACAAGGTATGATATATATATATATATATATATATATATATATACACACACACATACACACACACATTGTGCACGATTATTAGGGGAGTATTTGACCCATATCATTTTTATGCATATTTTCCAGCTCCAAGCTGTATAAACTTGAATGCTTAACGGATTTAAGCAGGTGATGTGTACTTGTGTAATGAGAGAGGGTGTGGCCTAAGGAAATGAACACCCTATGTCAAGATGCGCATAATTATTAGGCAGCTTAACTTCCTCAGGCAAAATAGGCAGAAAAAGAGATATAACGGACTCTGAAAAGTCAAAAATTGTAAAAAGACTTTCAGAGGGATGGAGCATTCTTGAAATTGCTAAGATATTGGGGAGTGAGCACAGAACCATTACATTTTTTGTTGCAAATAGTCAACAGGGTCGCAAGAAATGTGTTGAGAACAAAAGACACAAATTAACTGCCAGAGATTTGAGAAGAATCAAACATGAAGCTACCAGGAACCCATTATCCTCCAGTGCTGTCTTATTCCAGAACTGCAACCTACCTGGAGTGTCCAGAAGTAATAGGTGTTCAGTGCTCAGAGACATGGCCATGGTAAGGAAGGCTGAAACCCGACCACCGTCAAGACTGGGCCAAGAAATATCCGAAGACAGATTTTTCAAAGGTTTTATGGACTGATGAGATGAGAGTGACTCTTGACGGTCCAGATGGATGGGCCCATGGCTGGATCAGTAAAAGGCACAGAGCTCCACTTCAACTCAGACACCAGCAAGGTGCAGGAGAGGTACCGGTATGGGCTAGTATTATCAAAGGTGAGCAAGGTGGACCTTTTCGGGTTGAAGATGGATTCAAACTCAACTCCCAAACCTACTGCCAGTTTTTAGAAGATACTTTCTTCAAGCATTGGTACAGGAAAAAGTCTGCATCTTTCAAGAAGACCATGATTTTTATGCAGGACAATGCTCCATCGCATGCATCGAAGTACTCCACTGTGTGGCTAGCCAGTAAAGGCCATAAAGATGACATGGTCCCCTTCCTCACCTGACCTAAACCCTATTGAGAATTTGTGGGCCCTTCTTAAATGGCAGATTTACGCTGAAGGAAAACAGTACACCTCTCTGAACAGTGTCTGGGAGGCCGTCATGGCTTGATTTCCGTTAAGGACCCATGACGGACTGCATGCCATTCGGGGAGTCCGGAATCGATCCAGAAAAAAAAAGGTCCATGATCCTTAAGTGACGGATGCATGTGTGCTTGGTCGATCCTTAAGGGGTTAATAGATGAAAATAAACACGTAATATAGGAAAATTATCGTTTTTCATTTAGTTTCATAATAATCCTGAACACTAATAGTTGCCCAATAATTGTGCACACACAGATATTCTCCTAAGAAAGCCAAAACTTCACTTTTACTTTCTTAAATATTCAGGTTTAAGGTTTCTTAACATTTTGGATTGATGGAGAGCACTGTAGCTGTTCAATAATAAAATGAATCTTCAAAAATACAACTTGCCTAATAATTGTGCACACACTGTGTGTGTGTGTATATATATATGAGAGAGAGAAGGGGAGCGAAAGAGAGAGATTATACCTCACTAATCAAAGCCTTTCTATCACACATTTCAAACACTATCTGGGCATCACACTTTATCTCATTACCAAGGAGACCGTTCCTGAAACATACAGATATTAAAGGGTCTTCAATAATCATTTGCATTGTGGACTGCTACTGCCAAAAAAAATTGATTTAACCCCTTACCGCCCGAGGACGTACATGACCGTCCCGAGCAGATGTCCCAGGTGGACAGAGGACGTACATGGCCGGGCACTAAGGGGTTAATCTCTTCTACCTTAACCTCTTTGTTACTAAGCAATGTTTTGTTTTAAATCCTTTGTGAAGCCTCATCTAGAATATGAAGTACAGTTTTGGGCATCAGTTCTTAAAAACTACATTACTGAACAGTAAAAACGGCAGAGACATGCAACAAAATTAATAAAGGGATTGGATGATTCGAGTTATACAGAGGGACTAGCCAAACTGAGTTTGTTTACATTAGACAAGAGAAGTCTAAGGAGCGATATGATTCCTATCTACAAATATATTCAATGTCAATACATAGAACTTTCCAAGGAACTATTTACTCAAAGAGCAGAGCAAAAAACAAGAGGTCATCCAATAAGAGGAAAATTATTGCTTTTGACTAAAGCAAAGGCATAGATTGTTTTTACAATAAGGGCAGTAAAGTTATGCAATTCTTTACCTCCTGATACTGCGCTTGCAGATACTGTAACTGCTTTCAAAAAAGTAATGGATACCTCTCTAGCACAGAACAATATTGAGAATTATGACAGCTTCAAAGCAGATAGTATGTTGATCCAGGGAATTATCTGACTGCCATTTAGAGTCAGGAAGTATTTTTTTTTTACCTTTGTGGGGTTTAACTGGAAATATCCTCAATGTTTTGTTTTTTTTGCCTTTCTCTGGATCAACAGGGGTGATTTGGCATGGGCTGAACTTGATGGTTGCATGTCTTTTTTCAGCCTCATCAATTATGTTACTATGTTAACCTTTCTATAATCGAAGGGCTGGATTAAGATGCAGGATAAAAGCAGAGATAAAATTAGCAACTGCATTTGAATCTATCCCTAAGTGCTTAAAGCAAAGGTTCTCAATATTTTTCTGCTCGCTGCCCCCTAACATACAATCTGGAACTTTCATGGCTCCACTAACATATTTAATGTAATTTATCAAGCGCACAATACATAAATATATAGTTATTATTAGGTCTTATAATTATAACAACACAACATTGTACATGACAATTTCCATAAATCTACATTTAAAAGTCAATATTCACATTTTTGTCTTCACAGAAAACATGAGGCACTTTATGTTGATGGCTGTGATGCACTTAAGTGCCATGGCACCTTAGCTGAGGATCACTGGCTTAAAGGAACATTAAAGAGCAACTACCATGATCACTGTGACTCCTCAGCAGGACTTCTTCTGAAAAATGTGCATATCATTGGCTGCCTGGGGACTATTTGGGTAATCCTGAATGTTTAACATACTATTTTAATTCTCAATCAAACCAGTGGTTATAAAGACAAGTCAATGAAATGTGCTAAAGAGTGATGAATGTATTCTGCTTCTGATAGGGATGCTTGGCAAACAGTTTCTTCAGTACCTGGATACATCAACCTCAATCTTGAGAAAGGTCTAAGATAAGGCTGAAATGTTGATTCCAATAAATCAGCACGTTTTCACATTCAGAAGACCTGTGAGTGCGGTTTTTCTACATCCTGTATCAACCTAACAGGAGGTATTCTGACACACACACACACACACACACACACACACACACACACTACTAATAGTGGTGCACCAGCAGCCCCTTCATATTTACCTCCTGTTGTTTCCAGATAAAGAGGCAGATAACAAAAAACTATTCAATAAAGTAGGTCGATATGTCAGGGGTGATGTTCAACATAGTGGGTAATTGATATGCCTTTGATCAAATTAAATGATCCGATTACATGTGATGCCTACACACAGATATATATTCTGACTGAGTCAAGTGGTTTATAAGCCATTGCACTGAAAACGTAAATACATGTTTAGTACTAGCAAACGTTGCTTGAAAGACCTTGTATTATAAGTATTTGTTTATAAACATTGTGTATTACTTCTTTGTAATCTGTTTTATGATTTTACCCATTATCAGTCAAAATATATTGTTAAGAAAAAAATAAATAAAAAGCAAGGCACATTCTAAAAAACACATTATATAAAAACGTCCTGTTACATAGCTCATCAATGCACTATGCAACATACCCTGAGGATTGTTCCAGAGCATGTAATACATCTGGAAATTTTAAGCAAATATGATAGGTCCTGCCCAGTGGACATCAGAGCAACAGTGTGGAATCTATGGATCCTAGACAATGAATTATGGAAAAGAAAAAAATCAGATATCGGGGGGGTTGCAGGACCCTACAGGGCCGGCGCCACCTATAGGCGAGGTAGGTGACAGCCTAGGGCGCGAGCATGCAACGGAGAAGAGCTGCGCCTACACGCACCATGCCGGGAGCCGCAACACAAGTCTGTGTCGCTACTGCGCTCCTTCATTGCAGTCGGCTCTTTAGTAATGCACAGCGAGCTGGGAATCATGATCTCCTGGCGCGCTCTGCATTACTGAAGAGAAGACTGTGTGAAAGCTACAGGTATATGATGGGGGCCAAAGCGGAGCTGGTGAGGGCAAGTTGAAGCTGATAGAGGCAAAGTGGAGCTGGTGGGGCATAATGGAGCTGCTGGGGGCAAGTTGGAGCAGATGGGGGCAAGTTGGAGCAGATGGGGGCAAAGTGGAACTGGTGGGGGCAAGTTGGAGTTGATGGGGGGCATAGTGGAGCTGATGGGGCAAAGTGGAGCTGAGGGGGCAAAGTGGAGCTGGTGGGGGCAAGTTGGAGCTGATGGGGGACAAAGTGGAGCTGATGGGGGGCAAAGTGGAGCGGATGGGGGCAAAGTGGAGCGGATGGGGGCAAAGTGGAGCGGATGGGGGCAAAGTGGAGCTGGTGGGGGCAAGTTGGAGCTGATGGAGACAAGTTGGAGCTGATGGGGGCAAAGTGGTGCTGATGGGGGCAAGTTGGGGCAAGTTGGAGCTGAGGGGGCAAAGTGGAGCTGGTGGGGGCAAGTTGGAGCTGGTGGGGGCAAAGAGGAGCTAATGGGGACAAGTTGGAGCCGAGGGGGAAAAGTGGAGCTGAGGGGGAAAAGTGGAGCTGGTGGGGGCATCTCTTATAGGCATCTCCAGACCAGGGGCAGACTGGCCCAGGGGGCAGAGAGAGGACAATCATGAAAAGAGGTGGGGTATAAGTAGGCGGAGTATAAAGGGGTGTGGCACAAGGGGTGGAGCCAAATGGACAGCAAAATTAGGTTTTGCCTAGGGTGACAAAAATCCTTGCACCAGCCCTGGGACCCTGCCTGATGCCTCCCTTGTATTCATTGCCTTTTCAATCTAGATAGGTGACCAATACTACAACCTAGAATACACTCACTACATTCCTTTAACCTTCCTTCTCAATCTGGAGCTCTCCAAATGTGCAGTTTGAGTATGAGGATCTAGAAGGCCTGCTCAGGTCATGCATCAAGTTATAGAGCGATATAATGAATACAACCTTCCATTATGCATAGCCTTCATTGACTACGAAAAGATCTTTGACTCAGTGAAAAAAACAAGTAATAATTGATGCCATGATGAGCCAAGAAATAGATAGAGCTTACATCAATATCCTCCAATTGATATATGAAAATTCAACTGTATCAATACAAGTCCTGACCAACATAGAAAAAGGGGTCCGACAAGGAGACACAATTTTCTCAAAACTATTTGCAACTTGTTTAGACGAAACTAAATTGGGACAAAAAGGGATTTAAGATTTGCAGACAATATCATACACTGAAGAACTGAAAGAATGCATTGAAGAGCAAAAATTTGGGTCTGAAGATGAACATCAACAAAACACAAGTCATGTTTAACAAATTTACCACACCAAGGAAAATCACAGCAGATGGACTAGAACTAGAAGTGGACAAGTATTGTTGCCTTAATAGAAAATGTAAACAGATGGAAACACCATGATAGAAATTGAGCAATGAATAACATTGTGATTGCGAGCATTTGGAAAACTTAGTAGTACTATCTTTAAGACAAATGTACCACTCTGCCTCAAGCAAAAAGTTTTAAACCAGTGTGTCCCTTAAGGTTTTATGACGTTATTGAAAGAGTAAAGTGCCTGAAATGGAAATGGGCAGACCACATAGCAAGAAAACTTGATGGTAAGATGAACTAACATTTTGGAATGCATTCCACTTAATACTAAAGGCCCAAGAAGAAGACCAAAGACAAGATGGGTAGATAAAATAATAACTATGTTGGTACACAGAGACAATAAAAGACACAGCACCGAGGTTATTGGAGGCTTGCTCAGGAGGCCTTCATCCTGCAGTGGATTGATAATGGCCGAAGATGATTATTTTATATTATATATTTGGCAAATTTGCTTGACCCCCAGGTGCAGCTAGTTTGCTCAGTTCTTTTTAGTACATCAGTCAAGTCGATAATAACCTAATATCCTCTTTTCTGAAAGGAGAATGTAGTGCTGACCTTAAATTTTATATGATTTTGAAATTCACTGTACAAGCCCTCATCTTTATTTACCTACCCATATTACGTTCATGCTATTCTAAGTGCCTGTTTATTTGCAGTATTTCATTTTGAGTACCAAGATAAGTACAGATGAGTACTTACAGCAGCCCCAATTTACACTTCCATCTATAGTGCAGTTCATAAGTGCTTGGACAGTGACACAAAGTTTGTTTGGCTCTTTACTCCAGCACATTGGATCTGAAATAATGACTATGAGTTTAAAGTGTAGACAGTCAGCTTTAATTTGAGGGTATTTACATCCATAACTGTGAACCATGTAGGAATTACAGTTCTTTTTATACATTATCCCTCCCCTTACCAAATGTAATTGGACAATTGGCTGCTCAGACAAAAGGTCTACAGGTGATTATAGTGGCATTTGTAGTCTTGCACTGCTGTCTCTCAACATGAGGAATGTCATGGAAACAGAACCATCCAGCCTGGGTTGAAAGGCACAAGCCCTTGTATTTACTCATGTGCCATGAAGTTACCCCTTTGCCCTACCCCTGCCAAGGAGGGTGATTGTCCCCTTTCCCCTGGTTCACCTGTTTCCCCAGTGAACACTTTCCCAACCTTGTCAGGCCTGGGGAACCCAGACCTCCAAAAGGCAAGAGTGAATCATGCAAAACATGCTCCTATTGGGAACAGCTCCATTTGTGCCCATGTTTACTTTTCCCATTGTATGCACCCCAGCCCTTTGTATCCCATATGTACACACCTATTGTCCCATTGTATAGTTCATTCACTCATGTCTGGCCCCATTGTATCCTGTCACCACCTACCCTACCCATTGTTCCATCATACAATATATTTACACTCCCATTGTATTCATTGTACTCCATGTTTCTACACTACTGTGTCTTCTCCCACCCACTGACCCTTTGTAAAGGTGTGTATTCACATTGTACTATTGTCCTCCAGTTATGTGTAAAACATCTCCTGTTTTGAAATAAACTTCAGTTCTTATTCGAATCCCCTACACTGGTGTTGCCTGGGGGACTTGGGGCTGCTTGCTGTATCCAGAGTGCATTCACCCTACGCTGAGTTTTGCCTAAGTGACTGGAGCTATGATCCTGGTTCCTGGCTGATTGAGTTCCTGAGTGTTGTCCTGGGTTTAGGAAGCACAGTTTTGGCAGAGCTACTCAGTTTGAGTACGGCTATCAGTTACAAGGAGAAAAGTAGTATTGATGCCAGTAAAGCAGTCATCATGAGGCTGAAAATTATAATCAGAGACATAGCCAAAACATTTTGTGCGTCAAAATCAGCTGTGTGGTTCATTGTTAAGAAGCAAGAACGCACATGTGAGCTCTGCAATAGCAAATATCCTGGTAGACCGAGGAAACCACTTTAGTGAATGACCAAAGAATGCATGGAATTGTGAAGAAACACCACTTTTCAGCAGTTGAATAGATCAAGAACACTCTCCAGGATGTAGACATATAAATGTTAGAGTACCATAAATAGACTACACCAGCAGTACCTCAGAGGAATTACCACAAGATGCAAACTACTGGTAAGACTGAAGAATAGAAAGACCAAGTTACAGTTTGCTAAAAAAAACAAAAAAAAAAAACACGCAGAGTTCTGAAACAAAGTCTTATATACAGAGGAGATGGCTATTAACACCTTAATGACCCTTGATGGTCCTGGTATGTCATGGGTAAAAGTGACTAAACGACCTATGACGTACCAGAACTGTCATGGAATTCAGGGCTCCCCGCGCGGCTGCATGCCGTTCGGGGAGCCCTGAGTCGAATCGGCAAATAAAAAAAAATGCTCCGTGGTCCTTTAGTGACTGCGTATGTGGCCGGTCGTTAAGGGATTAACCTGTATCAGAGTGATGGAAAGATGAGACGAAATTGTGGAGAATAAAAGAAACTGTCTGAGATCCAAGGGTATCCACCTCATTTGAGGAACATGGTAGAGGTAGTGTTACGGCTTGGGCACATATTGCTGCCACTGGAACTGGCTCACTTTTCTTTATTGATGAGGTGACTGCTAACTGCAACAGCAGGATGAATTCTGGT
Organism: Rhinophrynus dorsalis; assembly: GCA_037306005.1. Lineage (NCBI taxonomy): Eukaryota > Metazoa > Chordata > Amphibia > Anura > Rhinophrynidae > Rhinophrynus > Rhinophrynus dorsalis. The sequence goes on along the minus strand of CM074718.1, from coordinate 155,535,772 downwards.
GTACGAAACATTGCATCTGCTCAAATCCAACCATATGCCTCAAAGATCATTAAGAGGCGCATCACCTTGCAGTAGGACCTCATAAATGCTGCTAAAGCAACCAAGGTGTTTTTGAAGGCCAACATTTGGAATGATTTTGACTAGTCAAGTCAATCACCTGAACAGAATCCAACTGAGCATCCTTTTCACTTGCTGTAGAGAAGAATGAAAAATAAAATGATCAAAAACAAACAGGAAATGAAGATGGATGCAATAAAGCCCTGATAGAGTATATCCAGAGAAGATACCCAGCATCTGGTGATGTCTTTTGGTGGCAGACTTCAGGCAGTCATCGAATGTAAAGGATTTACAACAAAGTACTAAATATGATGACTGTTGAAGATTATTTTATTTGTCAAAGTACTTTTGGGACTATTTCTAAAAGAGGCTATAATTCCTACACAGTTCACAGTTTATGGATGTAAATACTCTCAAAAAGAGGATTTTAGTCTTACCTGTTAAATCGTTTTCTCTATAGTCCATATGGAACACAGGTACCATGGGGGTTGAGTTCCTCCTTTTGGAGGGCATGACACACAGAAAGAGTCTTGTAGGTTGAGACTCTCAAGCCACTCCTCCAGTTAACCTCTCCCCTTACAGTTCCCAGTATGAATGTGACCAAAGCCAAACTAAAAAGGCAAGAAAGAGAAGGAGGAAATCTCCAGTGTGAAAAAACACTCTAAGAGGACTACGCAAGCCCAGACCAAACTAAGGTCCCTTTCACCAGGTGGGAGACCTGTGTTCCATATGGACTACAGAGAAAAGGATTAACAGAAAAGAACATTAAAATCCTATTTTCTATTATGTTCAATATGGAACACAGGTACCATGGAGATATACAAAACACTAAGCTCTCAGAGATGGGAAATGGAGAATCCAGAGTTCCTTTTGACTATCCAGAATTGGAATTGCCCAAACAGAAAAAAACAACTGACGACTTACATAGCACACAAGAACAAGAGTCAACAGGGCTCAAACAACTGAACAACAGTATGGCATCCAAGTGTGCAGGTCCCTAGACAGACAAAGCTGCATGAAGGATCTTCCTGCCAAAGCTGGCTTAAGCCAAAGCTAGAACATTGACGTGGTAGTGCTTAGCAAAGGTGAGCAAGGTGGACCAAGTTGCTGTCTTACAACTGCTCAGTCGAGACCGGATTTCTGTAGGCCCAGGAAGCCCGCACAGACCTAGTGGAATGCGCTGTGACCTTAAAGGCAACAGGTTTCTTTCTGAGCTCATATGCCTTTCGTATAGTATCCTTAATCCAATAAACCACAGTGTCCTGACGTGCCCTTGGACCCTCAGGATTGACAAACAAAGTTGGCCATAAAAAAAGGCTCAGTGCAGTGCACACAAAATTTAAGGCAACTCACCATGTCCAACAAATGGAGATCCTTCTCCTTGTCAGACCTAGGGTCAAGTCAATAGGAAGGCACAGCAATATCCTGATTCATGTGATACTCAGGAGTTTCCTCCTAAGATTGTTTCTGAGAGGTTTGAAAAACTGCTTTGTCCATATGAAAGACCAGGAAAAGTGGCTTGAGAGACAAGGCTTGCAACTCAGCGGACAGACTACTGGCAAAAGAAACACCATCTTAAATGTCAATTGACAGAGAGGAATGGAAGCAAGGAGCTCAAAAGGAGGCCTCTGCAAAAATCCCAGAACCAAATTAAGGTCTAACAGAGGACTAGGAGCCTTAAACGCAGAGACCCTGAAGGAACACCTTGACATCTAGAACAGTGGCAATACGGCACTGGAAGAACACAGAAAGACCTGAAATTTGAACCTTTAAAGAGCTCAAGCCGAATCCTTTGTTCACTCCTGGAGAAAGGATAACACCAAAGGAAGATCCAGCTCCCGAGAGGACACAGACTCATCCATGCACCATGAAGAGAAAACTATACCATATGGTAGGCTTTGGAAGAGACAGGCACGCGGGCCTGAATCATAGTGGAAATGACCTCAGTGGAGAATCCTTTTCTCCTCAAGATGTGGGCTTCAACAGCCATGCCATCAAAGCAATCATTTCCACATCCTCGTGTCACAGGTAACCCTGAAGTAGGAGGACTGGTCTGGGAGGAAGTTCAAGCCAGATTCTAAATGGAAAGACTGATAAGGTCCACAAAACATGCCCTCCTGGTCCAATAAGGAGGGACCACAAATCAGAGTTGCACCATACATCTTGATCTTCCTGAGTACCCTGGGTATGAAAGGAGTCTGAGGAAAGACATAAGCTATATGGAAGTTCCACAGAATCGACATTGGGTTTGTGGAGAAGGCCAAAGGATCTCCCCTCTGGGAGCAGATGATTGGAACCTTCCTGTTTTCCCTGGTGGCCATGAGAGGTATTGTTGGCACACCCTACCTGTTGCACAATTAGATAGAACACCTTCGGCTTGAGTTCCCACTCTCCAGGAGTCACGTCTTGGTGATTTAGGAACTCCGCAGTACGTTTTCTACTCCTGGAATGAGCACAACAGAGAAGGTCAGAATGTGGGCTTCTGCGCAACCTAGAATGTACTTCACATCGAACCAGGTGGTAGCACTGCGAGTGCCCCCTTGAAGGTTGATGTAAGCCATGGCTGTGGTGTTGTCTGACTGGGCCCTCACTGGTCTTCCCTTCAAGAGTGGGGTCCAGTATACAAGGGCCAGACAGTTTGCTCTGAGTTCCAGAACACTGATGGACTGAAGAGACTCCTCCACAGTCCACCTGCTCTGGACCCCCATGTGACCCAGAACCGCACCCAGTAACTTAGGCTGGAGTCCATCATGACCAGAGTCCATTCTGGTATCACAAAGGGTTTCCCCTGTTATAGATTGCGTTGGCACAGCCACCACTGATGGTCACACCTGGCCTCTGGAGAGGGGGAGATCTGGTGATCCAGGTGTGCCAGATTGTGCGACCAACTCTGAAGGACATGCCACTGAAGTTCCCTTGTGTGCACCTGAGAATAAGGCACAGACTCAAGTGCTGACATTAGCCTGCCTAGCACACTCATGCACTTCCTGATTGTGGTTGAGGGCCATTCCACGGCCTATGATACCTCTTGCATGACCAGAAGAATGTTTTCTTTTGGCAGGAACATTTTCTGGATGCTCATCGAACCTCATCCCCAGGAACACCAGGTGGTACTGGAGAGGACTTCAGAATGTTCAGAATCCACACGTGGTGGACCAGCAATGGAGTACAGTCTTGGACGTTCTGGGTCAAGAGCTTCTCTGAAAGAGCCTTGAGAAAAAGGTCATGCAGATAGGGTGCCATGGAACTGCCCTGGGTATGAATGAACTGCGCTCTGGGGGAGGTAATCGAATCAGAACCTCCACTGTTCTTGAAACAGCTGTGCCTTGTCCGGGTCTTTTTTGTTTTGCACCCTTGACAAAAAGGAGCATTATGGTGGAAGGGATCTGAAATCTACGTGGTAGCCTTCAGAGATTACCTGCAAAACTCACTGATCCGCAAAAGAGGACTCCCAGGCGACTCGAAAAAGTTGAAGACTTCCTCCTACGGGTACCAGCGGAGCAGGATACTGCAAGCCACGTGGAAGATTTTTGACAGATTTAGCCCTTTGAGCTCTTCTCTTGGGCTGCCACTGCTTTCTGGGCTTGGCAGAGGAGCTCATGTGTGAGGCCTGTGAACCTTCCGACCTTTGCACCTCCATTTGGTGGGAGAAAAATGCAGTTTCCATGCCTTAAGTGGATGTTTGGTGAGCATCTGAGGTAGTAAGGTGTTCTTGACCCCAGTAGCATCACTGATTAGCTGTTTCAATTCTAGTCCAAACAGAGACTTACCATGAAGTGGTAAGGAAACCAGTGACTTCTTGGAAGACCGATCCACAGACAAATCTTTCAAACAGCAACAAAGAAAGATGAGACTTTAGCATCAACTTGACCACCTCAAAAAGAGCCTCAAATATATAATAGTTAGCCTCCCTAATGTTTGCCAAAAGAACCAACACATCCTCTTTGGAAGCCACTGCACGGACAGCCTCCAACATCTGTTCACCCCATATGGCAACAGCCCTATTAACCCAGGCAGAAGCAAAAGTAGGTCTCAGTGCCGCTCCAATGGCCGCAAAGTTGGCCCCAAGTATAGAGTCCAGCTGGGTCCTTCAAACCTGCAGCATTGGCAAGGGTGTAGACTTAGCCAACCTAGACAGCACAGTGGCTCAGTGGTTAGCACTGTTGCCTTGCAGCGCTGGGGGGTCCTGGGTTCAAATCCCACCAAGGACAACATCTGCAATGAGTTTGTATGTTCTCACCGTGTTTGCGTGGGTTTCCTCCGGGTATTCCGGTTTCCTCCCACACTCCAAAAAACATACTGATAGGTGAATTTAGATTGTGAGCCCCAATGGGGACAGGGACCAAAATGAGTGTAAAGCGCTGCGTAATCAGTGTGCGCTATATAAATAAATAAATAAAAATAGACACTGAGGGTAGGGGATCATTTTCATAAGAGTTCCCATAGGAGTAGGAGTCCAAATCCTCATAATTTCCCTCTTCATCCTCCCCTTCTGACAATTCCTTCTCTGAGGAGGCCCCAAGAAACTGAGGTACACTCAGAGATAGGGGCCCCATATTTAAAGTTAGGGGTGGCTTCCAAGATTGGAGGACTCTCTGAAGGGAGAAAGGAATTTGGACCACTGAGGACAGTAGTGTTTTACCAAAGCTGGTTCTTGATCAGTGCTGGAGGGCCTTGGTGGAGTACTAGGGGCCACCATACAAGAGGGGCAGAGAGATCCAGAATACTCTCTAGGGATCCCAGTTTCACATAAGGAACAGTAAGCAAGGGGGTAAGAGATGCCAATGAACCCATAGTGTTAGATTTACTTCCATGTCCCTAAGAATCCAATATCCACACAGTAAAAGTGTATCACACTAGTCTAAACAACTAGTAACAATTCCCTAGACCAATAAATCCACACAAGAAAGGCCAGAAAGTCTCTTATCTGGCAGGTGAAGGGTTAATCTGGACAAGAGCAAGGAGATAAGAGACAAGTAAAATGGTGACTGTAAAACTGACAGCCAATCGGAAGAAAGCCTACTATACAGGCATTCTGTGAAATGTGGTCTTCTCTTTTGCCCTAGCATAGCAAAGCCTAACCACTGGCCGTGGAATCACCACAGGCCACCAAGACACTCAGGATGTGACCCGGATGAAACGGCATAAGGAAACAAGAAGAAAGAGCCCACTCTGACTTCTGTATGTTCGCCCATAGAAGTCAATGGAGCAAAGATGGCAGCGGTGCCGCAACTATTCTTAAATGGGCCGCAGTACAGAATCGGGCAACATGAGAAACAGCACCCAAAGATCCATAACCCCCAGAAGCCACGTAAGAAAAATTTAAAACCGGGCCCAAGCCAGAGGAAAAAGTTAAAAACAGCCCACAGAGCCCCCAAACTAGTGAAATAGCAGGGAAATGGAAAATACATTTGTTCCAAATCCAAGTGAACGAACAGAAAATATACATTTTTTGCCCAGCATGAGTGCAGGAGCCTAAAAGCTCAGAAGAAACCTCTGGATGGTGAGGCACAGGAGAGGGACAATGTAGACCAAGACTCTCAAACGGTTACTCACCAGTCATCTTTTTTCAGGTTACCGTTGTAGTTGGCAGCAAGATTCCCTCCACAGGGCTGCAAGGGTCCAAAGAGAACCGTACAGCGGTCAATACACTCCAGGGGAAGCCCAGTAATGGTAACCTGCCTACTGGGGGAATTTTGACAGCCCCATATCTATCAGAAAACAATACTTAAGCTAAAAAACTAAGAAAATGTCTCTGTTACATCTATTCGCCAAAGAGTACACATTCATACTGGGGATTGTAAGGCAGCGGAGGGGTTAAGCTGGAGGAGTGGATGGGAATCTCCACCTACAAGACTGTCTTTTGAGAGGAGTCCTGCCCTTGAAATGGAGGGACTCAACCACCTGGTACCTATGTTCCATATTGGATGTAAGAGAAATTAGAAGTGGACAGTCTACATTTTATACTCTTAGTCATTATTTCAGTTCAAATCCCAAGTGCTAGTACAGAGCCAAAACAAAAATTGTGACATTTTCCAAATACTTATGGACTACACAGTAGTTCTGTGAACATTACACATTCATCCTACAACCTTTACTCAATCACTCTATCAGAACCCAATAAGGCAAATGATATGAAGTGATGTGAAGCCTATGGGAGTGGCTCAAGCGCATACATATCAACTCTTGCATGCAGGGCCCTCATTGACATTTATTTTAGCCCTATAAAGACCAGTGGTGTGTAAAACGCATTGCTTCTCCCAGGCATGGACACTTGCTCTTCAGCCCTAGAAGGAAGTATCTGCACCATACTCATAAGGTCCACATAATCCAAAAATTAAGTCTGTGGTTGTGCTGTTTCACTTGCGTGGAGAAGATTTGCATGACAGTTGAACTGTATGTAGGCAGGGCAAGTCTGATATAGATATGGAAGTTTCCTCTCTAAATTGGAAGGGCAACTTTGGTATGGGCCATTGCTTTCCATGTCCCTAGAGGGAATAAGCTCCACCACACTGACAACGCCCACACTGGCCAAAACACACGTCTCTCTCCCATGCAGAAAGTATTTGCCCGGCAATTTAGACCTGGTCTGTTTGTGGGAGGGACCAATATGATATGGACATGAAGATTTCCTCTCTCCAATGGAACATGGTATTTAAAAACAAGACCTGAACACCATGGAGAGGCCACTATGTTTTAGAACCAAACACTTTATTTTGTTTGTTCTTGGTGGATGCTCATCATGTTCTTTGTTTGAAGCTTCCAATAAGTCATTCTTACTCTTATAATGGGTGTTCCTAACGGTGTAATAATGATGATAAAGCAGAGTTGCATACACCCATCATAGAAGTAATAAGGACTTGTTGTAAAGTCCCATACAATTTCTATAGTTAAAAATAGCAAAAAGAATTTAATTTGTTTTTGTCATTAAATATCAATATTCATACACAAATTGTATAATATTATCATTATCCTTTATTTATACAACACCAATGTATTCCACAGTGATTATTGCTGAGTAAGGCCTGGATAACACTGTAGTGGATGCATTATATATGGTTTAATCTAACAGATTCCTATTGAGGAATATCGAGAAATTTGTAGATAGCTCAACAGATACAGCTAACAACTGCATTGGAATCCAGACCAAAATTAGCAGGATCATGTTTTATTAATTCCACCACTTTATACCAGTCAGATGAAGACTAGAGATTGGATATGTAAATGCTTATGTATAAGCTTCCCTATCATTACATCTTAAAAATGTAATACCAAAAGAAGTTATATTGGCAGAAGAAGATGGATATGTTCTATATGAATGGTTCTCAACTCGTGCCCTCAGGGCCTACTAACAAACCAGGATTTGAGAAGCTGAGTAAATCTGATTTACTCACCTGTGCTCAAGCGGGGAAATCCCCATGTTATGGCCTGTTAGTGTGTCCCAAGGGCATGGATTGAGAAGCCCTGTTCTACATTATGGTATATTACTCCAAGAAAAGTAATATTTGAGACTGTTCTGTTTGTCACTTAGAAATGTATCTATGCATGTATGTCACGCATGCAACATAAACATGTGCCAAATGTCTATATATCTGATTAGCATGTTGACCCACGGTTTGTACTTACAATATGTAATTGTACATAGAACAAAGGGCACCAAAATCCTAGTGGAGGGGAGAGTTGAAAATTATAGCGAATTAAAAATGTGTCATGTGCCCTTATGTATAAAAGTAGATATTGTTTCATTTAGTAGTAAAATCACAAACAGGAGGAAAAACAAATCCTAACAAATTAAGGGAGAGAAGTGCTTCACAATCTTTTTTTTGGCTCAAGTCTAACCCACAGTTTAGAATTCTTAGGGCACCCCTCGTTTTTATACGTCATTTCTCAAGGACATAATTAAGGGTAAAAAATATAAAAGAAAAATAGTTACTTTAGGTCTTACAATCAGAATGATATAAATAACTACATTGTGCACTGCAAATTCCATGAATAAAGATTTGAAAATCAAAATTTCAATTTTCTCAAATGCTTCATAGGAAAACTTTAGTATAAACTAATCTCCTGGGCATACCAAAATGCCACCTCTCCCTGGTTTAGAACCACTGTCATAGAGGCTAATCTACTAATAAGGCTGAAGCAATTCTAGGGCAAACCAACTATACAATTAGGGTCAAATAATATAAATCAAATTAATTTAAATCAGGCTTTTAACCACTTAAATGCTTCAAAATGCACTGGTGACCTATATAGGTGGATCATTTTGTAACTTGTAGCACAGTTGGTTTGTCCCAGAAAATCTCTGTTTTGCTTTCTATATAAAGGCCCAGTATCTCTTGTGTAAATTGCTGTATACACACAGAGATCATTTGCATTTTGTTGAAGTTGGGACGTGCAGAGTGATGTCTGAACAGTTTAATAGTCTTTTAATTTAGCTTTACAGTTAATTGCTAATTTTATTTTAAAGTAATTATTGTAGACTGTGGTTGTACATATCAAAAGGCATGATGCTGGTGAGAGCTTTTTTTTTTTTTTTTTTTTTTTTTTACTGAATATTTTACCAAGTATCTTAAGCGTGTCAAAATACTAAGTGGTGTATGCAGGAATGCAAAAGTGGAACAATGCTGGAGCAAAAACTGCATCATAGAGAGCTAATGAAAATTCCCATTAGTTTAACGGGACAGTAAAGGGTCAATATAACACTCAAACTATAGGCAGCGTGTTCACAAGCTACAGATGTTCCTGTAGCTTAAATCTCTCAGTTTCCTCTATCTTTGATCTGCATGGTTGGATGATGTCAGGTCCTCACTCGGCACTTTCTAACCTGTAAGCAAACTGCCCATCATTTTTAGAGATTTATACTGATTGGGTCTTTTTAAAATCTTGAATGATACTGAAGTCTCCACGCATTGTAAATCAATGTGCTGAAACCACACTGGCATTCAAAATGTTAAAAAGATCTAAATCAACAGGAATTTTTATTTGTCCCCTGAAGTGCACTTGGTATATTCCAGAATTGCATACATTTTTCTTTCTGTATAAAGCACATGGGATCGTATTCAATAAGCTAAAGAGAAGCAATTCTGAAGCCAACCAACTGCCCCACAGGGAGAACATTTCAACAGATTTAAATAGGTAAACAGAAGAAAAACCTGCACTGCTTCATATATAATTTGTCTATAGCATATCCACCAGGAGGCTGTCCTGCAGCAACATTATGCATGCTGTGACAGTTGGCAGCATGGCTGTACTGTGGGAATGTCCTGCAAATGAATAAACCTTAAGCAGATATTTATAGCCTGCTTTTAGTCATCAGTGAAAGCAAAAAATAGGTTGTAGACTTGTTATCTGTGGTGCCGCTAGCTTGCCCTAGAATTGCTCCTCTTTGCTTTTATGGATTTGTCTCTTCTGGAGCAATGTAGGAATTTCATATACTGGATCTTAAAGGGATAGTGATGTTTCACAATAAAAGCAGCTCCAATTAATCTTCATAGTATTTGGGCCATGGAGAGTGTGGTTTCAATACTGTCAGAGTTATAGTTCATAAGTAATTGAATTATAAAGTATCCCCCTCCCTCCCCTTTTACTAATGTAACACTGCTCAGCTCAAAACAGCAAGGACAATCTTCAATTAGCATAAGGGAAAAACCTAAAAACCTGTCAAGGGAGCAGGGTTTTCCTTATGTTCACTGTAAGAAGATTGTCCCTTGCTGTGAGCTGTCTGATCTCAAGACCAGATTCCACATCTGAGGGGAGGTGGCTTACATTAGGTAAAAGGGGCGGGAGGGGGAAACTTTATCATTCTACTACTCTTGAACTTCAACTTTATTGAAATACCAGTCTCCATGGACCAAATATTATGAAGATTAACTGGAGCTGTTTTTACTGTGAAACATTACTATCCCTTTAATATTTGTAAGTGAACAAAATATATTACATATTGAAGCAAAACTGAAAACTATTCATCTATAGTGGGCTAGTTTTTACTGAACCACACATTTACACTAATGTTGCTCTTGTTTTTGGCACCAATGAAAAACCCAAAATGAACACACACACAGCTTAATTTTATAGTCTCAATTACAAATTCCATTTTATTTATTTAGTTGTTTGTTTTTCACCGAGTTACTTCATCCCACACTTCAGCTAATGAAAAGATTGTCACTGAATAAGTAGAAAAAGGTGAGCTTCATCAGCAAGCATGTAGACAAATTTATCCTAAATTCAGAATTATGGAATGTAAGTTCAACTCATACACAGATCACAAAGTACAAACAAGTCTTTATGCAGTACAGACTTACAAAAACAATACAGTTCCTTTTCACAAATAATCACAGAATTCTGCACAGCAACCCTGTAGAAAAAGTAGAACTATGCAACATCAAAATAACTTGCTGTGTTTTAGTTTACATTATTACTTTATACTTGCACTGTCTGTCCCGTTGCACAAAGAGCAGGTTGAAGAAATGTCTTATGAACATGTTTTGGTGGGAAACCCATCAGCAGTTCGGTAGGATTGAGGTTCCTATGTAGAACACCTACTGAGGCTAACATGCTAGGACAGGGAGAGGCAACATTGTCTCTCCAGCTGTTGGAGACTTCAATATCCATCATCTCCAATCAACCAACAACTGGCTGGGGATGCTGGATGATGTAGTCCTCAACAGGGGAGCAGCCAAAGGTTGACTACATCAGCATCATTATAGCTCATGAGTTGAATTAGAAAAACAACGATGACAGTTGAATCTACCACCAACTGTATAATTAGCGGCCAGTTTTGTAAAAGTGCCTTTTGTTTGCTGCCGCGTGGATATCAATAATTCTCACACAATGTAAATAAATATATTTATGGGTGATGTAACATCAACTCCAGTGAAACATTATGTGGTTCTTCGTTACGTTTAATTTTCCCAAACTCAGCAAGGGCTTTATGCAGGAACTATTCATGCAATTCTGGAGCAAACCAATTGCACCGTTGGGGACCAACACAAATGCCCACTGATTTCAATAATTGTGTTTTTATCCCTATGAATACTGAGAGGTCTCCAATACATTGCTTAACAATGTGTTGGAGAAACCTCTCTCATTCAAGAAGATACAAGCTCCATTATTGCACAGGTTTGGTTCCTACATAAAGCCCCAACTCTCATTTTGGGGAACACTTATTGAACTGACCTTGAGATATTCAGATGAAACTGTGATTCTAGAAAAAGATTCATATTTAATTTACTATAATTATTATATTTTTACCCACCAAATTGTCAGTGCTTGAATAGTACAATCAATTGGGTATAGAGGATGAAAAAGCTAACAAACTATATATATGACATAAAATGTAGGAAAGGTAGCACAGTTTAAAACGCCCCCAGTAATTCCCCTCAGCCTCTCGGTTAAAATCAAGATTATAGAAAACCAGACCTTAAGGCTAGATTATAGTAAGAACAGCTCAAATAATCATGGGGCAAATCAACTGCACCACAGGGGAGAAATACAAATTCCAGTTTAACCCATTGAGTGTTCTCTGGCACTCAGAATTAAATGTTTTTTTTTTTTAAAGGGATAGTAATACTTAAAATATAAAAAGAAAAATGTTGTAGAGTTTATCACCCTGAGTAAAACAAGGATACTCCCACTGCTGAGAGGTGTTATATTCAAAAGTTATTACAGATCAAACTTTAATTTTTTTAGGTGCAATATCTCAATGGCCTGAAATTGTACAGTGGCGCTGTTGCTACACCATCCTATGGAGATTTATGGTCAACTGACCAGAACTGTCCATAGGATGGTGTTGCAACAGCTCCACTGTACAATTTCAGGCCACTGTGATACTGCACATAAAAAAAAAAAAAAAAAAAAATCAAGTTTCAGCTGTAATAACATTTGAATAAAACACCTCTCAGCAGTGGGAATACCTTGTTTTACTAGGGAGTGTACAGCCTTCAACACACACACATATACATTTATATTTATTTATTTTTTTCATTTGAAATATTACTATCCCTTTAACCCCTTGAATGCTCATTGGGAATTTGGAAAATTTGTATTCTCCCCTATGGTGCAAGTGATTTGCTCCAGAAATACACCAATTCTATTTAGTACATTGGCCTCCTTGTCTGACAGCTAGAAAAAGTTTTTAGTCACCATTTTTCAGCTTATTTTCTCTCATACAAGGATGAAAATAGAGTTCTTAGAACTAAAAATATATAAGTATATATATAACTACAGGGTTCAGCAGCCAATATGCTTCTGCTTGTTACTTGCCCCCTGTTCCCCCTCAAGAAAAGAAAAAAAAAAAAAAAAAAAAAAAAAAAAAAGTCTACAAAAATAGCAATTAGCTCTAAAAATAGACTGCTGATTTCAGTTTCATTTAAATTACATTCACATGTAAGATCACTATTTATAAGAAAAACGAAGTGACAGATTGCTTTAAAGGCTCACTTTCAACCGCTTTGATGCTAAAGACACCCTCAATGCATTGCGAAACAATGAGTTGGATGAGTCTTCGTCATCCAAGGGTTCAAAGCCTGCTTGCAACATTAGAAAACGTTTCAGTGCTTCAGTACAGTATGTTTATTATCCCTGTTGGTATCAGTATCTTGTCTGATATTCATGGTGCCAACGATTAAAATCATTGTAGAAAAGTACAATGCTTCCAGATGCCATGCCAGTCATTACACACCTGAAATGAAAAGGAAAAAAAACAATATTTGTTCAGAATACTTTAGTTAATTGAAATCTAAAGGTAAAAATGTAAACCAACGACTGTATTGCATAACTGATGAGATTGGAAAAAAATAAGATTTTAGTCTTACCTGTTAAATCCTTTTCTCTTAGATCATACAGGTTACTGGTAACTCTGGGAGGCGATGCGCCCCTTTAATAGACAGGAACAATTCTAGAAGTGTATTTAGTGGGTGGAGCTTACCTTCCCTCCTTGGCTGCAGCTAGCCAACCCGCTCCAGAAAGATTTGAGACACTAGCTATTGACTAGATAGTGGAAGGGAAAGAAGACTCCTGTGAGCATGACCCCGAAGGACCCCCACGGTCTACCATGCCAAGCATGGTCCCTTGACAGGGTGGGAGACCAGTAACCTGTATGGACTAAGAGAAAAGGATTTAACAGGTAAGACTAAAATCCTCTCTTCTCTGTCATCCAATACAGGTAACTGGCAACTCTGGGACGTCCAACCATTAAGTTTCCCAGAGGTGGGAAGGCGGCAAGGACCAGGCGCAAGGCCCCCAAAGTCACCAGTGCAGATATGAACCATAAGATCAGAAATAGCCCAACAAAACAACAAAGTGTCAACCGACACTAAACAGGGGTAAAACACTCCACGAACTGTCACACAGCACAATGAACTAGAGCCAACAGGGCTCAAAAGTGAAGGAAGCACCAAGAACCAAGGAAAATCCTAGACAGGCAAGACTGCCTCCAGGATCTTCCTCCCAAAGATGGTATCAGCCGATGCCAACAAAACAACACGGTTGTGCTTCGAAAAGGTGTGCACAGACGACCAAGTGGAAGCCTTGCTTAACTGATCAGCGGAGGCCTGATTCTTGTAAGCCCAAGAGGCCCCAATAGATCGAGCAGAATGAGCCATGATCCTGAAGGGGACAGGCTTCTTCCTCAGCTCATAAGCCTTATGAAGAGTGGACTTGATCCAAGAAGCAATAGTCACCTTAGATGCAGGTCTTCCTGCCCTAGGACCCTCAGGAATGACTAACAACGCGTCTGATTGCCTGATAGACTCAGTGTGATGTATATAAAACTTGAGACAATGCACCACGTCTAACAAGTGGAGATCCCTCTCCTTGTTGGAGGTGGGGTCAGGGCAGAAAGAAGGTACCACAATCTCCTGATTGATGTGGAACTCAGAGACAACATTTGGTAGAAACTCCTTAGAAGTGCGAAGCACCGCCTTGTCCTTATGAAACACCAAATAGGGTGGTTTACAGGATAGAGCATGCAACTCCGCAACATGGCGAACAGACACAATCTCCAGGAGTAAGGCCATTTTCCATGTCAAGAGGCGTAGAGGAATAGTAGCCAAAGACTGAAAAGGGGACTTTGAAGAACGCCCAAAACTAAGTTAAGATCCCACTGAGGAGCAGGACGAACATGAGCAACGCCCTGGAAGAAAACCTTGAGGAAGGATGGCGATGCGCCTCTGAAAGAAAAAAGAAAGCACAGAAGTCTGAACCTTAAGGGAACTCAAACTCAGGCCCTTATCCACACCGTCCTGCAAAAAGGCCAGGACCGTGGGCAGATCGGTTTCCTCAGACAGGTCCCTGTCAGCACACCAAGACAAAAAGGTCGACCAGACACGATGGTAGTTCTTGTAAGTAACAGGTTTGCGGGCACTGAGCATAGTTGCCACCACACCAGAAGAAAAGCCTTTCTTTCTCAATATTGAGGATTCAATTTCCAAGCCGTCAAAGCTAGCCGGTGAACATCCTCCTTCCACAGGTAACCCTGTAGAAGATCCGGACGGTAGGGGAGCCGAAAGGGCTCTGCCACTGACAGTTCCAAGAGCTCCGGAAACCAAGATTGACAATGCCAGTATGGAGCAATCAGAATAACTGGACAACGCTCCAGCCGTAATTTCCATAACACCCTGTGCAACATGGGGAGGGGAGGAAAGATGTAAGCCAGAAGAAATAACCAAGGAATGGACATTGCATCTACTGCTAGAGCCAGAGGGTCTCTCCACCGAGAGCAGAACCTCGGAACCTTCCTGTTGTGTCTTGTCGCCATCAGATCGATGTAAGGAGGACCCCATCTCTGAACAATGAGATGGAACACCTCTGGGTGCAACTCCCACTCTCTGCTGTCCACTGTGTGACAACTGAGGAAGTCCGCCACAACGCTGTCTACGCTTGGAATGTGCACTGCAGATATGGCAGGAACGTGTTCTTCTGCCCAGGACAAAATACCCTTGACCTCTAACCAAGCAGCGAGACTTCTTGTTCCGCCTTGCTTGTCGATGTAAGCCACGGCCGTGGAGTTGTTGCATTCTACTCGGACCGGACAGTCTTCCAACTGAGATGTCCAATGTTGAAGGGCATGAAATATCGCCCAAAGCACCAATATGCTGATCGGAAGGAGGGAGTCCTACGGAGGCCACCGGCCCTGAGCGCTCAAGTGACCCAGGACCTCTCCCCAGCCAGAGAGGCTGGCATCCATCGTCACCTTGGTCCAGAAGGGTACCAGGAAGGACTTGACCTTCAGCAGGTTTGAAAGGTCGAGCCACCATGACACGCTTAATTCCACATGAAGAGGAAGAGAAACAGATGTCTTCAGAAGATCCGGCTGACCCTTGCACACCTGGATCACGAACCTCTGGAGTTCCCTGGTGTGCACCATCGCAAACGGGACTACTTCTATGGTGGATATGAATTTCCTCACCAGAGAGGATAGCTTCTGGACTGGAACTGGATCATGAGACAGAATCGCGGAAACCCTGTGGGCGATCTGGTGAGCCACCTCGTCCATGAGGAACACCATGCTCTTCTGAGTGTCGAAGCGAAGGCCCAGGAAGACGAGACGCTGGGATGGGACAAGATCCGACTTGTCCAAGTTGATGATCCACCCGTGATGGGTGAGAGCCTGAATGCAGTGCTGAACTTGCTGATGAAGAAGGTCTGCAGAGTGGGCTTGCAGAAGCAAGTCGTCCATGTATGGAGTAACTCTGATGCCGTTCCAGCGGAGGACGGATATCAAGGCACCCAGAGACATGGTTGAAGACCTGAGGAGCCATTGTCAGACCAAATAGAAGAGCTGATAACTGAAAATGTCCCCTGTCGCAGGCAAACCAGAGGAACTGCTGGCTCTCTGGATGAATGGCAATGTGGAAGTATGCAGTTTCTCTGCACCCTGAGGAATGTGAGGACAAAAACAAAAGGGAGGAAGAGAAATGAAAGGGATCTTGTACCCTTCTGTCACTACCTGTAAAACCCATGGGTCCACCACTGAGACCTCCCAAATGCTGTGATAGTGTCGTAGATGACCACCCACAGCAGAGTGAGGACCCGGGTTTGGAAGGTCATGCCGAAGTAGTCTTGGAAGCCTTGGGCTTGGAGGAGACCTTGGGCTTCCATTGCTGTTTGAGCTTGGAGGAGGTACATGGAGCTGAGGGAACAGTCTGGTCCGCCGGACTTGTCTCATTCTGAATGGAACGAAAATACCGGTTATGCTTAAGAGCAAATTTCTTCCTGGGAACCAAGGGTAGAAGAGAACTCTTACCCCTGTGGCCTCATTGATCAGATCCTTAAGATTCGGCCCAAACAAAGAGGTACCCTGAAAGGGTAGGGAAAGTAAAGCTTTCTTGGAAGCAGTGTCAGCACACCAGATCTTGAGACAAAGAGCTTGTCTGGCCACCAGAGACATGGTGGAAACCCTAGCCACCAAACGGATGGCATCAAATAAGGCAGCAGAAACATAGTGCTGTGCCTCAGAAATGTTGGCAAGAAGGCACAACTTATCTGATGCAGGTGCATCCTGACGGACAGCCCGGGTGAGCTGTTCAGTCCAGACTGCAATGGCCCGGTTCACCCATGTTGCGGCAAATGCTGGAAGCATAGCAGAACCAGCAGTGGCAAAAATGGACTTGAGGGAAACCTCATGTTTCTTGTCTGTCCAGTCCTTCAGAGCGGAGGTCTCAGAGACTAGTAAGGCACTAGATACATGAGCATCCACTTTGGGGGGATGAACCCACTAAGCAAGTACAGCTTCAGAAAAGGGATAAAGCTTGGCAAATTTTTGGACACAGAGGGTTTCTTGTCCAGGGATTTCCACTCCTCAGATACAAGGCGGTCAAGAGTGGGATTAGGTGGAAAGTAAGTAAGGGGTTTTGCAGGCTCCTGGAACACATAAGAGGGATCAGAAGGGACCTCCTGAACTAGAGGAATGTTAAGAGTAGTTAAGATGGCCCTGATCAGGCCCTCAGCAGAGGGCTCAGGATCAGCCTCAAAAGGGTCCCCCAAAAAAACTGAGAGGACCCCAACTCAGAACACTCCTCAACATCCGAATCCACCAGCAGTTCCTCCTCAGAGGAATCTGACACGTCAGGTACTCCCTGAGGTTTGGGGAGGGAAGACTTGACTGAGGAGGGGGCCTGCCAAGACTGAAAGGCCCCCTGTAACTGGGATGGAAAGAGTTGCAATGTGGACCTAAGTTCCCTAGTCGCAGCCTTGAACTCTTGCACCGAAGCTGGCTCTATTGCATGGCTGGAGGTCCCTGGAATGCAAATCAGGGACATCAGAAGATGCTGGGCATAAACGACCTGAGAATTCTCTAGGTAGCCTTGAGTGACAGGAAGAGCAATGCGCAATGGGGGATACAGAGACCCCAGCCTCCTTAGTCTTAGGTCTAGCCCCAAGCTCCAGCGGTATAGACATTCTCACAGTGTCAAATAACCTTACTGTACAATAAATCACCCAATTATATTGTGTAGGATTAATGTTTCACCCTGGAAATCGCTACAATAAACAAATGACAGACGAAGGGTTAATCTGCAGAGGAGAGAAGGAGAGTCCAAGCCCTGCGTAAGATACTTGCCCAGAAATGCTCACAAAATGGCTGCCGTGGTGGGAGCCAATCAGAAACAAGGGTGTGAAGCAAGTGTTCATGGAAAATGTAGTTTTTTCCAAAAAGTACCCCAAACAGTGCTCGAAGCCCTCTGAGCCCCCCAACACACTAAAAACATGAACCGGATGATAAAGCAAGGGCAAACAAGTAAAATGAGCCATCTCTGAAGTCGCTAGGTTAAACAGTTGCAGAGATACGTCCCAAACAGCATAGTCCCATAGAAGCGAATGGAGCAATGGCTCCTATGCCGTAAAGTGCACCTTAAAGGCGTAGTACTCAAATTTTACAAATTTAAAAGTAAACCAGTAAAATGTGCAAAACATCAATAGAACATGTGAGGACACCCAAAAAACAATAAACCAGTAGGAAAAGTGTCAATCCAGCAGCTAAAGGGTTAAGGTTACCACATAAACCTGCTCCAAACACCCAACAGACATATATATAGACCCAATGAGTGCAGGAGTGTGCATTAGGAACTCCATGAATACACCCCTGTGTGGAGGAGTACTGTGGGACAAGTGGACCTGCAGCACTCAAAGGGTTGCTCACCTTTCCTGCAGATCTTCTGTCTTCAGATTAACATGTAGTAAGAAGTAACCTCAGTGGGAAACTCCTGGGGAAGCACTTGGAATCAAGATTTTCCCCCTCAGGGCTCATGGTTCACAAAAAAGCACCTGGATACTGAGCTAGCCACATCTAAGGGCATTGTCAGTTATGGCAATCCGACTAATGGTGGTATTCTATATCTAACTGAAAAATAAAAAAAGATTCTAAAACTATAGTAGAACTGTTCTCTTCACAAAGGAACAAGTCTTTCTGGAGCTGGTTGGCTAGCTGCAGCCAAGGAGGGAAGGTAGGCTCCACCCCCTGCATACACTTATAGAATTGGTCCTGCCTATTAAAGGGGCGGATCGCCTTCCAGAGTTACCAGTAACCTGTATGGACGACAGAGGAAAAATGCAAAATCCCATATAAAAGCTTTTACCAAATAGATTTCTCCTGGGTCAATATCCTATATGTGTTAGAATGGTCATAATTATCAGTTCTTATAAGGTATTCAATACTTTTTTGGACATGTCTACTACTCTATCTCCCAGCACAGGATCTCAAGGCAAGAAATCCAAAGCCCTTACTGCAAAATATTTTATTTGCACAAGTTGAAAGCTCTGTTCCTCCATACTTAGTAAATGTCTGTTGTGTTACATTAGTCCATAGAGAGGTGGAGGAGTCATGACCTCTACAGCCCACCACTGCCTAAATCCCCCTCTATGCTCCATACACTGCTTCCGCCACAGTCGTAAATGAGCTACTTACCATCGGACCCATAGTTCGTGGTTGCGGCAAACAGCAGTTCTCTCCCAGGACTGACTCCTCCAAAGTGAGGAAACGGAACTAGGTCTCGGGGTTTGACCAGGACAAGGCATATTGGCCCTGTGCCACCAGGTAGTATCGGTAAAAGTCACACAAAGCAATACGTCCTTCAGATCTAGGTTTAAGCAGTGTTGACAGCCTAATTCTGGGCTCTCCCCTCCTCCCACCAGGGGAACCGTAAAGTGATTAAGTTTAGTTTCTTAAAAAAACATTTTGGAAATGCGATAGGTAAATTCTGAAAGACAAATAAAAATGCTATTTTTGCCAACATTTTTGTATGGTTAGCCTGTCCTAGAACGTTAAGTGGCAAGGCTTGTTATGCGTTGGTCTTATTCCGAAAATGATCTATTATTGGGACAAGATGATGCCTGATGAACACAGAAGGACAGCCAGAGACCAAAATCCCCAAATATTTGAAGGAGCTAGACATTAACATGTTGACGGTGGATAAGTGGCCATCGTCCGGCATTCAGTCCATGAGAAACAGGGAGCATTTTGACCATTTAATGGAAAGACAGCTCAAAGGTGTTCACTCAGTCCAATAAGATCATTAAGGATGAATACATGTCACCTAAAAAAAAAAAAGGAGCATGTCATCCACATAGAGCGAGATTTTCAGCTCGAGCGCCCAAACAAAATCCAAATATTTTATGATCCTTCTGTATACTTGCTGCCCCGGTGACAGCCCTGCCTGGTGCCCTTACCAGCACAAAATCTGGGGAAAACACACTCCCTGTGTGGACTGAACCAACAGTTTAAGCATAGAGGGTATGGATTCAACGAATAAACGTTGGCCCAAAACCAAATTTATCAAGTATTCAGTGCCTTGAAAAAGTATTCAGCCCCCCCTTGGCATGTCCTATTTTGTTGCATTACAACCTGGAATTAAAATGGATTTTAATTTGGATTTCATGCAATGGACATACACAAAATAGTCCAAATTGGTGAAGTGAAATGAAGAAAATAACTTTTTTTAAAAAATAAAAAATGGAAAAGTGGTTCGTGCTATTGTATTCACCCCCTTTGCTATAAAGCCCATAAATAAGATCTAGTGCAACCAATTACCTTCAGAAGTCACCTAATTAGTTAAATAAAGTCCACCTGTGTGCAATCTACGTGTCACATGATCTCAGTATATATACACCTGTTCTGAAAGGCCCCAGAGTCTGAAACACCACTAAGCAAGCAGCACCATGAAGACCAAGTAGCTCTCCAAACAGGGCAGGGACAAAGTTGTTGAGAAGTACAGATCAAAGTTTGGGATATTTTTTATAACCCCCAACCCTGAACATCCCACGGAGCACCATTAAATCCATTATTAAAAAATGGAAAGAATATGGCACCACAACAAACCTACCAAGAGAAGGACGAACACCAAAATCCACAGGCCAGGCAAGGAGGGCATTAATCAGAGAGAGGCAACAAAGAGACCAAAGAAAACCCTGAAGGAGCTGCAAAGCTCCACAGAGGAGATTGGAGTATCTGTCCATAGGACCACTTTAAGCCATACACCACACAGAGCTTGGCTTCGCAGAAGAGTGGCCAGAAGAAAGTCTTTGCTTAAAGAAAAAAATAAGCAAACATGTTTGCTATTCGCCAAAAGGCACGAGGAAGACTCCCCAAACATATGGAAGAAGGTACTCTGGCCATCAAGGAAGATATTATGTCTAGCGCAATCCCACCACCTCTCATCACCCCGAGAATGCCACCCCCACAGTGAAACATGGTGGTGGCAGCATCATGCTGTGGCGATGTTTTTCATCGGCAGGGGCTGGGAAAATGTTCATAATTGAAGGAATTATGTATGGTGCTAAATACATGGCAATTCTTGAGGGAAACCTGTTTCAGTCTTCCATAGATTTGAGACTGGGACGGAGGTTCACCTTCCAGCATGACAATGACCCTAAGCATACTACTAAAGCAACACACTCGAGTGGTTTAAGGTAAAACATTTAAATGTCTTGGAATGTACTAGTCAAAGCCCAGATCTCAATCTAATTGAGAATCTGTGGTATGACTTAAAGATTGTTGAACACCAGCGGAACCCATCCAACTTGAAGGTGCTGGAGCAGTTTTGCCTTGAAGAATGGACAAAAATCCCAGTGGCTAGATGTGCCAAGATTATAGAGACGTACCCAAAGAGACTTGTAGCTGCAATTGCTGCAAAAGTTGGCTCTACAAAGTATTGACTTCGGGGGGTGAATAGTTATGCACTCTCAAGTTTTTTGGTTTTTTTGTCATATTTATTGTTTCACAATAAAAAATATTTTTCATCTTCAAAGTGATAGGCATGTTGTGTAAATCAAATTATACAAAACCCCAAAAAATCCATTTTAATTCCAGGTTGTAATGCAACAAAATAGGAAAAATGCCAAGGGGGGGGGGGTGAATACTTTTGCAAGGCACTGTAGCCCATAGATTTTCCAACTCCATGGAATGAAAGGCCTGGGCTACACTGAGGGAGGCAATAGCCCTATGACCCAGATGGGTGTATAGCTCCTGGAGATTGCGAGCTGTCGATTTACCTGGGATAAACCCAGTCTGATCAGGGTGTACAAGTTTGGAGATAATGGAGTTCAACAGAGTTGCCAGAATCTTAGCCAATATCTTAACATCAGTAGTTAGGAGTGCAATGGGGCAATACTAATCACAGTACAATGATGGAGGCCCTATTTATTGAGGTAGGAAAAGTGCAGGGTTCTAATGCCAAATGACAAACAATATGAAGCTGAGGCGCAAGGATATCAAGGTATTGTTTATACCACTCTACAGGTAAGCCATCGATCCCCAGGGATTTGCCACCAGGTATGGCATCAACCACTTCCCTCAAAAGGATAGGGGAGTCCATGAATTGTCTGTCCTCATGAGACAGCCCTGGAAAGAGGCACTCCGATAAATAGATTTATGCGCGCTGCTGACTTGGTCAGTTTGGATTGGTATAGACGCCGAAAGAAAGTTGCAACTTGGGTGTTAATGTCCATATCCAAGGTGAGCAAATGACCCTCATCTCTGGGTATATGAAGGATCTGTGGTGTATCAATGTATATCATACCAGGTGAGCCAGCATTTTGGCCGCCTTTTCACCATGCTCAAAACCGTGTTGATAGACGCAAAACAGTCTGGTGTAGTTGAGCTCCGAGAGACAAAGGTTCAAGAACAGTATTGCAGAAATGAATGCAGTGTAGGAGCTGCCCTCCACCGTCAGCAACATACTCCTGCACAGCGCCGAGCCTCATCCTCCTACCACTGGGCCTCTGCGGTACGGCCCTTTTTTAAAGTTGATGTGAGGGAAATCAGGGAGATCCGAGCACAAGCTATGCAGTAATACATGTTTAACAAAATATTGCTCAAAACTGTTTACAGATTGCATCTCATGTTTCAAATGGGATTGACAGACTATACAATTATACTACAATCCAACTCAACTAAACACCTATTTCTACATGACAGTGTCTTATCAATCTGCATATTATATTGCAGAATTCTAATAGTAAATTGCTTAAATTCAAAGTCAAATACTTGCAAATACATGTTTACATACATAATAACGATTGATTTAATACTGATAAAAATGTTGAAACTACAAATCAAATGAACAAATCTAAATGCTTGTATTCTTTTAATTTCTAATAAGTTATTTTCATTAGTATTATTTCATTTCATCTAGTAAGGAAAGAAATGGCTCAAAATCCACAATCACTGAGCAAATGAGACAGGAGTCTGCTGTCCTCTCAAAATATGTCTCTCTATAATTGGTCACATCATTACTATAATTATTAACAATCACATGATAAATGTTTTTCTTTGCAGTTCATACAATTCGATCATTGATATCCAGCTTTTTAAGGGATTTTTTTTTTTAAAGCAAACACACACGATAACATTTTAAGCAAGAGTCTGTCTGTATAACAAACGCATCAAAGGATCAAAGTCAAAAGTACTTAAATGGTGCTTTTAATTCCGTGAATTCTAGAGACATCTCCAATGCAAGAACTTCTTGCATTAGGTTTTCTCTAAAACTCACCCATACTTTCTTTGTGCAATCGGTCCTTAAACTTTATATTAAATAAACTCTTGAATGCTAGAGCCATTACTTTTAATGCATGGTGAAGTCTACTCTGAAGCTCTTAAGTATTTGTACAGTGGCACAACCGTTGTTTTGGCTCTGTGTATATATATATATATATATATATATATATATATATATATATATATATATATATATAAACCCAAACAGTGCAAGCAGCCATCTTTAATGCATACAATACAATAAAGAAGAGTAATATGGAGTGAAAAAAACCCACAAATAATTGTGGGTGCCAGAAAAAGAGGGACATACAATATAGGACCATAACACTCAACTGGTTAACTTACCAGTTGTCAGACTCCCACTGAAATAAAGTTCTGAGAAGTTCAGTAGTGAGACACAGGAGTACACAAAAGTCAACCTCCACATGGAAAGGTCCTAAAATGCACCTGTGAACTGGTCAATTCAACTCCAGAGAAGCCATTTAATGGAAGCCTGCCTAATGGAGTATTTATAAAAAAGGAAGTCCAGTTAAGAGAGCACTGCCCAAAACACACTTTCAAGAGGCCAGGTGACTTGAAACTGGGGAAGCAGGGGTTAAAGCTGGAGGAAAGTAGGGAGCATCTGCCTCAAAGGCCCTGCCTTTTTAGAAGTGGCCTGTCCTGTGGAGGAAGCTTTAAAACTCCATGGTTCATGCTGCTGCCATCATCAATCCCATCATCAATAGAGAGAAGTCAGTCAGTTCCAGCGGCAGCCATACATGCCTAAGCCATAACACTACCCCCAGATGAGGTGGTATGATTTGAATAATGTGCATGTTCCTTTCTTTCTCCATACTTTTCTCTTTCCATCACACTGGTACAGGGTAATCTTTGTCTCGTCTGTCTATAACACTTTGTTCCAGAACTCTATGTTTTAATGTAGTTTTTAGCAAACTGTAACCAGCCTTTCTGTTTTTATCACCAGTTGTTTGCATCTTGTGGTAAAAGCTCTGTGGTTATGCTGGTGTAGTCTTCTCTTTATGGCACTGTGTCACTACTGTGCCTACATCCTAGAGAGTGGTCTTGATCCGTACCACAGTTGAAAGCATTTTTCAGTCATACACTGCAGTGGTCTTCTGTATTGAACCAGAATGTTTGCTATTGCTCAGCTCACCTGTACAATCTTGCCTCTTAACGACCCTTGACAGTCATAGTACGTCAAGGGTCGATCTGACTGAATGACCCATGACGTACTATGACAGTCATGGAATTCCGGTCTCCCCCCGCGGCTGCACGCCGTTCGGTGAGTCTGGAAGCGGATGGAGCAAAAGAAAAAAAAAAAAAAAGCTTAGTGATCCTTAAATGACCACGCCGATCGGCCGGTCGTTAAGGGGTTAATGTGCCACAGAGTTGATTTTTACATTCCTAATGTTTTGGTTAGGTCTCTGATCGATTTATTCTGATTTTTCAGCCTCGTGATGGCCTGCTTTACTGACACTGACACCACTTTGCTCCAAATGTTGAGAAAGAACAGCAACAGTCTAAATGCAAATGTCACACCTAGAATCACATCTGAACCATTTGTTAGCACTCTTTGCTTGAAATGATGATACAATGACACACACCTGGCCAAGAAACAGCTGAGCAGCTAATTGTTCAATTACTTTTGGTCCCTGATAATGGAGGTGTGATGTATAAAAAGGGCTGTAATTCCTACATGGTTTAACAGTTTATGGATCTAAATTAAAGATGACAGTCTGCACTTTATCCTCTTAGTCACTGTTTTATTTCAAAATCAGTGCGCTGGAGTACGGAGCCAAAACAACAAATCTCATGTCAGTCCAAATACTTATGGACTGCACTGTAAGTCTCCAGCATCCAATCAGTTAATGACATGATGTTGTATATGTAGGCCTTACCTTTGGTCAAAAGACATGGCCATAGAGCGGATCCCAGCATCACAACCTGGATAAGCAAATAGTTGTTTCAGGTCAGACACCTGCCACACCATGACTACTCCATTATCTCCTCCTGTAAGCATGTACTGTCCATCTCGACTAAGTAGAATTGCCTATACAAAAAAATACAACAGAAGTCAAGATACGTGTAAATTAAAACACAGACTCCAAGACAGAAAGTATTATTGTTGAGGCAGAATTACCCAACACAAATTATATTTCTAGTTCTATTCCTTATTCCATCTTAGTCAGGGCAGAAAATCCTAATGGCCACTATGAATCAATTCCGATTGGACCGGTTCTCTAAAACAAATCTTAATGTTGGATTATGTTTATAGAAAAATTGATGTACAGAAAGGGTAGAGGGAATGTTCCCTTTGCTACTATTTGGTAGCCATGGTAGTGTTATATGATCTTGGTGGTTATTAATCTATAATTGCTTTGATTAACACATCTCTAGGATTTGAGAGAGCAATTGGATGTCTCTATAATGTCTTTTCCAGTACTTTCCTTTCCCTAGTTATAAGAGTTGATAGGTATGTTCTATACTATTTTATGGTTCCATGACGTTATATGTCGAACAGTTTTTTTATTTTCATTCTGTAGGACAGAAACTAGTTACCCATTGATTAACTTTCTTTTTGAACTCAATTCAGAATATAGAGGAACTATTTGTTATTCACGATTTCTTTCAACTTAGTTTTAAAGTGTTTTGTTGCATTAGTAACAAGATTAGTAATAGGTTTTCTTGATCAATATGCTCATACAGTGTATCTGTATTGTGGCATGTTAAATATAAAATCCTAATACACACATATATTGAAAAAAGTAATAATATTTAAATAGTGTAGGATATCATGTACATGGAGGAAGACATGATTCTTTCTGCAGTCCTCCTCGGCAAAAACTCCTCCTATTGGGGAACTTATAAGCCTTCAGTGGAAAGTGTTTGGAATATTTGAGTCCTGCAAAAGGTATCACACCTGCCTCCATGCACATGTTGATCAGTTAAAGATCCATTTTAGAGACTCAGTCGACAGTGAACAGATTTATAGCAGTCATTAAGAATTTCTGCCTAGTTTAAGTGGGGGTTTTCTATTAGGAGATGATAGTGTTCATTTAACTATAACTCACTGCTGAAATCAAAGTTGTACTGCACAATCATATCCCACTATTCTCTGATTAAAACTTCAGTGTGGTGTGATAAAATGATATTGCTATTTAATGGGATACGTCAGTCAGACCTTAGTGTATGGAAACTGCAAAATCAACTTGCTCTTCTTGGTACTTGCTCATTAAAAGGAATGAGTATAAATCCACTGGGGAATGCAACATACAGTTGTATGCAAAAGTTTGGGCACTCTTGGCTAAAATTAAATTTTGTTGATTTCCTGAGTGAAAAGAAGTTAACAATCTTTGCAGTGAACAGACTTAGACTTGACATATTTGTGCAAATTGTAATGCATGGTTACCATTTATCTGTTAAACTTAACAGACTGAAAAAATGATAAAATAGAAAATTTGGCATGTGCAAAGTTTGGGCAGCCTACCAGTCAGGACATAGTAATACACTTCTGGGAGAAAGCACAGCATCCACATTTTACTTGTAGTCAGGTAACAGTATTTCTGTTCTTGCTTTAGGAATTTTTTTCCCACTCTTCCTTGTAGAATGCTTCTAGTTCCAAAATATTCTTAGAGCTTCTTGCATGCACTGCATGTTTGAGATCTACCCATAGATTTTCAA
Organism: Rhinophrynus dorsalis; assembly: GCA_037306005.1. NCBI lineage: Eukaryota > Metazoa > Chordata > Amphibia > Anura > Rhinophrynidae > Rhinophrynus > Rhinophrynus dorsalis. The sequence continues at coordinate 155,509,047 of CM074718.1, read as the reverse complement.
TAATATTAAAATCTGGCGACTGGGAAGGCCATTCCAAAACCTTAAGCTTTTATTTTTTTTAGATAGTTCATAGTTGATTTCAAAATATATTTGAGATAATTGCATTGTTGTAATATCCACCCCTATGCTTAAGAGTTGGAAATGTGTTCTTTTCTTCTTGGAGACAAAACGTTAAATTTTATCATCATAAGACCACAGCACTTAGATAAGCCAGAGGCAGTTTGGAACCAAGAGTTGTGTTGAATACTTCAGGCACTGATGTTTATGAGGAGATCACAGTTAAGGTTTCCTTGGTGACTTCTGCATGGAGATCATGGCTGTATAAGCAACGTAGCACAGTGTACTGGTGCATCAGTACTTCAGTGCCACCTAAACTTTCCTACAGGTCCTTTGCAGTGATATGGGGCAGTATAAGAACAATTCTGAGATTTTTCTTGGTCTTCCAGATCTTGTCTTGACTTCAATTGTTCTGCTTAACATTTTGGACAGTGGAAATTGCAAACAGAATGCATTTAGATATATAGCTTCCCCCCTGTTTTGTAAGAGTCAGTTATCTTTATTTTCAAATCCTCAGTCACCTGTTAGGCGAGCCCATGGCTATTCAGTGTAAGCACATCACCTTGAGAGGTTCGAAAGAGTAAAAGAGTTTATTAAGCTCTAGAATTGTCATCACTTAACTTGGAATAAGGTGTAAAGAGCCAATTAAGTTCTGAGACCTTACAAAAAATTTTGCACATGCCACATTTTCATTTTTTCATTCTGTTAAATTCAGCAAATACATGGTAACTGTGCATTACAATTTGTGTAAATATGTCAAGTTTAGGTTTATTAGCTGCAGAAGTTAAAGAAAATCAACAAAACTTAGCATTTAGCCAGGGGTACTCAAACATTTGCATAAAACTGTAGAGTGACTCACTTACCTGAGGGTCGGACATTTGCTGTTTTGACACATTGTACTTATTTATTTTGACAACACAGTTTTGGGACTTTAAAACGATTACTATGTGACTAAAATCCATTTAAATATAATTTAATAGTAACCAGCATTTGTTAAAAAATAAAACAAATAAAATGTATCTTGGTAAAAAATTCCATTATTAATGAATGTGTAGGGAGGCAAAAGTCTAACGTTTGGCTACAATTGTTCTCATGTTTGTTCTGTTTCATCATTTTGTTTACAGCTATGACGCATTAAATCAGGGTTAGTCAATCCTTGGTGAATAAAACTCATCATCCCAACCTGTGATCAGCTGGTTGGGAATGATGGGAGTTGTAGTTCCCACAGCTAGAGGTCCAAAGATTGATTAGCCTTGTACCACACGTATACTTATTAAAAAAAGTGCATAAAAAGCGGGTCTGATGGTCATATACCGTTTCCTACATAGATCTTAGCGCTTACTCACATATATATCTAATCTTTTATGCACAGCTCCAGTTGCCTAGCACTCATAACTGCATAATCTTGCTGCCTGGGTCCTGTCTGTGGCTGCATCTGAAGCATTCTCAAGACTTAACCCTTTGTGTATTCCTTTCTGGCACTCAAAGGGTTAAAGGACCAGGGAGCTATTATAAAAAAAAAATGATTTTCCTGCTGAGTAAAAAAGTACGAGAGATGCATATTTTAAGAATTATTACAGTTTAATTTTTTTCTTGCAGTGCCCTCTAGTGATGATTTCAACTATTTTGGCGTTTTCTAGAAGAGAGGAGTCACTGACAAAGTTCTCTATAGAATGTGGAAGAAGTGGCACCTTAAAATGTTTGTGGCTCTAACGGATTACAGTATATTTTACGGATATAAAGTGGCTTAGTGCATTAATTTGTCTGATGCTTTTCTCTCTGGTTTTGTTATGGGTGACTTTTCTTTGTCTATTCTATCGCACAGTAAGTGTTAATACTGCAGTATTATAAAATTTCCATAACACTGAGGTGTTACATGGTCTCACTCCAATAAATGACAGCTGTTTCCAGATCACCAGATATAGGTGCTGAGTCTGGTCTATTCTACACGTGGATTTCTCACCTGTATGCACATCGCTTCATTCTGCTTTTGGCAAATCTACTTCCTCTTAGTGCTGGGTATGTTTCTATATAACACTAACAGTACTGCATGCCATACCTTAATAAAAGCTAAGTAATATAGCCAAAATGTTTATTTTGTTTTTTTATGTCCACTGAATAAAGGTAATTGAAAATTTCAGTAAAATCTGGCAGTGCTCCATTACTCTCACTGTATTGTTTGCTGTTGAGGTACCCAGGTATCAAGTATAGAATCCATGAGTGCCAATGCCAATGCCATAAGACATAGGATCTTTTTTCAACGATTAGATTATACCTTTGGTGATTCATGTTCTGATAATGAGAAGATGCAAAGAGCATACATGGCAAGTGGAATAACAGATGATAACTGCATTTTTTTAGGGTAAGGCCTAGACCCATAGGAAGAGATGAATGACACACCATGTAAGCGAAAGAGTCACTTCATTCCACAGAGTACAAACCATTCTGTAAATACCAATAATTGTTAAGAGAGAAGTATGTCAAGGTGGGAAAGATGAAATAACCGCTATATAGGAGAGGCAACCTTCATAAAGATGTCTGAAAGGTACCGAGAATCCGAATCACAGACCTGCAAATTACCTACAATCAATAACACGTTTGCCATCTTATCTGATGCATGCACAGCACATCATCTCAATCCTTAAGGATTTTGTGTTAGCAGAAGGAGAAATACAATTGGCTATGCTTGATATGTCCTAGCCTATACAAAGTGATGACCATTGAGATGGAATTGAGGCAACGATAGACCTGCTCACTAACAGTGAATTACACTGTGGGCCATATATAGATTTTCCCCCAGAGGTCTTGGAATTAACTCTGAAAGTGAATTATTTTCACTTTGAGATGCAGTATTACCAACAGGGCACATCAATGGGTAGCTGTATAGCTACATCTTATGCCGGTGCCTCTATGTTCCAATATGAAATTCTGGGATCATATGGACATAATTTCTTCAAATACTTTTGTTACACTGAAAACATTCTATGACTGCAAGGAAGCCTAATGTCTTTGCAGATGATGGTAGAGGAACGCAATAGTTTACTGGGAAGGATTCACTCTGGAAAATAGCATGAGAGAGATCAATTTCTTGGATTATATAATAATAATAATAATAATAATAATAAAAGAGGCCACACTGATGTTCATACTGCTCAGAAAGTTTTGATCTCTCTAGCATTCAATGGGTTAAATGTTCCATTTAAAACAATATGATTATTTTATTTTTCCCTCTGGTGCAGTTACTTTGCTCAAGAATGGCAATGTTATCTTAGGACATCGGCCACACAGTGAATGTGAGGCTCATGGACTACCAGTGGACAAAGCTATAAGTCTGGGGGGAGTCACACAGTGTATGTGGGGTTGTGGTACAAGGCTGGGTGTCAGACAGTGTATGTGTGGTCCTTGGACTGACACTGGGACAGTGGAACAAGGCTGGAGTGTCACACACCATATGTGAGGTTCTGGAACTACCACTCGACAATGGGCCAGAAGCTGGCTGTAAGACAACAAATATGATGTTCTGGAACTACAAGTGAACAGTGACACAAGGCTGGGGGTCATGCAATGTATGTGGGTTACTGAGATTGCCAGTGGATAATGGTACAAACCTGGGTATCAGACAGTGTATATGGAGTTCTGGGACTATCAGTGGAACAGTGGTATGATGTTGGGGACAGAGTATAATGGGCTGGGACAACAGATGAGACAGCAGAACAAGGCTTAGGTGGCACAAAATATACATATGGTTTTGAGGCTACCAGTTGATAGTAGAATTTCATGGGCAAAACCATGCTTCTGTCTGGACATGCATACTAGTCTGAGTATGCAAGAGACAAAAAAATGCATAATTTTGTAACATTGAGGATAAAAAAAAGATACTCTCAGTTGGCTCTTAACCATCATGTTAGAAAACCTTGGCATACAGGAGATTTTGTAGGAGCAGCCCAATGTTAAAGTACAAGGCAGTGAAGCTTCAGCAGAGAAGATCTGTAGCGTGCCCAATGGGGCCTATGTGCAATTATTTTACACAGATGACTATGACACTGTAAAGTTTATTAGTACATCCAATGAATGGTTGGTCCATGTGGGTGTCAGACAATTACATATGGCTAACATTAACATGGGACAGCCATCTGACAAGCTAAAAGGCTATGAGTGTAAGCAGAATAGAGGATTGGAATGTAGTATCAATCGCACATGTGATCATTTCAATACAGTAACCTGTAGCAATAGAAGAAAAAATATATATATTCAGACTTCATGAAAAAGTGATCAAAATCACAAGAGACAGTCAGAACCTTATTCATCAAAATAAAAATATAATTCTGAAGCATACCGACTGCATCATGGGATTGAAAAGAAAGTCTGCAAATTCTCATTAATTAAAATGAGGCATTTAACATATTAACTTTGCCGATGAGCTTTACAAAAAAAGTAATTTAAAAATCAAGTCCAGCCCTTGAGATCCAGAAGGTTAAAAAACTAACAACTCCCCCCCCCCAAAAAAAAAAAAAAAAACATATTAAAGACATTTCTAATTAAGCCACAAGTTGGTAAAAATGTCTCCATAAGGCAGTCAGCTATGAATCAACATCTCATCTGCATATCTGTCACAATTCTCAGTATTGTTCTGCAATATAAAAGTATCCAGTACCCTTACTGTATAAAAAAAAATCCCTGCCTCTGTTTTAGTCAAAAGTGCTCTTTTTCCCCTCTGGCTTAAGCATTTAAGACTATTCACCCTAAAATCCCCATTTAGAGCAGGGTTTTCATCCCCCTTATGTTGCAGTTGGTGCCCCTCTAGCTTCATGAATAAGGCTCCTGATGTTATAGCTGCTAACAGGCAGTCTACAGGACGAAGAGAAAACATACAAAACCATGCAAAAGTGGAAAACTCTAGTCCATCAGGTCACCAAAAGGCAAGATGAATTGATGGAACATGGTGATCATCATCACAAAGATTTAAAGGAGCAGTAAACTTTTTTTAATGAAACAAACATATATTGTAGGACATTTCCTGTTGATTAACACAAGGGTGCTCCCACTGCAGACAGATATATACTTCCAGAGTTATTATTGTTCAAACAGCAGTGCGAGTACACCTGTTTTCCTCAACAGGAAAAGCTCTATAACATATGTATAGCAGATCACATATAAAAAAAAGTTTACTGCACCTTTAAAAGACAAGTTAAATCAATCTGCAATGTACACTGATAGGAGCAGGATAGGTTCAAAGAGAGACCCTTTTAAACCCCTGGCTTTGCCCTCAGACTATTGGAACAGAATTTCCATAGCTCAATATACACTGGTCCTATCCCGCTTTGGTGTTCAGGTCATGGAGATCTTCACAGCTGGGTGATGTCAGCACCTTACTCAGCACTCGTGGGAACTTCTCCCCTCCCGATAGAAGGTCCGTACTAGTCCAGTGTTGAAAAATATGTCATGACTTGCACAGCAAATCTGGAGAGTACAAACTCAGTACCATAACTCTGAGGACACTGCCAGGGGTTTAAAGGGTCTTTACGTGCCGCTGCACTCCCCTTTATGCATAATGTATGTCCATTTCTGACTACTGCTTGATAAAACTGGAATGGACTAATTCAGAATAAGGATCCACACTTGTGCTATCAGAGCACAAAGAAATACTATATTAAATATTAAATCCTGCATGCATCCATACACATGCAAGTACAAAGGCAGAAAGATTACAGACCTGTTTGTTCATAAACTAAATCAATACTCATTTTGCGCTCTCGTTTGCACTACTAGGAATCTCCTGAGGCTATTTTGAAATTGCAATTATTGCCATGACAAATAATTATTTGCTACACTTAGAAAATTCATCTGAAGAAAATCCATTAACCTTTCAGACACGGTTCACTTGTGTTTTATACTCTGGGCTTTTTTATGGGAGAAATGCTATACTAAAAGGCAAATTAAAGCCATTAATCTTTAACCCTTCCGCAACTGGAGAAAGTGATTCTTTTCCTGATGTCTTTATTAAATCCCATCTATTTCGATTATTCATGGTGGATGAAGGCATGCACCTAACTGTGAACATGTTCTAACACTGCATATTTTACATTTCTAATAACGGATACAGTTTAACTCTGGGTTCCAGAGGGGTGTCTGTGTTGGCCTTTCCTCCATCAATCCAAGTGTTAATATAAATTCCACTTACTAAAGGTAAACCAAGAGCGCCATTTCCCCCAAGCAGAATTCCTATAAAGGTGGAAGAAATAGCATTTTTGCTTTACATGGAATGACTTACAATAGCACTTAACCCTTTAAGGACAAGAAGGGGCACCTTTCTGATCATTAAAGCATTAAGAAGCAGCAAAATGACTAACAGTCAGGTTTTCAATGTTTTCCTTACTTTACAAACCCCTCATTATTATTTGTCAACACGATTTTGGTTGTGGTATGGGATGACCTTAACCTTGTTTATACTCTTATGACTGTGAATAGTCTAGTTGATGGCTATGATGCAGCTGATTCACAAAATTAACATGGATGGATACCTCCCAACATTTCAAATGGCTAAAGAGAGACACTTTTGTTTTGGGGGGGGGGTGTGGCTGGTGGGTGGGGCATTACCAAGAATGTATAGGTGATTTGATGACCTACTGACACCTCTTTGTGATCTCCTAAAAAGAGGGACACTAGAGTGGGAAAAAGGGACAGAGGTATTTGGATCTCAAAGAGGGACACTTGGGAGGTATGTGGATGGGTACTTTTATACCGTAATTTGTTACTCAATGTATTTATAAATAAGATAATTGTATGGAATATCAGCTGCTCAACTAATTCTGATGCTTAAATCTGGGAAGATTTAAAAAAAAAAAAAAAAAAAAAAAAAAAAGACAACCATTTTGAATAACAGAGCGTTGTGCAACTTACTGTGAAGCAATACATATTCTGGAGCTTAATCAATTAAAAGGGAACTATATCTCGGGAAATTTTAACAGATGGATTTCACTAGGCATGTGTCCTTCATACAGCATTAAAGTATCTATCTTTGACTCTAGTTCTTGTTATTTTGTTTTAATTATATCTAATTGTTTATGTATTGGGCGCCCTTTTTTTCCTTCAATATTTTTCACTTACTTTCGGTGTCTCAAACGTGCTCTTTAGAGATAATTTAACCCTTTGAGTGCCAGAAGGGTATCCAACACATTGCAAAGCATTGTTTCAGGCTACAAACTGGTAGAAAGCCACAATTTAGAGCTTGTCTGGAATGGCACAGACTGCCGTAAAGTAAAACACCACCAACATATTTAATTAAATGCCTTCTCTGTTGTTGTATTGTACAAATTACCAATGCAATCTATCAGACATAATAAGCCTTATGCAAAAGGCAAAAATAAGCATGTCTGAAAAATTCCAAATGCACCACAGGGCACAGATTCCAAAATCCCCATTGACTTAAAGGGATAGTAATGTTTCATAATAAAAGCAGCTCTAATTAATAATCATAGTATTTGGACTTTGGAGAGTGTTATTTCATTTTTGTCGGAGTTGTAGTTCAAGAGAAATTAAATGACAAAGTATCCCCCTCCCACCCCTTTTACTAATGTAACACTGCTCAGCCAGAGCAGAAGGGAGGTGCCCAGGTAGACTGCAGAGAGGGACAATCTTCAATTTAGATAAGGAAAAACCTGAAAAACTTGTCAAGGGGGGCAGGGCTTTCATTGTTCTCATAGGATTAATATTGTCCCCTGCTGTTATCTGTTTGGTCTATGGACTGCATTCCACATCTGAGAAGAGATGGCTTACACTAGGTAAAAGGAGCGGGAGGGGAAACTTTGCTTGTGAATATCTCTCAAACCATAAAGGTTTGAGAGATAAGACTTATATCGTTCTCCATGTCTTTTTAATGGCTACAAAATAAAATAAAGATAAAATGAAGTATTACTATCCCTTTAAAAAGGGGATTTGAACCTTTGAACGTTAGCAAAGTCACCAACAGAATGCTTTGCAATGCTCTCTAGTATTCAAGGGGTTAAAAACATATTTTAAACCAATGGGGATTCTGGGAGTCTTGATTTATCTCCTATGGCGCAGTTAGAATTCTCAGGCATTGTTCCACTTTTTTTCTTTCTGTATGTGGCATTCTATATCCATTTTTAGAAACCTAGTTAACTCTGAGTGCTAGAGGGGTATGCAATGCATTATAGCATATACAAATCAATATGGGTGCTCTTTCTAAATTAACTCTTTGAGTGCCTGCATACCCCTCTGTCACTCAAAGGGTTAGAAATGTTAGGAATGTAAAAAAAAAAAAAGTCTAGAAAGCTGAAAAAAGTATCCTTTAAATTTTGATAATACAATATCATTAAAAAAAAAAGGAATATAAAATGCAACACGTTTATGCTGAATATGTATATACACTCTCTTATCAGTCTTTAAAAAAAAAGTTTCTGGGAAGTATATCATCTAAAACAAGACTGTCTTCTGCAGAAAAATATGTAGATGACTCAGATAGTTCCAGTGTAGACTGTCTAATGTCAAGTGCAGAAATGCAATGAAAGAGGTTAAGATAAGAAGTGACTGAAGAAAGTCCATATGATCACAGAGATCCTGCCAGGGGGAGTTAAGCAAATCTAACAAGGGCAAGATGAGAAATATGGCAAGGATTACAGAGAGAGATAGCTAAAGGAAAAGGAGTACAGACAGGTATGGGAAATAAGCAGTGTTGTGCGATACTCCAGGGCAGCAGTTGAGGGACACTGAAAATGAGAGAGACAAAAAAAAATAAAAAATAAGAAAAAGAAAGACTGTGGAAGGAACTGCATGGCGATACAGCAACACAGTATGGCTATTGAAGGCCCACAGCATATTTAAAAGATAATTAAGGTTGTATTCTGATAAGTACTGACTCGAACAAGGGCATTCTCGGTGCAAGGTCATTCAAAAACTATTACAGCTCAAATTTTTTTTTTTTTTTTTTTTTAAATTAAACTGCAATTTTCTATTGTAGCTGCAAGTGGCACTGTTGCAATTATTTACTTGAGTCTAAGACTCAAATGCTACCATAGACTTCATTATACAATAAAACTGACCTCCAGACACCAGTTAATTCAGTTTTTTTTGTTTTTGTTTTTAACCCTTTGAATGCCACAGGGGTACGCAATGCGCTGCGTACCCCTCTGGCACTCAAAGGGTTAACAAAACAACTACATTTGAGATGATTTACCTTTAGAATGTAGACTCTCCCTCCCAGCACTGGAACAGCCATGTTTTACCGGGCAAGAAAATGCCCTTTAACACTTTATTTATAGTAAAATGTTACTGCTCCTTCAAAATACTCAACACATTCCATTATATTATGATACACTGTAAAACTGTCTATCTCTATAGTATGTATGTCTAAATAAAATCCATATCAACTCATGGGTAAAACATTGTTGTGAGCTCAAGAGAATTAATAAGCAAGACTGGTTATTTGTTCAGTGAGGGGAATTATATGCAATGGCAGATTTCTTCTACATATACATTAGATTACGCCTATGTAGTACGGGCTGTTTTACCTACTGGATATTAGACATGTCTGTAAATTATTTCCAAAACAATGCACTGGTGACCTCTCTTGCATCCAATGAGTTAAAAGAACAAGGGGGCACAGATTTAAGAAGCTAAAGATGAACAATTGTGGAGCTACACCATAGGGTACATATCAGAATTTCCATTTGTATAAATGGCAACTTTAACACCCTAGAGATTTTAATGTGACATTTTACCCCCATTGCTATACAGTGGGCTGGAGATCTCGGATACTGATGGGGTTGAAAACACTTAAATCAGAGAGAATCTGGGGGACATTTAAAGAGACAGTCAATCTCCTTTTTGACTAATATGTACAGTCAAATTACCTACACTTTTCAATATTTTTTCATTATCACCTACTTTTTTTTTTTTTTTTTTTTTTTTTTTTTAACACTGTTATGCCCCTGACAGTGAGCTCCTCAATCTGTTTCCAGAAAGCTTTCAACTGGGGGCAGTGAAAGCAGGGATATTTATACACTGTTGCAGTTATCTTGCAGTACTGATTTGTCTGTATTCTGTAGAGGAAGGCTTTTCTACATTGTTTTACTGTCTTTTTTACATTGCATTTTTTTACATTATTGCGCTCTCTCTGCTTCAATACCACCACACAAAAAGCTGATCAAATACATATAGTTCTCTATCAGGGACATTAAAAATATAAAAAAAAAAAAAATGAAGTTGAAGATGAGGGAAAAAAGAAGAAATAAAATTGTGAAGATGAGGAAAAAAAGAAAAGTATAGGCAATCTGAAAAATGAGGTTGAGTGACATTTTAATTCTCTCCTGTGATTCTGTTGGTTTGTCCCAATATTGCCTTTTGTTTTATGACCCTTGATTTTGCTAATTTATTAATGTACAAGAGAGATCCTTAAATATGGATTACTGTACCAAATCTATACATTTACACTAGGCAAAAAAACAACAAAAAAAAAACAACACAATGTACACATTTACTATACAGTGCATATATTAATTCTTGCAGTAATTTGTAATTATTGTTGAACTGTAAATGTCTTGTCAGTATGCAACAAGTATTAATATATTTCAATACAATATACATACTGCTGTTTAACTCTAAATACCAGAGAGGTATCCAATGCATAAGCATACCAGGCAATGTATACACTGTGTGGCGCCATATAAATAAAGTTATACATACATACTTGTAAATAAAGGACTTTATACAGATAGCAGAAGTGAAAATTCTGGAGCAAGCCAACCACCTTAGGGGACATACAACATTACCAAAATCCCCATTTATTTACACAGGGTTTTTAAACCTACATGAATGCTACAGAGGTTTTCCAACACACTGCAAAGCAATACACTGAAGAGTATTCAAGAGATTAAAAGACCTATTTCAATCAATGGGAATATTTGGACGGTATGATGTGTCAGGTTTGCGCTCCTTTAGCTTTTTGCCATCACTTAAAGGAGAACTAATGAAAAACAATATGTTATAGGGTTTTTCTTGCCAAGTATAACTAGGGTACATACCAATCCGGAGTGATTTTTTTTATTAAATAATTATTATAGCTCAAGAATATTTTCTTTTAAGCAACAGTGCAAACTGGTGCATAAAACATAAAAGGCACAATTTTTTTTTTTTTTTAACCCTTTGAGTGCCAGAGGGGTACGGAATGCAGTTGCGGCTCGGGCAGCACTGTGCATGACTGCAGCGTTCGCAGCCGTCTCTACTGCAGTTATGCGCAGTGCAGACTGGTCCCAGCACTGCCAGTGTTGGCCCATGTACACGGGCTTTAAAATTAGTATTCTTATATTTTAGGAAGAGACTTCTTAACCACTAAAGGACCGGCCACGCATGCAGTCGGCACTTAAGGACCATGGACCTTTTTTTTTTTTTTTTTTTTTTTTTTTTTTTTAAATTTACAGATCTGATGCAGGGCACCCTGAATGCAGTTAAACAAAGAATGCGGATTTGCATGCATACATTTATTGCTCTCTCTTACAACTGTACCCAAAGCAAGTCTTGGCTGCCATGCATATCCTCTCATTAAGGAAAGCGGACTTATGTCTGTCTGTGATTCCCAGTGTTGTTTCTTGGGAAAAATGTGACAGATTTGTATCGGCTTCATGGGGAGGTGGAATATAGCTTCACCAGAAGAGATGTTTCACATTTATCAGTCTTCTCTCTGGTCCGTCTCTCAGTCTGCACTTAGAGACTGATGTTTCAATAAATAATACTATCTGAGTTCATCTCTTTCGACTCTTCAAGTCCACTAAATAATGCATATACATATGGCCAGTAAATTAATTATCTAATACTTTAACAATTTAATAGATATTTTGATTCTAAGCTATTATTTATATTTATGTCTTTATTAAATATGCCTTAATTAGAGAGGAGTGCTTTCCTATTTCTCTTTGTAGTTAAATCAGATGAAGGTACTTCACTGGTAGCTATAAATATATGGTTGTTAACCCTTTGAGTGTCAGAGTGGGTACAGAACTCATTGTTTTGCATTACACCTCTGGCACTCAAAGGGTTAAGGCCATATTTACTACCATGGACATCTCCATTACTGAAGGGGGTTAATCATATTGTGTTTTAAAATCAGAGATCCAATAGGTTGTACTTCTCTTATGTTCATGTGTGTAAGTGCAACATTTTTAACACCCTATTTTTATATCGCCCAATAGAGAAAGCTCTCTGTTGAAACGTCCGACATGCTGAATTTGACACGCACAATTCGACCTTAATATTCTTGCAACATTTTTAACACTATTTTTATGGTTGTCCAATAGAGGGCGACATTTCAATAGGATACCATCAGAAATAGATGTGAGTAAGGGCCAAGTTAATTTGCTTATTGGTAAAAATGTGATTTCCAGCCAGTCAGCTATTCAGAACTATATATTTTGTAGCAGTGATTGAAAGCAGTTTAATCAGTTTATTTGTATAAAGGGGCAGTTATAGGCTTAGTGCTATTCATCAAGTCAATGAGAATATGCATATTATATATATATATATATATATATATATATATATATTAGACAACTATTCTCAAACTGTTCGGTAGCCTACTGAACTACTAGTTCACATATGCTAAGTAAAAAAAATGTTTTTGTTAACAATATCAGGTGGGCCGCATTTGGCCCACCGGCCACACCTTGGATGCCCCTGCTTTAAAGTATATTTTTATTCGTTTTCAAACGTTTGCATTTTTTCGCAACGTGTTTTTCCTATGAATCCGCATTACGAAGGCACATGTTCTCAATTAGAAGCTGTGCTTTTATAGCTGTACATTTTAATTTGCATTTCACAGAAAAACATTACCAGCAACCTGTGTGTTATTTAGTCTACTATTCTGTCCTGTTGTGAATACATGGTCTATAGCAATCAAACAGAAGGGAGGGGAAGTTATTTTGTGTGGGGTGTGTAGTGTGCATGTGTGCACTTATGTGTTTGTTGAAAAATACAAAAATGCAATGTCTACAATTGTGATTTACTAAACAAGACGTGTGGATGTGAGTAATGAGCCCTACAAATGGAGTTATTTCTATGGCATCTCAATTTACATTGCATCTCAAAGTTAAAAAAGGCGATAGCTGGGCAATAGATGTATCTTGCATTTTTATCCATTTTACCCTTTGAGCGCCAGAGGGGTACGCACCTCTCCGGTACTAAAACAATTAATACTTTGTGTACATCACAGGGATAAGCAGATCATTGCAGAGCAACGGATTGCACACCTCTAGCAAGAAAGGGCTACTTATTGTTGTTATAAACAATTATTATCCGGGGAGTGGATTCCCTGTAAGGAACTCTTTGATTTTATTCGGCGAGCCGGCATTTGTGACTGATCACGTGTTGCAGCTCGCCGAACAGGGGTCTGATAGTGACTTCTCCTATCTTGGAATGGTCAACTTCAGATCCCGATAGTGCTCATAGAGCTCCCGCAGGAGCACTTTGAGCATAAAATACATGACGTGCCAGCACTGTCACCAGTCCATTAGGCAAGGACACTGGTGACTGTCCTGGAAAGTAACCGGTCTTTAAGGGGTTAAAATCTTCCTGTATGTTATAGTACCCATTTTTAGTTTAACAAATTGATCTTGAGATATTAACCTTTATGTTTTTGGTTACAGTGTGGTACTGTGATAATTCCCTGTACAATATGCTAGTAAGTTCTGTTTAAGGTCACACTTACTGCTCACTCTGCTGTTAGAAATATAGCTCCTCCTCTCTTTGTGGGTTCTGCCTGGATTCATTCATTTCACAGTGTGTGTGGTAATATTAGCACAGCACAATCTAATTAGCATAACATGCCAAACTGTGCCATCAACAAGTGAAAGCAAATTTGCTAAACATTATTTATACAAATGGCTAGCACAAAATATAGGCAGTTTCTAATTCTCTTTCAATTACCTGTGGTGCCAGGCCCACTTTTAAGGGATAGTAATACTTAAAATGTAAAAAAATAAATAATAATAATAATAATAAATAAAAATATGTTGTAGGGTTTATTCCCCTGAGTAAAATAAGGGTACTCCCACTGCTGAAAGGTGTTTTATTCAAAAGTTATTACAATTCAAACAGTATCACTGTGGCCTGAAATTATAGAGTGGTGTTGTTGCTACACCGTCTTATGGAGATTTTTGTTCAACTGACCAGAGCTGTACACAGAATGGTATAGCAATAGCACCACTGTACAATTTCAGGCCACAGTGATATTGTGTCTACAAAATTCAAGTTTGAGTTGTAATACATTTTGAATAAGACAGCTTTCAGCAGTGGGAATACGCTTATTTTACTCAGGGGGGATATACACTACAATATATATTTTTATATATTAAATATTACAAAATCGCTTTAATCTTAAATTCTCATTTTGTTAATAACACAATGTACACTTCTATTGGTGAAAAATATTTTGGACTCTAGAGTCCACCTCACCACCTCAGTACTTCTTGGTTTGTAACAACCTCCCTCTTTTTTTTTTTTTTTTTTTTTTTAATTATAACTTTTGCAATAATAATGTTGATAATCTGTCACTTTCAGTTGTGATTATGTTGTCAGCCATGCTAATAAATCTGTAAAATATTTCAAAATCCCTTGCTGGCTAAAACAATTTCTGTAGTGTTTCAGTCTGCTCTGGAAGCTGGAGTTTGTTGCCTAAGGCAGGGGAAGTTCCGCTCTCTGAAATCCAGTCAAACACATGTGTACTACAGCCGTGGCTTTTTTTTTTTTTTTTTTTTAAGCAGTCCCTGTTGGGTTTTAGACTTAAACAATCCCGAACCCTCCCCCCGACCCATTGCTTCTGCACTTTATCATGCTAGCAGGCAAGTGGCAACTGTGTGATTAAAGCCCAGCTCTCCCAAAGAGTAGTACCTACCCATGGTTGAGCCAGACTGATGTTTTGACTGTTTGCTGTTCAAGTAATAAGAAGGGGGGTTGGGTGCTAGAGGTGAAATCAAGGAAACTTGAAGGTCAAGCCTGGCTGCCATTGAGTGAATGAGGAGAGTTAAACAGGTTGTGTTTCATGTGTCATTGTAAGCCTGAGCCCACAGGATGTCGACAAAAGTAACAATTTACAATCATCAGACGCAGGACAGAATTCTAATTTACTTTCTTGTAGCCTGCGACATGAAAACTACCAAGAGACCTCCAGACAGCCTGGGGAAACTCAGAGCCTAATCAACGTTATACACCTGTTTTTGTTTTAAATACTGCATTGCCCACTAGAGCCCCAGCCAAAAGCATGTCAAAGCACATCTACCATGCAATGTTTAGATGTCAAAATTAATAACTTGGATGGAAGAGGAAATCCACTCCTAAAATCGAGCTAAGTCACCTAAGGCAAAGACACTAACCCGCACAACCCAAGGGATCCAATTATTTACTTTGTTTTGAGAATCGAAAGAGCACAGTAGCTGCCCATAAACCATAATCCACAAAGTAAAAAATATTTATTTTTTTTTAAACTGAAGGAAACAATGGAGGGTCATCCACATACACAGCATGGGAGAGGAGAAATTTAGGAGAACACCAACTGCACCTCAGGAACAAATAAAACTTTCTATTTAAATGGGGCTTTTAAACCCTTTGCACCTCTAACTTCCTAGTCAGAGGGTGTACTTAGCAGGAAGTACAGTGGAGTATTGCTTTCCCCAGCTGTCTGTAAAACTGTAAATGCGATATTATATATCTCACATTATAGAAAGCAGTGGTTTCTACCTCTCTCTATGGGGACCCCTAACAGGCCATGTGTTTAGGATTTCATTGCTTCAGTACAGATAAGTTAATCAGCGGCTCAGCCATTTACTCACCTGTGAACAAGCAGAGATATCCTAAATACATGGCCTGTTAGGCACCACTGAGGAGGGTGCTAGGAACCACAGCTATACAGCAAGTATTAACTCAGCAGTAGTGCAAGTGTACGATATAGTGAAATGTGTCTTTGCCATCTGACCCTTTACATACTGGAGGGGTGCGCAACACATTATATATTTCTTTATGTCAACAGATTTTTTTTTTTAATATAAAATCAGATTTTTATTTTTTTTTTTATGTTTGTTTAAAAAAATAAATAAATTCAACATACACAATATAGCTAATTCCTTAACTGAAACTCATGATAGAAGTATTGCACACTGCTTTTTAACCCTGTATGAACAAATAAGAATGTCCTCATTTTTTTTTTTTTATTAATCAGATTTATAAAGCCATGGTTCTGTACTGCACCATCAGGTCTGGCCTATTACAATGGCCAGTACTGTTATGGTCCAGCCATTATCAAGAATAGCTGTGATTCCTAGCTCTTGCTATACTGTGTACATCTCATGAGCTGGTCTGTGCCTACCGTTTTCATTAATTACATAAAAACGCCAATCTAAAATAAGTTTTAAAAATATCTGAATTGGAACTCAGCCATTTGGCTGCCCAATGTTTTGCAAGCTAGCGCAAAGTCTAGATAGTCAAATCACATAATACAGCCTTATGTTATGTTCACACAGGTGACCTGAATGTGTTGCAGTGCAGCTCCATTCAAGGTGCACATAGGGTGCGGCCAAGCATCCATCTGTGTCAGCCTGATGTGATTTATGGACGGCCACTCAGGTTGGCAAATCGGCAGAGGTTGAAAACATCATCCTTCCTGTCAACGATCTGCATTGCAGCCCCATAGGGAAATGCAGATCAGGGGTTAAAAGCCCCATTTAAGTAAAAAAAAATATGTTTTATTCTGCAGTGGTGCCATTGGTTTTCAGCCAACACTGCTACTTTTTTGCCATTATACATATATTCCAGGGTAAAAAAAATAGTGAAAACGTTTAGCTCCAAGAGTAACAATATGAGGGCTTCTTGTAGGGGGATGAAGATCTGTAGTCCTCCCAGTTGTCTCACACAGTCTGCTGTGAATGTTGGTTCAGATATACATTATGGGGACTTTGTCTGATCTAGCACAACATCGACTCATTTGGACTTATTTGGCAAAAAAAATATGGATAACCATAAGGGAAAATATACACATTTCAAATATATTATAAAACCACCAGGTTGTGCTCTTAATTGTTTTTCTCTCTCTCTCTCTCTTATTATATAATATTTATTTTAATCAAGTGCACCACTGAGGACAAATAAAAATTCCCATTATTTTAATTGGTGTTTTTTACCCAAATGCTATAGAACACTCTGTTGTATTCATGGGCATACCTGGGAATTTTCTGGGGACTCCTCTGGTGCTGACAGGAGATGTAAGTGATGTGAATCATGTGAAACTGGGGCCAGGTCTAATGAAAACATCTGATAATTGGGAGGAATATGCCGGGGAAGGAGGAGAAGTGGGAGGGAAATGGGAGGAATAGGCAGGGAAAGGAGAAGAAGTGGGAGGGAAATGGGAGGAATAGGCTGGGGAAGGAGGAGAAATGGGAGGAATAGGCTGGGGAAGGAGGAGAAGTGGGAGGGTAATGGGAGGAATAGGCTGGGGAAGGAGCAGAAGTGAGCAGAGTTTCAGTAGAAACTCCCCACATCCAGCAAATCAGCCTCTGTCCCAGAGACCTGGTAATACAGTGTCAAAACTGGAGACTCCGGGGCAAATCCAGAGAGTTGTCTGTACAGGAAAAAGAGAAAAAAGTGCAAAAACTACCTGAGAGTAGCATCTGATATAACAGTAGAAAATAGATTAAAAAAATCTACTCACAAGATATAGTCTTGTAAGTATTGCCCATATACACAGCTGAAGCTTCTTCTTTTATAGCTGGAGGAGTTCTCCTCAAACAGTGTCAGTCTGGGGGTGCTTGCACTTGCACTGATCCTCATGACAATCCACTGGCTTCGTGAGCGAAGTATACTAATTTAGTAATAAAACATTCTTATGCGTTGATAGTTTGCTTCCTTCTGTGGAAGCCGGGTCGGGCTTGCTAATCTACTGTGCCTAAGGACCTCCGGTGAGTGACTACATTTGGGGGGTATACTTTATCAGCTATTGCTACAGAATTACTGTTGGATTATCGCAAGGACCAGTGCAAGCACCCCCAGACCGACACTGTTTGAGGAGGACTCCTCCAGCTATAAAAGAAAAAGCTTCAGCTTGGTATATGGGTAATCCTTAAAAAAATATATATCTTGTGAGTAGATTTGTTTATTTATTTTCTACTTTTATATCAGATGCTACTCTCGGGTAGTTTTTGCACTTTTTTCTCTTTTTCCTGTATAGACAACTCTTCGCATTTGTCACGGAGTCTCCGGTTTTGAAACCGTATTACCAGGTCTTCAGGACAGAGGCTGATTCGCTGGATGTGGGGAGTTTCTACTGAAACTCTGCCCACTTCTGCTCCTTCCCCAGCCTATTCCTCCCATTTCCCTCTCACTTCTGCTCCTTCCCCAGCCTATTCCTCCCATTTCCCTCTCACTTCTGCTCCTTCCCCAGCCTATTCCTCCCATTTCCCTCCCACTTCTGCTCCTTCCCCAGCCTATTCCTCCCATTTCCCTCCCACTTCTGCTCCTTCCCCAGCCTATTCCTCCCATTTGCCTCCCACTTCTCCTCCTTCCCCAGCCTATTCCTCCCATTTGCCTCCCACTTCTGCTCCTTCCCCAGCCTATTCCTCCCATTTCCCTCCCACTTCTCCTCCTTCCCCAGCCTATTCCTCCCACTTCTGCTCCTTCCCCAGCCTATTCCTCCCACTTCCCTCCCACTTCTGCTCCTTCCCCAGCCTAGTCCTCCCATTTCCCTCCCACTTCTCCTCCTTCCCCGGCCTATTCCTCCCATTTCCCTCCCACTTCTCCTCCTTCCCCAGCCTATTCCTCCCATTACCATCCCACTTCTCCTCCTTCCCCAGCCTATTCCTCCCATTTCCCTCCCACTTCTCCTCCTTCCTCGTAAATAGACATTTACGGGTGCCGCTGAGGACACTTTTGGAAAGAGCTGCACACCGGAGATAAGAATTGGACTGTGTTCTTATAGTATTTGGACTTTCATGCATCTGTATTTGAACATTCGGTGAGGGTGTCATTTATAGTAGGTGCGCATTGTTACCTATTGTAGTTTTCTCTTGTGACATCCAGAGAGTTCCCAGGTATGTTCATGGGGTTAAAAGCTCCATTTCAAATCAGTGGGAATTTGGGGAACGTCACTGTCCCCTATATTGCAGTTGGTTTGCTACAGAATTACTTATTTTCGCTACATCAACCTTAAGATTGCACATTCATATTATCATCTACCTTTTGCATTAATTATTATTTACTGTTAACCCTTTGAGTGCCAGAGGTGTATCCAACGCATTACAATTCAATGCGTTGGATACCTCTCTGGCAGTCAAATGGTTAATTATATTTGCAGTTATAACATCCCAGTTGTAAATCTCAGCACTGTGTGTTGGCACATTATGACTGATTAAATAGTGGTGTCCACTTACTCGTGTATTGTCTTCAATTTCCATGGAGGCTTGAAGTTTTCCATTCACGCTAAACACACAGAAAAGGCCCTTTTCGTAGTACACAACACAGTGCCCCTCTCTGGAAACCTGGATAAGTTTTGGTTGCAAGCAGTTTTTTGCAGCCTCCAGAGTCCTCAAAAGATCTCCATTCATAGAATGTATCAGGCACGGTCCTTCTGAAATGTAGAGATGTGGAAAACTGCTCACAGACTTGTCAAGGGGTGGGTTATAACTCAGCAGCTGGCAGAGGATGATGGGAGATGTAGACCACACACAGCTGGAGGGCCTCAAATTGCCCATCTCTGGACTAGCCATAGCCACCTCAGATGGTGTCCATTCCCAGAATTCTATATAAAGTTGGTTGGGTGGACTGAGGCTCTCCCGCTGCTATTTAGCTACAACTCCCATCATCCTCTGCCAGCTAATGATGAGAGCTGTATGCCAACAGTAGTTCACAAGTAATATTGTGTCTACCTTTGCCCATCTCCCTGTTTACAAAACCAAGCACAAGTAATAAAAAACACCCCTCTTTGTCCATATGCACTAATACAAATGTGGAGCAATTCTGGGACAAACAACAATTCACAAATGTAAAAGGGGATTTTAACTCCATGAATGATAGATTGTTTTTTCCACAAATTGCTTTATAGTGCATTGGAAACCTATAATTTTAGGAGTTATAATCCACATTTAAATTAAAGGAACTTTGTTATCTCCCCAAGTTGCCCTTGGCTTTGCACAGAAACATATAGCCCTCTGTGATCATAACCCGCTGAGTGCCAGAGAAGTACGCAACACATTGTTCTGCATACCCCTCTGGAACTCAAAGGGTTACTTCACAGCATAGCCTGACATGTACTTCTACCCTTGACAGTGCAGGTTTAAGAAATACTACTTTACATTACTAGAAAATCTGACAATGACTCTACATTCTAGGAAATCTGACATTTGCTTAAAGATATTTAATGCTTATTTGCTTCCACATCCCTTTGTGACATCCCTGCATGTAAATAACACAAAGTTCTAACCAACAGAGGTAAACTGAGATCTATTTCTGATTCCATTCAAGATGAGCCTTAGCAGCCATTATCTAATACGTTGCAAGATCATTGCACCTTATTTTGAATTTTCATATTCTGCAAGTACATGATATATGAAGTCAAATGGCCTTCATTTTTATTATTATTTTTTCCATCTTAACATCTAAAGTTCTGTTTTCAGAGACCTTTCCAGTCAGGGTCTGTGAAAACACAGATATTCATACAATGGTGCAGTGTACCGGCAACACTCATTTCTCTATATGCTGGGAAGGTGGGATTTTCTGATTTTTTTTTTCACATTGTTGCACTTTCTTTTGAAGACCCACAGAAAAAGCTTTCATATCTAAAAAAAAAAGTGCATAAAAAATAAAGAAAAATAAGGTAGAACTGTCCCTTTAACATGGGACTTAGTGCACATTATCATATAGTTGAACACTGGGGGCAATTTCTGAAACATCAGTTTATGGGCAGTTCTTCCACTAATGGTAAGGAGCTACGTTAAATAAATTACTTTACATCACTAACCTCCCGACCCCATAGCTGTCACTGGAATTAAGTATTTGTATTGTGAATTTAATTAATATCTACAGACATGGGCAAGCAGTTTTTCCTGGAACTTGGTGGTCATTTTCTTGTAGTCAAGCACAGGTGCCACTTTCAGTCATAGCAGTCAATGGTATACCCGACAACAAATCCAGATTTCCTGGGACAGTCCCTGATTTTGTCTCTGTCTGTCCCTGGATCCAGCTGTGCCTGTTTTTAGCTCTGGATTTAAAATGTAATGTCAATCCCATGTCATTAAAAGGTTAACAGTATATATCTTCCCCTCCT
Organism: Rhinophrynus dorsalis; assembly: GCA_037306005.1. NCBI lineage: Eukaryota > Metazoa > Chordata > Amphibia > Anura > Rhinophrynidae > Rhinophrynus > Rhinophrynus dorsalis. Next base: position 155,487,677 of record CM074718.1, on the reverse strand, counting down.
GTTATTACTGTTGATGTATATAATTTCATGTGACATTTAGGTTTGGATAGTATCTGTTCTTTTGTAGATGTGCATTTTTAAGTCTGTTGTACAAGGTGTTCTGCTGGTATGCAACTCCATAGTAATACGTATGAGTAGTGATGCTCTGTAATGTGACTATAGGTAAATATTATCCCTGGATTTTTTTATTTTTTTTTTATTTTTTTTAATGCTGGAAAGTATGCAGTGGTCAGTTCTTCATATAGGGTTTTGAACTATGTTATCTGCATACAGACAAAAGTGACATCAACTAACAAAATAAATCTCTCTTGAAGTATTCAATAGTCTTTTGGTAAAGGCCCCTTTCACACAAGCAACACAGAGGCAGTGATGCTACATTATGTCACCTGTGGTGTAAGGTAACATGCTGGACTTTGGTGCCTTTGACAAGGGAGACTACTGACTGCATTGACACACCAAAGTCCGCATGCTGCAACTTTACATATGCAAGATGGCCTATGGTGCCACCAGCAGACCTTGTACATGATCACTGATGCTCATTCTAACTTCCAATGAACAGCTGACCTAAATGGATTCCAGTCAGTAATACTTGCTGGTGCTCTTGTAGTCCTGCTGGCAGACACACAGGTGAGTGAAACGAAAGTAACATAACTGCAGGGGACTGCAACAGTTCGTGTGTGTGCGTGTGTAAGAGGCCACAAGCAGTACTCCCTAACATGAGCAGCCCAATTCTAAAGGAGCTGAAAACGCGTAGGGCTGCACTGAAATAACAGATGCACCATGCACCCCTGCCCATTTTAATTACACTTTCAGTGCTTCATTGCTTACCTCTGTGGTTCCCACTGGTAGGCAGCTTTTAATGAAAACACCCTTTCCCCCACATACTTTGCTATGTCCAGAAAATGGTAATGGACACTATGAGTCTCCTGTTAATGAAAGTAGACATAACTCTTGCCGGCGTGATGCCGGTAACCCAAACTTTGCCCACTGCAATACCAACACGTTCCGTGTACCCATGAGCCTCTAATCACAGGGCTGACTTCAGCGAGGCATTATAAAATCTCTAAATGGATCCTTGTGAAATGTATTGCCTCAGTGTTGCTGCTCAAACTATTTATGCAACATGCTGCAACTTTGATGCACACGTGCATTGAGCACATCCAGGTCTCAGCATGCTAGAGCAGTGCACACTTTTTCATAAATGAAATACGTTTGCAACCTCCAATGAGTGGCTGATCCATGAAAGCACTGGCCAATATCCATGTGGGCAAGCCTTGTGATACGATTGGTGAGGGAAAAAGGGATACTAGAGATAAGCAAGTAAGGGTGGCTTGGGACGTGTTGAATGGAGAGCAGCCTTTGAGGACATACATTCTATCTGCTTTATATGGGGAGGGGGGTAGCAAATAAGTTCCAGTGGGTATAGTTTGGGGCACAGGAGTTTGGATAGCAGGAGTCCTGTCCATGTCCAAAACTGTAACCTCTTAAACCAAGGTGTTAGGTCTAAATTCATAGTGGCCATTAGGTTTTCATCACCATAAAAAGTTAATTGCGAGGTATTATTAGGAATTGTTAGTTCTTCTTTAACCCCTTGAGGACCAGGGGGAATGCAACACCTTGCATTGCAGTGTATTGAACACTTCTATGGTCTTCAAGGGGTTAATGAAAGCTGAAAATATGCAAACTTTTATTTGGGGAACTGGGTCACTTTAAGAGACATATTTTAGGTTAGTAAGGAAACTGTGGCTAGCACTTTAGCTTGGCATTTTAATTAGATGGATATTTACCTTTGGAACCACTTATCACCAAGCCAAGTTCCGCACACACACAAGCGCAGGTAATCTCACAGTCGTGGCCAGTCAGAATTGCGCGAGGAGTAGCAAACTCTGCTGTAATTAAAAAAAAAATAATCTAATTTTAATAATTGAAAAAGCTGGATTATCTTTTAACAGTAGTAAGCAAAAGCAGATTAACCCCTTGGATAACAGATTTATCCAGCATCCAAGGAGTTAAAATAAGATATTATTAGAGCATGAAATACATGTTATCTGTTTCATTGAGCAGATCTCAATATCATCTGAGTTTGTGGATGAGTGTATTCAAATGACAGATTGTGTAAGTTATTGTCCTGTCTTGTCACAAAGGGCTATATTTTTATATATATATATATATATATATATATATATATATATATATATATATATATATATATATATATAGGCAAAGCTGATCATTTCTGGAAAAGACAGCTGCTACATAGGGGACAACAATCCTCCAAATACCCATTGATTGAAATGGGGGTTTAACCCCTTGAACTCTACAGGTCTCCATCCTCTCTAACAATCAAGCCGTTCAAATCCACATTTAAATCAATGAGAATTGTTTTATTTCTCCACTAACATTCACTGGCTTGCCCCAGAATTGCTCCAGTTTGCTTTTATACATATGGCACCATGAGTATGCCTGCATCTTATGAACAAAGCTAGTCCTATATCCTCATGAGGGCTGCAGAGTGCCTTAACCCTTTAAGGACCATAGGTGTGAGCAACACAGTATTAAAATGGTTAAACAAGTGAGAACCTATTATATATACTTATAAATCACCAACATATTCCATAGTGCTGGGTGTTACTCAAGCGGCAATATTGATGGGAAGGTTTTTGTATTTTGTCTTTAGTTTCAGACATCTTGATAACACTACCCGTATGCACAAAAGTACCCGGGAGAAAGGCTGTAGCACACCATTTGCAGCATAAGTTGAAAAATGTACATTGATTTAAATGGCGGCTTTAATCTCTTGAATGTTAGCGAGGTCTCCAACGGAAAGGTATTCAAAGCATTGCTTTGCAATGCATTCGATACCTCTCTGGCACTCAGAGGTTTAAAAGCCTCATTTAAATCAATGGGAATTTGGGAAATGTTTATTACTCCCCTCTGTTACAGTTGTTTTGTCCCAGAATTACTCCAGTGTCCTTTTATACTTAACCCTTTGAGTGCCAGAGGGGCATGCAATGCATTAGGGTTAAGACCTTATGGTGTCCTGTAACCAAGGCTCATGTCTGCCTCCAGGGACACGATTAAGAGAACTAAAGATTCATTTTGGGTGACAAATCCACACAGAAATGATAATTGGTCATTAGGATATTCTGTTCAGATTCAGATACATTTTACTGTATTAGGGGATGTCAGAGTTTCTTTAAATTATCTTTAGTCTAGTGTTTTAATACTATCTACTTAAAGAGGACACATTGATTCATAGGTAATATGGATTCTATTTACACTCATGTTTACAGATCACGTCCTTCTTGAAGTCACTATGAAACTCTTCCGAGTAATTAGGGTGGAAGAGAAAGAAAAAAAGGGACTATAATCAGTGAAAGAGGCAACCCAGTCGCCATAGACAGACAGCTCACAACTGCCATAATGTTTAGCACATGGGGCTCTCTTTTCATGTACTAAAACCTGTGAGGGGGAAAGAGGGGGAAGGGATGTCGTCTTGTTTTAAAAAAATTATTCTGTCGGCATGTGAATAGTTTGAGCAAGATCAAGAGGTTCTTTATCTTGACCCTACCTACAAATGTGCGACAGTATAATTGAAAGAGACATCTCTCTGTTGCAAGTAGAGTGGAAAGAACGCAGACTATCGCATTATAAAACTAAATAAATAAATAAAAAAGGGAAAGGCTTTTGTTCTAAAATTGTCAGTGGCTGCAGAGGCCCATACAGAAGTCTCCTAAAGCCTCTGTTCAAGGAGGACAGAAGTACCAATCATATTAGAGTTATGCCCACTGAAGAATAGAATTTCACTCCTCCTTTCAGTGAAATAAAAACATAATACATACATTATACATATCATTTTTATTGATATCAACCCTTTGAGTGACAGAAAGGTATGCAACACACTGTGCTGCATAACCCACTTGCACTCATATGGTTAAAGGAGAAATAATACCCAGTAATAACTTCCCTTGCTATGGCCAGGAAATCCTAATTACCCCTATTAATTTTGCCCTTGTGCCTTTATTCAAGACATAATATCTTTATTCATTTCTGCATTGATGTCATGGATGTAGGCAGGACAGATTCTGACAGACTTTTCTTAACTGTAGCAGGCAGAGAGATCTTAGTGTATAGACTAGAAATGTATACACAGAATAACATATGAATGGAGAAGAGATCCCACTGGAGAAGTTATCTCCTATTTATCATAGCCCCCAATGTGCTGGAGATCTCCCTAGCAACCAAGGGGTTTACATTTTTTTAGGTTAAGGGTATTTTCTGTGGTAGGGAATAGTGGGTGGGACTGTGGGCAGTGTCAAGTGAATAGTGGGGTGTGGCCATGGAGAAGGCTAAGGGCACCTGGAGTGTAAATCCAACCCTGCTCTATTGCTAACAGTTTACTTCACCTCCAACTTTGCGTGCCAGAGGGGTGTCCAATGTATTATGAAGCAATAACTTACACATCCCTGTGGTACACAAAATGTTAAAGTGTAAATAAATTGCTTTCGTCTTTATAGACTCAGAATATGTAATGTACATTGAATATACATTTTTTCTTTATAACTTATGTCACTGAAAGTGAGCTCCCTCCATCGTTATTACCAGAGAGCTCTGCCCATGACAATGAAAGCAGGGTTAATGGTAAGATGTAATATCTCTGTAGCAGAAAAAACTAGAGGGAGTGAGGTATGGAGATATATTACTGCCACTAATTAAAAAAAAAAAAAAAAAAAAAAAGCATACAGAGCACGGCATTCAGTATGTGGAATATAACAGAATGGATTGGAGGCAGAGACCTTCATAGCTCCCCCTCTCCAGTCTTTTCTGCTGTAGGAATAGTGTTACAGTATAACACTAGCCCTGTTTTCATTGTACCAGTCAGCTCTCTGGAAACAGTGACCCCAGAAGCTCACTATCAGGGACACACAACCTGTCCAAAGTTGCAAGTCGGCACCAGAGGTTAAGGTGGCAGACAGCCCCCATATTCTCCCTTTCTGTACTAGATGATGGCCTCCATTCTAATGAAAGGGAACAAAGAAGGAGTGCGTTTACTGCTTGGTGGGGGTGGCCCAGGTGTAAGGTGGTGAGAAAGTGGGAGGGGTTAAGAGTGTTTGTTAGGTAAATCAGAAAGAATCTTGTTTTTGTTAATTTTTTTTCTATTACCATACCAATAGTTCTCAACTAGGATGCAGAGGAACTCTGGGCACCAGCTTATGATGCTAAACATCTTCTGTGAATTATTTGATAAAATGTCAATGTTAATTTGTAAATGCATATTTATGGAAATTGTTATGTCATTATATATGTGAAACCCAAGACTATCAATATATTTTGTACAGTTAATTTCATAGTCTTGACAAATGATCTATTAAATGTTAGAGGGATGCCTTGAAAATCCAAGACTGGGTGTGAGGGGTATCTTGAGGGAAAAAAAAATGTTTTGAATTGTGAACCACTATATTATACCCATAGAAGAAAATGTGTGTGATCTCATTTAGTCTGCCAGGTTATCATGTATGCATCATAAATAATAACTGGTTGGCTAAACCATAATTATTTTAATACAGAATACATAAATCAGTACACATGGTATCCTCATTTAGATTACTACATTTTGTGTCACCTCAAAGTAACATTTTTTTTTCACGTGTCTAATGTTGCAAGGTAGTTGTTACTGTTTCCTTAATCAAGATACAGTAGTGTGATAGCATTTGAACATCCATGTTTAATTTGTTGTCACATAATGGAAAAGCTTGGATGTCCTGATACAGTGTATAACAAGGAAAATAAGGCAAGTCTGTTGAGCTGCTCTTTAAGAGCCTTAGGGTCAGATTTTGCAATCTTAAGGGGTGCAATTTTGCAACAAACCAAGCGCACAAGGATTTAAATGGACATTTTAAACTCCTTGAATGCTAAAGAGGTCACCAACGCATTGCTTCACTGAGTTAAGGACCTCACTACCATTCATGTGTTGCATACCTCTCTGGCACTCAAAGGGTTTTTATTCCCAGCTATGGTGCAGAAGGTTTGCTCCAGAATTGCACCTCTATACCGTGATGAATATGGCCCTTAATGCACCAACAAATACTGAAGTGCAATACAATGCGGAGCCAAAATAAATACATTACAACAGCAAAGTTTTGTACAAAAGCTTTTGGCTTTCAAAGGCATATGTAATCTATTAATCCCTGACACTGATTTATACAGGGCCTATCCATCAGCATGAAGCAGAGGCAGTGTAACATTTATAGGTCATCTTCTCTGTTGGAAAAAACACATAACATATGTACATGAAAAAAATTAGACAAATCAACATAAATAGATTGAGAAAAAAAAAAAAAGACTAAAATGGAGCTTGCGGCTTGAAACAGTAAACAATGTTTGGTTTATGGCCCTCCCTTAACTCTTTGAGTGCCAGAGGGGTATGTAACGCATTGCAAATCAATGGATTCCGTACCCCTCTGGCACTCAAAGAGTTAACACCCAGAGGACTAGAGAAGCCTGAATGAGACTTCTCTAAACTTCAAGCCATAACAAAGCATCATTAAAAATCTCACGCTCATAAAATAATACTTGCTTACAGCTCATTTTAGCCTTCTTATGGTCAAATAATGTTCATATTAAGGGGAACACTGAAGTGTCAATAACCTTTCTATACAGTTGCACACAGGAAATAAAGAGGTGAGAGCCAGAGTGTGGCCCACAAATCATACATTCATACAGCAGAAAAAACAGTTTAGATCAATCAATATATGCCTACTACAATATAAACAGGGTTCAAAATTTCCACTCGCCACTAGCCAATGGAGAGTGAAAACTTAGCCCTGGCGAGTAGAAATTCAGCCCTGGTGGGTATGTTTTGGCTTGCAGTGGCGAGTAACTTTTCAGGTCTGGCTAGTAGCAAAGAACTTAAAATTATAAGCCCTGATATAAAGTTTAGAATACATACATTTAATGGGATAGACTTTGCAGTGCCAAAGTATTAGAGAGTAACTGATTGCAATCTCTCTAAATTCTTACCATTTTTGAGGTATATTTTATTTCTCCACCTCCTATGAAGTCACGTCATTCTCATGAGAAGGTGCTGACAGTGTCTATCGCTGACACTGCTGACACGGAGAGTGATATTCCTCTCCACTGCAGCTAATTTCAGGCATTCTTAACATAAACTGTGTTGTGACAGGAACAGTTGCAGCAAAGTTTGTGTTTAACATACTGAAGACAGTTCAAATGGAGGGAAATGTAATTTCCTGCCAAAGCAGGGAAGTCATCGATACAGAAGGGAGTCGGGGAAGAGTTATAGAACAGCTGCACCTCAAAAATGGCACAGGTTTAGAGAGTGTAATTGATATCAATCACTATAAAACATTGCCATGCAGTTTAAAATAAAAATGTTACCATTACTAACTCCTTTTTAGTGTTCAGTGGTTATCAATAACGGAAACATATAGAGGGTCATGTATTGTATGGCGATAAGATGGTGTCAGTGCTATTTATGGAGGAGCAATTTTTGGGGCAGCTGTACACATAATATAATGATGCAGATGAATGAAAAAAAATGGAAGGAACCATTATTTAGGATTTTGTTAAATATTATTATTCTTTATTTATATACTGCCAACTAATTCCGCAGTGCGGTACAATTAGGCATCTGTGCTAACAGTAAGTCATCAAGCTCAACAGCATCTAACCTGAGACAATGGCAAGCTCTGTGCCATGGGCGGTCGCCTCTCCACAAGGCCCAGCCTGCCTCCCTATATCCACATTTTTTACATTGAAAGAAAATCCTACATTAAATCAAAGCTGAGCAAGAGACACCTCTGCATTAAACAAACATATAAGTTATTTGTACATCTACTGTAAAAGAAATATTTGGCACATTTTGTATAAAAACCCAGCTTTTCATACCAGAATTTCATATCATAAAACACTGAGCGCCACACTGAGCTACAATAAAGTAATGCCTCTCACCATAAACACTCCAGGAGAAATCAAGCCACGTTAAGCACAAAAACCTGTAATTCAACATTGTAATTAAATGTGTATATGACTTCATAAATTTCTCAGCCCAAATATTATTTATCCAGAAAAAGACTGACGTTATAAACTCCTAGGAGAGCTGAACCTCAGGTGAAATAAAGCATTACATTGTATGACAGTTTACAGAAAAGGCCAAACATATGCTTTCACTCATTAACTTCTTCAGGGCCGATCCACAAAGCACTGGCTTTTGTGGCAGACCTGCCATTTTATTTCCTCTAACGGATGATGACTGAAACATTATCCTATATAATAAAAGGCCAGAAAGTTTGTCACGATGCAGTCATGCGCAGTAGAGACTGCCGGCGTTTGACCAGTCTCTACTCCGCATGATTGCATTGCGTGAGTGAGGCAGCGCAATCGCGTGGAGCAGTTAAGTAACGGCAGTACGCAGAGCAGGTCTGGGTAATGTTAACCCGTTGCAATGCATTGTGTACCCCTCTGGCACTCAAAGGGTTAAGAGGCTGGTCCTGCTTTGTGTACTGTTGTTACCTCACTGCTCCACGGCCTGTGCACACGGGTTTTTACACTAGTTGTGTATGAACAAATAAATGACTGCTAGTAAGCATTCTAAATTCATTCACCATCACCTTGATGTTTAATAGGAAAAAAAATGCATTACACAAAGCTGAAACATAACTAGAGGGACATGAATCAAGTGGTGTCAGCACTGATTTAGCTTAAGTATAAAAGGCAAAATTAAAGCAGTTCTGAGGCAAAAAAAACTGTACCACAAAGCAAAAAATATCTAAAAAAATCGCCATTGATTTCAGCTTCTTAAATGGCATGGCATGCCATGGACAGCATCCATAATAAAAATGCAAGTTTGAGCTGTAAATAATTTTTGAATGAAATGTGTTTTATTCAGCAGGTAAGCCTTAATAATATATATAAGAATCTTACATATCATGTGAATCTTTCCCTTTAAATTGCATCAAGAAATGGAACATTTTACATATTAAATCTGAATGTGGTAATATGCTGTCATGGTAATGTTTACATATAACCCTATCCTTTTGGTAACACGCTCTCACATAAAAGCAACTTTTTTATGGCATTTGTGTTCCTTAGCATTTGTGACCATGACCTATTAATAAAAGAGGACAGAAAAAGTACAAAAAAATAAAGTTGTAGTTCATATGGTGACTAGTTGAACAGCATTCATCACAACCAATTCATTCTTCAAGGCACTGCACACATCTGAGACCCTTACAGGGTTAAAGGAAAAGTAACCTGAACACTAGTTGGTGCTGTTGCTAACAGTTTGAATTAAAAAATGAAATAAAGTTTCAGTTGTATAATTTTCCAATATTGAATTTAGAAAATTAAAGTTTCAGCTATAATAATTTTTCAATAAAAAATATCCCAGCATTGGGAGTAGATTTGTATTAATCAGCATGTAAAGTCCTGAAACACATACTTCATTTTTTTTTATATTTTATTTCGTAAAAAGCTTACTGTTCCTTAAAGCAGCATGACAAAACAGTGGATACCATAAGAAAATGTGTTTTACATCTAATGCAATATGAGCATCCTATGCATGAGGTTCACTAACACATTCTGAAAGCTGGTATGATCCATATCAAGGAAAGTCTTTAGATAAAAAAGTGTGACATTTTGAAGGGTTTTAGGGGATGGTTTTCTCAATGGTAAAGATCTATTTAAGAGCTGATTGTAAAGCAGAACAGATCTCCTTAAAAGATTTGGCGCTGCTCTTGCTTCAGAAGATTGTCATGGTTTTTCTAGAAGGCGTGGGGAACATTTCATCTTGCTGCTGGTTTAAGGGGCACCACTTAAAAACATTTCTAAACTGTGCTAGGAAAATCAGGCTTAAAAAAAATTCTAGCCAAGTGACTTCAAAGGGAAAGAGGGTCTTTGTCCCTTAAACAGGTTTATGAGCACTGGTGCAAATCCCAAGGGAGGGACTGAAAAGACTGTTCTCTGCATCTTTATGGACATCTTTAAGGAAGACGAACAAGTCAAATGAGATTAAAGATCATCCGAATTCAGGCACTAATAGCACAAAACACATGGCTGCTTTGCAGGCTTGTGAATTCTAGGCAGGTTATGGAAGATATTTAAAGAAGGAAAGTTTTATTATAAATGTATGTAAGTAATGTTTTAACATAGAGATAGTCAGACATCCAGCTGTTGGGACTACAGCTGGAGTTGTAGACCCCACCAGCTATAGGTCTGGACATTGCCTACCCCTGCTTTAACACCTTAAATACTATAGAAGTATCACACCACCTTACTTTGTAGAATGCTAGAGACTTTTGTACCATTCAAGTGGTTGAAGGTTTCTTTAGAAGTGAAATTTGTTGCCATGAAGGAAAGGTTTGTCATTTTGTACTGGTACGTTTCAAACCTTACAGGAGAAATAGGGCCTTGTATATAGCTCTAATATGGAGTATTCTCTGGCAAATGAACTGCACCACTGGGGAGAAAATCATTCCCAAGAAGGTCAGTGATTTAGATGGGGCTTTGCATTGGGTACCTCTCTGGCACTCAATGGGTTAACCACTTGAATGTTAGAGGGCTTCAAAGAATTGCAACGCAGTGCGCTAGAGAACTCTCAAGCATTCAAGGGGTTAAAAGCCCGCTGAGTTCAATGGGAATTTTACGTTGTCCCCTAGAGTACAGATTGATTGCTTCATAATTGCTCCAGTTTGCGTTTACACATAAGGGTCATAGCTTTTGTTACATGGACATTTATAGGGATTTTCCTGCTGAGAAATCCAACGTAATCCTGCTGCTATGAGATTCTTCAATCAGACTATTACTGTTTAAACTTTTTTTAACCCCTTAAGGACCAGAGGGGTGTCACATTCCCTCTGGTGCTTAACAGGTTAATAAAACTGTTAGTAACAGAGCGAACTGGGGTCCACACACACATTCTATTGCGTTATATGAAAGAGCTTTAACTTAGGCCACGTAACATCATAGAAGTTACTGTAACAGCTCAGTTTCGTATTCAGGTCTTCTAATAACTTGGAATAAAGCATCTAAGTACATTTGTGTAATGGAGTAGGAAATACCCTTAAATAATCTTTTTTTTTTCCATTATAAAACTGCATTGTTCCTTTAAGGCATGCAAAGGTAACAGCACTAATTGTCAAAACTTTCCTCCCAATAGGCAATTGCTTAGAGCTTCAAGGGGTTGCCTTAATTGTGCTGGCCACACCCACATTCTGAATTGTGGCCGCGACCAGAGCAATCTCAATGTCCCTGTTTTATATCCCATTACAAGCTGTTATTTAACCCTTTGGATGCTAGAGAGATCTCCAACTCATTGCTACATTGATTTGGAGATCTCTTTAGCAACCAAGGGGTTAAAGCTTTTTTTTTGTGGCTTTGATTGTTATAGGCCAAGAGTATTTTCTGTACCAGGAAACAGTGAATGGGTCTGGGGGTGGGATCATGTGAGAAGTGGGGCTGTGCTTATGGGTGGAGCTAAGGGCGCCTAGAGTGTCTTGCCTATGGGCATGTTGGTAGCAAATCCAGCCCTGCTAACAGCATTATGATTATCCATATATGATTTAACACAGGCAGCTGGGCCAGGCATTTCACAAATGCCATGGCGTGGCCTGCTGCCTGTAAATTCTATATCAATGCCATGTTAGATGACTGGCCAGAGCTGCAGTAAAGGAGCTTGGTCTGGGGTAATCTCATGCTGCCTCTGGATTGGCTGTCAGGAGACACAGAATGCATTTCCACTAGCAAAACAAGAGGCAGCATTAGGGTAAGCCTGCCCCAGCTCCTTTACTGCAGTTATGGCCAGTAACCTTGCGTGGCTTTGAAGTAGACTATACAAACAGTAGGTTGGTCCATGATATTATGAAAGTCCCAACCTGGCTGCTTGTGTTAAATGATATTTCAAGATAAGAAAGTTTATAATCCTATCCATGAAACCTCTGTGGGTAACTAATAACCCTCATTTAATTACTGTAAAACCTGCTGAGCTTCTCACATTATCTCTGGAAATTCTATTAAAAAAGAATCCAGTACTGTGTCTCATACCTGTCTCATGCTTCGAGGTCAGTTTCTAGCATTACAAAATGAATGTCTGTTTATACCTTCTGGCCCTTAAACTTTTACATGGTTAAGTTTTATTTAACTCTTTGAGTGACAGGGGGTATGCAATGCATTGCGTTTCATACCCCTCTGGCACAGAAAAGGGTTAAGAACTAAATTCCAAGTTTTAACCAAAATACTTTTTTCCCCTAAATATTTCATTCAAAACTGGTGCATCTTATATTCAGATATGCCTTATACTGCAAACAAATACAATACACCAGCTGGTCCTTAACCCTTTGAGTGCCAGAGGGGTACTGAACGCATTGTTTTGCAATAAACAATGCGTTCCGTACCCCTCTGCCACTCAAAGGGTTAAAGGGATAAATATATGTATTTAATCAATTAAAGTCGTGACACAGCTAGACCAGTCTCTGAAGATGGCCCATGCTAAAACATAGGTTTAAAAATAGCACAAAGTATGTGTATATAATCCATCTTTAACCCTTTGCGAGGGGTGGCACTCAAAAGGTTAAATACACACAAACTCATTAGTCGTTCCTCATTTTAAGGTATCCATAAACCTTTTCCTAGAAGTCCAGGAAATTCTGGTACAAGGCAGATAGTTGTATATATGCTTTGTAATACCTTGCATACCCCTCTGGCACTCAAAGGGATTTATTACACGAGTATGTGTAAATATGTAACCCTTTACTGAAAGCTATCCAGGACACACTTGAAAACAAGAGAAATCTCAATGTATTCTTCCTGGTAAAACACTTTTTAAATAAAGATGTGTCTTGTATATGTTGTGTACACTAAGGGCCCTCTGTGCAAAGAAATGGTGGAGCAATTATGTGGTAAACCAACTGCACCACTGGGGAGAAATACAAGCTCCTAAAATATCCATGGTTATAGATGAGACTTTTAACTCCTTAACTGCTGCAGTGGTTTTCAACAAATTGTGAAGCAAAGCAGTGGAGCCCTCTGTAGATCATTCAAGGGGTTAAATCTGTCTGAATGCCAGAAACGTATACAATGAAAGTGTTGGATACGTCTGTGGCACCCAAAGGGTTTTAAAAGCCTCAATTTAATCAATGGGAATGTTTATTTTCTACTTATGGAGAAGTCGATTTGCCCCAGAGTTAGCCCATTCTTTCTTTGTGCATAAGGCCCTGAATGTAAAATGAGTTTTGAAAATGCAAATAGTAGTCAGAGCTAGTCCCAGTCTATAGGAGTATATAAATATTGTGCAATTCGATCAATTTTACATTTTATATCAAATTGTAAATTTATTTTTTAAAATGATGTTTTAGCAACAACCCTACCATACGTCCACGAAAAAGGCAAGATATGTAACAAATAACAGTCACTTGTATTTTACCATTAAATTCTGAAAAGTGGTTACTGCTGAATATTTAAGATTTGAATTTATTTTCAAATTCCTGTGTCCAGATGAATGTACCTTTAAAAGGAGGGGAGGAATTCTAACCGGCCATTCCATTTCTAACAAGTGCTAGTTAGGAATGTGAGGACATTTTCATAGCATAAATCTGAAGTGGCGTTTTTATGGACTGAGAGCATATCTTTGTAGTAATGACATCAAACCATGATCTATATCCCTGTAATGTGAATAATTACAGCAAAAATTCTGTTTCCTGAAAGCATAAGGTATGTAGAAAAGCCCAGCCATTGCTGGACTGGCTAACTTTTAGAAAGAAGTTATTGTGCAAGAGATTAAAATAAATAAATAGTAAATGACAAATATTTTATAGTATCCATGCTGAGGCAGTTATTAATATCTGCATATAAAAATTAATTGGTAATAAAAACAAACAAAAGTAACACTCATTTAAACCTCTGAGTGCCAGAGGGGTACACAACGCACTGCAAAGAGGTATTTAACAGACTGGCTCTGTAATCAATTTAAGAATATAAAATTATGTATAAAAAAAGATTTTCTAAAGATACAGAATCATGCACCAATTATGTATCATGTCATACCTCTCAAGCATCCATCTTTAGTAGGGACAGTCTCTTTTGGAGACCCAAATCCCTCTGCCATTCCTTCCCACCTTGGTGTCCCTCTTTTTAGGACATCAGACTGTGTGGTGTGTATATAAGTGTACCACATTTCTCCACAGCAACTCACATTAAAGCGAAACTACCACCGCTAAACAACTTGAGGTCTAATAATTCCCCATCTGGCGACTAGCTGCTCAGTAGCACTAGTCACCAGAATTATTGCCTAATTCAATAGAATTCTCCATTCTTCCTGGGCTGACAGGCAGTAGGGAGCACAGACATGTTTCAATAGTGATGTCTGCTCGCCTGCACTGTCAGTCCCAGCCAGCTCTAGGAGGCACTGCTAGGAGCCGTCTGGCTCCAAAAGGGACTGACAGCGCAGGAGGGCAGACGTCACTACTGAAACATGTCTGCGCTCCATCCTGCCTGTCAGCCTGGGAAGAATAGAGAATTGTATTGAATAAAGTAATAATTCTGGTGACAAGCGCTACTGAGCATCTAGTCGCCAGATGGGGAATTATTATACCTCAAGTTGCTTAGCGGTGGTAGTTTTGCTTTAATGTGAGTTGCTGTGGAGAAATGTGGTACACTTATATACACACCACTGGGGTTGTTTAGCGGTGGTAGTTCCACTTTAATGTTTGTTTACAATTTAGAATGTGTGTTTATAATTTATTCTGTATAAATACAATACTTAGGTATTGTTCTAAATATTTTTTTCAGACATACAAAGAAGTGTCAGCAGGTTATAAAATAATTTACAAATTCTCAATAATGCCTGACCATCAGCCACGCCCCCAGCAACACCACCAAAAAACACAAGTGTCCATCTTTGGCCATTTGGAATGATGGGAGGTATGTGCAGCATATAAAAGAGGATTTTAGTCTTACCTGTTGAATCCTTTTCTCTTAGTCCATACAGGTTACTGGTAACTTTGGGAAGATGATCCACCCCTTTAATTAGGAAGGAACAATTCTAGAACTGTACGCAGAGCCACCAGGGCTCAAAAGTGAAGGAAGCACCAAGAACCGAAGAAGATCCTAGACAGGCAAGACTGCCTCCAGGATCATCCTCCCGAAGCTGGCATCAACCGATGTCAGCACATCAACACGATATTGCTTCGAAAAGGTGTGCAAAGACGACCAAGTGGCAGCCTTGCACAACTGATCAGCGGAGGTCTGATTCTTATAAGCCGAAGAAGCCCCAATAGATCTAGTAGAATGAGCCATGACCCGAAAGGGAACAGGCTTCTTCCTGAGCTCGTAAGCCTTACGAATAGTGGACTTGATCCAGGACACAATAGTCACTTTGGATGCAGGTCTTCCTGCCCTAGGACCCTCAGGAATGTAGAAGAGCACGTCAGATTGCCTGAAAGACTCATAGTGATGGACATAAAACTTGAGACAACGCACCACATCTAACAGGTGGAGATACCTCTCCTTGTCAGAGGTAGAGTCAGGGCAGAAAGAAGGCACCACAATCTCCTGATTGATGTGGAACGCCGAAACCACCTCTGGAAGAAACTTCTGAGAAGTGCAAAGGACCGCCTTGTTCTTGTGAAACACCAAAAAATGTGGTTTACAGGACAGAGTGTGTAACTTCACAACACTGTGAACGGACATGATCGCCAGGAGAAAGGCCATTTTCCACGTCAACAGGCGTAGGGGAATAGTAGCCAAGTGACGGTGCTGAAGAACGCCCAAAACCAAGTTAAGATCCCACGGAGGAGCGGGATTCTTAAAGACAGGACGAGTATGAGTAATGCCCTGAAAGAAAACCTTGACATCAGGAAGAATGGCAATGCACCTCTAAAAGAAAACAGATAGAGCAGAAGTCCGAAACTTAGGGGAACTCAAACTGAGGCCCTTATCCACACCGTCCTGCAAAAATGCCAGGACCATAGGCAGATCAAATTCCTGAGACAGGTCCCTGTGAGCACACCAAGATAGAAAGGTCGACCAGACACAATGGCAGGCCTTAGAAGAAACAGGTTTGCGGGCACTGAGCATAGTAGCCACCACACCAGAGGAAAACCCTTTCTTTTTCAATATTGAGGATTCAATTTCAAAGCCGTCAAAGCTAGCCGATGAACATCCTCCTTCCACAGGTAACCCTGTAGAAAAAGAACTGGACGGCAAGGGAGCCGGAATGGCTCCGCCACTGACAGATCCAGAAGCTCTAGAAACCAAGCCTGTTGAGGCCAATACGGAGCAATCAGAATGACAGGACAGCGATCCAGTCTCAATTTCCGCAACACCCTGTGCAACGTGGGGAGGGGAGCAAAGATGTAAGCCAGAGGAAAAAAACAAGGAATGGACATGGCTTCCACCACTATAGCTAGAGAATCCCTCCAGTGAGAGCAGAACCTCAGAACCTTCCTGTTGTGTCTTGTCGCCATAAGGTCGATGTAAGGAAGACCCCATTTCTGAACAATGAGGGTGAACACCTCTGGGTGCAGTTCCCACTCACCGCTGTCCACCGTGTGTCGAGTGAGGAAGTCCGCCATAAAGTTGTCTACGCCAGGAATGTGCACTGCGGAAATAGCAGGAACGTGTTCTTCTGCCCAGGACAAAATAGCCTTGACATCTAACCAGGCGGCGAGACTTCTTGTTCCGCCCTGCTTGTTGATGTAAGCCAGGGACGTGGCATTGTCGGACTGTACCCGGACTGGGCAGTCTTCCAGCTGAGGTGTCCAATGACAAAGGGCATGAAATATCACCCGAAGCTCCAACACGTTGATGGGAAGGAGACCGCCGACCCTGAGCACTCAGGCGACCCAGGACCGCTCCCCAGCCGGAGAGGATGGCATCTATCGTCACCGTGGTCCAGAAGGATACCAGGAAGGACATGCCCTTCAGCAGGTTGGAGAGGTCGAGCCACCACTACAAACTCAGTTCCACATAACAAGACAAGATATATCTCAGTGCTCAATTTAGACGGATCTATAGGGTATGTCAGCGGAGCTGCCTTGGTTATTCTCTGCTATCACAGATATAATGAATTTAATTAGAACACCCCTTCCTCAGCGCTCCAAAATGACATATGTCTATAGGGCAGTCAAACTTTCAAATCTGTTCCCTTCCAATAACAGATATCACAAACATATATTTATTCAATTAGGCACATTCATCAATAATTACTGATAGTAACACAGTCTTGTTATTAATAAATGATTCAATCTCCAAAGATAAAGATAGTCTTTTTACAAATTCATTAAACTCCAAATATGATAATGTACTCACTTCAAATATTTCAAGATCCTATTTTGTAGAGTCTCTTGTTCCACCATAAATTTTCAAGATGTAAATTCAATTGTGCATGAAAAGGAAAAATTATAACATAGCGTAATCGGTTTACTTTAAATAATCGGATCAAGCATAAAACATAACAATTCTCCATATATAATGAATATATCAAACTAGTAAGAACACTATCTTTAAAACTCTTTACAGTTCAAAACGATACAATGTTTAGCTTCAATTCAGTATCTCTTCCTGTATACCAATTGGTGAGTCAACCTTATATCTCTTCATCAAACTCTTATCCAGGATGAAAAATTACTCACTTCACTAAAGCGATGCTTGAATGACTCAGTTCCACATAAAGAGGAAGGGATACGGACGTCGTCAGAAGGTCCGGCTGACCCCTGAACACCTGGATCACAAAGCTCTGGAGTTCCCTGGTGGCGGCAAATGGAACCGCTTCTATGGTGGAGATGAATTTCCCCACTAGAGAGGACAGCTTCTTGGCTGGAACTGGATCGTGAACCAGAACAGCAGAAACCCTGTGGGCGATCTGGTGAGCTACCTCGTCCGTGAGAAACACCATGCTCTGTTGTGTCGAAAAGAAGGCCCAGGAAGACCAGATGCTGGGATGGGACAAGATCCAACTTGTCCATATTGATGATCCACCCATGATGGGTAAGAGCATGAATGCAGCCCTGAACCTGCTGATGAAGAAGTTCCGCAGAGGGGCTTTAAGAAGCAGGTCGTCCATGTACGGAGTAACTCGGATGCCGTCCCGGTGGAGAACGGACACTAAAGTTCCCAGGACATGGTTGAAGACTTGAGAAGCTGTAGTCAGACCAAAGGGAAGAGCTGAAAATTGAAAGTGCCCTTGGTCGCAGCCAAATCTGAGATACTGCCAGCTCTCTGGATGAATGACAATGTGTAAATACATGTTCTGAAGATCCAGAGAGGCAAGGAATTCCCCCGGGGACATAGCAGCAATCATGGTCCTTATGGACGTCTGGTGATGAGTCCTGATCACAAAGGAATTGAGATCCTTCAGTTTCAAAATGGGACAACAACCGCAATCCTTCTTGGAGACCACAAAGAGGTTTGAGTAAAAACCCATACCTCTGTCTTGAGCTGAAACAGGTTCTAGAACATCCTTGTCCAGAAGGGCCTGGATAGCGCTATTGAACAGACAGCGTTTCCATGCGCCCTGGGGCGTATGAGAAGGGAAAAAGTGAAAGGGAGGAAGAGAGATGAAAGGGATCCCGTACCCTTCCACCACCACCTGTAAAACCCACGGGTCCGCCACTGAATCCTCCCAGACACTGTGGAAGTGACGGAGACAACGTAGCAAAAAGAAGAAAATGCCACACTAAACATAAAGAGGTAAAAGCAGCGTTTATTGGAAGAATTCAAAACAGACACACAGCATGGCTTTCTTGGAAGCAGTGTCAGCAAACCAGATCTTGAGCCAAAGAGGCCGTCTGGCAACCACAGACATGGTGGAAAACCTGGCCACCAAACGGATGGCATCAAATAAGGCAGCAGAAACATAGTGCTGGGCCTCAGAAATGCTGGCAAGAAGCCGCAACATATCCGAAGTAGTAGCACCCTGACAGAAAGCCAGGGTTAGCTGTTCAGTCAGACCGCAATGGCCTGGTTAACCCATGTTGCAGTGAATGCTGGACACATGGCAGTACCAGCAGTGGCAAAGATGGACTTGAGGGAAACCTCAAGTTTCTTGTCAGTCCAATCTTTCAGAGCTGATGCATCAGAAACTAGCAAGGCAGTAGTCGTAGATATCCTGGAGATAGGAGCATCCACTTTGGGGGGGATGAGCCCACTGAGCAAGTGCCACCTCAGAGAAGCGGTAAAGCTTGGCAAATTTCTTGTAAACAGAAGGTTTCCTGTCTGGAGATTTCCACTCATCAGACACAAGGCGGTCAAGAGTGGGGTTAGGTGGAAAACAAGGAAGGGGCTTTTTAAGCTCCTGAAACACATCAGAGGGATCTGAAGAAACCTCCTGAACTAAGGGAATGATTAGGGTAGTAAAGACAGCCCTGATTCAGGCCCTCAGCCGAGGGCTCAGGATCAGCCTCAAAGGGGTCCCCAAAAAACTGAGAGGAGCCCACAGCAGAACATTCCTCAACATCTGAATAAACCAACAGTTCCCTACGGTTTTGGCAGGGAACATTTGACTGAAGAAGGGGTCTTCCATGAATGGAAGACCACCTGTCACTGGGATGGAAAGAGTTGCTATGTAGACCTAAGGTCCCTAGTAGCAGCCTTGAACTCTTGCACCCACACTGGCTCTAATGCATGGCTGGAGGTCCATGGGAGAGACTCAGGGACATCAGAACATGCTAGGTATAAATTACCTGAGAGCAATGCGCAATAGGGGACACAGAGACCCCAGCATCCTTAGTCTTAGGCCTGGCCCCAAGCTCCAACGGATTAGACATTCTCACAGTGTCAAAAACGTTTAGAGTATAAGGAATTACCCAAATACAGTGTGTTAGATTAAAATTTCACCCCAGAAATCGCTAAAATACACTTATATCTGGCAGGCGAAGGGTTAATCTGCAGAGGAAAGTCCAAGCCCTGCGTAGGAAACTCGCTCTGAAAAAGGCCCAAAATGGCTGCCACGGCGTGAACCAATCAGAAACGAGTGCACGAAGCAAGCGCTCATGGGAAATGTAGTTTTCCCAGAAAAAGTACCCCAACAGTGCCCGAAGCCCCCTGAGCCCCCCAACACCCTTAAAACGTTAACCGGCTGATAGAGCAAAGGCAGACAATTAAAATGAGCCATCTCCAAAGAAGTCGCTATGTTGAGCGGCTGCAGAGATTTATCCCAAACTGTACAGTCCCACAGAAGTGAATGGAGCAATGGCGTCTATGCGGTAAAGCGTGCCTTAAAAGTGCGGAACTCAAATGTCTGTAAAGTTGAAGTACATGAAACATCACTAGAACATGTTAGAAGACCCAAAAAACACTGAACCCATTAGGAAAAGTGTTAATAACCCACTCCAAAGATGCAAAACCAGCAGCTAAAGGGTTAAATTACCACATAACCCTGCTCCCTGCTCCAAAACAGACATACAGATAAACCCAATGAGTGCAGGAGTGTGCAATAGGAACTCCAAAGGAAAAAAAAACCCTGTGTGGAGGGGCACTGTGGGATATGTGAACCTGCAGCACTCAAAGGGTTGCTCACCTTTCCTGCAGATCTTCTATCTTCAGACTACCATGTATTAAGAAGAGGCCTCGGTGGGCAACTCCTGAGGAAAGAACTTGGACCCAAGATTTCCTCCCCAGGGCTTAAGGTCCACAAAAAGCACCTGGTTACTGAGCTAGCCACATCTAAGGGCATTGTCAGTTATGGTAATCCACCTAATGGTTGTATTCCATTTCTAACAGAAAAATAAATTTTTTTCTAAAACTATAGCAGAACTGTTCTCTTGCTTGTGTATTCACCAAGGAACAAATCTTACTGGAGCTGGTTGGCTAGCTGCAGCCAAGGAGGGAAGGTAGGCTCCACCCCCTGCATACAATTCTAGAATTGTTCCTGCCTAATTAAAGGGGCGGGTCGTCTACCCAAAGTTACCAGTAATCTGTTTTGGACGACAGAGAAATTAGTCTTAGGTGGCTTAGTAAAACGTTAGGTGTAGCCCTGAAAGTACCATTTATAACGTTATTAACCCTTCAAGGACCAGAGGGGTGTGCAACACATTGAGAAACAAAGCTTTGCAAAGCACTTTACTCCTTAAAGGAGATTTTTCAGTGTAAGAATGTTATGGTTTCATTAATGTTATATTTATACATAAACATAAATCCGCATATTTAACTATTTTGAAAAACTAAAAGCACAAGCTATAGGCAGTTTAAATAGATGCAATTAAGGAGTATAAAAGTTGTGTAGGTATCACTTTAAAGAGGTGATACTGTCTCCAGTGTGGTAATCAATGCAGTACTGTCTCACACTGGAGAGATTTTAGTCTATAGGATTCATAGGAATTGTTTAAGTTATCTCACTGGAGACATTTATCACACCGTAGTGCATGGATGTGACACTGACAACCTCCAGCCACTGTGAACGACAATTCCTTTCATCCCCAGTCAGGCAAGGGATGATGGCACTCAAAGGGTTAATGCACCAGCCTCATATTGTATTTACTTTAATAAATGAAACATTTAAAAAGTGGATTTTTTATTTTTACAGGAAAGGTTTGTGAAATTTTAAAAGCAGACCTCTCATATTTTGACCAGTTCCTCGTGCGCATTTTCATTTTTGCTTAAACGTCACCTAATAAAACAAACAACAAACATATACGTACTGTGCGTAGTCTTAAAACCCAGATTTGTTTGAGGGGAAAAAAGAAGAAAGCGGAGATATCCTAGGACCACACAGCATAGTGTATGGCTCTCCTACAAGGATGTGAAACAAGTGGCAGGAATCTTGATAAACACAATAGACTAAAACCATACTTACTAGTAGAATATGTCTCTATTTAAACATCAGTATGACATAAAACCTATCAAAATAAATCAAGTTACACACCATGTTTACATACTCTGTTAGGGCTCATCTTACTAGACTAACTGTAAATTTAAACACTAATTGCAGAAGCATCACACTTCCTATTTATGTATGAAATTTGTACTCAAATACATTTGGACTGCATCAAAGTCTACTTACAAAAATGCTTGGTTTAAGTTACAGATTTTTAGTTCCCAGGCATAAATCATCCTTTCCTCTGTTTATGCGACATAGCCCTAGGGTTGTATGGCATATTCATTTTTCTCAGTAACTAAGCAAGGTAAATAATTATGCTGTGTTCACATATAGATGGATCCGGATGCATATGGTATACATTATGTGTAACCCTCCCTGAAAAGTATATATATATATATATATATATATATATATATATATATATATATATATATATATATATATATATACACACATACATACATACATACAATATATCAGATAAAAAATTGCCTA
Organism: Rhinophrynus dorsalis; assembly: GCA_037306005.1. Lineage (NCBI taxonomy): Eukaryota > Metazoa > Chordata > Amphibia > Anura > Rhinophrynidae > Rhinophrynus > Rhinophrynus dorsalis. The sequence goes on along the minus strand of CM074718.1, from coordinate 155,465,353 downwards.
TGTACTATGGTATTTAATCAAGAGGTATAATTTTATAGAAAAATGGTAAATAATTGTTACTAGTTTTTGGATTGCATGAAGTTTAGTTTTAATATTGTTAATCAACTTTATGTTTTGCGATGGGTCCCACCCTTCAGGTCATTAGAAGAGTGGAAATAAGCGTACATATAGCCCACTAATCAATGCAAGTGAACAGAGTAAATAAACTATAAACCAGAAGCGATGATCCCATATAAATGCAGGATGCACATTTGTATTAAATTTATGTAGTAGAAGGTTAAACTTCTCTAAACAATAACAATGCCAGTGGCACTATGTCACTTTAAAGTAGCTGGATAACACAACTTACGGACAGTTTCATATTAATTCCTTGTGAAGTTAAGATGATCAGTGTGTGAATCCACCTGAATGCTTAAAGGCAAAATATAGTCTAGGAATAAGTTACTCTCAATTATCACAGTGATTTTCCTAGGCAGGTGTCCTTTATAAACCATTTGTGTATTTATCCATTTATGATTGCATTATATCTGCTGTTTCTGTATATAGTGATCTTTACTGACGTCTGACTTTAGATCACACATCCTCATAAAAAAACAATAGGCTTCAATAGACCCAAATTACTTGTAAGATACCCTAGTTGTTAACAAACTGACTCTAAAACAATTAGCAAGATACTAATTACAGTACATATAAAAACAGTATATCAAAATAGGTGATTGCTGTTTGAAGGGCATCTACCTAGGAAAGTCTTCCTGATAAATTAAAAGTCAGTTATTCTTAAGATAGAGTTGTCATTTAAGTCATTTCGCTTTACCTCCGCTCCTTTCAAACTAAAGAATGCAATTGATCAACAAAACAAAGAGGAGGGGATTGTGCTCCAAGACATGACAGGCAACATTTGTCTGAGTTATCCACATATGCAAGGCGGATGAGCTGCCTACGATTAGCCAATATATCCCTAAAAGTACATGTGGGCATACCCCACCTATTGAAGTCCACTAGCACATGTAAATCTAACTCAGTGCTCCCAGCAAAAACTGCACGAGATGATACAAAAATTGCATTACAGAACTCTTGCAATGTAATGGCAAAGATTGTCAATTGTACCTTATATTGACAGATTAAAAGATTCCACATGATATACTTCAATTTCTTTGAGTGAATGTGTTCTATGAAGGCATATCTTGTACAGAGCGGAGGCATAAGTTGGTGCTATATAAAGGATAATAATATATGAAGATGCACTAGTCTTCTCTCAATCTTTTTCCCTCCCTTTCGCCTTGTTTTAGTTCAGATGGAACACATGTTCATCCTGCAAAATTTTCAGAACAATACATGATACTAATTGTTTCCACTACATTTTTGTAAATGAGATTCTTTTTGTGCTTAGTGGTAAAAACAGCAAATGGCATGTTTAAGTACTATTTTTGCCCTTTAATAAATTCTTCTCATAATATTTGACTATTAGAACCAAAATATTGGTGGGTAACTCATGGCTCTCCCTCTGTTATTTGGCAACAAGTTCCATTGTCCGCACAGACCACACAGAGCTAAATATATGGAATAATCAGAACTTCACGTCTCCACTTATAATTTATAATATAAGCATGCTGATCAAATGTTTAAATATCTGTAATTATACCAAATTTGAAACATAAAAATTAAAAAAAACAAAACAAAAACAATAATTTGCAGTCAGCAGAATTGAGTGGGGGCTTTATGGCACCGATTTTAACATAACAGGGCACATTGTGAATAATTTAGCTTCCTGGGCTGCAATGTGATGTGACCATGTAATTACCCCCATATTAGCAGTGAACAGATCAAAACCTGTCATAGCGCCTCTCCCATTTTGTGCGAGTTTAGCACCCTGATTTGTGTAACACTACTGAAGTCGTAGGAATGATGAAGAGATAGTGATAGGGAAATACTCTAACAATACCAATAGGAAAAGTAACAATTTCAAAATAGCTGAATAATGATGAAACAGCCCTTAAATTTGGCATGTTTTTTAATCAACAAAAACAAGTTGCCAGGACCAAAGTCAAGTAAAGATCACTGGTTACTTTCTGAGCAATGAAAACTGTTTTTGCCAAAAAGGAATACAAGACCCAAGTTCATTCCTAGTCTTACAAGCCTGGAGGCATCATGTTTCCTTCAATAGTCACAACACAACTATTGTGCAATTTATGGGTTTATATAAACGGGCAACTTGTTCTGTAAATTGCTTGCAGACATTCAAAGGGATATGTCTTTAACTCCTTGGATGTTAAAGTAGGTGAAAACACATTGCAAAGCAATGCACTGGAAACATCTTTAGCAGTCAAAGGGTTTACCCTTTAAGGACCAGAGAGTGAGCAACTGTTTGTCCAGGTACTATATGCATGCTAATTTAATTTACTATTTAAAGGAGAATTCCTCCTAATACCCCTCCCACTTATTTTAACCATATAGTCAGAAAATCTCAGTGGCCTATGAGAATGTTGCACTAGCTCCTTGGTTCATGATTTATCATCATCAATCAGCTTATCAGCTGTGATCTGACATTTGGTCAGCCTTTGATTGTAAATTAAGCTTTATAATCCTCATGTGTATAAGACTGCTATATAATACCTTCAGTCTAGGGTGACACTTAAAGGGATAGTAATACTTTATTATTAATATTCCCCATATTGTAGATATTTGCAAAATAATTTAATAGCTCCCAGGTTCATCTCTCCCTCCCTCCCTCTTCCCTGAAGTCAGCGTTGTACTGACTACAGGGGAAGTCTATCGTACGACAGGCTTGCAGCTCTGCAGCTGAGCCGAGATCATGTTAGTGAAAAATAATTATTTCACTGACACGGTCTTCTACATGTGCTAGGTTTGCAAGCACACATAGAAGACCGTTTCAGTAAATTAGTTATTTTTCAGAAACGCGATCGTGGCTCTGCTGAAGAGCCGCCTGATGAAAGTCAGACAGGATATCCCTGCAGTCAGTGCAACGCTAACTTCAGGGAAGGTGGAGGGAGGTGGTAACTTTGCTCTCTGTTATCTCTCAAACCATAAAGGATTGAGAGACGAACCTGGGGGCTATTAAATTCTTTTTCAAATATCTACAATATGGAGAATAGTATAATTAAAGTATTAATATCCCTTTAAGGGGTTCTCCATCTAAAATGAGCCATCTTATGTGAATTGAGACTTAAGAAGGACTTGAGCAGGAGTGGGGCAGGAGACAGAACAGATTCCACTGGAGAAAGAACACCTCTCAAAGCAAGGCTACAAAGGACTTGAAGCAAACATCAAAACAGAAGCTCTGCAATTCTCCTAAACTTCAAGATTCTTTGTATAACACCAGCTTGTGGATCTTGTTTACAAAACAAACTCCATCATGAGAAGGTGCTCTTGGCCCATTCTGACTGTTTCAACATAATGCCCTCTGCAAACAATACCTAAATACCTAATATTTATTCTGTCTATGGCTGCAGTTCTCGGTAAAATATCTGGTTCCTTCTACCCTCCATCATCTCTCCTTCACTTCTATCATCCACACTCACCTCTACACACCAACTCCTCACTCTTGTCCGCTCCTGCACTCCCCCACCCCACACAAACCAAAAACCAAATGCACACAAATCACTCTCTCATCTCCTGTCTCTCTCTTTTCTTATGTTAATGGCAGCTGGAGATGTCGCTCCAAACCCTGGCCCCATCTGCATTCACAAACACTCTACCTCCAGTCAGCACAGGAACTATTCAAATCTAATCACCATTCCCTGCCTTCAACCTCAATTTCTTCCCTTTTCCTGTGCTCTATGGAATGCTCGCTCCATTACTAACAAATATAACACTGTGCATGTTCTCTTTTTCTCCCGCTCCCTCAATTTACTTGCTATTACTGAAACTTGGCTCTCTCAATCTGACACTGCTTTAGAGGCAGCAATCTCCTATGGTGGTCTCTCCTTCTCTCACACTCCACGCTCAACTGGACGTGGGGGAGGTGTGGGTTTGCTGCTCTCTGAACATTGTCATTACAAACTAATTTTGCCCTGCTCCTTACTCTGCTTCTCCTCTTTTGAGTCACATGCTGTCCGTATCTTTGCTCCAGTCCCTCTACAAGTTGCAGTCATCTATCGCACACCTACCTCCACATATACACCTTCAGACTTCCTATCTGACTTTGAATCATGGCTTTCCTTCTTCCTCTCATCAGATACACCTTCATTTCTTCTGGGGGACTTCAACTGCCATGTGGATGATCTCTCCGTCTCCTGGGCATCCCGTTTTTCTCCAACAACTGCATTTGGACTACCCCAGTGGACGAATGCTAGTACTCCCAAGGATGGTCACTTCCTAGACGTTGTGTTTACTAGAGGCTGTGCTCTCTCGGATTTTAATATCTTTCCTCTTCCATTATCCGATCACCACCTTCTAACATTCAGCACTACTTATACACCTTCCGCAATCCCTGCTTCCTCTCCCCGTTTCACGCATAACCACAAATCCCTTAATATCACGGCTCTCCAGTCCTCCCTGGCTACTGGACATTCATCTATTCCCATTAATCCTAACACTAACAGCCTTGTCAAAACATACAACTCAGTCCTATCCTCCTCTTTGTACCTGCATGTGCCTCTCTCTCTCTCTGATCCACTCACAGAACTAACCCACGGCCATGGCTTAATAAAGACACCAGCTTCCTCTGCTCCTGTGCCCATTCAGCTGAACAACTGTGGAGAAAGTCTGGTTCTCTGTCAGACTTTCTCCACTACAGGTTCCTCCTTTCCTGCTATAACTCTTTTCTGTCCCTCGCCAAAAAAAGTTACTTTTCATAACTAATCAACACTCATAAATCCAACCCCTGACGCCTTTTCTCTTCCTTTGACTCCCTCCTCCACCCTCCATTTGCTTCCCCCACAAGCTCCATACAGCCACAAGACTTTGCTTACTACTTCAAAGCCAAGGTGGACTCCATCCAGGATAATATACCACCTTGTATATCTCCTCCTAGCCTCCCTCGTTCCCCTCCTGGCACTCTGGACTCTTTTTCACTAGTCACAGAGGAGGAACTGACTAACCTGCTATCCTCTGCTCTGTCCACTACATGCGCACTTGATCCTCTCCATTCTCACCTCATCCAGCCCCTCTCCCCCACACTAATCCCTATCCTATTACAAATCTTTAACTCCTCCTTTGCCACTGCTACCTTTCCTGACGACTTCAAACATGCCTTAGTAACACCCATCCTAAAGAAAAACTCTTCTGACAGTAACACACCCTCTAGATATCAACCCATTTCTCTTCAGCCTTTTGCTTCTAAACTCTTGGAACCCCTAGCCTACTCACACCTGCTTGACTTCCTTAACACATACGACCTGCTGGACCCTGTACAATCTGGATTTCGCACTGCTCGCTCCACTGAAACTGCTCTTACAAGAGTGGTCAATGATCTTCACATTGCCAAATCTCAAAGTCACTATTCAATACTTATCCTGCTTGATCTCTCAGCAGCTTTTGACACTGTTGATCATGTTCTCCTCCTCCGCATTCTTCACTCCTTAGGAATCCTTAACACAGCACTGGACTGGCTCTCCTCTTATTTATCTAACAGATCCTTCAGCGTCTCCTCTGCCATTTCTTCATCCTCTGCCGTCCAGCTCTCTTTTGGGATTCCTCAAGGTTTTGTTCTAGGACTGCTTCTGTTTTCTCTTTACACAATAACACTTGGTGATCTTATTAACTCATTTGGTCTCAAATATCACCTCTATGCAGATGACACCCAGATTTACTTATCTGCACCTCGACGGACTTCTGATATCAAGGCTAAAGTCACAGATTTCCTCTCGGCTATCTGAGATTGGATGGCTCATAGGCACCTCAAACTCAATATGTCTAAAACTGAGCTACTCTTCATCCCACCTAGGCCTGGCCCTGTAGCGTCTTTCCAGGTGACTGTAAATGGCACTATCATAAATCCAGTATCAGAAGCGCGGTGTCTAGGGGTGATAATTGACAAGTTTCTCTCATTCTCCCCTCATATTAATGCCATTGCTAAATCCTGTCGCATTCTTTTGCATAACATTGCTAAAATCCATCCCTTGCTCTGCTCCTCCACAGTTAAAATTCTTATACACGCAATCATCCTCTCCCGCATGGACTATTGCAACATTCTTCTATCTGGCATTCCTGCTTCCCATCTCCATCCACTGCAGTCTATACAGAATGCTGCAGCATGAATTACTCTTCTCTCCCCTAGGTTTGTCCCTGCCCTGCTCCTCCTCAAAACTCTCCAATGGCTGCCTATCAAACTCCAATTATCTTACAAAATCTTACTTCTCTCTTTCAAGACACTTCTCTCCTCTACTCCTTCTTACATTTCCACTCTGATCTCCCATTATACCCCATCCCGCCACTTACGTTCGGCAAAGGATTGTCTTCTCTCACCTCCTTTTGTGTCAACAGCCCCGTCACATATCAGACCTTTTTCTCTCATTGCTCCGTATCTATGGAATGCTCTACCATCTAACCTGCTCCACTGCACCTCCCTCTCTGATAACCTTCAAATCTCACTTAAAAACGCACCTGATGGATAAAATATCAACATGCTAGAAGGCACTGATGTTGCACAATGAACGCTCTTATAAATTATTTACTTTACTGATCCTCTATCATCATCAGAACTAGAACTGTATTCAGCACTTGACCCTTATGTACTCTGTATGTCTCCCATTACCACTTTAGATTGTAAGCTTTCGGGCAGGGACCTCGCACCCAATGTTTCTCTCTACAAAGCACCTGTAACCCTGTATTGTTTAAACCCTTAAATTGTAAAGAGCTGTGTACACTTGTGGCGCTATATAAACATATTCATTAAATCAGTCCTAGATGTCTTGTCCATGGAGGAATCATGACATCTTAATTATTTTAACACCATGCTGTTAGCTCTTTAAATGGTAATAATAATAAAAAATCCACACATCATTACACACTGATAAAACAAGACTGAAACAATAAAATATGTGCGCAATATAGGAGGACAAAGACAAAAAATGGACACATTAATGGGACAATACTTTTGGCACATAGGACTGAATTGAAAACATTAATGGCTAGCAAAGGGTTATGGGATTTGTAGTCGGAATGCCAGAGTGAAAAAAGTTGGCCACTTCTTCAGGTCTAGATAGTGTTCTGTGGAGCACTGTGACACTCATTCATTACAGCCAGGGTTAAATGAATGAAATGGTAGCCCTAAAAGTACCAAATTAAAAAGATGCCAAATACATTTAACCTCGAAAAGAGAGGAATGGATACTAGGGTCAATGGGTAACAATTAATGAAAAGGCAACATGGGAAAAAAGTAAACAAAATCATACTGTACTGTAAAAAACATTCAAGTGCTGCATGGATCTCTAAAAAATGTTAGCCATGCTTTTCTAGTTATTGCCATCAGGTGGTGCCATTGCTATTACACGAAAAATATTGAGCTACAATTCAAACAACTGTACAACCTTCACTAATACAATAAATCCCTGTGCAAAGACTAGCAGTCTAAGGAATATTGTTTATACATACAAGATTTTTTTATTCAGCTTTCTTAAAGCAGAATGTGTGTGTTCACAGCATCAGAAACTTCAAATGGGAAAGTTATTTTATAGGTAATTATTAATTCAGGTAAATGCAAATATCAAATACATTCAGCTGGTAAAAGCCAATGACACTAGGAGGCACATTTAAATTGTCAACATTTTTGCATTTACTCAGAGAATGAGTACAGTTTAAAGTATCAATAAAGAGTGGTTAAATGTAATTATAATCCATTTTTATTGCCCCTTTAAAACATAAGCAAATAAGTAGTTATCATTTTGAATAACTGTCCACACACAATTCTCATCAGAGGTGAATTGATTTGTGCTTCATTTATTTTATATATATATATATATATATATATATATATATATATATATATATATATATATATAGAGAGAGAGAGAGAGAGAGAGAGAGAGAGAGAGAGAGAGAGAGAGAGAGAGAGAGAGAGAGAGAGAGAGAGACACTTGTGGTTCATTTAGAGAGAGAGAGAGAGAGAGTTAAGATTGTAGCCGTATTAATCCAGTGATGTAGATGAAAAATAACAAAGAAAATTAATATATATATATATATATATATATATATATATATATATATATATATATATATATATATATATGGGTAGAAGGTGGGCACTCCATAAAACAAATAAAATAAAAAAAATAACCAGATGAAATGCCTAGGTGCAACTTAAATATAATCAAGACATCGGGACATGGATCCCATCCACAAAGTCCAGACCGAGTGAGTGTGTGAGAGAGAGAGAGAGAGAGAGAGAGAGAGAGAGAGAGAGAAAATAGGAGAGGAGAGAGAATGGAAGAGAGAAAGAGAGTTAAGATAAATTACTGTTCCAATCTTTATTGTGAATTTGTGTAACATTATAAATATATATATGCATTTTTTTTTTTAACATAATCTTAAAGTATCACTAATGTTTAAGATTACTTTTTACAAAAATGAGGTAAATACTTTTTCCCCAAAAGTAATAAAACGTTGGAGTCATTTTAGGGTAACTCCATTTTGTTAATGTTTGTAGTCTTCAAAAGCAAATCTGAAATAAAACGAGTGCAATAAAATTTGAAGGAAGTCCTACTGAGCAGGATATTTACAGGTATACATTAAAGCAGAAAGAGATTGGTGTGTAATTTATGTGTAATTCACAACTAAACAGTCTAGTGTAGAATGGTGTAAAGTTCAATTATTTTGTCTTTAGAAGTTTATTAAATTGTGTTTAAATTCTAAAATTTACAGAATTAATTATATGCTCATTTATCAATCGTCTTACAAATCTCAGGAACAGTCTCACTGACATTTAATGTTTCTGACTGAAGTGAAGCTGCTTTGGGAAAAACAGACACAGTGAGGTTGTTAGGTTAAACAGTTAAAAAATGAACAAATTATTTCATTTTTCCTTATTTTACTATATGCTTCTAGTTATATTGTTGCTTAAATTATATTTAGTGTATAAGTCTGAAATTATTAGTTTTGTCGAAACATTCAAAATCCTACAAATCAATGAAGAGAGGCTGGAGTTTAGTTTATTTTCTTTACACAAGTAGCTGTGGATCTCAAAATTTAGATGGATTGATTCTTCCAAATAAAAACAAATACCATATAAATAATCTCACAGGCAGCATCTAGCAGGTCTGAATTCATCACTGTAATTACTCCCAGTCTGTTAGTGTAAAATGCACAATTCAGAGAAAAGCAAAATTTTAAATTCTGTCACACAACATGACACTGCACGCATTACAGAAAATGATCTTAAAGGTCCAGTATTTAATTTTATATAGGCCCTCATATTATTTTATTGTGCAGTGGCCAATGTTTCATAATATAAAATGCAATTTCTCTCTCAAGGAACATGAAAATATTATGCATCAGAAGTACTGCTATAAAAAAAAATATATATATATATATTTGAAGACTCAGCCAATTATTTCCAACAAGATTAATTCTTTCATGCTTTCGTGTCAAAAAAGTTAACAGAATTTATAAAAATGATCTATTGGTGTGTATTGTATTTGGGTACCTCTTGTCCAGAAACTAAATGTTGATTATACAAATTTAGTCAGAATCTGTTTTTTTATCATTTTATATCAAAATTTTCCTTCAAAGCAAACTCTTTTTAAGTGATCTAAGTTTGTATACAAAACTATAATAAAATTATTTTATGCAGCATCCGGATAGTAGTATTTATTCTGATTGCTTAGATGACCATATTTTATCCAGTAGTGTGACTATAATCTGCTTACCCCTGGCCACAGAAATGTAGCTTAGTTAATTTTATGGTTAAGCTTTCCCTTTATTCTTCCTAACGTCCCTAACAGTCTATGCATTTTGATGGCAAAGACAGGTACACACCATTGTAGTGAGGAAAGAAGAAACATTCTGAGACGTATTTAGCAGAGGGAAAATAGTAATCAAAAGCAATATTGCAGCAACTTTGGATTGTTAAAAAAACAAAAACAAAAAAAAAAACACAACTCCTTGAATGACAACGTGGTCTCCAGTGCATTGTTTCATAATGTATTAGAGACCTCATCAGCATCCAAGGGGTTAAAAATGTATTTAAATGTACACAAGACAACTTTAAAAAAAACAAAAAAAAAAACACCTTTAACCCTTTGAATGCTAGAGGGGTACAGAATGCATTCCGTACCCCTCTGGCCTCAAACGGTTAATGACAATTTCCCCTTAATGCATTTCACTAAAGTACACTGGATACCTGTCTGATGCCAATTTTGTTTATTTAATTACACCAGGAACTTTTACTGGTATATGCACAGGACATTGTCTTTAACACAGTCTAATTGTTTTACAAATAATAAAAACAATATAAGCCACAGTATTGGAAAGTTGATGCATTGTACAGTGTGCTGCTTCTGGGATTCAAAGTGCATAGCACAATATTCTTTTCATAATGAAGTTTTTAAATCATTTTTAATTACCTTTCAAAAGCCAGATTCTACTCTTGCACTTGACAAGATGCAAAATAGTTATTTTCAACAAATGCTGCGCTATGCCAAGGATTAAATTTATGCGGCACAGGCTTGTAACCTGCATTAATGTACTTATTGAATATACACAAAGGAACTTTTTAGATGGTTTATGCCCAAGAAAAAAAATAGTTCCTCATATTTATTCATTTAAATCGTTGTATGAAAGATATTAATACTAAACCTTTAATGGCTGATAGAAAGGGAATTCTGAAGTACATAATCAAGAGCTCTGGTTTAAATCCTCCCTCATTGAAAGGGGCAAATATGCAAGAATTACGCTCAAGGTGATGTATATAGCTAGGTTACACAACTTGAAAATAATATACAAAACAAAAAGACTACACATTATTTTGTTGTATGATCGTTTTTTATATTTTTAATATGCCTAAAATGAGTTGTGTGCAGGCAGCTGTTGGCTTTTATAACACAACTCAGCAGTGGTAGGTAGGTGGAGTGAACAAACTTCTGTTATCTCTAGTGAGAATAAATCACTTAAACACAACTCTAATAAAACAGCTTGTAAATGCTGAAAAATGAGGTATATTATTGATAGAATGTTATTTAAGTATAGAAATGACCTGCTGTAAACAACTGTAGTCTAATCAGTTGAAAAAGCAATGACAATGCTCCTAATTACCCACTCTCTGTTCTTGCTAAAACAAAAACGGAAAAAACACAAAAACAACCCCCCCATCCCCCCCCCCAAAAAAAAAAAACACTCGCACACACACACAAACACACAAGTTGTATATACATTAGTGTTGAAGTCAGGGCTATTTGATTATTATTTCTTTCTATATCAATGTATGTGTGTCTCTCTTCTCATGCACGTGCGTGTATATGTTACAGCAACTCTATCTTTTTTGCTAGTGTATATATTAATGTATGTGTGTGTGTGTATATATATATATATATATATATATATATATATATATATATATATATATATATATGTGTGTGTATGTGAACAATACATTGTCTGCGCATCAAACCCTTATTTTTACAAACAAGCAACCTATGACTCGCTACAAATAACAGTGGGGTTTATTGTCCTATATTTTGGACAAAGATATGGAAAACTTGCCTGCCCCGTCAAGGCACCCAGGCTTAAGGCAAGTCCCTATCTGGATGTGATATGTGAACATGTATTTTGCATAATACAGTTAAAAGCAGTGGTTCCACCTTACCTCTACTGTGAACAAAAACCTTGTCAGGGAAAAGGTGGAGGCATTTATAACTTTCCTATACCTTGCCTAAAATTTATTGATTGCTAGGCCTTGTTTCCACGTCGGAGGTATGGCTTCTGGCTGCAAGTCTTCCATGAAGACCACTTCTGAACAGACTTCTGTGGACAGCAGATGGGTCCCAATTCTGAGCTGATGGCACTGCTGGACTTCTTCCGATTGTGCAGGGAAGAAAACATGATGTTTCTTTCATCCGCTGCACTAAATTTCCTTGGCAGACCACTGAGTCTATGTTCCTCAGCGCTGCCAGTTTCTTTTTGCTGCTTCAAAAGAGCTTGGACGTCACATCTGGAAACCCCTGTCTGCTTCGAATTTCTGCCTGGAAGTGACCTTGCTAATGCAGTATAACTACCTTGTGTCTTGCTGCTGTGCTATATGACATTTTTACATTAAACTTCAGCAACCTCATCTTGTTAGCAGAGTTTGGCTGTTCCTCACCTAGTTTTATTCCTTCTACACAGCTGTTTCTGTTTAAGATTGTGTTTCAACCTACATATTAAATTGATTAGCACCTGTTTGATAGAATTGTTTAATCATACACCTGAATATAAGCCTATAAAATTACCAGACTTTGTGCAAGTGTACCTAGTAGAATTGATGCTATTTTGTAGGAAAAGGGTGGCCACACCAAATATTGATTAGATTTAGATTTTTCTTCTGTTCACTCACTATGCATTTTGGCAATTGAAAAAATTAACATGTCTACTTTTGAAAGCATTCTTTACAGCATTTTTTCACACCTGCTTAAGACTTTTGCACAGTACTGTACCCTAGAATCTGTTTTTGCCTATTTTAGAAACCCCTTTAGTGTCATAGGAATATCACACAAGATTAGTGCTACAACTGTTTGTTTTGGGCACTAAAGCTCTTTTGGAGCCACCATTGAATGCTAAAGTTTTACTGCTTAACATGGTTAACTGTCTCCTCCAGTTATTCATGTATTAAAATCACATGTATTTATGACCCGTCATAAAATAAGTCAATAAGAATTTTTTTTTAATTTTCTGCAACAGCTAAACACAGTGCCATTAAGTACCATCGCACTTCTTGCAGTGTTATGTTAACACCTTCCTCCCACATTGCACTACCCTGAAGAAAACAAATTGTGACGCACCCTGAAGAATTCATATTAAGGTGATCTTCAAAGTAAAAACATACTTCTTGGTAATATCAGCTTTTGCAAATCCTCCGCCTGGTTCTGCTGCATGGTTATCTATAAGAGCTTAGAACAGCAGCTCACGCAATCCATTCTTTGTTAAAGGAGCAGTAAACTTTTTTTTATGAAAAAATATATATTGTAGGGATTTTCCTATTGAGTAAAATAAGGGTACTTCCACTGCGGAGAGATTTATATTTCCAGAGTTATTACAGTTTAAACCCATGTTTTTTTTTTTTTTTTTTATTAGCAGTGCCCTCTAGTGGTCAAATTCTAATTAGATTTCCTGTTACATTCTAATGGAGAGGAAATTCAGAAAAGTCATACAGTTCTCCATAGAATGTGATAGAAACTGCCTGTCACTTCCTGTCAGAACTATCAGGAAGTAAACACAGTAAGTTCACTTCCTGAGTATTTGAACTGCTATAATTTTTGACAGCTGACAGTAGTGGGAGTGACCTTGTTTTATTCAGCAGGAAAGATCTATAAAATGTGTTTTCATAAAAAAAAAGTTTACTGCTCCTTTAAACTTAAGTAAGCATATCCTGCTTTAAACAGAAAGCAGTACACCACAAGTAACATTGTTTTTTTAAAGGGATAGTAATACTTCATTTTAACTTTATTTTATTTTGTAGGCATCAAAAAAACATGAAGAATGATATAAGTCTTATCTCTCAAACCTTTATGGTTTAAGAGATAGTCACAAGCAAAGTGTCCCCCTCCCGCCCCTTTTACTGATGTAACACTTTTCAGCCAGGGCAGAAGGGAGCTGCCCAGGTAGACTGCAGAGAGGGACAATCTTCAATTAAGATAAGGGAAAAACCTGAAAAACTTGTCAAGGGGGGCAGGGATTTCATTGTTTTCATAGGAATAAGAGTGTCCCCTTCTGTTATCTGTACAGTCTATGGACTGTATTCCACATCTGAGAAGAGATTGTTTACAGTAGGTAAAAGGGGCGGGAGGGGGAAACTTTGCTTGTGAATATCTCATAAACCATAAAGGTTTGGGAGATAAGACTTATATCATTCTTCATGTTTTTTTAATGCCTACAAAATAAAATAAAGTTAAAACGAAGTATTACTATCCCTTTAAAGGGATAGTAATGTTTCATAATAAAAGCAGCTCTAATTAATCATCATAGTATTTGGACTTTGGAGAGTGTTATTTCAATTCTGTCAGAGTTGTAGTTCAAGAGTAATTCAATGACAAAGTGTCCCCCTCCCCCCCTTTTACTGATGTCACACTGTTCAGCCAGAGCAGAAGGGAGGTGCCCAGGTAGACTGCAGAGAGGGACAATCTTCAATTAAGATAAGGGAAAAACCTGAAAAGCTTTAATAAAGTTAAAACTAATTATTAATATCCCTTTATGCTTCTGAATGCCAGAGACACCTTCATTGCACTGGAGAAACATTTTAGTAGCTCTCCCACTCATCTGATTGTTTAGTTACATTGTTGAGGTTGGTGGACGAGTTAGTCCCAGTGAATGCTGAGAAAACATGTTGTGAACCATTCTATGCAGTGTCAAATGTGCCATAGTTATAAAATGGATAACCTCTTCTTTCTCCTTTACACAATGGAATAGCAGAACACAGGCTTTCCAGAAATATTTCCAAAAATATGGGCTAAATAGCAAGCCAATTCATTCACTAATACCCCCACTGACCTCTAAGACCTCCTCCTACCACCCACTTGACTATATCATGGATGACACCTTGACAGGGCTGGCCCTAACATGGGCTGTGGTGGGTCCATGGACCCAGGTGGCACTTTGGCAGGGTTGCTGCCCCCAACTTCCCCAAAAGTATGTTATTTTGTGCGCCAGCCGCGGCCGCCAGGTATGTGTCCCACGTCACCCCCACACACACACACTGGGGCAAAGAGTTTTGTCAGGGCTGGGCCTGGGCTGCCTGTACACAAGTCAGTGTCACATGGTCAGCGGCCGCCCGCTCAGACACAGTCTAGACATATGTTAATCTGATCACATATTAACAAGGACACCTCACTCAGACACGCAGGCACCAGAGTGTACTGCCTGCGCCTCACAGCCAACCCACATGCACAGCCTCCAGCCTGCAACCAGCCAATAAGAGGAGCATATTTGCTCACTCACAGACTGATCCATCCTCATTGGCTGGTTGGTTGGGGTGTTCGGGTGCATACCTTGCGGCGTGTAGTAAGTAGTGTGTGTGAAACAGAGGGGAGTCGTTGGCAGCTTGGTACACACTGCACTGTATATGTGTGTGCTGGTGGCTGCTTAGTGCATCTGTAGACTGTGGCTGGCTGTGTGTCTGACTCCAAGTCTGACGAGTCGACGACCATTCTTCTGACTGAGCTGAAACCAAGTAGAAGCAGAGTTTCTCTCATGTTCCTATTTTCTTCCAGTTCCATTCCACCTGTGTCTCCCCAACCTGAGACCTCCTTTAAGGGTAATTAGCAGCTGCAGCCAAGGCCAGGGTATGCACTAAAATGTATGCAAAATCAGCTGAGTAATTGCCCTGTATTGGTAGGGACTTGTGCAGTAAATCCAGATGACTGTACTTCAGTTGTGGTGACCTAGTCATTTTCTGACTTCATTGTAGTCCCCAAATAAAATGTGGTATGCCAGTTTGCCGAGCTGATATTATTCTGCCTTAATGTAGAAAATATACAGTCTCCAAATGCGATGCTATTTTGGAGCTGTAGGAATACAGGTTTTGAGAGGCTGTCCCAGAACGTAGGTGCAGCAAGAGGACCAGTGTTTAATGTCACTGTTGATAGACAAAACCAGTGGATTTTAACTGTGTAGTCCAAATTGCCATAGTGCCCTAGTGTGGAGCAATGTACGAAGACCTCTATTATTTTGGTGATTAAAAGCTTCATTTAAATGAATTATAATTTTATGTGTGTCTCTTATGGTGCACTAGATTTGCCCAATAATTGCTCCACTTTCTTTGGGCCATACACCATTATTATTTATTGTAGTGCAATAGTGGGGAACCTGTCTCTCTTCAGCTGTTGTATAACAAATTTAGATACAGCTGCAATGGGACACCATGGCCAGTCATGCTAGTGGATGAAATACCAAGACACTTATGAAATACACCGGGGCTAATACTAAAATGAGGTGATGCAGTTGGGGTTACCACCCGACTTGCACACATTTTAATACATCAGCCAGTGGTGCAATTATGGGGCAAACCAATTCTGCCATAGGAAACATAGTTTCTAAATGTGTTGGAGGCCTCTCTGAAATTTCCATTTAAATCAGTGGAAATCTTAGTACACCAGGCTGACTGGTCACAGTGGTTTCTGTGCAGCCCTTCAAAATGACTTTTTCATTTGGTGCTGCATTACAGGGAACATCTGTTCACAATGCCAACGCCTGATTCAGGCATTTAGCTAGGTATTTGTTAGCTTGTTTGAGGTGGGCATTAAAGTCAAGAAACGGAATGTTACGTACTAATAAAATCGTATTTATTTATCACAGGACACAATCTAAATTTCCAGAGAAAAATATGTATAACTACACATGAACTTGTGTGGCAGAAAATGATCCAAAACTGAGAAATAAAGCACTGGAACATTTTCTGTTTTGGAAAATTGGACCTTATGTATAAAAACATATAAACGGAAAATCCCCATTGATCTGAAAAACATTTTTAATCCCTTGAATGTTAGAGATGTTCTGTAATTCATTGTGAGACCTCTGTAGCTTTCAAAGGGTTAAAGGCTACAATTTAAATCAATGGGGGCTTTATATGTCCCCTACAGTGCAACTGATTTTCCCTAGAATTGCTCCAGTTTGAGTATATACAAGGCCCAAAGTCCCCTGAAAAATGTCCTCCTTGCATCTCTTTTTCATTAGGAAGTACTTCCAAGTACACATACTTAAAGGGATAGTAATAATTAATATGTAAAAAAATATATATTGTAGTGTTTATCATCCCCCTGAGTAAAAAAAAAAAAAAAAAATGGTACTCTCACTGCTGAAAGGTGTTTTATTCAAAAGTTATTACAGCTCAAAGTTGAATTTTTTAGGTGCAATATCAGAGTGGCCTGAAATTGTACAGTGGCGCTCTTGTTACACCATCCTATGGACATCTCTGGTTCGTAGACCATTAATCTACATAGGATGGTGTAGCAACAGCGCCACTGTATAACTTAAGGCCACTGTGATATTGCACCTAAAAAATTCAACTTTGAGCTGTAATAACTTTTGAATAAAACACCTTTCAGCAGTGGGAGTACTCTTGTTTTACTCAGGGGGATAAACCCTACAACATATATATATATTTTTTAAATTTTAACATTCCTATCCCTTTAAGTAAGTGATTCCGTAAAACAAATTAAGAATCTGTGGTCATGTGTGGGCGTGGTTGGGGGGGGGCACTCTTTTTCGTTGGACCCAGGCAGCACAATGTCTTGAACAGGCCAAAGTAGCTTTCTTTCACATATTGCTACTTTATTTTCACCTCCCCTTTCCCTTTCTTTATGCTTCATTTTATAGTGTAGTAGATTAATTTGTTCTAGCATTAAAAACAAATAATAAAAAAAAAAAAAAAAAACTAGAAACCTTTTCCTGGCTTAAAACCAAACAAACACACCCATACGAGCACACATGCTCAAATCAGTTATACGAATTTACGGCACTTGTGAATTTCGTTTTATAAAATCAATATTTATTAAAGCCTGGTCAACGTATCGGCCCCCGCTTAGGCCTAAAGTGGCGGTCGAAATGTTGACCAGGCTTTAATAAATATTGATTTTAAAACACAAAATCCGAGAGTGCAGTTTGTATACAGTGAGGGAAAAAATTATTTGATCCCCCGCTGATTTTGTACGTTTGCCCAGTAACAAAGAAATTATCAGTCTATAATTTTAATGGTAGGTTTATTTGAACAGTGAGAGACAGAATAACAACAATAAAATCCTGAAAAACGCATTTCAAAAAAGTTATACATTGATTTGCATTTTACTGAGTGAAATAAATATTTCACCCCCTATCAATCAGCAAGATTTCTGGCTCGCAGGTGTCTTTTATACAGGTAACAAGATGAGATTAGGATCATTTTCTTAAAGGGAGTGCTTCTAATATCAGTTTGTTACCTGTAAGACACCTGTCCTCAGAAGCAATCAATCAGATTCCAATCTCTCCACCATAGTCAAGACCAAAGAGCTGTCCAAGCATGTCAGGGACAAGACTGTAGACCTACACAAGGCTGGGATGGGCTACAAGACTATTGCGAAGCAGCTTGGTGAGAAGGTGACACTGCTATTATTTGCAAATGGAAAACATCACAAAATAACTGTCAATCTCCCTTGGTCTGGGGCTCCATTCAAGATCTCACCTTGTGGAGTTTCAATGATCATGAACTCCAACTACAAGAAACGTCTGACCTATATGATTGCCAACAAGGGTTTTGCCACCAAGTACTAAGTCATGTTTTTCAAAGGGGTCAAATACTTACTTCACTCAGTAAAATGTAAATCAATTCATAACTTTTTTGAAATGCGTTTTTCAGGATTTTTTTTGCTATTCTGTCTATCGCTGTTCAAATAAACGTACCATTCAAATTATAGACTGATCATTTGTTTGTCAGTGGGCAAACGTACAAAATCAGCAGGGAATCAAATAATTTTTTCACTAACTGTATACTCATTAACTACTATAGCTAATCCTATATAATATTTTGCTAGGATGTTTGTCAGAAGGCCTCATGCGCAGTACAGGCTGCCCGAAAGCACAAAATGCTGGGAGCATTCTGTGCTTTCGGGCAGTCTCTACAGTGCATGGCTGCGTCGTTGGCAGGACGCAGAGCAGGACTGGCCTCTTAACCCTTTGAGTGCCAGAGGAGTACTCAACGCATTGTGTACCCCTCTGACACTCAAAGGGTTAACACCACCCAGACCTTGGCCCGTGTACATGGGCTTACACTAGTTAAGTAATATTTCCCTGTAGCAGAAGGCAGTTTGCCGAAGGGCTGGAGAGTGGTACAAGAAATGAGTGTCTGAAGGCAAATGGTCTTCTCAATGCTCAGAAGTACAGGCAGATACTTACCCATCATGCAATACCATCAGCTAGGCATGTAATTGGCCCCAAATTCATTCTGCAGTGTGACAATGACCCCAAGCATACAGCCAAAGTCATTAAGAACTATTCTCAGCTTAAAAAGAACAAGGAGTCCTGGAAGTGATGGTATGGCCCCCACAGAGCCCTGATCTCAACATCATTGAGTCTGTCTGGGATTACATGAAAAGAGAGAAGAAACTGAGGCTGCCTAAATCCACAGAACTGTGGTTAGTTCTCCAAGATGTTTGGAACAACCTACCTGCAGAGTTCCTTAACAAACTGTGTGCAAGTGTACCTAGAAGAATTAATGCTGTTTTGAAGGCAAAGGGTGGTCAAACCAAATATGGATTTGATTTAGATTTTTCTTCTGTTCACTCACTATGCATTTTGTTAATTGATAAAAATAAACTATTAACATGTATGTTTTTGAAAGCATTCTTACTTTACAGCATTTTCCACACCTGCCTAAGACTATACAATCCATGATCCTTAATTTGTTTAAACAGGTTTTAGCTAGGTAGAAGTCTTCCATACAGAAGTTAGCACATGCTATATTATGTACGCACACACAAATGTATTAGTATATTCTGGAAAATCTTCCATTAGATGTAAATACAGGATATACATTTGAGGTATGAATTTGGTTCCGTTCTGACAATCCACAATAAATATTAAAAGAGAAATATGCATTTAAAATAAAATGGTTAATTTAAGGGCATATGTTCATGTGCCTTGTATACACTTTATTAGTCTATAAATAATCAAGTTATCTATTATCTTGGCTTAAATAATAAAATGTCCTGTTTTGTTACCTTCAAGCACTCTGAAGAACCTGTCAGTCCATTTCAGAGCTGTAGCTGAAGTCATGTAAGCATGTGACAGACACCTGGGGGGAGATGTACCAAGGAGTGATAAAAGTGATAAAGTGGAGAGAACTTCTCCAGTGATATCACGTCTCTAATTTCTGTGATACTCTAGGGAGCATAAGCATTAAGATCTCTCTCGTGTGTGAAATCTCAGTGCATAGGATCCACAGAACAACATAGGAATTGGAGAAAAGAAATCACTGGAGACATCTACTCGATTTTATCACCCCTTGGTGCATCTTCCCCTGGACACGGCTCAATCTAGAGCCAAGAAGTGTAAAGGGAGGAATTTTCTGAAAAGAAATAATAGTAAGTAGGGTCTATTGGAGAGAGGGAGGGCTAATCTCATTTGATTGTTAAAATCTGATAAAGTCTACTGTTTATTGGGAAGGGGTGTGCAATAAATATAGACCTAAAATGTATATGTGAACACAATTAAGTCTTTTTGTTAAACTTCAAGCATAGACCCTGGATCAAAAGCCCATAGAAAAATGAGCTCTACAGCCTGCCCACATTGTACTGCTGAGCAATGCAAAGGGAGGATCAGACTGTGAAATGGAAGACTTGGAGAATCCAGCTACAGACTACAGCAAATATCAACTGCAAAATAAAAATATAATATGCAAAGGTCTAGCATATTTCTGTATCAAAGGATAAAACCTAGATTAGTACTACAGTAAAAGAAATGAAGAGCCAAACATTTCAGATGGTATATATAAAAACAGGAATCTTTTTTTCTGTTACTGGCCTAACATGTACACATTGTACTATGCGGGTTCAGATAAACATTTCAATACATTTGTAAAGAATTTGTAAGAATCCACTCTATTGAATCCATACCTAATTTTTATTAATATATATAAAATAATGATTTACAGAGGATATAAATGTACTTGGGCTGAGTCAATAAAAAGTATATGTCCATACTAGCATGTTTGTTCAGATTAATACTAGCAAGGTACATATATCATGACTGCTTAACAATCAGGCCCGGTGCTTGTAAACATTTGTTACTTTCTGGCTTTGATATAATAACAGACATTTATAGCAGGGCCCCATGCTTCCTGAAGTAAATGTGCCAAGGGAAAAAAGAAAGGTGTGTAAAAGGTGGTGATGGGGGGGGGGGGATACCGTTATACACCACAAATATTTACTTTGAAAAAGTAAATAAAATAAATGGGTTGAAATTTAAAGTTTTTAAAAAGCATATAAACAGCTAAAATATATATTTATATATTTTAAATTACTTCAACACAAGTGTTTTTCTCTTTTTAAGAACTCAGTCGTTTGAAAGGAAAATGAGGATGCTCTATAACCCTCACTTAGCATAGCAGACAGAAAATCCTAATGGCCCCTATGACTTTCTCCCTTGTTCATTACTTCAAGAGAGAACGTCTTTAATCAATTCTAGATTTCAGATCTACGGAGGTGGGCATGATATGTACTAGCACTACTAGACTAGACTACTAGTCTACTTAAGCCTTCAAGCACTAGATGTATGTGCAATGCAATGCACTACACAAATCTCTGGTCTATGAAGGGTTAAGTTTACTATGTGCAGAAGGCAGAGTCTGATGGCCAGTGGATCTGCTAGCAACTGTCATTTGCTCCTTCATAAACATGACATCCAAAACATATAAAATATGTTTTTTCTAGAACAAGTGAACGTTCATAAGGGCCATTAGCATTTTCTGGCCACTGTGAAATAAGTAGCGGGTTATTACTAAGAGATTTTAGTTCTCCTTTAGCAGCAATGATACTAGAGATGTATTCCAATGCATTGTGACTGGAGATGAGAATCTCTGCATTAATATATTTGGTGTTGCCTGTGTGACAGAGCATTTAAGCTATATAGTCTCTAGACTGTGGGATACTCACTGGGCCCGACTCAAAAAAAACTACCACAGGATTGTTAAGTCTTTGGACCTATAGCTGATTGGGGATGACGGCAGTTGTTTCCAAAAGACTGAGGTGCAAATATTGATTATCACAGTTCAATCAGATCCAAAACATTTCAAAGGCATAATCTGTTTTGAAGTTTGTATCAGTGGGGACACAGCAGAATGGATATGATCTAAAAACCCATCAAAGCAGAAAATTCTGACATCACTAAGGACATGCTACTAAAGTTGTAGATGTGCTTTGGCATATGTTCGGATGTAATAATGTATGTGCTTCTCTACGGTTGTTAACATTTATCATTGTGTAAACAGCTAATTTTTATGGTTAGGATAAAGTTACTATTAGTTTTATCTTTAAACCCTATGGGCTGAATGGCATGCCATGCCATGCCATCATGATTTGCTGGGCTTTAACACACCTACTGATGTCACTGTACATCAAGGGTTAAAATCTGCTGTGTCAATGCCGTGATCACCGGGGGAAGTCTGTTGCTAACTGCTCCCAGAACATGGCAGTCAGTCTTCAGTCAATCCCAGTTGCTCAGTTGACAAAGCAATGTTTGTAAACACTGGCTTTGTAAGTAACTCTGCCTCCCTCCTCCTCACTTATCAAGGGAGACTCTTGAGTACCACAGTGTTCCAAATTTTCTTTTTTAAAAAGAAGAATTTTTCCCTTTGATCACTGTATTATACAGTGGTCAAGTGCTGTAGTACTAATCTGTACTTCTGGGTACCTTGGGATGTGGTTAGCTAGTGGGCACTTGGGTATGTTTAGGAATAGTGTGATATTTTTTCACCCTTTTATTTCTATACTAGCAAGAAATAACAGTGATGACTGTGAGCCCCCTTAAGCTTCTTTCCGCGCTCCCATTGTCTCCCTCCTGCTCCCAAAATAGCCCTCACTTGCAAAATCTACTTCATGTTTCTGGAATCTCCGCCCCCCCCCCACCCAAAATTCCCAACTCCAGTATCTACCCCTTATCCAGCTGCTTACTGGTGTTTGTTCTCAGGGATGAATGATCAGATCCAGGGCTCAAGACCTTTATCAGATATGATGTAACAGACATGTTCAGACCATTGGGCCCAGGAAGTGGATCACATGTGAAGGAGAAGACATGTTAAGTGACACAGACATGAGTGTGCAGGGGGGCTCCAAATCACCTCCTGCAGCCAACAGTGGGTGGTGAGGCCCTTGATGAAGAATTCAAAGGCACAGAAAACTCCTCTAAGTGTAATATGAAAGTTTCTTATTATGCCATCACCTTCACCCTTGTGCTCTCTTGAAGATGTTCTCACATTTTAATCAGTCATTGATTCTTCCTCAGAGATCTTATCACTTTCCCAGGTACAGTGTTCTTGTCCACATTAGAATTCATCTCTGTATATTCCTCTTCCAGTAATAGTAAGATTTTCTCCCTCCTATGCCAACCTCTTTATTGGAAAAAAGTAAGCAGTAGAAAGATAAGAAGCTGGCACTCACAAATAAAACCGCTCCATGACTGAGCATGTTGCTACAGTAACATGGTGGTCAAAGGGAAGTTGGTGTTCCCACATTCAAACAAATGCAGACAGCTGTTTCCTAACAAAACTGTACTTTGTCAAGGCATCTATTTTAACTCTTTATTGGGATCAACTTAATATATATGAATGGAGGAGGTCTGGAGAAAGAGACTGGTATAATATGGCTGTTTCATAGATGATATTTTGTTAATATGGAGGAGAGATAGAGAGATCGAATCACAAAATTAAATACGAATGATAGGAGTGTTTCATTCAAGCATAATATCCAATCAATGGAAAATAGGATTTTTGGATGTGATTTTAGAAGGAGAAAATAGTATACAGTAAAATCTCGGGTAAAATATGCACCCATGTATAATACACAGGTGTAAATTATACCCAAGATTTTTGGTAAAATGATGAGTTCCTGTGTATAATAGGCATCCCCTTTCCCTCCCTCTATCACCCCCCTCAAAAAAAAAAAAAAAAAAGTCTCCCTCAATCACCCTTCCCCACCTCAATACCAGTACATCTGCCCCCCTTTCTGTAATCACACCCCCCTGAAATCCAGAACCCCCCATCTGGAGGCAGTGGGCGGCATTCCATCGCTCACCACGCACTTCCTCTGTGCTTCATTATTTAAAGAAAGAATCTTAGAGCTCATCTTAAAGTGATAGTAATACTTCGTTTTATCTTTATTTTATTTTGTAGGCATTAAAAAAAAATTAAGAACGATATAAGTCTTATCTCTCAAACCTTTATGGTTTGGGAGATATTCACAAGCAAAGTTTCCCCTCCTGCCCCTTTTACCTAGTGTAAGCCATCTCTTCTCAAATGTGGAATGCAGTCTATAGACCAGACAGATAACAGCAGGGGACAATCTTCTTCCTATGAGAACAAAGAAAACCCTACCCACCTTGACAAGTTTTTCAGCTTTTTCCCCTTATCTTAATTGAAGATTGTCCCTCTCTGCAATTTACCTGGGCACCTCCTTTCTGCTCTGGCTGAGCAGTGTTACATCAGTAAAAGGGGCGGGAGGGGGATACTTTGTCATTGAATTACTCTTGAACTACAACTCTGACAGAATTGAAATAACACTCTCCAAAGTCCAAATATTATGATGATTAATTAGAGCTGCTTTTATTATGAAACATTACTATCCCTTTAATAAGCAGGATCCCCCTCTGGAGGCAGCTGTAATATTGGGGCAGATGGCAGCATTCTTGCATTCGCCACCTGCTTCTTCCTCTGTGTAACTTGGTTGCCCTGACAGGAGGTTCTGACAGGGCACTACCATATATTCAATAAACACTATGGAGAACAAGGGTTTAATTCTTTGAGTGCCAAAGGGATATGCAACGTATTGCAAAGCAATGCGTTGTGTACCCCTCTGGCACTCAAAAGGTTAAATGAAGAGACTGATTTATATTCATTTACAAAAAATTGAAGGGGTGATGGCAAAATAGCAGTAGTTATTTTGTTTCACAGATATGATGGAATATAGTAAAATAAAACTACTGCTGGTGATCTCCATAAATGTTAGTATAGTGAGGTATATTACTGCTTTCTTCATTTAGCTGTGTGCAATGTTATTATGTAAATATATTCTGTAAAAATGTTTGTTCTCAAAATAATAATTAATAGAAATATAATGTTATTCTAGAATTTAACAAGCTGCGATATCCCTCCTTTTTTTGGTGTTTGCTTGCGTTCCAGAATGCATTATTGTGTTTCTATATATATATATATATATATATATATATATATATATATATATATAGAGAGAGAGAGAGAGAGAGAGAGAGAGAGAGAGAGAGAGAGAGAGAGAGAGAGAGAGAGAGAGAGTGAGAGAGAGTGAGAGTGTGTGTGTGTGTGTGTGTGTGTAAAACAATGGGCCAATAAGTATAATGGTTTAGTTTGTGTTCCACTCATGGAACGTGGCTCATTAAGGTGCTGGGAAGGTGCAATGCTCATAAAATTTGTAGTCACCTAGAAGTAAGATTGATTTGGTGATGAAAATTGCCAGGTAAACTAGATTAACAGTTGATCAAATGTAGCATAAGAGGGATATAAAAAGGAGGTATTTCACAAGATTTCTTTGTTTGTGAAGAAGTGGTTTTAAACAATGAAATGCATAGATCTTTTTAAAATATCATTTTAGTGAACTTCCATTAAATCCTTTTCTCTTAGTCCACATGGACTACAAAACCATGGGGTAAACCTCCCCTCCTCAAGAGGGCAGGGCACTTCAAAAAGGCTCGGACTTTGAGTTGGAGCCTCCACACTCTTGCTGTAGCTTTACTCTCTATCCCCAGATGTAAGTATAGCAAATTGGCACCAGAAGCGTGAAGAAAAGCCCCTGAACAAAGTCCCCAAGAGAACTCCTCTGCTTGAGGAAGGAAACACATTTTTCTCCAGATGGGAGTCCTGTGCTTTATATGGGCTAAGAGAAAAAGATTAATGGTAAGCTCACTAAAATCATATATGGAACACAGGATATACCAAAGCACCAAAGAGAAAAAAACCTTTTCCCATAGAAGACCAGTATTCCATAGGACTAAACTGGCATTATGTAAACCTTCTGTGTCAAAACATACCAAACTAGCACATCAAACAACCAAATAAAATGAAACAGGTTGGAAAATAGAAAGAGTCTTTAAACAGACACAACCACCTGAAGGACCTTCTGGCCAAAGCTGGCTTCAGCTGAGGTCAGGACATTGACATAGTAGTGACTGGTGAATGTGTGACCACGTTGCCAACTTGCACAGCTATTTGGCAGAGACCTGATTCTTTTAGCCCCAGGAGGCACCCACAGATCTGGTGGTGTGTGCCATGACTCTGAAAGGAAAATGTATCTATCTGACCACATACACTTGTCATAAGGTAGCTTTGATCCAAGAAGCAATAGTTTCTTTGGATGTTGTCAATCCACTCAAGGACATTCAGGAATCACAAAGAGGGAATCTTCCTTTCTAAAAGGCTGAGTGTCATGCACATAATAGTTAAGGCGTTGAACCACATCCAAGAGCTGAAGATCTTGTTCCTGTTTGGTGGAAGGATAAGGACAAAAACATAGGACAATTTAATGGTTAATGTGAACGTTGCATACGACTTTTGTTAAGAAACTGCTAAGAGTAAGACGAACCACCTCGTCTTGATGACAAAACAGGAAAGGAGGTTTACAAGACAAAGTTTGTAGTTCAGTAATGCTTCGAAAATAGACAATGACCAAAAGGAAGGCAACTTTAAGCGTAAAAAAAAATGAAGAGGACCCAAAGAAAGAGGTTCAAAGGGACGTCTGGCTCACCACCAGATTAAGGTCTCACATGGAAGTGGAATCCCTAAAGGAGGGAAAGACAAAAGCAACCCTTAGAACAAAGGTTTTCACATCAGGAAGAAAATCTATTTGATTCTGGAAGAGAACCGAGAGTGCAGAGATCTGTATCTTGATAGAGGCTAGACTGAGACCTCTGTTAATGCCATCTTAAAGGAAAGTCAAAATCATAGCAAGGCTGAAGTACAGGGGAGACATGTCCCTATCAGCGAATCACTGGTGGGAAAAAAAAAGGAACAGATCCTATGGTAGGCTTTAGAAGATACAGGCTTCCTAGCTTGAATCATGGTAGAGACCGCAGCATCCAACTCTCTCAAAGATGTAGGCCTCAAAAGCCATGCCATCAGGGCCGACCTTTCCACCTACTGGAAGCAGAGAGGATCCTGGGTCAAAAGAACTGGTCTCAGGAGAATATAAAACGTCTCCTCAATTGACAGGTGGCCAAAAAGGTGCAAGCAGGATGACCAGAGCATTCTCCATTGTGAGCTTCCACACCACCCTGGGTATCAGGGGAATAGGAGGAAACACGTAGGCCAGATGAAAGTGGGATGGACATTGCGTTCATCGCAAAAGCTAGAGGACAGCAGAACCTTCCTGTGCTCTCGGGATACTATGAGGTACACTGATGGAAGGCCCCAGCGGCGGGACTATCTTTTAGAATATGTCAAGGTACAGTTCTCCGTTTCCTGGGTCCAGCTCTTGATGACTTAAAATGTCTGTGACTACATATTCAATGACTGAGATGTGGACAGCTAAGATGACTGGTACATGTGCTTCCACTAATTGAAGGAATTCATGAATATCCAACTAGGATTATTCACTCTGGGTTCATCCCTGACTGTTGATGTATGTGACTGTTGTTGCATTGTTCGATTGGATCCTCAATGGAGTCCCCATCAGTACCTGTGACCAGTGAAGAGGTGATAGAAAGGAGATTCACCTCACCAGTCCAGCATCCTTGAACTGTTAGGGGACCCAGGGTCACTCCGTAGTCTCTCAGGCTGGAATCTATATTGACGAAGGTCGAATCCAAAGGGGAGTACCCATGTCAAATGTGGAGGGGTCCTGATGCTCCACCACAAGGTCTGACTTTTAATAACAATTTATAAAAAAAAAAAGAAAAAAAAAAAGAAAAAAAAAAAAGAAAAAAAAAAGAAAAAGAAAAACAAGGTTCACCGAACTGGCAAAGCCATGCCACACATCTGCAAGTATATATTTGTATTTGTTGAGGGCCAAATGCAGTCAGTGCTGTGGAGGTGCAATCTCCTGTATGACTAGATGGGTGCTTATTATATCATTACTTGAATCTTACTGTGGACAAGAACACTGTATCTGGGGTGAATCCCAGAAAAGTAATAAGATCTCTGAGGCACATTCAAAGCCTCATTAAAATTTGAGTAAAGCTTCAAGATAGCAGTGAAGGTGATGTTATAAGAAGATGCTTAAATACTACAACTTAGATGAGTCTTCTTCTATTTCTACACTTGCAATGAAGACCCAAAGAGGACTTTATATAATTGTATTGGACTACAGATCATTCTATACAAAATATAGGATTTTTATTTTTAATTTTTTCTTTGAAAATTATTTTTATATTCTGATGTACATATGTATAATGAATATATTTGAATATATTTGTTGTATTTTTAGTACTGCAAATAGTTACCTGACTTACTAAATACATACTGAGAGGCACCTCCTGGGTTAACAGTAATATATTAATATTATCCCAGTACATATTCGTTTTGTTGGTGAGGTCCCTGCAGTGATTTTGACAGGAGTGGCCAGGCCAGAAGTGGGGGGTTGGTGGGGTGGGGAGGGCTGCCAGGTATCCTTTTAAAAAGTCGCATATAAAATATTGTGTTCAAAATGGCGACATGAGAATCTTTCCCTGCATAAAAGTGCGAGGTTCTTGTGTCGCCTCTTCAAACGTCGCTACCTTCATTGACTTTACTGGCTGCATACAACTCCAATCAGCCTTCCCTTGAATGTAAAAAATACTGTAAGTCTAGTAATTTGTCCAGTAAATTATCCAGTAAAAAGATGGAATAAATACACGAATTCGGTAAACAGTTTGATGTTCCTTAAGGCACTAAGCCCTACTCATATGGATGTGTAGTAAGCAGCCAGCTGTACTGGTTATGATTGCATCTTTATTCCATCCATCTGTGTACCCATAATCAGTAATATAATCCCATCTCTTATTTTCCATATTGTTAATTTATATTCAAATAGGAGATTATACAGTATACTTATCTAATAGCTTGCTCTCTCTCCCCTGGCTCGGGGGAGAGAGAGCTGGGGCAGCACCGTTCAAGATTGGGAAGAGGTTCTGGCTCCAGACAAAGAGATCTCACATCCTTACAAATCACTGGATAATAACTTACACATTCCTGGATAATTTACTGGACAAATTACTACACTTACATTTTTTTAACATGCAAGTTAAAGATGATGGGAGTTGTATGTGCCAGTAAAGTGAACAAAGGTAGCGACCTGAGAACCTTGCGCTTTTATGCACGGCGACATGGTTAATGCAGCTTCTAGCCATGCGATATTTTACATGCAACGTTTTAAAACTGAACCGGGCTGCCAGTACCAGCTCTTCTTGTCAATATCGCTGCCTGTGACCTTGAAATAGGCATAATTAGGGATGAAATAGGCATAATTAGGGATGAATTTGCATAACTCCTCCCAGCTGCCATCCCTGTATGGGACTGGCAGAGAAGCAGGTAGAAATAAAAAGAAAAAGGATTTGCATGGCTGCAATAAATGAGAAAGCATGAAATGATGGACGAAGAAAAAAAAAATAAATAAATAAAAGTGCCAGAATTGCTAGACTTAGGTTAGGCAATAGCCCTGGCCCTTAAGGGATTACATTTTTACAGATCATAAGAATTTTTGGATAACTTTTCCAAAAGTATTCTAATACAATCCAATGTTTTGTGATGACAACTTCCTGTTTATATTGCTTGAAATGCTGATGAATAGGTCTTAAAATCTGAACAACAATAAATGGCAAACATAAAAATTGAAAAGGAAAACAAGAGCTGTGACATTAGTCCTGTTTTATAAGAAATAAAGATTTTACTTACTGCTTGGATTGTCTCCAATGCCGTTGCTTTTGCCATTCCAGTACCAGAGAAGCAGGGTAGCGTCTCTTGATCCTGACAGTATATAGCAATCTCCTCCAATGTAAGACTCAGAACGGGTCAAGCAAGTCACAACATCCCAGTGTCCAAACACTACCTGGGTAAGTTTACCTGTAGCAATGCAAGATAATAAACAAAATAATGTTAGCATTATGATATTTCTCACCCACCTCTGAAACAGTTCTGTATTAATTTAATTCTTAAAATTCAGCTATAGGCTAAAGTTAACTATAATGGAAAAATGTAATTTGTCACTTAAAACAAGAGAGTCGAGAAATAGTCACCAAATTCATTTGGCTTCAACTATCATCAATATGCTGATACCCAAATTTACATGTCCACTCTTGATCTTCCACCTCGAATACAGTTACAAATTTCAGACTGCATCTTGGCCATATCCACCTGGATGGCCCACCGTCAGCTGAAGATAAACATGTCCAAAATCGATCTTCTCAGTTTCCCTCCAAGACCTTGCGCAACACCCAGCTTCACCATTACAGTTGATGGAATTGACAATGATCCAGTTGGCTCAGCATGCTGCCTTGGGTCCATATTTGATTCCTCTCTTTCCTTCTCCCCCTCACATTAACTCCGGTGGCTAGAAAATTTTGCTTCTTTTGCCTCAGCGTTACTAAAATCCACCTGTTCTTCTCCCCAAAAAACCACTAAAACTCTTGTGCCCTCATTCTGTCCCGCTTAGACTATTGCAATGTCCTACTAACTGGTCTCCATGCTTCCCATCCCCTATGCAATCTGTTTTAAGCTCAGCTACATGAATCACCGCACCAAAAACCTGGACCTGCTCAGATCATTCTTAGACATCTTACATGGCTCCCTATCCAGCATTGCATCACTTACAAAGTCCTTCTCACATTTAATGATTTCTACACTGCTGCCACTCCTTACATCTCTTCACTCATCTCCTCTTCTGCGCAGCCTCCTTCTTTCAGCACACAAAGCCCTTCCAGTTACACCATCCACACCATCTGCCATCACTACCTATGGAACGCCATACATCTTGAACAATCCCCCTCTGTCTTTAAGTCTATCCTGAAATGTTATCTTCTGGAGCGCTAGTACCATGCACTACCTTTTGGCAAACTCAACACTTCTAATGACAGCACTTGACACCTTCATACCCTGTTGTCCGTCTCCTATTACTCATTTAGACTGTAAGCTTCTTGGGGCAAGGAACTCTCTCTTATTGTTTCTATGACTTTGACACTTATTTTATCCCCTTTTATTTATTGTAACATACTTCTGTTGTAAAGACACTGTGTACCCTGTGTGATGCCATATAAATAAAGATATACATACATACTACAAGTCAATCTGTTAAAAACAAAATTAAAAGACACTTATTCCTAGTGTATAGCCCCACTTTATAATTAGAGACACAACAAGATCCCGATTCCTCTCATTTTGCTTGGATTCCTTTGTGACTTTTGTTGAACCTTTAAAGACCAACACAGGTGCATATCTCTTGCTCTGTGCTTACAGAGACCAGCTTCACCTCAATGACGAGAACCATAAAATACTGAAACAAATGTCTTTGCTATGCTGGTACTAAAAAGTTTTGACCTACCAATTCATCTTTGTCAATGTATTATTGTTACATTAGAGAATTATTGTATCTGTTACTTTTTCACGTGTGCCATGTTATTCATGCCTTCGAGGCTAGAGAAATCTCAGAAGCTTTACACTGTAATGGACTGGAGGCCATTCTTGTATCAAATGGGTTAAGGGAATCATTACATACAAATAACAAAGCGTAATGTATTTTAGACCAATAAGATTTTTTCCTTAACTCCTTATATACCAAAGATGTCTCCAATTGCTTCACAATTCATTGTACATGTCTCTAGCACTTGAAGGGTTAACGTGTTCTGTTAGATTGTACCTCAGACTTATCTGCATACAAATTCTCTCTCCAAACTGTGCTTTCCTTCATCATTCCTTAATTCTAGTTCACATAAGTGACTTCGTTGCAAGATGTAACCTATGTGAACTACCTCATAGAAAACAATGTTATCTATTCTGTGTAACTTGATTTAACAAACTAGGCCTTATAGACCAACTTTCCTTGAATACTATAAATGCACTTCATGTGAGTACACAAAACAATAATTATTAACTTTGGCACAAGAATTGCCAGTTCTTGACACAACACATTTTCTATTTCTGTGTTTTATTTGACAGCATGGTTACAAATAAAAAGAAATAAAGGAGGGGGGAAAAAAAAGAAAACAGACACAGGCCTGAATGCTGTTGGATTTAGAGGCTGTCTGCTGCAAGAGGGTTTTGATGGCTTTTCTGTATTGTTTCTACTTAGTATATAAAAAATAAATAAAAATTTACGCCACAAGAATTTCCTTTTACAAGTAAAAAAATGAAACCGGGAAGGCTAAAAAGAAAAATTGCTTCTTTTTCAGATGTATACCGAGATTGCATGAGTTTGTCTCGGTTCTCAAACCCAGAAAGAATAGATCTCCAAGGATGGTAACTTACATATCAGAAAACAACAAAAATCTGTATGGCTTCAAGAAATATGTGAAAAAAGAATTTTAAAAAAGAATAGAGGCCATTAAACAATCAGAAACACACGGTAGAGTTTCATTTCTAACAGTTTTCTGAGACGTGTTAATCTTGTGTCTCACATGTCAGAATGAATACAGTAAAACCCTTCAACAAAAGCACATTTAGCAGTACATGGGAGCAATAACCTATAAACGACTATGGACAGATTATGTTAACCTTTGCTTTTCCAGCATACACATCACAGTAAAGTGTAATTCAAGCCTTGCCAAAGGGTAAAAGGTCCAAATATTAGGTTGAAATCAGTGAAGCTCCCCCCAACCATAAAATTTAATGATAGCTGGAATAATTTCTCCAGGGCCTTAACCCAGATGGCCAGTTATTGTTGTAGAACCTTTTGTTCATTCAGTGAAAATAAAGCGCACAGGTAAACATCATTTAAATCAACACATCTAAGCTAGAGGGAAGAATGAAAACACTTTAGTAAACTGCATCATATTAAATATTAATCATAAGTACATTACACAGGGAATATATAGCACTGGTTATAACATCACTGGAGAATAAAATGCTTCAGGAAAACGTCTTGAATACTAGAAATGGAAACATCTTTAATATCTAAGGGTTAAAATCTAGAAAACCAACAAGGGCTTTCAAGATGCCACGGCCCTTAGAGTTCGTGTCTGTTCCTTTGTCTTTAAGATCATAAAGTTGGAGTGGAAAAATATGGGCAAATGAATTATGTATAAGGTTGTGTTGTTTTATTTACATGTACATATTTCTATAATGAACAAAAAAAGATTTTACACATAAATAACCAAGTTCTGCACAGATACAGGCACTATTAATAAGCTAATATTTAAACATACATTAGTGATACTGCACATGAACCAAACGTACAAGGACTCCATTCAAAAGAACTTCTAAATAAAATATTTTATGACTATAAGGTGTTTTTCTTTTAAATATAATATATATGTAAAGTCCATGAAAATGGAATTTCATAAACAACACTCCTCTATTTGATAGTTTAGCCGTTGGAATAATGCCTGGGACATCAAACTAGAAGCCAGCCAGGGAGAGGAGAGATGGAAGGTGGAAGGATGGGGGATGGGATGGATAGGCTTAAGCACCCAGAAGACTTTCTATTTGCAAAAACTGTGGAAATAATGGAACACCTCTGGGGTAAAACACCAACATGTTTTTCAAACTATTTATTTTCTTGGATACATGTGGCATAGTTGTTTTCACCTAGATTTGTTCCATTTTTTTTTTTTCTTTAAATATAAATATGTCCTACATAGGTCAGAAGCGGGATAGACAGACTGAATTCCAGAGGAATGTTCTACATATTGCTCAATCACACCCCCACTCAAAGTACTGAATTAAGTTGTTCTCAAGGAGTAAACAACGGGTGCCTTTACAAGCATTTCTTCTGTTATAAATAAAACCTTTGCATTTCCCCCTATATGGAAGGTGAATTTTTAAGAAAAGGCTTAAAATGAAGATGTCACATCTAACACAATAATGGTGTAGGATGCCTAGCAAACAAGACTTGCCTTTTTTTTTCTTTTGCAAAAAAAATCAAGATTGGACAGCTCAAGTTATATACTGTCCTGAAGCTTTGCACTGCTCCAAGGCATTAGACAGAGCTTTTAATATGAAGCATTTTTGCAAGCCTTAATATGATAGATAGGACTTGCCTGAAAGTGCATCACTTGGGATGGGAGGCAAGTTTAGCCATTCTGGCCAAACTATGCAATAAACGCTCATGTTTAATTGAGTTAATAAAAGGGGGCACAATGTATGCTGTGCACAGGGTTCATATTTCTGTTATTTGTATGGTGCACTGCTGCATTGTCTCTTGTTTGTTTAGTATCTCAATTTTGTTCTTGGGGCCCACTGCTGCTATAAATGGGGGAAAAAAAGTTAGGAAAAGAATACAAACTTGTCTATTTCATGAAACCTTTTGTAAAATTAGGAGAGGTTTGTACTTTCAATAAAATGTCTTACCTATAATGATCCATAGTGGTAAAATGAAAGATTTACTATTAGTAATAGATACAGCCTGGAACAAGCTGGATGCATACTGTAAACTAGACATTGCTTATCCATTGACTGACTATTAATATGCATAGCTTATTCCATACATTATCTAGCCAACATTACCAGTGTCCGTAGAATATACACGAAAACTTTTGTCCCAAAATCCACAGACAAGAATGAATCGATTGTCCGCTGTGATGACAAAACACTGTGAGTGGACCTGGATACTTTGGTCTAAAAGGTCAGAGATTTGTCTTCTGTGCATTCCAGTATTGCTAGCTGTAAGAGAAGGATACAAACACAGCAGTCACATAATTGCCTTGACTGGCAAAGCCTTTCAGTCTGAAATGGACTCTTCATCATTTTCATAGAAGCCATTACTGCAAATGTAGTTTAACCCCTTGGATGATAGGCACGTTTCCAACACATTACTCAGCAATGCATTGGCGATGTCTCTATCATCCTAGGGTTTAACCCTTTGAGTGCCAGAGAGATAACCAGCACCTTGCATTGAAGCCACTGTATACCTCTCTGGCACACAAAGTGTTAAACACAATATTTATATGCTTAGCAGATGAATTCAACTCAGAGATGACCAATCTGCATGAGTCATTTTATCTACCAAGTTAAAACAACAAATATACTATAAATAAGTAGATCTTGGGTGAGTTATTTGCCTGGCTTGCTGAAGCAGTGTTGGCTTGCCTTCTGTAGACATTAACCTAGCCGTGGCTAAATGCTGCTACAACACATTGCTGGGAAATATATTGCAGAGAAAGGATAGAAATGGTTCCAGCGTACGTCAGAAATTGTAACAGAAGACTTCACTAATCCTTCCTCTACATTAAATTCCAATAGCTTTCCAAACCAAGCTATTGGTAGTAAAACACTTCGGAGAAAAAAATAGCTACTTTTATTTGGCTCCGGTTCACCAACATGTCTCTTACAAGCTATTCTTGAGTTCATGAGAATTTACTGCTCAACAAGTACTACATATAAACGGCCAGCCCAGTCAGGAAACTGCAACTAGAGCAATTCAAAACATTTGTTAACAAGGCAATTTTTTTTAACCAAAACACCATAAAAGAGCAGGTATTATTTGTAAATTAATATATTAGATGCTAGACAGTTATCCCCTCTCCAAAATCCAGGGGGTTAAAAAGGAAAACTGGTAACTGGCATTTAGGAAGAAAGATAGTTAAATTGTTTTCAAACTCTCCATAGCAGCATGCTTTACAGAATACTGTAGTTGTAAGAAACATAGAACAAGATTACATTTTACACAGTCAGACACCATCTGTAGCACAAAGGTTTAGAAACCAATGTTGTAACAGCATATTTACTATGACCCCCATTTACTAAGGGGTAAATTGCCATTTGACATAGGGAAAAATTGCTCATTTGCCTTTTCTCTCCATTTACTAATACACATATCAGAGAGAAGCAAATATGTGTAGCTATTTGGTTGAGATACCCAGATTTGATCTCTGTTTTCAATGCCACGTGAATAATATGAACTGTTATGCTTCTTTATGAGGCAATCACCTGCCCCCCCTAGTGAATAAACAAGTCAGTACTGCAGTTTATCCAGCCAAAGCTATGAGTTATTGCTGTGCGAAGCTGAACTATAGAATTAGGAGTGACAGAGTCACAAGTCATTTTTTTCTTCAAACTTTTAACACCATTAATCTGTCGCAAGCAGCTATAATTGCACCAGAACCATCATACAAGACCGTTCTTATTCCTGTCTGGCGTACACATATTTTTCATTTACATAAATTCGTAAATTGGATTTTCCATTTACCATGCCACGTTTTTTCCAAATAATATGTGCACACACACATACCGTGCTCACACACACCACAGAAATATGTATATTTATATATTTAATTGCTTTCAATAAAAGAATAGCTATCATATTGCCCTTTCTTTCAAACACTTTGAAGGCTAGAGAGATATCCAACTCCTTAACCCTTTAAAGACTAGAAGGGTGTGCGTAATACATACTTAAAATGTAAAAAATAATATGTTGTAGGGTTTATCCCCCTGAGTAAAACATGAGTACTCCCACTGCTGAAAGGTGTTTCATTCAAAAGTTATTAATTTTCAAAGTTTAATTTTTTAGGTGCAATATCACAGTGGCCTGAAATTGTACAGTGGCGCTGTTGCTACACCATTCTATGGAGATTTATGGTCCTGGGACCAGAGCTGTCCATAGGATCGTGTAGCAACAGCGCCACTGTGATATTGCACCTAAAAAATTCAACTTTGAAAATTAATAACTTTTGAATGAAACACCTTTCAGCAGTGGGTGTACTCTTGTTTTACTCAGGGCCGGACTGGGAATAAAAACCAGCCCTGGAAAAAATTGCTTACCAGCCCCATAGCATAACAGCATTTTTTTCTTGTTCATAAAAGGGGAAACCATGCATTTAAAACACATTTGAATGCCACCACAAGAGCAATATAGTTAGATGTCACCATAAAACAATACAGAGTTATATGCCACCACCAGAGCAATAAAGAGTTATATATATATATATATATATATATATATATATATATATATATATATATATATATATATATATATATATATATAGTGGGCACTCCTATTATAAAACCTAATAGTATAGGAACTGGAACAACTGCCTGTGTGCTACTCAAATGAAATTACACAAATGTAGAAATGGTATAGAACCATAAAGACCCTTAATAAACTAGCACCTTTTTTTGCAGGTCCTGGTCGTGCACTCATTTCATGGTTCTATACCATGTCTACACACACACACACACATATATATATATATATATATATATATACACACATACATCTCCCACCTTTTGCCTCTTTCTCCTCCTCTTAATTCCCACCTTTTGCTTCGTTCTCCCCCTCTTTACTCTTGAGCTCCCTCCTTTTGCCTTTTTCTCTCCCTTTTGATTACCCTTTCTCCCCCTCCTTGACTCTTGATCTCCCCTTTTGCCTCTCTCTCCCCCTCCTGATCCTTCCTCCTTTTGCCTCTTTTTTTTTCTCCCATTTGCCTCTTTTTCTCCCTTTTGACCCCCTCTGCCTCTTTCACCCACTGTTGATGCCCCCTCTTGATCCCCCTTTTGCCTTTATAGCTCTTTACCCCTCTTGCCTTTCTCCCCATCTTGATCTCCCCTTAATGGGATCTCTCTGGCTCCTGCCTCGGCTCCTGTTCAGCGAGCTCGTCTCGACTCTGGGCTGGCCTGTGTGTGTCACTGCCTCTGTCTCTGGCGCTTAACTTGGGTGCGGGCGGCCCGGCGCTCAGACGCAGTCACGCGGTGCTTGTCTTCACGCCGCTGCGTAGCCTGCATCTGATGTCACCTGGCCTGTCTCCCCTGCACCAGCTCTGACAGTCTGAGTCCACTATTGGACACGGCCCGGCCCCGGCGGCTGTCAGGTACTTCTTCAAACATATCTTCCAGTCTTCTCGCGGCCGCGGTGGCAGTCCAGTCACCTTGCGGCCACAGACTGGCATGTAACATAATTTTTTTGTTTAAGGCTGCAGCCCCAGGGAAGCCCAGTGCCGTCGGCCTACCGGGAATTTTCCCGGTATCCCGGTAGGCCAGTCCGGCCCTGACCCTACAACATATTTTTTTTTTACATTTTAAGTATTACTATCCCTTTAAGATAGAAGTACCATATTTTGTAAAGCTCAGTAATTCAAGCTGAATAAAAGGTGTTTCTGTAAGTCTTGACTTTCTAAGGAGTATATTTTTGGCAAGTCAGATGTTCTTTTCTTTCAGATTTTAATAGTGCAAGGATCCAAAGGTTTGCCTGTGAAGACTCTCTCATTAGTGATCACTTTTTTTTTTTTTTTTTGTCTGATGACAAAGCTAGCATGAACTGTATAAGCTGTGGTGTAGTGGGTACTGTTTCTTCTGAGCGGTTTTAGAGATCAGGATAGGAGATGTTCTAGAAAAGGGGTCTCTAACATGTAGCTTGTGAGCTACTTACTGGTAGCTCTTCAAATACAAGTGAGTAGCTTTCCACTTTGGCTATCAAGCTATCCGGCTAGCCAGAGACCTGTCCAGTGGTTGAAATTTGCACCCTGACTGGCTGTAGACATCTAACAACAGCTTTCAACTGTAATGCCCAGCAGTAGCCAGATAGTACTACAGTTAGAGTGCCTCATAGCATCTTCATGGTTTTCCTGGCCCACACTGCTGTAATAGTCCTTGATAACCACTTTCTTACAGATCTGCCTGCTTCATCAAGACTATTTATATATAGGAGCCTAATTGCAGAGCTAGCAGTTATTCTGGGCCCAGCATTCAAGGGGGCCCCCATTTGCCCAGGGCCCAATAGGATCTAGTTATGAAAATGTGTGTGTGCATGTTAATGAGCTCTTCAGTTGCTAGTTAAGCCACTGGTTATATAGTACCTGTTGTGAGCAGTATGTGGTGTCAAAGTGGATGAGAGAATATGGGGTCACAGCTCGACTCCACATTAATTCATTCCTTCACTGTAACAAACGTTGCAGACTGTTTTATTCATTAAATATTTTAATAAAACACTAATAATTTTAAAACCTTAATGACAGATGACCTGCCAGGACCTTTGTCATCATCGGTGGATATGTGTTAAGGACCGATGACAGTCCTTGCATGTCATGGAATTCTGCGATGGCAGGCATTGCAGAATAAAAACCTGCTGTGGTCCACTAGGGCTGCCCACGCTCAGACTGCTTGGTCCTTAAGGGGTTACACATGAATACGAATATTGTATTGTGTTCTTAAGGATGGGAAGGCACTATATACAAGTAAATGTGGGGCTCACTGGAGAGCCACCGGTTTTGTCTTCTAGTGAATGCAGATTCCTTCTGCTAAAAATTATATGTCCTATAACTGAATTTTATCAGCTTGAGGTGTCATGGAGGTCACTGGTTTCCTGTGTAACACGTTGTTACTGGAGGGTATGGGAAAGAACAAATAGTTGGTGAGAGCAGCTTTGGAGATGGTTATAAATTAATATATTTTCTATATATATTTTAGAGTAGCTCTGAAGATCTTTAACGGATTAAAAGTAACTTCCATTATAGAAAATGCCGGCAAAGCCTGCTCTGGAATAACAGGATTGGCCTGACACGGACTCTCTCAAATAGCCCCTCAGTTATAATCGGCAACCATGGAGTCCAGGCTTCAATAATGTGAGAGTGATCAGGAAAACCATAGCCATATTTCCTTTTTGCTGTGTAAGCCGCTGCAGGCAGCAGTATAACAGAATTTCCAAGGTACTGCGGTAGTATCCCTCATCCTTATAGGTATGAATGAGCACCTCAGCGTGTGCGGCCATCTTACCTATACTGGACATGGATGAGCACCACCAGTGTTTATAAGGCACAGATGAGAAAAGACTTATACATGTCCCAATGAAAGCTCAGAGACCCGCTGTCATCTTGGGAGACTGCATCTTCGAAGAGACAAGAACACACCTTTCTACATTTATGCAATAAAATTATGGCCACTATAAAGGGCTGAACTGACCCTTTTCAAGTAGTTAAAAAGTTGTTACTAATATAATTAGTGGTATTTATTGATGGATTATGTGTCTATCCTGCTCCATTTCATTTTTTTTTTGCATTTGTAATTCAGCTGAAGTTAATTATAGATTTACAGTTTGTGTATTCATCATTTTCCCATTCATTTTCTAGGATGTGATATTTACTAACTAGGGGATAAGAATGTTACTTGGATAAGAGGATTTGGGGCATAAGTTTATGGATGCTGAATATCTCTAAATGTGAGTGAGCAAAGGAGTTTCCTTTTTTGTGGTAATGTACTGTAGAACTGTAACACAAATTAACTATAAAAACTGATTGCTTTGTTTCAACTTCAGCAATACATAAAACCCATAAAAAAATTCCACTGCATTAAAAGGCTCTCTGGCTGTAATGGACGACCTGTCTCTTATCACTTCTGAATGATCAAGTAGCAGGGGGGTTCACATGTACAGACATTTCCAATGATTTCTTAAGGTTGATAAACTTTAAAAGAGATGAAAGGAAGACTACATGTTACACATTATCTTAAACAACTGATGTTTATGCTCTAGAAAGACTAAAATGACTTCAACATCAATACTTCTTTAATTCTATTTTCTTCAGAATCAAATTCTTCAGTACCCAAATGCTTCTCCTCACTGCGGGTGCCATCATCCTTGTTATTTTCCAGAACCGCTTGCATTGATTTACATCTTCACTGACTTTACATAAAAAGAGCTGCTTCGTGACATTGGCTTGTCCCTATTCTGTTTTCTCATCTGTAAAATCTGTGTCAGAGCTGCCAGCACATTCCAGAACATTTTCCAGCCCACTAAAATAATCAGACCTCCTCCAAGAAGCATCCAAAGACTAATTCCAAGAAAGGGCCATAGTGCAAACTTCTTCAGATGCAGCAACATATTCGTATCTGTTATGACTATAGTGCAGCCATGTTAAAGAAGATATGCGGATGTTTACAAATGTAACCCTTAAAGGCCCAGAAGGGTGTGCAATGTATTGGCCACTCCTCTGGTCCTAAATGGAGTAAAAAAAAAGTTGAAAAAGAAGAAGAAAAACACAATCTATTTCAGGAATGGGCAGCTTGTGTTGCATCTCTCTTCAGCTGCTGTTGGACTACAATTCCCATCATCTTCAGCTGCACTAAGTTCGGCACTGGAAAATGAGAGTTACAGGATGGAGAAAATAGACCCAAACATTTTTTGCAGTCAAAAAACAGACAGGGCAATAACAAAACCTACCAAACTATCTTGAAATGAGACACCAAGCTAGATCTTGGAGAGGACACAGGCCTTTCACTCACAACTTGGTGACGGGTGATCCTGCTCCTGAACTTAGTGCAGTGGGTTTTATCATGTACTTAAAGCTCTCTCAATCTGTCAAAAGACTGAATTATAAAAAAAGGCTTGATAAAGTGTGGTACCTATTAACTAAAGAAGTGTTCTACTCAACTTAAGCCTTGATGTTACATATTATTCAAAGCATTGCAAAGGAATGTGTT
Source organism: Rhinophrynus dorsalis (assembly GCA_037306005.1). Taxonomy (NCBI): domain Eukaryota; kingdom Metazoa; phylum Chordata; class Amphibia; order Anura; family Rhinophrynidae; genus Rhinophrynus; species Rhinophrynus dorsalis. The sequence continues at coordinate 155,423,970 of CM074718.1, read as the reverse complement.
GGAGAATTCTCTAGCTTCCAAAGGTCTAAAGGGATTTAAACAAAAAGAGGATTTTAGTCTTACCTGTTAAATCCTTTTCACTTAGTCCATACAGGTTACTGGTAACTCTGGGAGGCGAAGCCCTCTAGTGGTAGGCAGGAACATTTCACAAAATGTATGCAGGGGGTGGAGCCTCCCCTCCCTCCTTAGGCTGCTGCCAGCCAACCAGCTCCAGAATGAATCGAGACACTAACAAAGACTAGCTAGTAGAACGGAAGAAGACTCCTGTGAGCGTGAGCATGACCCTGAGGGACCCCCACGGTCTGCCACAGGAGAGCCAAGCATGGTCTCTTGACAGGGTGGGAAACCAGTAACCTGTATGGACTAAGAGAAAAGTATTTAACAGGTAAGACTAAAATCCTCTTTTCACCAATACAGGTTACTGGTAACTCTGGGATGTCCAACCATTGAGTTTCCCTGAGGCGGGAAGGAGGCAAGGACCAGGCGCAAGGCCCCCAAAGTCACCAGTACAGCTATGGACCAACAGGTCAGAGATAGCCCAACAAACTGAAGTGTCAACTGACACCAAATAGGGGTAACGACCCCGGAACTATCACACAGCACACATAACAAGAGCCAACAGGGCTCAACAGTTAAGGAAGCACTAAGAACCAGAGAATAAAATCCTAGACAGGCAAAGCTGCTTCCAGGACCTTTCTCCCAAAGCTGGCATCAGCCGAAGCCAGCACATCCACACGGTAGTGCTTCAAAAGGTGTGCACGGAGGACCAAGTGGCCGCCCGACACAGCTGATCAGCAGAAGCCTGATTCTTATAGGCCCAAGAGGTCCCAATGGACCTGGTGGAATGAGCCGTGACCCTGAAGGGAACATGCTTGTTCCATAACTTATAAGCCTCACAAACCGTGGACTTAATCCAAGAAGCAATAGTCACTTTTGATGCAGGTCTTCCTGCTCTAGGCCCCTCAGGAATGACGAACAGAACGTCAGTCTAGCGAACAGATTCAGTGCGATGCACATAAAATTTAAGACAGCGCACCACATCCAACAAGTGAAGATCACGCTCCTTGTCAGAGGAGGGGTTAGGGCAGAAAGAGGGCACCACAATCTCCTGATTGATGTGAAACTCAGAGACTACCTTAGGAAGGAACTCCTTGGAGGTACGGAGTACCGCCTTATCCTTGTGAAATGCCAGATAAGGCAGCTTACAGGACAAAGCCTGTAACTCCACAACACGGCGAACAGACACATCGCCAAAAGGAAGGTCATCTTCCACGTCAGTAGACGTAGAGGAATAGTTGCCAAGAACTCAAAGGGAGGACGTTAAAGAATCCCCAACATCAGGTTAAGGTCCCACTGAGGAGCAGGACTCTGGCAGGCAGGGCGGACATGAGCAACGCCCTGGAAGAAAACCTTGACATGCATAACTGCGATGCGCTGTTGAAAGAAAACAGAAAGCGCAGAGGTCTGAACCTTCAAGGAACTCAAACTGAGACCCTTAACACTCCGTCCTGCAGAAATGTCAAGACGTTGGGGAGATCGAACAAAGGGTGACAGATCCCTGTCAGCACACCAAGAAGCAAATGTAGACCAGACGCAGTGATAGATCTTAGAGGAAACAGGCTTATGTGCACTAAGCATAGTAGCCATCACCGCAGAGGAAAATCCCTTCTTCCTTAGATTTGAGGATTCAACCTCCAAGCCGTCAAAGCCAGATGGTGGACATCTTCCTTCCACAGGTAACCCCGCAGAAGAAGATCCGGGCGAGAGGGGAGCCGAAACAGCTCTGCTACAGATTGAGCCAGAAGCACAGGAAACCAAGAATGGCGAGGCCAAAATGGTGCATACAGGATGACTGGACAAAGTTCCATCTGCAGCTTCTGAATTACCCTGATCAGCAAGGGAAGAGGAGGAATATGTAGGCCAGAGGAAACATCCAAGGGATGGACAGAGCATCCACAGCTAGAGCTAGAGGATCCCTCCATCGAAAGCAGAACACTGGAACCTCCCTGTTGTCTCTCATCGCCATCAGGTCGATGTAAGGAGGACCCTATCTCTGAACAATGAGTTGAAACACCTCTGGATGTAACTCCCACTCTCCGCTGTCCACAGTGTGACGACTGAGGAAGTCCGCCATGACGTTGTCTATGCCTGGAATGTGCACTGCGGATATGGCAGGGTGTCTTTCTGCCCAGGACAAAACAGCCTTGACCTCTAACCAAGCAAAGAGACTTCTTGTGCTGCCTTGCTTGTTCATGTACACCATGGCCATGGCGTTGTCGGACTCCACTCGGACCGGACAGTCCTCCAACCGGGCTGTCCAGTGTCGAAGGGCATGGAATATCGCTCGTAGTTCCAAGATGTTGATCGGTAGGAGGGACTCCTCCAGAGACCATCGACCCTGAGCACTCAGGCAACCCAGGATCTCACCCCAGCCGGACAGGCTGGCATCCGTTGTTACCGTAGTCCAAAAGGGAGTCAGGAAGGACCTGCCCTTCAGCAGGTTGGATAGATCGAGCCACCAGGATAGGCTCAGTTCCACGTGAAGAGGAAGAGAAACCATCTTTGCCTGATGTAGTGGCAGGCCTCTGCCCATCTGGATGACAAACCTCTGTAGGTTCCTGGTGTGTGCCATGGCAAAGGGAACCGCTTCCATCGTGGAGATGAACTTCCCCACCAGTGAGGACAGCCGCTGAAGCGGAACTGGATCTTGAGACAGAATTGAAGAGACTCTGTGGGCAATCTGGTAAACCACCTCGTCTGGAAGGTACACCATGCACTTCTGTGTGTCGAAGAGAAGGCCCAGGAAGACCAGTCGCTGAGACGGAATGAGATCCGACTTGACCAGGTTGACAATCCACCCATGATGGGATAAAGACTGGATGTAGGTCTGAAGTTGTTGCAGGAGTAGATCCGCAGACGTATCCTTCAACAACAAGTCATCCATATAGGGAGTCACACTGATGCAGTCCCAGTAAAGGACAGAAATCAGTGTCCCCAGAACCTGAGGAGCTGTAGTCAGGCCAAATGGAAGAGCTGAGAACTGGAAATGTCCTCAGTTGCAGGCAAACTGAAGGTACTGCCGACTCTCTGGATGGATGGAGATGTGTAAGTAAGCATCCTGGAGATCCAGAGAAGCAAGAAACTCCCCCGGCGACATGGCAGCGATCACTGTGCGCAGGGATTCCTGACGACAGTGAGACCGGTTCACAAAGGAGTTCAGGTCTTTTAGATTGAAAATAGGTCGACATCCACTGTCCTTTTTGGAAACCACAAAGAGGTTCGAGTAAAACCTGGAACCCCTGGCTCCAGGACATCCTTGTCCAAGAGAGCCTGAACAGCACCGTTGAACAGATGGCATCTCTCTATACTCTGAGGAGTATGTGAAGAAGAAAGCGAAAAGGAGGAAGAGAGGAGAAAGGGATCCTGTACCCTTCCGACACATGTAAAACCCATGGGTCAGCCACAGAATCCTCCCAAACGCTGTGAAAGAGGTGAAGACGACCACCCACAGCAGGATGCGGACCCAGGTTCGGTGAGTCATGCTGAAGCAGTCTTGGAAGCCTTGGGCTTGGAGGAGACCATGGGCTTCCATTGCTGTTTGGGCTTGGAGGAGGGACGCGGAGCTGAGGGAACCACCTGGTTCACCGGACGTGTCTCACCCTGAAAAGAACAAAAATACCGGTTACGTTTTAGCGGTACTTTCTTCCTGGCCACCAATGGCAAGTGAGTACTCTTGCCCCCCTGTGGCCTCACTCATCAGTTCTTTAAGATCAGGCCCAAACAAGGAAGTACCCTGAAAAGGCAGGGACAACAAGGCTTTCTTAGAAACAGTATCAGCAGACCAGATCGTGAGCCAAAGAGCTCATATGGTCACCACAGACATGGTAGAAACCTTAGCCATCATGCGGACAGCATCAGCTAGCAGGCGCAACTTCTCTGAAATAGACGCATCCTGATGGACAGCCGTGGTGAGTTGCTCAGTCCAGACTGCAATAGCCCGGTTAACCCAAGCAATAGCAAAAGCAGGCCGCATGGCAGTGCCTGCAGATGCGAAAATAGAGTAATCTCAAGCTTCTTGTCAGTCCAGTCTTTTAATGCAGAAGCGTCAGAAACAGGTAAGGCAGTAGACAGCCTAGAAACAGGAGCATCCACCTTAGGGGGATGAACCCACTTAGTAAGTGCAACCTCAAAAAAGGGGAAAAGCTTAGCAAATTTCCTGGACACAGAAGCAGTCTTGTCCGGTGATTGCCACTCTTCTGAAACCAGCCCGTCAAGAGTGGGAGTAGGAGGAAAATAAGTCAGGGGCTTAGGAGGCTCCTGAAAAACATCAGAGGGATCAGACGGGACCTCCCGAACCAGGGGAATATTAACTGTGGTTAAGGCAGCTCAGATCCGGCCCTCCGCAGAGAGGTCAGGATCAGCCTGAAATGGGTCCCCAATACCCCTAGAAGACTCTAGACTAGAACCCTCCTCCACATCTGTGTCTATGAGCAGCTCCTCTTCTGAGGAGTCTGAGACATCAGGTGTCCCCTGGGGTTTAGGCAGGGAAGAGCTGATACCAGAGGGGGCCTGCCAAGCCTGGAGAACCCCCTGTATCTGGGATGAAAAGAGTTGTAGTGTGGACCTAAGGTCCCTAGTTGCAGCCTTAAACTCTTACATCCAAGCTGGCTCAATAGCATGGCTGGATGGCCCTGGGCTGCTGTCAGGGACATCAGAACATGCTGAGCAAATATGACCTGAGAACTCTCTAGGTAGCCCTATGTGACAGGAAGATCAATGTGCAATGGGGGATACAGAGACCCCAACCTCCCAAGTCATAGTTCTAACCCCAAGCTCCAGCGATATAGACATTCACATAGTGTCAATAACCATACTGTACAATAAATCACCCAAGAAACAGTGTTAAAGATTAAAGATTCACCCCAGAAAACGTTAATTTGAACTTATCTGGCAGGCGAAGGGTTAATCATCAAAGGAGAGATGGAGATTCCAAGCCCTGTGTAGGATACTGGCTCAAAACTGCCCACAAAACAGCTGCCGCGACGGGAGCCAATCAGAAAATAGGTGCAAAGCAAGTGCTCATGGGAAATGTAGTTTTTCCCAAAAAGTGTCCGAAGCCCCCTGAGCCCCCCAAAACACGTGAACTGTAAACCGGATGATAGAGCAAGGGTAGACAAGTAAAATGAGCCATCTCTGAAGTGGCTAGCACAAGCGGTTGCAGAGATACATCCCAAACAGTGAAGTCCCATAGGAATGAATGGAGCAATGGCGTCTATGCGGAGTAAGGCGCAGTACACAATTTTGGTACCCCAAGAAATAAAGTATAAAAACATGTATAACAGTAAGGGAACATATCAGGATACAGTAAAAACACCAACCCAATATAAATAGATGCCATAAAACCCCCAATAGACTGCCATCCAGCAGTGAAAGGGTTAAATTACCACAGAACCGTGCTCCAAACACCGGCGGTGAGTAACTTTTCAGGTCTGGCTAGTAGCAAAGGACTTCAAATTATAAGCCCTGATTATTTTATATATATATATATATATATATATATATATATATATATATATATATATATATATATATCACACCCAATGAGTGCAGGAGTGCACATTGAGAACTCCAAATATCCACCCCTGTGCAGAGGGGCACTGTGGGACAAGTGGACCTACAGCACTCAAAGAGTAGCTCACCTTTTCCTGCAGTCTTCTGTCTTCAGATTACGATGGGATAAGAAGTACCTCAGTGGATGACTCCTGGAGAAGCACTTGAGAGTCAAGATTTTCCCCCTCAGGACTAAAGGTCCACATAAATAGTCCTGGAAACTGAGCTAGCCACATTGGAAGGCATTTGTCAGTCATAGTAATCTGCCTAATGGTTGGTATTCCATATCTGACAGAAAATAACAAACAAACTAGAACTATTGTAGAACAACAAGGAACAATTCATTCTTGAGCTGGTTGGCTGGCTGCAGCATAAGGAGGGAGGGGAGGCTCTACCCCCTGCATACATTTTGTGAAATGTTCCTGCCTACCACTAGAGGGCTTCACCTCCCAGAGTTACCAGTAACCTGTATTGGACGACAGTGAAAATTGTTCTTTAGATTTTGGTCCTCTTCTCCCATTTCTGTCAGGGGCCTCAGTAGTGTTTAAAAGCCCCTTGCTCAATATGGTTTAATGTTCAACACACGCTCTGTTCTTATTTGACTTAGCACTGGATTGTACAGAAGATTGTACAAAAGACACCATTAGATCATGTAGTTTAAATACAGTTTGTAATGTAGACCTTTAAAAAGCCACACTGGCAAAACATCTAAAGAGAAAGTATGAATATTGGTGCAGGATGATAAGGACGTTTATTAAAGCCAATGTAAATAAGCATTTGTGGATACCCCAATATGAAAATAAAATGTTCGTCTACTCCTTAGCGCAATAACTGGGTTTTGGTCAGATGTACACGCTGTTAGTGAATATACCTCTTCTCTTCTTTTCCCATGTAAAAAGCCACCCTCTACAAGGAATCATGCAGTAAGGAAATTAAGATGTGCAATAGCGGTTCACACTCGGTCAGTTCTCTGATATGAAATGACTGTCAGTCATAAACAGACAAGTAGCCTCGTTTCTTGTTTTTTTTTTTTGGTGTTTTTTTTTTTTTTTTTTTGGGAAAGCAAATGAAAAAATATAAACGTCAACGGGTAATGTTTATGCACATGTTACAAATATAAAAAATGGAGAGGAAAATGTATAAAAATTTAAAATGAAGGTCAGAAAGGCCTAAAAATCTGCCCTATGCCCTACTTGTAGCAACCTAAAAATAATGATATTAGATGTGTGCTGTGGTTATGGAGTCTTAAACATACTGCTATAGACCTAGCTGTTTATGTATCCCTACTAATAAAATACTGGCTTCATACCCTATATAGTCAGTATGATAAAAATTAATACAAAATGTCTGCGTATACTCTAGCAGCCAATACATAAATCCTGGAGATACCAAATAAAATATCAAAATAATTGTACATACCCAAGGCATTACAATGCTCAATTTCTTTAAAAAAAATACCATTTAAAAACAACCACCTCAACCTGCTTAGAAAAAAATATTATATAAAATTATATATATTTATATATATAAAATAAAAAACAAAATTACTTCTCTCATTTAAAGAAAAAAAAATCTGATAAAAATTTACCAAAAATGAAAATAGTGAACATGTATGTCACAAAGAAAACTGTTCCTCTGTACTGGAGGCAAATAAAATCATATCTCACGGCTCATCGTCTTGACTGTTTACACCACAAGGGAAGAACAGACAAAGGCAAGAGAGAGAGATGAGACAATAATTTACAACCTTGCACAAAATACTAACTAGATTTAGACAGATACATATACGTGCATTGTCTTTTAACCCTTTTGCGTACCAGAGGGGTGTACAATATATTACGTTGCACACATCTCCTACTCAAAGGAGTTAAACTATGCAATTTAAAAATGAAAGTGTGGTATTTTATTTTATAAAGTAACAAATTTCACAAGGTTGCATATATTTGCATTAGTATCTGTTTGCAATTGCCCATTTATCTCTGATGCCTGAACAGCAGGTCCATGAAGAAAGGATTGATTTTCTTAATGATAAAGCCCTAGCACCAAGGTTTTATTTCCTATGACATTGCACAGCTAAAGATCCCTACTGTTATTATGAAAATTTCCTTAGGAGAGGAAAAAAAAAAGCAACTGAAGCACATTATGGAATGCCAATTCATCATAACAGGGCCTCGCTCCTGCTCATCAACAAGTCTGAGTGATGAAAAGATCCAATATCATCCTGACAGTGCTTCATGCGCCATTCTCAATCACACATTATTACGGCATCCATATTAATTTTCGGTGACACACGTCCTAGGCCTGTTCAAATTAGGCAAGCCAACGAGGGGGAGTTGATGAAATACCAGCATAGCCACAGCTCATTGCATTCCAATTTGCATGCAAATGGTTTATCAGGAGAATTCCATTCCAGGCAACTGGCAAGTGAAAAACAACAGTAATCTACACTTCAGGGCTACCACACAGTGCTTAATGAATCGCAGGGAGAGAAGGAAATGACAGACCTATAAGAGGATCGATTTCCACCGGCAGCTGGTACGGCTGGTCCTGCACAGCACCTTGATGGGCTTGAGGGAGACAGGGGGTGGGAAAAAAGGTTATAATATTAAAGTTTTGAATAGATGAAACAGAAAAACACAAATACATGCTTCTATAAATATACAAGGCACAATTAATTTTAAACTTTATGAGTGTCGAACAGGTATTCAGTGCATGTGTTTCAATATGAAGGATATCTTTCTGGCACTCAAAAGGTTTAAAGGCCATATGCACAACAATGAAAGAGGAGCAATACTGGTACTAACAGAGGCCACCACAAGAATCAGAATTAATAAGCATTGTTTCTCGATGCATGGAGACTTCACTAGCATTTAAGGGGTTACACATTATTATTAAATTGAATGGTGATTTTATGTCTCCCATATGGTGCATTTCATTTGTCCCCAAGTTGCACTTCTTTCTTTGTGCATATATATATATATATATATATATATACACACACATACATACATACATACATACTGTGTATATATATATATATATATATATATATATATATATATATATATATATATTCTATATAATAAGTCACTAAGTGTGTGTTTGTCAGAAGCTGTCATGCTCAGTAGAGATGGCTGCACGCGCTGCAGTCATGTGCAGTCCAGACTGCCTGTGCCGGATAACGGATCGGGACTCCGAATTCAGAACGTAGCCCTACATTCTATATCAGCCGCGGTGCGGCAGTTTCTGCTGTGCATGACTGCACCACTGCCGTTGCTGGGTGGCACTGTGGCCCGGGTCCATGGGCTCTTCAACTAGTGTATTTGTATGTGTGTGTGTATATATATTATTACAGTTCAGACTGGTGGTAGACTGGTCACTAGCCCATTCTGTAGAGAACTGCAGAAAGTGTCCTCTCTAAAATGTGCTCAGGTGAGGAACCCAGCCCTGAAATTGTTTAAAATAGGACTCTCTCTGCCTAGCAATAACCATGCAACCATGTCCAGCTTTCTTACTGTTTTATGAACTTTCTGTACTTTGTCACTCGCACCTGCTCAACTTAGACACAACCCTTGTAGTAAGTGGCTCACCTCTCCCATACAATATTGTAGAATAACTTTGGATATCAGGCGAATTGTTGATACCAGCTCAATACAAAAAAAGCAAACAAGTTTGAACTGTACTAATTTTTCAATTAACCAACTCTCAGTAGTGTGGATACCTGTGTTTTACTCAGGAGAAAATGCCAAGCAACATATTTTATAAAAAAAAAATGTTGCTGCTCCTTTAAAGAGAATATAGTCTTTTTACTTGCAATAAAATTATATTCTCTTATTGTTTTACAAAAAGTCCACTTAGCAATGGAGACTTGTATGCACCCTCAACTGGTTTAAAGTATAAAGGGTTTTATGTGTTACAGCATCAATGAGTCTGCTCCAGAAATGATCCCATTTGCCTTTAAACATATAACTATATTTATGTATACCAGTGGTTCTCACCCGGACTCAAGCCACTTGTGCGCCTCAGCATGTTTTTTTCACGTGACAATTTTTTTTTTTTCTTTTCTATGTACACATCAAAATTAATGTGTTAAGAATAAAAAAAAAAGAGGGGGAAATAATAATGTATACATTTGAACATTTCACATATAGAGCTGAATTTAATGGGGTGTTGTATGTGGTTGGGTAGGATCTGCAACTTTTTACGTTTGTTGTAAGCATTCAGATAGAACCTTGCACGTTTTGTGTGCATTATAAAAGGTTGGTTAGGATCATGCACATTTTGTGTGTGTTGCAAGCAGTCAGGTAGAACCTTGCACGTTTAAGTGGCTGGGTAGGATCTTGCACTTTTTGCATGTGTTGTATGAATTTGGGCAGGATCTTGCATTTTTTGCATGTGTTGTATGCGGTGGGATAGAATTTTACTTTTTTTTTTTTTTCTCTCAATGGTCCTATTCGTGAGTGAATTTTTTGGGGCCTTATGTTCAAAACACAGGTGAAGTAATTCTGTAGCAAACCAATTGCAGCACAGTGGAAAAATAACATTCCTACTGGTTTAAATTGGGCTTTTAATCCCTTTAATGATAGAAGATCTCAGACAAATTAATTTATTACACTCTTCTTATGCGCACAGGGCCTAGTCTCATTTTTGTGTTGTTTTTACAGTTTGGTAGATACTAGCCATTACGGGTATTTACACTTCTTTATTCGAGAAATAGGGCATGACTGCAACTTTTTACCCTCATTTTCTATTTTTCATTATTTTTCATTATTATACATGATGCACATCAAAGTGCTTCACAAGGCAATTCAACCTATTTAGTCTAAGTGGTTAAGCACCTAGTTAGATGCATATTTCCTTGGGTCACTTTCAAAATGTCACCGTCAATTTGGCGACTAAGTCAAGGATTAATTAAATATGTCGCCTGCTTCAAAATGGTGAAGCAACAACCTCGCCTTTGCCAATGTCGCAGTCCCATAGAAATGGCCTTGAAACTTCAATCTTTCAAAGTATGTGTAATCTGTATTAATAAAAGGACAAGGCTGGTCCGTTGCCTAATTCTCCATCTCCAGCCACACACACCCCTAGACAAATACAAACAGAGACGGCAGTAAGGAGGAGTTATTCAGGTCTTCTGTATACTGCCTGTACAGGACATACGGGGGGGGGTGTGATTTTCTCTGCAAGGAGTTGCCCTTCCCCACCATCTCCTCTTCCAAAAAACAAACATGCCCTTTCCACCCCCTGACACTCCTGTGACAATCTGTGTAAGGAATTGAAGGGGCCTTTAATACACACACATACAACAATACATATACAACAAACACAGACAACACACCACAGGCACAATGCATACATGCATGCAATACAGAAGCAAAGCAAAAACACAATACACACACACACACACACACACACACACACACACACAAAATAAATAGCAAACACTCAAAACACACACACACACACAGGCACACACACACACACACACACACAGGCACAACACACATGCCAGCAATACACAAACACAGAAAAACACACAATACACACATGCATACATACAAGCAATACATCACAATACACATATAACACATGTGCAAAGGTCACAAAACACACAAATAGACACAACACGATACATACACATGCAATACACACAATACATATGCACAATACACACACAGACACAACACATACTTGCAATACACATGGACAATACATATAGATACAAACACACGACGCACAACACACACAGACAATATACACATACACAACACCACACATGCACGGAATACACACATGCGTATACAATACACACATGCATGAAAAAACACAAACACGCATAACACACACGCACAATACACGACACACACAATATACCACAAAACATACAAATAAAACACACAAACAATACACATGCACAATAAGCACACACATGCTCAATATGCCACAACACACACACACACACACACCATACGCACACACACAACACATATGCGCAAAACGCACACCACACAATGCATGAAAAAACACACACATAACACCACAACACACATGAACAATAAACTATTCACACACACAATATACCTAAAACTCACGCAAAACACACAAACCATTCACACATGCACAACACACACAACATAGACAAGCCACAACGCACAATCACAATACACCACTACACGCATATGTAAAACACACGTGCAAAACACGCACAACACACACAACACCCACACACTCAACAAAACAAACACACATGCAATACACATACGCCCAACACACATGCCCACAATACAAACAAGCAATACACAATATGCACAAAAAACACATGCACAACACACAAACAATATGCATAATACGCACGTACAACACAAACATACACAATACACACATATGCAATACATATGCACAACACAAACACACACAAACAGAAAAAAAACACACACAAGACACAACACACACAGACAACACACATGAACAAAACACACATGCATAAAAAACATGCACAAATACACACACACAAACACATAATACACACATGCACAAAAAACACACACAAAACACCACAAAACACACACACACATGCAAGGGTGCACTCAACACAAATACTCAACGCACACTCATGTACAACACGTGCAAAGCACACGCAAACACACATGTAGAAATCACACTCACACGTGCAAACCACATGCACACATGCAAAACACGCACAACACACATATGCAAAATACTCACAACACACATCTGCAAAATACAATACATACGCAATAGACAAACACACAACACGCCCAAATCCAACATTCCAATCATTAACATGGTTTCCTTTCTGGATTTACCTGGATGTCAGTACCCCTGAAGCACTCAAAGGACTTAATCCCCATAGGCAACACATTGCCCTTTTTGGTAGCAAATGTAATAAAGAAAAAAGATAATCTGCGTGAACAGGAGCGTTTAGTTTACCTGCAGCACAAGCTGTTTGCTTCTCTTTGCTCATTCTGGTAAGCTCAACCGGCAAGAGTGACCGTAATGCGTCATTCCATTAACACTTTGAGTACCAGAAGCTGTTTGCAGGTAAAACAAATGCTCTTCTTCGCTTAGTTTGCATATTTATTACACACACTTTGAAGGATTGAAGTTTGAAGGCCATTTGTATGGGTTTGCGACATGGTCATAGCCGTGATTGTTATATTGCCATTTTCAAGCAGGCGACATATTTAATGTTTCCTTGACTTTGCCGCCAAATTGACAGACATTTTGATAGGATACCTATTTCCTTGAGTATTAGTCTTCATGCTGATATATCAATAAATAACAACAGTAATGTAAATAACAAATACAACAGAGCATAGTTGATTCTGAAGCTTAATGAACACAGATCATTGTGTTGCTGACAATTTCTATGCACATACAAGACATCCAAGTATGCACAAGGCACTGCATTTGTTATATCACTCAGTCAGAAATGGACCAAAAGGTGCCTGGATGCAATCCAGAGTATAGTATATGTGGAATATAGCAGCAGGTTTTTATACCAATCTATGTCTTGGTCCACTCACTGGACCTTTGTAATTTTGTGAAAAACTAATGTCATACATAAATAGTAATAAATTGGTATGTTTTGTTTTAAGATCATTAAAAATTGCATTACATGCATAGGTGTGTGCGTGTTTGTATGTACTTTCACAGAAACAGATTTTGACGTAGATGAAAAAATTTGATCCATCTAATCTGCCCATTTCCGTATTTATTGTAGGTGTTGGTCTGCCTTTTCATAAAGTAGATTTTTTTTCTTACGTTTCCTCTTATTTTTCCCACTCTTTAATTTCAAGGAATTCCCACTTGTTCTACTATTAATTTTATCCTGAAAAATGCTTTCTTCCTGAAAATCCATTAATATATTTGATGGTTGAAATCACATCACCCTTCTCCTATATTATGTATCTTGGCCTGGGAGTATTTCCTGATAGTTTCATTGTTTAGACCATGTACCATTTCAGTTGCCTTTCTTAGAAGTCTAATTTATTAATGTCCTCCTGAAGATACAGACTCCGGAACAGTACACTGTTTCCTAGGTGAAGTATATATTGGCATTAGGTACTCTTTTTCTGCTGCTATTACTTCTTCCTACACAACCTAGTAACCTGCTAACATTCCATGTGGTTTTGCTGCATTGCTTGCCAACTTTTGAAATTATCAGATATACAGTAACTACTTTCAAGTTTCTTTCCTGTGCTGCTGTTGTCAGCATAATACCATTAAAGGTATAGTAATACTTAAAATGTAAAAAAATTTTTTTATATATGTTGTAGGGTTTATCCCCCTAAGTAAAACAAGGGTACTCCCACTGCTGAAAGGTGTTTTATTCAAAAGTTATTACAGCTCAAAGTTGAATTTTTTAGGTGCAATATCACAGTGGCCTGAAATTGTATAGTGGCGCTGTTGCTACACCATCCTATGGAGATTTATGGTCCCGGGACCAGAGCTGTCCATAGGATGGTGTAGCAACAGCACCACTGTACAATTTCAGGCCACTGTGATATTGCACCTAAAAAATTCAGCTTTGAGCTGTAATAGCTTTTGAATAAAACACCTTTAAGCAGTGGGAGTACCCTTGTTTTACTCAGGGGGATTAACCCTATAACATCTTTTTTTTTTTTTTTTCTTTTACATTTTAAGTATTACTATCCCTTTAAGATTGTACTTCATCGTTGGGTCTTTGTATCCTATATGAACTATTTTGAATTTGGTGGCATTACATTTGAAATTCATTATACTTGTTTATTCCTCTAACAAAATCATTTTCATTAACTATATTACACAGAATAGGCTCCAGTCTTGATTCTCATGGCATTCAACTAGTAACCCATCTAATTTATTGAAAGCTAGGACTAGTTTGTTAAAGGAGACGTAAAACCCAATTACCTTATGTGTAGAAATTCCTAATACATTGTTATAATAACCCCCAATTACCTTATTATGTGCTTTTGTTCTAGAAATAACATCTTTAATCAGACATTCTTATGTCCATGGAGGCAGTTGCTGGCAGTTTTTTCAAACAGATGCATAAATCTACTTAACATTTTGAGGATGAGATGGGTCCTCAATGCAAAGTAATGCATTGCACAATGCTCTGGTCTTTAAATGGTTTAAATTACCAGGTGCAATGGGGAGACATCCTCCTGTAGTCCTGCAAGCAACTATCATGTAAACCTCCATGATAATGATATCTAGGACTGATTAAAGATCTTATCTCCTCAACAAAGGCAAAATCTGAAGGGTCATTTGAATTGTTTTGCCACAAGTTAAGTGGGGAATTATAATTAAAAGACATTACTTTCCTTTATCTGTGAAAACTCAGCACCCCCAGGGCAACAGATTCTTCTCACTGACGGTGTTTTATATAGTTAGGAGAAACATGTACACAGTATTTTCTTGCAGAGAATTGTTCCTGTTAACATGCCAGTAGCAGTGAAGTGCAAGATAGTTGCTGTCCTCTGCCAGAAGCTGCGGCAGATGCTTCACATGTCACTATGTAAAATGAGACCGCAAGGAGCAGTCTGATTTTAAGAGGACAGCCATCTGCTGCCTGGGCAAGTGGGGCAGTGCCTTTGTGCAATACTACTAGTGTTTCTCAAAGCTACATGTTACAAAAACCTGCCAGGAAGGCAATTATTGAGGAAACAGCCACTGGAAAGATGTATTTTTTAGTTTCCATTTTAGACACCAAATGTGTTTTCCAAATACTTAATTATGTGTATGGTATTTTTTTTTTATTTTTATTTTTTAACTGAGGATAACAACATCTTTTGGAAACAAAACCTAAATAGAAAAAGATTTTGAAGTGTTGTTTCTCCTCCGGGGAACACCAACAGGTCAGCTTTTCAAGATATCCCTACTTAATCACTGGTGAGTATTCAGGGGATCTGTCATTGTGCTAATTAGGAATATGCTGAAGACCTGACGTGTTAGTGTATCCAAGACTGGAGCCGAGAATCACTGTTTTAAAGGAATGCCATCTAATCTGCTTCATACCATTTTACATACAATTATTTCTTAAACAGCATTTGTAATTCTTTTTTTTTAGATGTTTAATATGTGCGATAATTGAACCTTTCTTATATTTAGACAGCTATGTTAGCCCATGTCACACAAATAAGCAATAAGTGTAATGTAAGGCTCATGACGGAGGTTTAAAAAAAGGATTTTCTTCTCAAATTAATCTTTGGTGTTTAAGGTGTAAACCAGATTTATTAACCCTTTCAGAACCAGAGAAGTACACAATGCATTCCCTTGCAATACGTTGCACCCCCCTCTGGTCCTCAAGGGGTTAAAGCGGAACTACCACCCAATAAGAATATTGCCCCACATAACTGCCCATCTGGAGACTAGCTGCTCAGTAGCGCTAGTCGCCAGAATTATTACCAGATTAAAGAGAAATCTCTATTCTGCCCAGACTGACAGCAGGACGGAGCGTGGACATCTTGCCATAGTGACGTCCGCGCGCCTGCACTGTCAGTCCCAGCCGGGTCTAGGAGGCGTGGCTAGGAGCCGGCCGGCTCCAAAAGGGACTAACAGTGCAGACTCGCGAACGTCACTACTGGCAAGATGCCCGCGCTCCGTCTTGCTGTCAGTCCGGGAAGAATATCAATTTATCGTTAATCTGGTAATAATTCTGGCGACTAGCGCTACTGAGCAGCTATTCGCCAGATGGGCAATTATGTGGGGCAATATTTTTATTGGGTGGTAGGTCCGCTTTAAAAGGACTTGATAACAAATGTAGTCAAACTGAAACCTCTTACACGTAAATTGTGATTTTCTACAGGGAAGTACAGGATAAATGTAAGACCCTTTAAAGGGATAGCAATACTTCATTTTATCTTTATTTTATTTTGTAGGCATTAAAAAAACATGAAGAACGATATGTCTTACCTCTCCGACCTTTATGGTTTGAGAGATATTCACAAGCAAAGTTTCCCCTCATTGACCAAAACGGTCAAGTCTTCCATCTAGGTGTCAGATTTGGAATCCGGTCCGCGGACTGCCCGTGGCTCTACAGCAGAGCCGAGATCGAGAGATAGAAGAACTACTTCATTCGAATAGACCCTTCCAATGAAATAGTTATTTTTATATCTTGCAATCTCGGCTCTGCTGAAGAGTCACCAGTTGATCCGCGGACCGGATTCCAAATCTGACAGCTAGATGGCAGACTTTACCATTTTGGTCAATGAGGGGAAACTTTGCTTGTGAATATCTCTTAAACCATAAAGGTTTAAGAGATCAGATTTATATCATTCTTCATATTTTTTAATGCCTACAAAATAAAATAAGCATAAAACTAAGTACTACTACCCCTTTAACCCAGCATCAGTGCCCTCAGAGCTATGGGAAGAGCGTTACCATAGCTTATAACTAATCCATTCTAGACTGGTTAGCTGTGCAGATTACCGATATCAGCACAGTTGGATTATGTTAGGTCCTTATTTGGCATTCGTGGTATCATTTTCCATTCTCTATAGAAACCCACTGACTGCACATTCACTGACAGGGGCTTCTATGGAGAGAGGAAAAAGCTCTCAGAAGCACCAAGCAGGGCGATAAAGTCACCTACCCCTGCCCAGCAACTGGCAGACAACAAGTTATAAGGTATGGGAACTCTGTCCCTTACCTTTGAAGGCTCTGGTAGTGGGGTGAAAGGGAGTTGTATTGACGTTGTATTTTTGCTTCTTTTTCGTAAAAGGGTAGTACAACTATACTTACTTTAACCAGCTGAAAAGCAGCTTTGAAAGCAACACATTGCAAAGCAATGCATGTCCCTCTTGTCCTCAATTAATTAAAATATAGTGTCTGAATATGAATGCATATTAAATCTAAATGTAGATAAACTAGATTTAGAGTAAGAGTGCTAACTTATTAATATTTTAAGAAGAGGTTTAATTAGAGGTTGCTTAAAACTGCAATAAAGAGTTATAGCACATGAATACAGTATTTAACTATTTATGGCCATTCGAGTTGACTGTACCTTCAGACCACATTCTTCTAGGATATGGATAGTAAATAAATGGACCTCTAGCTCTTGGGAACTACAATAATGCACTACACCTGTACATTTTGTTGTTAGGCACTGTGAAAAGAGCTATTTTGATCAAATTTCCTGCCCTCTTGGAGGAGGGGACTTTACCCTATGGCTCCTAGGTTCAACAATGGATACGAGAGAAATATATAGTGGTACCTGTAAAATGTACGCTCTGAGGTCCAGAGGGGTGCACAATACTCTGCAAAGCAATGTGATGTGTATCACTTGGTACTCACAAGGCTAAAAACAACCCTAAATCCAAATCCTGCTTACACCCCAATACCTAATTCCCATAACTATAAGGATTAATAACTCAAACCACTAACCCTAAAACCCAACCCACAGCTCTAAATCAAAACTCCATTATATTCCCTTTAGTCAGACATAAGTAGATAATATAAGTGAATATATACAATTATCTTATATATCAAACTTGTTTTAGGTCTACGTTTTTATTCTAGGTGTTAATTATTTTTTTCTTGGGACTAAACAGAAAGTCTATGCCTTTTACAAACAAAAGCAATGTATGTCTGTTTAGGTGTATATGATTAGGTGTGATTTGGAAATAGGCTCCTTATGCACCTTATTAAATCTCACCCATAAGAGAACTTTGTTGTTTAAATCAAGGGTGGGCAGCCTGAGGTCAAAAAGCAATCACCATCATTCTCAGCCAGCAAATGGAATTCTGGGAGTTGTAGCCAACATATCGTATAGAGGCCTGGGGATGCCACAGTGGACTGTGCATTTACATGTAGATAGGTCAGAGGTTTGAGCAGGTGATTATTAAACCAATGACTTTGCTACATTTGCCTTATTCCAGTGGTTCCCAACTTCCCAAATTTCTCCTCAGGGACATCTAACAAGCCATGTAACTAGGATTTCCCCGCTTATGCACAGGTGAGTTAACCACAGACTTACTCATTCAATTAACTCTGTGGTGCACAAGTGGGAAAATACTAAAGACATGTATTGTTAGGTGTTCCTGTAGATAGGGCTGGGTACCACTGCTTTTTATACATACTTTACAGAAATCCTATACATTTACAGTGTAGCATGAATATACCAGCAGTAAACATTAACATACACCTATTTTTCTACTCACCAGGAAGACTGTGCCATTTATTCACAGCAAACAGTCTGTTAGCAGTGACAGTAATGACAGCAGGACCAGCCAGGCCAGGCTGAGTGTTGGCTGCAACATGAGTAACTGGTGAGTTGGAGGGGAACTTCAGGACCATGATGACGTCATGTTGAGCTTGGTCTGTAAACATCAGTGGAGTCTGCAGGAGGAGATACTGTTGAGTGGGCACAACAAGAACCCAGACACAAGGGGAAAAAGGAAGCAATGGGAAGGAGGACAGAGGGAACAAAGGGAAGGAGAACAGGACAAGAAAAGGAAAAGCAGATTACAATAAAGAAGCTGGTAGCAGAAAGTGCAAAGTAAAGCAGAGAGAGCAGCCAGAGCAGCAAAACTGGAAGTGCAATAATCATCATCTATATTGGGGATAAAGAAGCATTAACACAATGACTCATGCATAAAGGCTAACTGGAGCAATTCTGAGGCACGCAAACTGTACTGCAATAGAGAAATAATTCTCCAAATTACCCCATTCATGTATAAAGGTCTTTCAACCACTTGAATGCTAGAGAGGTCA
The DNA here is from genome assembly GCA_037306005.1 of Rhinophrynus dorsalis. NCBI lineage: Eukaryota > Metazoa > Chordata > Amphibia > Anura > Rhinophrynidae > Rhinophrynus > Rhinophrynus dorsalis. The sequence continues at coordinate 155,404,641 of CM074718.1, read as the reverse complement.
CCAACGCATTGCAAAGCAATGCTCTGGTGACTTCTCTAGCATTCAAGGGGTTAAAACAATGAATTAAATCAATATATATTTTAATTCTCCTATGTAGTGCAGTCGGCTTGCTCTAGAATTGTTCTGCTTACACAAGAATTGGTATGAACCCATTTATAGTAAAATCAGCTCTTGGCTTGATGATATGATCAATACCGTGGTCTTCATATCATCCCCTTTTAAGTCTCAGTGCCACAAGTATTCAATGCTTTGCCACGCAATATGTCAGACACCCCTCTGGCACTCATAAGCGTAATATGGGCAGCCACTATCAAGGGCGGGTAAACCTTTGGCTCCACATCTCTGGCATTACAGCTCTAATCATCCCCAGCTGGCTGAGGATATAGCAAATTGCTCTCCAAGAATAGATGGACAGATCGTGCCAGCTGAAAATGATGGGAGTTGTAGTCCAACACAACTGCTCTACAGCTACAGTATTTCCTAGGCAGGCCTGCAGCATACATCTTTTATTAGAGGCCAGAATTACAGGGATGTAGTGCTGATCCTATTGATGAAGAGAACCATACTAGGGCCTGTCGATCTGGAGACCATGACAATGAGGATACAGTACTGGTGCTTCTATAAGTACTAGAGACAACATCCCTAATGGATTTCAGTTGGAGTCCACCACTGTGGGATTTGAATCCCTCGGCTACTAGAAAATGTCCAAGGCTTTGTATAAAGGTTTTGAAAACATGTACCTGTTGCTTTTTCACATTATTTTGCATGTGTGTAAAGGTCTTTGCAAATGAATATTACTTGTGTTCATATGCTGCTACAAGTATGTTTAACCCTTTGAGTGCCAGAGAGGGATCCAACGCATTGCATGCCTCTCTGGCACAAAGGGTTAATGCATTATTAGTGGCTAAGGCAAATAATTTTTTATCTGTCAAAGTATAATACTAGTCATCAAATTACAATTTTAGATCACTTTAGCCCTGTTAATTTGCCGGTCATCTTTACAACTGCAAAAACACCAATGTTTCAGGGAAAAATATCACACAAATGTCAGATGAAAAGATTATTTCAATCACTGTACATGAATGAAACCCCAAGATACATTGCCTAGTCTGCTGTTTCTCTACCATACTCCTCAAGTACCACCAAAAGTACCTTATGGGTCTCCTTGCCTGATCACAGGTACACTGAACGGTCCATTTATTAGGCATCTGTGCTCAGGTAGAGACATTCTTAAAAACCAAATGCCAGAGGGGATAAGCAAAGCATTGCTTTGAAAGCACCGCTTTACAATCTCAGTTTTAGGGCATGCCAAGCCTCCAATACTTACCTCCTATGTCCTGTGCACCTCTGAGAATATTAAATGAAGGGGATTGATGGAGGAGCATCAGAAAACTGGCCCAAGAGGGTGTCAGTCATATATGAGCTTCTAACACTCACATAAGCATTGCAACCTCCAATAATCACTAGAGTGCACGATCCACACAGGAACCATAGGACACTGAGCAGATCAGTTATGCTTCAACTTTTTCCATTTGCCATTGTAAAATACACCCAAGTTGCAGCATGCTGCGTTCTAGGGACTTCTGGAAAGAGAACTGTTAATGGTAATATGGCTGAGACACTCTGAACTAGTGTACTTGCAAAAACAATAAAACAAGTACTCATTATTGTATTTACCTTAGGTCATTCTTATGTCTGCCCATTGAAACCTTCACCATATCAGTTTGTCTTCTTGAGCCTTTGGAATTACTAGATTATAAGCTCCATGGGGTAAAGCCTCTAGCATGTAACATCCTACAACAGGCTCTATACAACCACTTCAGCACCCTAATTTCTCACAATCTATGGCTACTCAAAACAAAACATCGGCACTACTCTATATAATTCCAAATAAATTCATATCTATCAATTGGAGCACCACTCACATATACTCATTATATGTGAGTGGCACTCCAATTGATATGAACATCCTACAAAATACCATGTGAATTTATTATGTATTTCATCTTGGGGCGAATAAGACTGGACTTCAGTGCAAAAGCAAGCATTCTGTACTTAAAAAATATTTTTTTGCTTAGAAGCCAAGTGGTACTTTTAAATAACCCACTGGATTCTACACAGATCTTTAGAGTATTGAAAAGCAATATACTGGAGACATCTCTGGTATCCAAGGTGGAGAGAGGTGAGTAATGTGAGGCCATCCAGCTGTTGCCAGGCTACAACTGCTATCATTCCCTAACAGCCAATGACTGGTGGGGACTGATGGGAGTTGAAATCGAGCAGCAGTTGGAGGGCTTCACATTGCCCATCCCTGATCCAAGGTGCATGTCAGCACCTGGTAATTTCTAATTAACCCTTTGAGCGCCACAGAGGCATGTAACTCATTGCATGCTCAAAAGGTTACATCTAAGAATTCTTCAATTTCTACAAAATCAAGCTGAAATACGAACACATCTGATGGCAGAGGGGAGGTTAACAAAGCAATGTAGAGCACAACCTTCTGACAATCAAAGGGTTAAGATTAGCAGGTAAGAAATTGCTAGTCTTATTAATCACTTGTATATTATTTTGTGCCAAAAGATTTTAAATACTATGTACAGATGATTTTTTTATTTTTTGTTTTTAAATAACAATGGTTAGTGAACTGAAAATTGAATTAGGGGATTAATAAGAGGATTTTAGTCTTACCTGTTAAATCCTTTTCTCTTAGTCCATTCAGGTTACTGGTAACTCTGGGTAGGTGATTCGCCCCTTTAAGTAGGCAGGAACAATTCTAGAATTGTATTTAGTGGGTGGAGCTTACCTTCCCTCCTTGGCTGCAGCCAGCCAACCCGCTCCAGAAAGATTTGAGACACTAACTATTGACTAGATAGTGGAAGGGAAAGAAGACTCCTGTGAGCATGACCCTGAAGGACCCCCACAGCCTGCCACAGGAGAGAGAGCATGGTCCCTTGACAGGGTGGGAGACCAGTAACCTGTATGGACTAAGAGAAAAGGATATACCAGGTAAGACTAAAATCCTATTTTCTCTGTCGTCCAATACAGGTTACTAGTAACTCTGGGATGTCCAACCACTGAGTTTCCCAGAGGCAGTAAGTAAGGCAAGGACCAGGCGCAAGGCCCCCAAAGCAGATATGAACCATCAGATCAAAGGAAGCCCAACAACTAATGAAGTGTCAATGGACACTGAACAGGGGTAACAACATGCCAAACTGTTACACAGCACACTGAACTAGAGCCAACAGTGCTCAAAAGTGAAGGAAGCACCAAGAACCAAAGAAAATCCTAGACAGGCAAGACTGCCTCCAGGATTTTCCTCCCAAAGCTGGCATCAGCCAATGCTAGCACATCAACACGGTAATGCTTCAAAAAGGTGTGCACAGACGACCAGGTGGCAGCCTTGCACAACTGATTAGCAGAGGCCTTGATTCTTGTAAGCCCAAGAGGCCCCAATAGATCGAGTAGAATGAGCCTTGACCCTGAAAGGGACAGGCTTCTTCCTCAGCTCATAAGCCTTACGAATAGTGGACTTGATCCAAGAAGCAACAGTCACCTTGGATGCAGGTCTTCCTGCCCCAGGACCCTTAGGAATGACAAACAGCGTGTCTGATTGCCTGCTAGATATGCGATGTACATAAAACTTGAGACAACGTATCACGTCTAACAAGTGGAGATCCCTCTCCTTGTCAGAGGTGGGGTCAGGGCAGAAAGAGGGCACCAGAATCTCCTGATTGATGTGGAACTCCGAAACCACCTTCGGGAGAAACTCCTGAGAGGTGTGAAGCACCGCCTTGTCCTTGTGAAACACCAAATAGGGTGGTTTACAGGACAGAGCATGCAACTAAGCAACACGACGGACAGACACAATCGCCAGGAGAAAAGCAATTTTCCACGTCAGCAGGCATAGAGGAATAGTAGCCAAAGACTCAAATGGAGGGTGCTGAAGAACGCCCAAAACCAAGTTAAGATCCCACGGAGGAGCAGGAATGTTGAAGGCAGGACGAGTATGAGCAACGCCCAGGAAGAAAACCTTGACATCAGGAAGGATGGCAATGCGCCTCTGAAAGAAAACAGAGAGCAGACATCTGAACTTTAAGGGAACTCAAACTGAGACCCTTATCCACACCATCCTGCAAAAAGGCTAGACGAACAATTCAATTTCCAAGCCATCAAGGCTAGACGAACATCCTCCTTCCACAGGTAACCCTGTAGAAGAAGATCCGGACGGCAAGGGAGCAAGAATGGCTCCTCCACTGACAGATCCAGAAGCTCCAGAAACCAAGCCTGGTGAGGCCAATACGGAGCAATCAGAATGACTGGACAAAGTTTCAGTAGTAATTTCTGTAACACCCTGTGCAACATTGGGAGGGGAGGAAAGATGTAGGGCAGAGGGAATAACCAAGGAATGGACATTGCATCCACCGCCAGCGCTAGAGGGTCCCTCCATCAAGAGCGGAACCTCGGAACCTTCCGGTTGTGTCTTGTCGCCATCAGGTCAATGTAAGGAAGACCCCACTTCTGACCAATGAGGGGGAACACCTCTGGGTGCAACTCCCACTCTCTGCTGTCCACTGTGTGTCAACTGAGGAAGTCCGCCATGATGTTGTCTATGCCAGGAATGTGCACTGCGGATATGGCAGGAACGTGTTCTTCTGCCCAGGACAAAATAGCCTTGACCTCTAACCAAGCAGTGAGACTTCTTGTTCCACCCTGCTTGTTGATGTAAGCCACTCGTTGTCGGACTTCACCCGGACTGGACAGTCTTCCAGCTGAGATGTCCAGTGACGAAGGGCATAAATTATCGCCTGAAACTCCAACACGTTGATGGGAAGGAGAGATTCTTCTGGAGACCACCGACCCTGTGCACTCAGGCGACCCCGGACCGCTCCCCATCTGAAGAGGCTGACATCCGTCGTTACCATGGTCCAGAAGGAAACTAGAAAGGACTTGCCCTTCAGCAGATTCGAGAGGTCGAGCCACTAGGAAAAACTTAGTTCCACATGAAGAGGAAGTGACGCTGACATCTTCGGAAGGTCCAGCTGACAGTATCGCAGAAACCCTGTGAGCGATCTGGTGAGCCACCTCGTCCGTGAGAAACACCATTTTTTTCTGGGTATTGAAGAGGAGGCCCAGGAAGACCAGACGCTGGGATGGGACAAGATCTGATTTGTCCAAGTTGATGATCCACCCGTGATGGGTGAGAGCATGAATGCATTGCGGAACCTGCTGATGAAGTTCCGCAGAAGAGGCTTTCAGAAGCAGGTCGTCCATTTATGGAGTAACTCTGATGCCATCTCAGTGGAGGACGGACACTAAGGCTCCCAGGACACGGTTGAAGACTTGAGGAGGTGTCGTCAGACCACATGGAAGAGCTGAGAACTGAAAAAGTCCCCGGTTGCAGGTACTGCCAGCTCTCTGGATGGATGGCAATGTGTAAATACGCGTCCTGAAGATCCAGAAATGCAAGGAATTTCCCCAGGGACATGGCAGCAATCACCGTCCGTAGACTCCTGGTGATAATGAGTCCGGGTCACAAAGGAACGGAGATCCTTCAAGTCCAAAATAGGCCGCTGTCCTTTTTGGAGACCACAAAGAGGTTTGAGTAAAAACCCATACCTCTGTCCTGAACTGGAACCAGCTCCAGAACGTCCTTGTCCAGAAGAGCCTGAACAGCGAGAAACAGACGGCGTTTCTCTGCGCCCTGAGGTGTATGAGAAGGAAGAAAGCGAAAGGGAGGAAGAGAGACAAAAAGGATCCTGTACCCTTCCGTCACCACCTGCAAAACCCATGGGTCTGTTACTGAAACCCCCCAAATGCTGTGATAGTGACGCAGACGTCCACCCACAGCAGCGTGTGGACCCGGGTTCGGTGAGTCGTGCTGAAGGAGGCTTGGAAGCCTTGGGCTTAGAGGAGACCTTGGCTTTCCATTGCTGTTTGGGCATGGAGGAGGTACGCGGAGCTGAGGGAACCATCTGATTCGCTGGACGCGTCTCATTCTGAAAGGAATTAAAATACCGGTTACGCTTAAGCTGTGTTTTCTTCCTAGGAACTAAGGGTAGAAGTGTACTCTTACCCCCTGTAGCCTCACTGATCTGAGATCTGGCCCAAACAAAGAAGTGCCTTGAAAAGGCAAGGAGAGCAATGCTTTCTTAGAAGCAGTATCAGCAGACCAGATCTTGAGCCAAACAGACCGTCTGGCAACCACGGACATGGTGGAAACCCTAGCCACCAAAAGGATGGCATCAAATAGGGCAGCAGAAACACAGTGCAACTTATCCGAAGTAAGAGAATCCTGACGGACAGCAAGAGTGAGATGCTCATTCCAGACCACAATGGCCCGGTTCACCCATGCTGCTGCGAATGCTGGACTCATGGCAGAACCAGCAGTGGTAAAGATGGACTTGAGGGAGACCTCAAGTTTCTTGTCAGTCCAGTCCTTTAGAGCAGATGCATCAGACACTGGCAAGGCAATAGACTTGGATAGCCTGGAGATAGGAGCATCCACTTTAGGAGGGTGAACCCACTGAGCAAGAGCGGCCTCAGAAAAGGGATAAATCTTAGCAAATTTCTTGGAGACAGAAGGTTTCCTGTCCAGAGACTTCTACTCATCAGACACAAGGTGGTCAAGAGTGGGGTTAGGTGGAAAGCAAGTAAGGGGCTTTTTATGCTCCTGAAAGACATCAGAAGGAACCTCCTGCATTAAGGGAATGTTTAGGGTATTTAAAAGAGCTCTGATCAGGCCCTCAGCCGAGGGCTCAGGATTAGCCTCAAAAGGGTCCCCAAAAAAACAGAGGAGCCCACCACAGAACATTCGTCAACATCTGAATCCACCAACAGTTCCTCCGCAGAGGAATCTGACAAATCAGGTACACCCTGAGGCTTTGGCAGGGAAGACTTGACGAAGGAGGGGGTCTGCAAAGAATGAAAGACCCCCTGTAACTGGGATGGAAAGAGTTGCAAAGTGGACCTAAGGTCCCTAGTAGCAGTCTTGAACTCTTGCACCCAAACTGGCTCTAATGCATGGCTGGAGGTCCCTGGGAGACCCTCAGGGACATCAGAACATGCTGGGCATGACCTGAGAATTCTCTAGGTAACCCTGAATGACAGGAAGAGCAATGTGAAATAGGGGATACAGAGACCCCAGAATTCTTAGTCTGGTGCCAGACCTAAAGCTCCAATGGTATAGACATTCTCACAGTCAATAATCTCACTGTATAAGAAATCACCCAATTACAGTGTGTATGATTAAAGTTTCACCCCAGAAATCGCTAAAATACTTATCTGGCAGGTGAAAGGTTAATCAGCAGAGGGGAGAAGGAGAGTCCAAGCCCTGTGTAGTATACTCGCTCTGGAAAGAGCACAAAATGGCTGCCGTGGCAGGAGCCAATCAGAAACGAGCACGAGAAGCAAGCACTCTTGGGAAATGTAGTTTTCCCAGAAAAGTACCCCAAACAGTGCCCAAAGCCCCCTGAGCCCCCCAACACACTAGAAACATGAACCGGATGATAGAGCAAGGGTACACAAATAAAATAAGCCATCTCTGAAGTCGCCAGGTTAAACAGTTGCAGAGATATGTCCCAAACTGTACAGTCCCATAGGAGTGAATGGAGCAATAGCGCCTATGCGGTAAAGTGCGCCTGGAACTCAAATTTTACAAAATTGAAGGTATAATATTAAAAGACATGAAGCATCACTAAAACTTGTTAGGATACTCAAAAAACACTGAACCAGTAGGAAAAGTGTCAGAAACCCCCCAAATGAATGCCAAACCAGCAGCTAAATGGTTAAACACCACAAAACCTGCTCCAAACACCCAACAGACATACAGATAGACCCAATGAGTGCAGGATTGTGCAATAGGAACTTCAAATGAAAACCCCTGTGTGGAGGGGCACTGTGGGACATGTGGACCTGCAGCACTCAAAGGGTTGCTTACCTTCCCTGCAGATCTTCTGTCTTCAAATTACCATGTTTAAAGAAGAAGCCTCAGTGGGCAATTCCTGTGGAAAGAACTTGTAGTCAAGATTTCCCCCCCAGGGCTCAAGGTCCACAAAAAGCACCTGGTCACTGAGCTACCCACATCTAAGGGCATTGTCAGTTATGGTAATCCGCCTTATGGTGGTATTCCATTTCTAACAGAAAAATAAAAAACTTCTAAAGCTATAGCAGAACTGTTCTCTTGCCTGTGTTATCTTCACCAAGGAACAAATCTTTCTGGAGCTGGTTGTCTAACTGCAGCCAAGGAGGGAAGGTAGGCTCCACCCCCTGCATACAATTCTAGAATTGTTCCTACCTACCTAGAGTTACCAGAAACCTGTATTGGACGACAGAGAAAAATAATTTTAATATGTACTCTAGTTAACTGGGTTTTAAGCAAATTGATTTTGAGATTTTTTGGTTTTCCTTCCACTGGCTGCTAAGTGAAAATAAAGCAGAAAACAAAACAAAACAAAACAAAAAAAAAAACATAAGCACTATAAATAATTCACAATGAAAAGGATTATTGCAATGATTACCCTTAACGACCGGTGACATTTCAGGATCATTACTGGTAAACTTGCCTAAAAGACCACGGGAGCACTGTAAGCACTAGCGGGATTTGAATTTGACCGCTCCAAGACCAGAGATACTTCACACATGACTGATAACGTGTGCCGGCGCTCCCACCAATTTCAAAGTGGTCCTTAAGGGAAGTTCACTTCCCGGACAGCTTGTCCTTAAAGCGGAACTATCATCCCATCTAAAGTCCACCCCACCTTATTAGGCATCTAGCGATAAGCTTAACAATCAAAGGGTTATGTAGAAAAAAGACTGCGTTCAACAGAAATCCTTCCTCAGCCAACAAGGCAACAGCACTCTAGAGGCATCTGCACACCTGTGTTGTCATACCATGCAACTCCTCCTAGAGGAGACCTGGACAGACGGTGCAGGCGTGCAGAAGTCTGTAAGGAAAGATGTCTGCTCTGTTGCCTGGCCGTCAGTGTCGGCTGAGGTAGGATTTTTGACTAACTCTGTCTGTATTCTACATAACAGTTGGCCTGAAATTGTACAGTGGCGCTGTTACTACACCATCCTATGGCTATTTATGGTCCCGGGACCAGAGCTGTCCATAGGATCATGTAGCAACAGCGCCACTGTACAATTTCAGGCCACTGTGATATTGTGCCTAAAAAATTCAAATTTGAAAATTAATAACTTTTGAATGAAACACCTTTCAGCAGTGGGAGTATTCTTGTTTTACTCAGGGGGATAAACCCTACAACGTATTTTTTTTTTTTTAACATTTTAAGTATTACTATCCCTTTAAGTATCACCTCTCATGTCAAACATCCAACGAAGCGTATATCGACATGAATGGCTTCTTCAGGGGTTTCCGAGGACTGAACTTGGAATCCCCAGGGCCAGATTTCCCATTAGGCAAAGTAGTCAACTGCCAAAACCGCCAAGTTCTGCGGGGTGACTTAACTCTTCTGACCGCACCCCATTCTGAGATGTGAGGCGTGTCCAAATTTCTCCTGGTATATGGAGGCCAGTTTAAATGTAATTTTACAGACCTGTTTACTGGCCAGTTTTTAACCTTTTGGATTCTAGAGAGGTCTCCAAAGTATTGCAAAGCAATAAAGGAGTTAATAGCTTTCTTTCTGCTTATATGTTATATGGTGAGTGTTTTCTTTAACCAGGCCACAGTGAATTGGGCTAGGGGTTGGAGGGGAAGTCTTCAAAGAAGGGGTGTGGCCATGGGTGCTTCAGATGTAAATCTGGTTCTGGGCATGGAAATACAAAGCATGCAGATGGGAGGAAGAGCTGATGAACTTTTGCCAGTATGATACAAACTGAAAGCTGGTCATTTATAAGGCTAAAATGCACTAATTATAATTTTCTATTCAGCATAGATCTGACAATATAAGGTGCAGTTCTATAAGCTAAAGAAATGACAATATGGGAAGACATGAAAACATTAATTCAATGGAATTTTAACTGCTTGAAAACAAAGCAATGTGTTGAAGCCCTCTCTAGCGTTTACGGAGTTAAACTCTCCATATAATTCTATAGGAATTCTGGGAGGTTCTATTTGCCCAGTGTGGTAAAGTTGGCTCTCCCTAGAACTACATCTCTTTCTGAACTGGACCTATAGTTCGTAATATCAATACATTACACAAATACATTTTGAATTTTTTTTTTTTTTTTTTTTTTTTTTTTAAACTAAAAAGCTATTAAAACTGCATTTGCATTTTTATTATCAGCCCTTTTTAAAAAGTTATTAAGAGTACTTACAAAAACATATTGTGCCATGAATTCCTGTTTGTACTCTTTGCACAAAGGTGTAAATAAAAGCAACTAATAAGCTATCTAGACACCCTTCTGAGCAAGTGGCTAAAAGCCAATCAATATTATGAGTTAATCCTCCCTGGATGCTCATTCAATTAAAGGTGTCAGTAATGCCTCATCTGATGTGGCCTCAATTAAATCCAGCTATCTGATAGTGTGAAGGCACCAGGGGATATGGCAAGAACAGCCGAAGCAGACAAATAGGCTGCCTTCATGCGCCTGCTAATTACTACACCTGGTGTATATTATGGCTTGTGCGCTTAACGCAGCACGAGATGGCTTTCATTTCTGCTGTGAATATAAAAACATGCACACAACAGGCCAGAAGGAAAGCCTAACAATAGCACAATGCAAAGCAACGGTTTTATTTTTTAAGCCATTTCCTTTATTGTCTGTTTGTGCATCTTGAGGAACGTGCACTCTGCTACCTGCACACATAGGGTCTTAACGAAAAAAGGGAAAACTCTGGAGAGTGGCAAACTATATTATAGGGGTAAATAAGCATCTGCATTGCTTTAGAAGGGGGCATTTAGCTACTTAACCCTTGGTGTGCTTTGCAATGCTTTGCCTACTCCGCTGGCACTCAAAGGGTTAAATGATAAATAGGTAGCCAATGCACTGCAAGGGAATACACTGGAGGCCTCTCTAGCATTCAGAGGGGTTAAAATCCACATTTAAATCAGTTGGGAATTTTTATTTCCCCGCCATGAAGTGCAGTTAGTACATACCTCCCAAGTCTCCCTCTTTAAGAGGGACAGTCCCTCTTTTGGACCCAAATCCCTCTGTCCCTCTTTCCCACCCTGGTGTCCCTCTTTTTAGGAGATCATACAGAGTGGTATGTATTTAAGTGTATCACTTTGCTCCACAGCAATACAATGCACACTAATGTTTGTTTAAACGTCAGTATATGTGTGTATAAATTAGTCTGTGTAAATATAATACTTTGATCTTGCTCTAAGTCATTTATTCAGTTACACAAATAGGTGTCAATAAGTCACGAAATAACCTAAAAATTATCAGTATTGTCCCACCCACTAGCCACACCCCCAGTAACACCCCCTAAAACAAAAGTGTCCCTCTTTGACCATTTGAAATGTTGGGAGGCATGTTAGTATGCTCCAGAACGGTTCACATTTTGCTTTTTTTTTTTTTTTAGACATACAGACCACAAATATTTAAGGACCAGAGGGGTATGCCACATTCTTCTGGTCCTAAAAGGGCTAATACTGGGTCATTCACTTAGTCATATGACTGTCTACTCTCATATCAAATGTAGCAGAAGTATGTGTTTGTTTTTTATGGGGGTTACTCCTAAGGGTCAGAATATGCAAATGATTATTTTTAGCTCCAGGGATCTCTGTTACTGACACAGCTGTTTTAATCAAAATGGTTACACATTTACTTAATGCAGTTTCCTACTGGCTTGTAGTTTGGTGGCCATCTTGATTTTACTGTTTCAAACTTTACAAAACCACCAGTAACTTCCGAATAAAATTGTTCTTAACCCCCTTATGGTCCAAAGGGGTGTGAAGTTCACTGCAAAGCAATGTGTTGCATACCTCTCTGGTCCTTAAGGGGTTAAAGACATATGCTAAGGCCAAATATGTAAAGAAAAAAATGTTCGCGTGTGGATTTGGACTGAGGAGTTAAGGAAATAACCATCTTTATTGAACTGCTGCACCACTGATTAGAGATATCTAAACGTTAACTGTACAACCAAGGGGCATAAGTGTAAAGGCAAAAGTGGAACAACTCTGGGCCTAACCAACTGCCCCACATGAAGCAAGAGTTCTCCTGGCTTTCAATGGGACTTCGGCAATCAATGCTAGAGTGGTGTTCATTGTATTGTGAACAAAAGTGCTGGATACCTCACTAGCATTCCAGGGGAGATGCACAAAAGTGTGATAAAGAGGTGATAAAGTGGAGATGACCTATTCAATGTGATAAACTCTTGGAGAAAATGGCTCCATAGAATACCATAGAACTCCAACATTAAATGGTAAATTTATGGTTTGAGAGATATTTACAACTAGAAGTTCCCCCTCCGTGACGTCAGCGTTCTAGCGGACTGATTTGGATTCTGGTCCGCAGACCGGCTGGCGGCTCTTCAGCAGAGCAGAAATCACTGTGTTTAAAAAGAGTTACTTCAATGAAACGGTCTACAAAGTGTGCTTGCAAACCAGGCACACTTTGTAGACCATTCCAGTAAAGTAACTCTTTTTAAAGATTGTGATTTCTTCTCTGCTGAAGAGCAGCCGGCTGGTCTGCGGACCAGAATCCAAGTCTGCCAGCTAGATGGCAGACTTGACTGAAAAAGCCAGGAAGAGGGAACTTCAGTTGCAAATAACTCTCAAACCATAAAGGGTTGAGAGAGAAGACTTACATAGTTCTTTTAATACTAAAGCTTTAAATTAGGTATTACTAGCCCTTTAAGGATCTTAGTGCATAGGCTCCATAGAATAACATAAGAAAAAAAAAAAAAGAGAGAAAGAATTCTTAGAAAACATTGGTGCATTCTGCTTAATGACCCCCTTTTGAAAAGAGTTATTCACAATACACCAAGAGTAGTTTATAGGAAATCTAAGAGCTTGAAGAATATCACAGCTCCTAATTTCATAATGAAGGGATTTAGAAGGAAAAAAGATCTTTGAGACAAAGTACCATCCCTACTTACTACGGTGTGCTCAATTAATGAGAGGCCCTCTTCAGGACCAATTAATGACATCTACAAATATGGTAACAGTAGACGCCTTACTCATTGTTTTATTATAGATAGAGATGTTTTAGATCTTGGGTTACTTCTGAGTTCTTCCCCATTACTAGCATTATGAACTGTAGCTCTAGTTTAGTAATCTATCTCTTAACTTGTACTTGTGGTTTACAATATATGGGAAGGACTCCAAAAAATTGGAGAAAAAGAATAAGACAACATAAAAATATTTGCTTGTTTTTTGTCAAGCATAGTGTAACTCACCATTTTCTAAATCACCATGAAAGAAGAGCTTCCTACATGAAAGTCATTCCAGCTGAGTATTTTCAGTCTTCCTCTTATGATCAAATTCAATGTTTGAATTACAGGGAATCCTATTAGATTTTCCAACTTTCTACTCTGTTGCCCCTAGGACTTAATTACATTTTGAATCCCTTCATACATGATAATATTCCATTTATTGTCTATAGAGGACAGTTTATGTATTTTTGATATTGTATATATACTTAGGCACTTATAGCTTAGACATTTACATATAATTTGGGGAAGAGTTTATTTTATAGTAACCTTTTTCTGTATTTTTTTTTGTTTCACAGGATATATATATTAGCGGCTTGTTCATTACCTGACCTCATTGTGAGTCCCTCTTTTTGTTTGTTTGTTTTCCTCATCGGGGCAATTTTTGTAATCTTTACATTGTACATATAAAACACTTACAGACATCTCACCATACTGGCACTCAGAGTATTTGGTGTATATTTAATTTCATAGTAGTCCTTCCACAGTTTCAATATATTCCACACTTCATAGGTATTTCACCATCTGGGCACATATCTAGGGGGATAGTCTTTTTTATAGTAGTCCTTTGAAGTTTTAATATGTTATATATAGGAATCACATTTGTGGTTTTTATATCACTTGACTTCACTGTAAGTCATTGTCTCTAGAGGATGGAGTGTGTGAATATACTTGTATGTGTATATATACAGTAGGGGGCTGAGCCCTCCATCACCAACTGGCTTTACTTGTTGGTAAAGTAGTAAAATATTGCAATCAGTTTATAGTTATTATTCAGGAATACATTATTTAACACGGAGATCTTTAGACATGGAGTGTATTTTTAGTTTGAATTAGTTTAGATATCCTGTAGAGTTTGTTGCTGATCCGCATAAGGGATAGTATTGGATGAGTATGTATTTATATCTGTGGGAACAATAGGATTTTAGTCTTACCTGTTAAATCCTTTTCACTTAGTCCATACAGGTCACTGGTACTCTGGGAGGCGATTCGCCCCTTTAATAGGCAGGAACAATTATGCAAATGATTGCAGGGGGCGGAGCCTCCCCTCCTACTTAAGCCACCTTCAGGCCAGAGCCACTAGATTGATTTGAGACACTAAAACTGACCCCAGGTAAGCAAGAAGAAAGACTCCTGTGAGCATGCCCCAAAGGTCTCCCACTGAATGCCACAGGAGAGCCAGGTCTGGTCCCTTGACAGGGTGGGAGACCAGTGACCTGTATGGACTAAGTGAAAAGGATTTAACAGGTAAGACTAAAATCCTATTTTCACTGTCGTCCAATACAGGTCACTGGTACTCTGGGATGTACAAACATTGAGCTGACCCAGAGGCGGGAAAGAAGGCAAGGACCAGAACAAGGCCCAAGTCACTAAAACTGCTATGAACCAGTTAATTACATAGCCCAAACTGTAAGTGTCAACAGACACCAACCAAGGGAACAACCCCTGAACTAACACAGCACACGGAACTAGAGCCAACTGGGCTCAACAGAAAGGAAGCACTAAGGATCACAGAGCAGAAGTCCTAAACAGGCAAAACTGCCTCCAGGACCTTCCTTCCAAAACTGGCATCAGCCGAGGCCAGCACATCAACTCGGTAGTGCTTTGAAAAAGTGTGCACAGAGGACCAAGTGGCCGCTCTGCACAGTTGATCAGCGGAAGCCTGATTCTTGCAGGCCCAAGAGGCCCCAATAGATCTGGTGGAATGGGCAGTCACCCGGAAGGGAACATGCTTATTCCGCAACTTGTAGGCTTCACGGATAGTAGCCTTAATCCAAGAGGCAATGGTAACTTTGGAAGCCGGTCTCCCTGCCCTAGGCCCCTCAGGAATGACGAATAGAGCGTCAGACTTCCTGATAGACTCGGTGCGATGAACATAAAACTTGAGGCAACGCACCACATCCAACAAATGGAGATCTCGTTCCTTGTCAGATGAAGGGTTAGGGCAGAAAGAGGGAACCACAATCTCCTGACTGATGTGAAACTCGGACACAACCTTGGGTAAGAACTCCTTGGTAGTGCGAAGCACAGCCTTATCCTTGTGGAACACCAGGTAAGGAGGTTTACAAGACAGAGCTTGTAACTCTGCTGCCCGGCGAACTGAAACAATAGCCAAAAGGAAGGCCATCTTCCAAGTCAATAGACGTAATGGAATGGAAGCCAAGGATTCAAACGGGGGTCGCTGGAGAACTCCCAGCACCAAATTGAGGTCCCACTGAGGAGCAGGACTCTTGAAGGCAGGCCGAACATGAGTCACACCTTGGAAGAAAACTTTCACATCCGGAAGGATAGCAATCCTTTCCTGGAAAAACACAGACAAGGCAGACGTCTGAACTTTGAGGGAACTCAGACTGAGCCCCTTATCAACACCGTCCTGCAAGAAGGCCAGGACAGTGGGAAGATGAAAATCAAGGGATAATTTCTTATCAGAGCACCATGCAACGAAGGTTGACCATATGCGATGATAGATCTTGGAGGACACAGGCTTACGAGCACTGAGCATAGTCAACACCACAGAAGGAGAAAATCCTTTCTTTGCTAGAATCGAGGATTCAACCGCCATGCCATCAAATGGAGAGAGTGAACATCCTCCTTCCACAGATATCCCTGAAGAAGTAGGTCCGGGCGGGCAGGAAGTGGGAACGGATCCGCCACTGACATGGCCATCAACTCCGGATACCAGGACTGGCGAGGCCAGTTTGGAGCGATCAGGATGACAGGACAACGCTCCTGCTTCAACTTCTGGATGACTCTGATCAATAGAGCAAGAGGAGGAAAGATGTAAGCCAGAGAAAAATCCCAAGGGATCGACAAGGCATCCACTGCTAGAGCAAGGGAGTCCCTCCACCGGGAGCAAAACACCGGAACCTTCCTGTTGTGTCTGGAGGCCATCAGGTCCACCACCGGCATCCCCCACCTCTGGGTGAGCAAGTGAAACACCTCTGGATGAAGAGCCCATTCTCCGCTGTCGACGGTATGACAACTGAGAAAGTCCGCCATGATGTTGTCTACGCCTGGAATGTGAACTGCAGAGATGACAGGCACGTGATCTTCTGCCCAAGACAAAATCTCCTTGACCTCCAACCAGGAGGTGCCGCTTCTTGTGCCGCCTTGCCTGTTGATGTAAGCCACCGCAGTGGCATTGTCGGACTCCACTCTGATCGGACGACCGTTCAGTTGAGATTCCCAGTGTTTCAGGGCAAGCCGGACGGCACGTAGTTCCAGAACATTGATGGAGAGAAGAGATTCCTCCAGACCCCATTTCCCCTGAGGACTGAAACGACCCAACACAGCACCCCAGCCCCGAAGGCTGGCATCCGTTGTGATCGTGGTCCAACGAGGAACTTGAAAGGATCTCCCTTTCAGGAGATGGGAGAGATCCAACCACCAGTGCAGACTCGATTCCACATGAGGAGGTAGAGAGACTGACAGATGCTGATGATCTGGATGATTCTTGCACGTCTGGATCACAAATCTCTGAAGTTCCCTGGAGTGGGCCATGGCAAATGGTACCGCTTCGATCGTGGAAATGAACTTCCCCACCAGAGACGTCAACTTCGGTGCCGGCACTAAGTCCAGTTCCAGAATCCCCGCCACTCGGATGGCTATCTGATGAGCCACATCCTCCGGAAGAAACACCATGCATTGGCAAGTGTCGAACAGGAGACCCAGGAACAGAAGCCTCTGAGATGGGACCAAGTCCGACTTGTCCAGATTCAGGATCCAGCCATGACGGGTCAGAGTGTGGATACACCTCTGCAGTTGCTGGTGGAGAAGCTCCGCCGAGGAAGCTTTGAGGAGGAGATCGTCCATGTAGGGGGTCACCCGGACCCCGTCCTGATGAAAAACAGCTATCAAGGAACCCAACACCCTCTGGAAGACCTGAGGAGCTGAAGTCAGCCCAAAGGTAAGAGCTGAAAACTGAAAGTGTCCCCTGTGGCAGGCAATCCGGAGATACCGCCTGCTCTCTGGATGGATAGGGATGTGAAGATATGCATCCTGAAGGTCCAGGGAGGCCAGAAATTCCCCTGGAGACATAGCGGCAATCACAGAGCGCAGGGACTCCTGGCGGAAGTGGGAAGTCACCACATAGGCAATGAGATCTTTGAGATCCAAAATAGGACGAGCCCCTCCGTCCTTTTTGGCCACCACAAACAGGTTGGAATAAAATCCTGAACCTGTGTCCTCCAGAGGAACCACTTCCAGGACCTCTTTGTCCAAGAGATCCTGAATAGTGTCGTCGAACAGACGTCTTTTTGTAGGTTCCTGAGAAGGACGAGTAAAATGGAACCGAAAAGGAGGAAGGGAGGAGAAAGGGATCCTGTATCCCTCTGACACCACCTGAGTAACCCATGGGTCCGCCACTGACTCCTCCCAAGTCCGGCGAAAGATGCGGAGACGTCCACCTACAGCCGGATGCGGACCCGGGTTCGGCGAGTCATGCCGAAGCAGTCTTGGAGGTCTTGGCCTTGGGGGCCACTTTGGGCTTCCAGGACTGTTTGGGCTTGGAGGAGGAGCGCGTAGTGGGAGGACCCGTTTGGGCCGAGGAGCGTGTCTCAGTCTGAAAGGAACGAAAGGACCGATTGCGTTTGGCTGGAAACTTTTTCTTAAAGACTGAGGGTAGAAGAGTACTTTTACCGCCAGTAGCCTCACTGATCATTTCTTTGAGTTCAGACCCAAATAGCAAATTCCCCTGAAAGGGCAAGGAAAGCAAGGCTTTCTTAGAGGCTGTATCAGCAGACCAAATTTTCAGCCAAAGGGCACGTCTAGCCACCACAGAAGCAGTGGAGGCCCTCGCCATCATGCGCACAGCATCAAAGGCAGCGTCAGCAACATAATTCTGAGCTTCAGTGATATTAGCAAGAAGCTGCAACTGTTCAGATACTGGTGCATCCTGGCGAACAGCGTCAGTCAGTCGTTCAGTCCAGGCCGCAATAGCTCTATTAACCCACGCCACTGCAAAGGTTGGACGCATGGCAGTGCCAATGGAGGCAAAAATAGACTTAAGAGAAAGTTCTAGCTTTTTATCCGTCCAATCCTGCAGGGCAGAGGCATCAGAGACAGCCAAGGCGGTAGACTTGGATAGCCTGGAAACAGGAGCATCCACCTTGGGGGGATGAACCCATTTTGCCAGCTCAGTCTCAGGAAAGGGGTACAGTTTAGCAAACTTTTTGGAGACAGAGGAGGATCTATCAGGATTCTTCCACACCTCAGAGACGAGACGGGCAAGGGTAGGGTTCGTTGGAAAACATACAACAGGCTTAGATGGTTTCTTTTGAAAAACGTCAGTAGGATCATAAGTAGATTCCTGAGTCAGAGGAAGGTTGAGCGTAGTCAGCACAGCTCTAATCAGACCCTCAGCCGAGGCTTCAGGGTCACATTCATAAGGGTCCCCAATGGACCTGTTAGACTCAATAACAGTGCGTTCCTCAGCATCAGAATCCTGCAAAAGTTCTTCCTCAGAAGAATCAGACACATCAGGAGCTCCCTGTGGCTTAGGCAGGGAGGTCCTGATTGTAGAGGGGGTCTGCCAGACCTGGAGAGCCCCCTGTACCTGAGAGGGAAAGAGTTGAAGAGTGGATCTGAGAAGCCTAGTGGCAGCTTTAAACTCCCTCACCCAAGATGGCTCAATAGCATGGCTGGGAAGCCCAGGGTTGCTATCTTGACCAGTGCAGTTAGGGCATAGATCCCCCACATTATCACTAGATAGCCCAGTGTGACAAGAGGAGCAAAACGCCATGGGGGGAGCAGACCCCCCATCCTCCTTTGACTTGGGTCTAGCCCCTAGCTCCAGTGAAGTAGACATGCTCACAGCGTCAATATACCCCACTTTAAACTCTATCACCCAGTAAAAGTGTGGAAGATTAAAGTTTCACCCCAGAAATGCCTAAATTTGGACTTATCTGGCCAGCGAAGGGTTAATCTGTTGAGGGGAGAGAAGGCTCGGTCCCTGCGTAGTGTACTCGTTGAGGAAGAGCACCACAAAATGGCGGCCGTCAGGATAGCCAATCAGAAACGAGCGCGAACCGGGCGCTCATGGGAAATGTAGTTTTCCCCATACAAGTACCCCAAACAGTGCCCGAAGCCCCCCTGAACACCCCACACATATAAAACATACACCGGATGATAGAGCAGGAGCCTAGCATTAAAATGAGCCCTCTCTGAAGTTGCTGTGACAAGCGGTTCCAGAGATATGTCCCACACTGTGAAATCTCATAGAGAGTAAAGGAGCCATAGCGTCTGAGCGGGAAAAGCCGCGCTTAAAGGCGCGGAACACCATTTTTAATAAAGTTTAACAAAACATTAAAAAGTGCCCAAACATGTATTAAACACATAAATAAACACTATTCAAAGCTCCAAAACCCAGAGAATACCACAGAAACTGCATTAAAACATTGAATGCAAATAAAAAACACCCTATGAGTGCTGGAGTGCAAAGCAAACTCCCAAATACAAGCCCAGCAAAGGGACACTGTGGGGACAAGTGGACCTTCAGCACTCAATGGGTGGCTCACCTTTCCTGCAGGACTTCAGTCTTCAGGTGACCATGATGAAGGAATAAACCAGATTTAAATTCCCCAGTAGGGAAGCTGCTTAACTCAAGCTGTTCCCTCTTCAGGGCATAAGGTCCACAGAAAATCCCTGGAAGCTGCACCAGCCACTTTAAAGAGGGCAATTCACAGCCATGGTCACCCTCCTAATGGTGGTATTCCATATTTGAATAAAAAAATAACAAAATACTAAGTTGAATGCATAGATGTTCTCTACCTGGTGTGCACAGCACCCAGGAACAAATCAATCTGGTGGCTCTGGCCTGAAGGTGGCTTAAGTAGGAGGGGAGGCTCCGCCCCCTGCAATCATTTGCATAATTGTTCCTGCCTATTAAAAGGGGCGAATCGCCTCCCAGAGTACCAGTGACCTGTATTGGACAACAGTGAAAAAACATTTTATTAAATTTTCTTTTATATGTTGTTTAAGTGGCAAAAATGTTATTAATATTTTGTGATTCTGACTCATTCATGCAATGTGTAAATAATCAGACTGGTGATCAGACTGATATCTCAGGGTGGTATGTCATTTGGGAGGCTAGTTCTAATCTGACCAACTGGAAGGGAAGCGGAGGGTACTTATATGTCCATCTGTATATGGTGGCGTTTTTCATGTTTATTTGGCTATTATCATGGTAAAGCTACATTTTGTTGCCACAAAATGCTTAAGTGTGTTAGCAATTAACTTTTATATATGCAATACATTTTTTTTTTTAGTATTTTTTATTAAGGACAGGTACAAAATGCATACATAGTCATGGAACACATCTGTACACAATCATTAGCATGTACATTTGCATCACTTGCAGAAGTTATCCTGTCCAGTTTTATCTGAAATAAACATTCAACACTACAGTGCCTTGCAAAAAGTATTCACCCCCCTCCCCTTGGCATTTTTCCTATTTTGTTGCATTACAACCTGGAATTAAAGTGGATTTTAATTTGGATGACATGTAATTGACATACACAAAATAGTACAAATTGGAGAAATTAAATGAAGAAAATAACTTGCTTTAAAACATACCAAAAAATAAAAAAAATGAAAAAGTGGTGGGTGTGTATGTATTCACCCGCTTTGCTATGAAGCCCCTAAATAAGATCTGGTGCAACCACTTACCTTCAGAAGTCATAATTAGTTAAATAAAGTCCACCTATGTGCAATCGAAGTGTCACATGATCGATCTCTCTCTCTCTCTCATATATATATATATATATATATATATATACACACACCTGTTCTGAAAGGGCCCAGAGTGTGCAACACCACCAAGTAAGAGGCACCATGAAGACCAAGGAGCTATCCAAAAAGGTCAGGGACAAAGTTGTGGAGAAGTACAGATCATGGTTGTGTTATAAAAAAGATCCCAAACTTTCCCATGGAA
The DNA here is from genome assembly GCA_037306005.1 of Rhinophrynus dorsalis. Taxonomy (NCBI): domain Eukaryota; kingdom Metazoa; phylum Chordata; class Amphibia; order Anura; family Rhinophrynidae; genus Rhinophrynus; species Rhinophrynus dorsalis. The sequence goes on along the minus strand of CM074718.1, from coordinate 155,383,375 downwards.
CACCATTAAATCCATTATTAAAAAATGGAAATATGGCACCATGACAAACCTGCCAAGAGAGGGCCCACCCACCAAAACTCACGGACCAGGTTAGGAGGGCATTAATCAGAGAGGAAACAAAGAGACCAAAGATAACCCTGAAGGAGCTGCAAAGCTCCACAACAGAGATTGGAGTATCTGTGCATAGGACCACTTTAAGCCGTACACTCCACAGAGCCAGGGTTCACAGAAGAGTGGCCAGAAGAAAGGCATTGTTTAAAGAAAAAAATAAGCAAACACGTTTGCTGTTCGCCAAAAGGCACATGGGAGAAGGTACTCTGGTCAGATGAGACTAAAACTGAGCTTTTTGTCCATCAAGGAAAACGCTATGTCTGGCACAAACCCAACACCTCATCACCCCGAGAACACTATCCCCACAGTGAAACATGGTGGTGACAGCATCATGCTGTGGGGATGTTTTTCATCAGCAGGGACTGGGAAACAGATTAGAATTGAAGGAATGATAGATGGATCTAAATTCAGGGAAATTCTTGAGGGAAACCTGTTTCAGTCTTCCAGAGATTTAAGATTGGGATGGAGGCTCACCTTCTAGCAGGACAAGGACCCTAAGATACTGCTAAAGCAACACACTCGAATGATTCAAGGTGAAACATTTAAATGTCTTGGAATGTCCTAGTCAAAGCCCAGACCTCAATCCAATTGAGAATCTGTGGTATGACTTGATTGCTGTACACCAGCAGAACCCATACACCTTGAAGGAGCTAGAGCAGTTTTGCCTTTAAGAATGGGCAAAAATCCCAGTGGCTAGATGTGCCAAGCTTATAGAGATGTACCTCAAGATACTTGCAGCTGTAATTGCTGCAAAAGGTGGCTCTACAAAGTATTGACTTTGGGGGGGGGGGTGTGAATAGTTATGCACACTCAAGTTTTCGGGGTTTTTTTTGTCTTATTTCTTGTTTGTTTCACAATAAAAAATATAGTTTGGATCTTCAAATTGGTAGGCATGTTGTGTAAACCAAATGATACAAACCCCCCAAAAATCCATTTTAATTCCAGGTTGTAATGGAACAAAATAGGAAAAATGACAAGAGGGGGTGAATACTTTTACAAGGCATTGTACCTCAAGACTAACCTATATTGGGGCCTAAAACCTAAATAAACACATGGTACCTATTTATAAAAAGGTCAATACAAGCCTCCCAGCTAAACTACTAACCCCTGCAGGCTGGACAGTGTGCCCCAAACCCTCCCACAGGGCCAGACCCAAGGAACGACCAACATTACCCCAGCATTTCTCCAGAAGGAGAGAAACGCCCTTGAGTGCTCCCTGTCAAGCAGAAGCATATGTGTGGAACCTGTGTTACAACCGCTCTTCTTCCAAACAGCTTGGAACTCATTTAATTGTATATGGCAGTCTCAACACCTATTTTTCCTCAGACTGTTCCAAGGTGGATTGATGCCCGAATGTAGACTGGTGTATTCTCTTTGTGAGCCTTGCTGTCACACTTGTTGGTATCATCAGTGTGAACACAACATAAATATACTCACAATAGTTTATTTTGTTTCTCAAAATATTGTATCAATAGTGTTGCACTATTAGGCACTTTCTTTTGTTCTGTCTTATGTTTATACTGCTGGGGATTGTGAGCTTTTGAGAGAGCAACCATACATTGTGTTCCAAAGGATCTGTGTACTCTACCTGGGGACAGTTATTATCCCAGAAGTGCTATCAGATGGGACTGGCATAAGCTATAGCATAGCAATTACCCTTTTGTGTAGACACCTGGAGGGTGCTGGTGATCACATTATATTTTGTTTTGATCTGCACAGGGGCGCCTCTGTTTTGTTTCTCCTTCCAATACAGATAGAACAACACAGGATTTTAAGAGTTTATAACATTGGAAAAGTCATCTCCTCTGTATCATCTGTGTCACCTCTCTATCACACCTCAGGTGTTAAAAAGCTATATTTAAATAAAATAGTGTTGTCAGATCATCACTTTAAAAAGGGACTTGTGAAAAAATGTATGCTGCATAGATTCATGGGAATCACCAAAGCCCAATAATAATACACACATTTATAATTATTATATATATATATATATATATATAAATATATATATATATATACACACACACACACACACACTTTTACATACACACACACAAACTATGGTGCAGTTGGTTTGCCTAGAATTGTGCCCCTTTTATCTATGCATACGCCCCAGTGTCTGATACATTATTTCCACCCTTTTTATATAATAAAATGTACCTATCATACAAAGACAATTTTGGTTTGTTTTACAGAAAATTACAATCTGCCTGTGTGCGATACTAGCCATTGTTCTATAAAATGAATACTACATAGCAATTCCATGCACAGCATGCTAACTAGTCCTGTTTGACCCCAACCTTATAACTTGGTATGTTATCAGAAATGATCCCAGTGTGTGGACTCTGCCTATATTCATAGCACTATAGGCCTTATTGATCAAGTTAAAGTGGCTCAATTCTGGAGCAAATCATAGGTTGGGGGAAAAAAAAAAAAAAAAAAAAAAAAAAAAAAAAAAAAAAGTAAAATCCATACATTCTCATTTTTTTAAATGTGACGTAACCCCTTAACATGCTAGAGGTCCCCAAACCATTGTTTTGAGACATTTCTAGAATTCAAGAGGTTAAAAGACCCATTTAAAAATGGGAATTTTGTGTGTCCCTTATGGTACATTTGGTTTTCCTCAGAAATGCACCTCTTCAGACTGATGAATATGGTCCAGCATGTGATAATACTGACCCAAAACAATCTAATTAGCATAAAGTGCCCTGCTATTCCACCAACAAGGTTAAAGTCTCAAACATTGACCATATCCAAACCCTAAAAACTAACCTTATGCTGCTGAGCTGTAGTCAGGTTGCTTTAGGATAGTTTGGGGATACAGTTGTTAGGATTTGTAGGGTGTTATTAATAAGGTTAGGTAGTTAGGTTGGGTTAGGATAATTTGGGGATACAGTTGTTAGGATTGTAGGGTGTTATTAGTTAGGTTAGGTAGTTAGGTTGGGTTAGGATAGTTAGGGGATACAGGTGTTAGGATTTGTAGGGTGTTATTAGTTAGGTTAGGTAGTTAGGTTGGGTTAGGATAGTTTGATGATACAGTTGTTAGGGTTTGGAGGGTGTTAGTTAGGTAGGTTGGTTTAGGATAGTTTGATGATACAGTTGTTAGGGTTTGGAGGGTGTTATTAGTTAGGTTAGGTAGTTAGGTTGGGTTAGGATAGTTTGATGATACAGTTGTTAGGGTTTGGAGGGTGTTATTAGTTAGGTTTGGTAGTTAGGTTGGGTTAGGATAGTTTGATGATACAGTTGTTAGGGTGTGAAGGGTGTTATTAGTAAGGTTAGATAGGTTACTTCAGGATAGTCTGGGGACACAGGGTTTGGAGGGTGTAAATATGTTAGTTAGGTTGGGTTAGGATACTTTAGGGAATTGGTTGTTAGGGTTTGCAGGGGGTTCATTAGATAGATCAGGGTAGTTAGATTGGTTTAGGATAGTTTGTGGGTACAATAGTTAGGGTTTTGGTCCCATCAACCAATACCGTAATCAGGGTCCTGGTGTAGGTGTAGAGGCAATAATCCACAAACACCAGCGATTTTACCCTTATGTTTATATGCTGTTAATAAGTATCCAAAAACAAAGTGCACATTATTTGTACTCATTCATTGTTATTTGTGTTTGATTTTAATGGAATTTGGATGGGCAACGTTGTCTAAATTACTGGTTGCCTTCTTTAATGAACATGCTAATTAGCAAATCTTTTATAGATGCTGCTAGGAAATGCAACAAGAGTTTGGACTAGATGGGTTTAAACCATCAAGAACACTGGAAACAAGAAAACAAAAGTAAACATAACTCCCGCACCACATTAAGGACCAGTGTGCTGTGCACACACTGCAAAGAGGTGAAATCCTGATCAAACCAGCTGCTCCATAGGGAACAAATGAAAATTCCCTTTGGAATAGGGTTTCTAAACCATCAAATGCATTGCTTTGTAATGCGTTGAAGAGCTAGTTTTAACCCTTTGAGTGATAGGGAGATATCCAATGCATTGCCTCTCTGGCACTCACAGGGTTAAATGTCTTATTTAAATCAATGAGGGTTGTGGGTATTTTTATTTGTCCTCTATAATAAGGTTGGTTTGCTGCAGAATTGCTCTTTTCTAGCTTGCCGGGAACTTCCCTGAATGTGTAAACATCTACAGTTTATAATCTAGAGAAAATACTCATATGGCCCTAAATAGTTTAAAAAAACTTGGGAAAATGAGTAAGTGTGGCCCGCAGCCAATGCACGTAAATGTGTCATCCAGTCATAATCCTTTACACACCACCCAAGTATTTAACGCAGCCATTTAGAGGCAAGACAGACATGCTTTTCCTTCTAAATTCATTCAAGTCAAAACACCCTTATTATAACTCTTCCCTTCATTGGTAATTGTCTTCTCTATCCTCATATCACCCCAGATATGCAAGATGGCTACTCGGATATAATGATGCTGTGCAGGAGTGGGTCACGTTGGCCCTGTACTATGTTGCACTATACCTCTCAATGGCCATGGAGGATGGGAACTGTAGTCCATCAGTAGCTGAAGGATTGCTATGGTCTACTCTACGCTTAAAGGGATACTAAAGATTCACAAAAAAGCAGCTCCAATTAATCTTCCAAATTGTAGTTCAAGAGTAATTGAATGATGAAGTATCCCACTTCTGCCCCTTTTACAGATGTAACACTGCTCACCTCAGAGCAACAAGACTGTCCTGATGGATCACAGAGAAGGACAATCTTCAGTGAGCAAAAGGAAAAACCTGAAAAATCTGTCAGGGGGCAGGATTTTCCTTATGCTCACAGTAAGAATATTGTCCCTTGCTGTGATTTGTCTGGTCAAGTGACTAGATTCTACATCTGAAGGGAGGTTGCTTACACTATGTAAAAGGGGAGGGAGGAGGATGATTTATCATTCAATTACTCTTGAAATACAACTCTGAAAGTATTTAAATAACAGCCGAAATACTATGAAGTTAAATCGGAGCTGCTGTTTTGTGAAACATTAATATCTGTTTAAGGATCATTCACATAGAGATTTGTATGGATAGGCACTTACATTTAAAGCAACAACAACAACAACACTTAAAGGGATAGTAATATTTCATAATAAAAGCAGCTCTAATTAATCATCATAGTATTTGGACTTTGGAGAGTGTTATTTCAGTTCTGTCAGAGGTGTAGTTCAAGAGTAATTCAATGACAAAGTGTCCCCCTCCTGCCCCTTTTACTGATGTAACACTGGTCAGACAGATCTGAAGGGAGGTGCCCAGGTAGACTGCAGAGAGGGACAATCTTCATTTAAGATAAGGGAAAAACCTGAAAAACTTGTCAAGGGGGGCAGGGCTTTCATTGTAAGAAGATTGTCCCCTGCTGTTATCTGTCTGGTCTTACAACCAGATTCCCCATCTGAGAAGAGATGGCTTACACTAGGTAAAAGGGGCGGGAGGGGAAACTTTGCTTGTGAATATCTCTTAAACCATAAAGGTTTGAGAGATCAGACTTATATCATTCTTCATGTTTTTTTAATGCCTACAAAATAAAACAAAGTTAAAACGAAGTATTACTATCCCTTTAATAATAAACCACCTCAGCTTCATCTGGACAGACAATTCTAGTGACCATTATGAATCAGTTCTGCATGGACTGGCTCTCCATAATTAATCTTGGAGTAGTACTTGAAATCATGTCCATGAAAGAAGACTTTTTCCTTGTTTTGAAGGACTCCAGGAACCTAGCCTCACCTCACTGACAACTTCCAAACAACAATTCAGTGGAAAAAGGTTGAGTCCTGGAGTTCTGAAAAGGAGAACCATGTTTGCCTCTGTGGACATGGTACCAAATAAAGATTCATTAAAGATTCATTTAGGAGAACCAGTTCATGTATAATTGATTCATAGTAGCCACTTGTTCTTTCAAATGATTGAAGTAAGCGGGTGTTTATTATTAAAAGGCATTATAGTGCCCTTACGATCATTCCCTTTACATCCATTCTGAAGTATTTTTTGTTTAATGAGTTATTCTCACATATATTTTATAAATCTCCATTTTAAATGAGAAGTAGAGTCACCTAATAACACACCACTTCCCTTAATATAGCCAGAAAATCCTACCTGCCTCTCTAAATTGTATCATTGCTCTTTACTTCAAGAGATAACCAATTTAGTAAAGTCCTAGATGTTATATGAAAGGAGGCAGACATGACACACACAACAGGACAAAAATGACATCTACAGCACATATAAATCTTAACCCTGTAAGGACCACAGGAGTGGGCTTTGCAATGCATTGCGCATCCCTCTGCTCCTTACAGGGTTAAATGGATAGTAATACTTAACATGTAAAAAAATATATGTTGTAGAGTTTATCCCCCTGAGTAAAACAAGGGTACTCCCTGAGAGGAGTTTTATTCAAACTTGAATTTTTAGGTGTAGTATTTCAATCGAGTTTATCATAAATCTCCATAGTATGGTTTAGCAACAACGCCACTGTACAATTTCAGGCCATTGATATAGTGCACCTAAAAAAATTCAAGTCTGAGCTATTATAACTTTTGAATAAAACACCTCTCAGCAGTGGGAAAACCCTTGTTTTACTCAGAGGTATAAACCCTACAACATATATTTTTTATTAAGTATTACTATTCCTTTAAGTAGGCTCATACACCCTGCCTGCTTCAGTCTGAAAAAACTGGCAGCAATTGTCATGTCCACCTCTGTGGATATGACAACCGGGACTGAGGAGGTTATCTTTTGTGTGCAGGCAAAATCGCTATCTTCATAGGGGTCTTTTGAATTTTCTGGCCTTAGGTAAGTGGGAATTATTAGGCATTGTTACTTCCTTTTTAAGTCTGTATTTACTTTTCATGCAAGAATTTTCAGATCATCTAGCTATAGTTACATCACAGAAATAGTTTGACAGATAACCATTTGGCCCATATACCCTGCTCATTTTCTAATATTTTAAGAAGTCCAGTTATATGTTTCTATCTTATCTACCTCCTATTGCAAAGAATACATATCAAGGTCTTTGCATCTCTCATAAGTTTTACTGTGTAGATTAGTGGAGGGTAATGTGAGGCCAGGGGATGGCTGGCAACGTTTGGCCTGAGAGGCAAGCATAATCAAGTGGCCTATTTCTACTATCGCCCTAGCTCAATGTCCCATCCCACCCCCTTTTGTTAATGTTATAGCGGACATGTTATACCACAGATCTTATCATTGAATTGGTGGTACACTAGTGATATCATGGAGATAACAATTGAGATTGGGTTACACTGGTGATATCACAGAGCTTACAAATGAAATGGAGCAACACTACTAGTTTATCTCCATAAATTATGTTTATTCCATTTATAAAAGCATGCAGGAAATTGAGTGAGGCAGTGGCCACTGGCACAGATCTATGACTGGCGCAGGAGACCATTGCCCCCAAGGCCAGCTCTCCCCTGTGTGAGGCCAGACTAAAGCTCATTGCCTGATGGGAGTTGTAATCTGGCAGCAGATGGAGGACCTTGAATTGCCCATCTCTCTTGTAGATCTTGCATTTTAGCAGTCTTAATTGAATTATCTCCTATTTACTAATGTTCTTTTTGAGATATGGCCTGCCTCCATAAATCTAGATAAAAGATAAAAATAGAGGGACATTAGCACCTACTGTAATGTCTTGTTGGTTTTTTTCACTGAAGTCATTTTTCCTCTGATGTTGTCAGTAAATTAGTTGCACCTATGTGTATTTTCACTGTGTGCCATTAAACTTTATATTCAATAACTTACTTAGTTATACAGTTCTCCTAAATAGTCATGCATTTAATTTACTCTCCAAAATGTAGTCTTCTTAAAGATCTTTGTATCATCTACAATATTAGTATCACTAATGAGGAAAATTAACAGGGATTGTTTGGACATTGTCTGTAGCACTAGTTACTTGTTCTTCCTCTACATGTATACCACTGACAAACACACCTTCACCTTTCCTTCAAAGAATTCCTTACATAATCAACTACCTTTAAATCAATCCTAATCTATGCATCTTAAGTGTTAGTTTCAGTTTTGTTCTGAACTTTACTATAGTTAGATAAGCTAAATATAGTGCGTCACCCTTGTCTAAGACTTTATGATTATATAAACTAAATCTAGTTCATTTAATTTTTTTACAAATAAGTTCTTGTCAAAGCCACACAGCTATGGATATTGCAAGTCATTAGACTTAAAGGGATAGTAATACTTAAAAATTACTATCCCCTATGTTGTAGCCAGTAAAAAATGAGACCAGCAGCATCTCTCAAACCTTTATGGTTTGAGAGAGATCCGCTTTCAAAGTTCTCTCTTTTTGGCTTTTTTCCTGACGTCCGCGTTCTAGCTGAGAGCAGGGAAAACATCTCCTGGGATCAGCCGGCGGCCCTGCAGCAGAGCCGAGATCACATTAATAAAAAATAAATCCTTCACTAAAAAGGTCTTCTGCGTGTGCTTGGTTTGCAAGCACACGTAGAAGACCTTTTAAGTTAAGGATTTCTTTTTTATTAACGCGATTTCGGCTCTGCTGCAGAGTCTCCGCCAGTCACGGGACTGAATTCCATTGCTGTCAGCTAGAATGCTGACATTAGGGGAGAGGGAACTTTGAAAGCGGATATCTCTCAAACCATCAAGGTTTGAGAGATGCTGCTGGTCTCATTTAACTCATTTTACTGGCAACAACATGGGTGATAGTAATTTTTAAGTATTACTATCCCTTTAAGATATGCAACTTTCCTTTCAATAGTATTTTCATTATTCTTCCAAATACTTATGTCAGATTAATGGGTCTGTATTTACCAGAGTCTTGTATACTGTGCCTTTGTAAAATGGTACTACACTGAACATACTACTTTCTTGTCTACAGCAACTGGTCAAAAAGCTCAAACAATGGTGCTGTAAACACCGCCCTAAACTCTTAATTCTCTGAAATGTACTCTATTTGGACCAAATGTCCACTTCAAATTTTGATAAGATGAATACATCATCATCCTCAATAAACAGACATATCCACAATTCTATGACAGTTCTAATGAAGAATTTCTTTGTAGACAGCGCTACTTTGGCACTGCTGAAGAGCGCTGATGTCTGTAAAAGGGGCAGGGAGGGGAACTTTATAAGCTTATAACTCAAAAACTAAAAAACTTTAAGGAAAGAGACTTAAATCATTCAATTTATTTTTTTTAATATGAACAATATTCAACGTTCGTAAATTAAGTATTACTGTCCATTTAAGATGAACATAATCAAAATAAATCAGTTGTACTGATGACACAGAATAGCCAATAAATCTTTATTGAAAGGACTGCATTCTGAAGAAAAAAGTGTGTGTGTGTAGATCTATATATATGAGTGTGTGTATGATTTCATTTAAATAAATTACAGACATGACAGGTTAAAACATTTATGCAGAATACATGCCAAAATAATGTAAAAGCAATATCAAATACAATCCCCCAATCTCTAAAGAAAACCTGAATTAGCAATACAAACTTTGAAATGGAACACATAAGTTAAAATGTGATCAGCTCTAGTGGATATGGTCTGTAATGCACTTACCACCTGCATGGCTGAGCTCCTGGGAGGATGTGGCTCTATTAACAACTGGGAGGCTGTCTGTCCAAAACTTCGGATTTGAGCTTCCACTCCCTAAAAGATGGCAAAGGTAGATTAAAAGGTGCAAAATATGAGCTGAAATGCTGTGATCACTGTCTGAAAACCATTCTGTCTTGCATCATGCTCAATTCTAACCCTATGGTGGGGGCTGTATGCTTGGCACATGTACTTATGGTGAAGTCAGTTTTAAGGAATACAGATATTATTTGAGAAACACTGAAAAACCTCTGCATCCTGTTCTGTGATATTAAACAGAAATGAAATACTCTTTTGGTTGGATGGCTAAATATCGGTCCAGGAATGTATAGACTGTTTTATGAATCTTCCAGTGGTCTTTAGTGTATCAGAAAGATTTTGTTGCGTTACATGGGAGAGGTGAGCCACTCATCATGTGGTCCTGCTAGAAAAGGTTATGAAGGCACAAGATGAAAATTCATAGGGTCATTAGGATTTTCTGACTATTTAAGGTGTGAGTGTGTGTGAGAGAGAGAGAGAGAGAGAGAGAGAGAGAGAGAGAGAGAGAGAGAGAGAGAGAGAGAGAGTGTGTGTGTGTGTGTGTGTGTGTGTGTGTGTGTGTGTGTTTTAAATGGGAGTTACTCTCCTTTAATGGTTCTCTAAAAATTAGTGTTAAATGGTAGAATAATGAAACCATCAGATGTTATCAATATCAGGGCTTATAATTTTAAGTCCTTTGCTACTAGCCACACCTGAAAAGTTACTCGCCACTGCAAGCCAAAACATACCCACCAGGACTGAATTTCTACTCGCCAGCACAAAATTTTCACTCGCGATTGTCTAGTGACGAGTGGACATTTTGAGCCCTGATCAATGTCTTTAACACACTGTGATTTAATGCATTTTAGCTATCCAGAATCTACAGGTTTAAAGTGAAAGGTTTGCAAACAACTGAGCTGAGGTGGGTTGGGGGGGGATATTGTAATATCCCTTTCTGCCTATTGATTCTGCTGTCTGAGCTAATCTAGTGCTCTGTTATCCACTACTGCTGTCTTCTGACTTTCTGGCTCAGGCTGAATCAACTGACCTCTCTGATTACTCACCAGACTGTTATCAGCCAACCCTCTCAGGGTATTTATAGCAGCTTGGCTCACTTCCCCATTGTCCTTGTGTTTGTTTGCTGCTGTGGATTTTCCGCCATTCCTGTTTGCTGTGTTCCAGACTTCGCTGACTTCTGTTCTTCTGACCCTCGGCTTGTTCCTGACATCGCAGACTTCTGGTTTCATGACTCCGGCTCAGCTGTATACCTGTCTTGATTCCTGACCCTGACATGTCTTTTGGTTTATGCTGTTGGCTCATGCTTTTGTTACACTAATAAAAGTGTATTACATTTTACCTTTTTGTGTCCTGTCTGGTTCCTGGTCCCTAAGAGTACCCAAGGACCATGAACTCAGGAGATGCAGACAATCCACCAAATATTTTTTCAAGCTAGACCAGGTAGACCAGCGCATGGACCAGTTTGCTGCTGCCCTCCAGACTTTGTTGTTCCATACTGAGCATCTGGTTCCACAGCCTCAGCGGTCCTCGGCGCAGACTGAACCTGTAGCTGCTGCCACTCCCGCTCTGGCTGCTAATGGCGATTCCAATGTTGCAAGAGGTATGATAGGGTCTGCTCCACTTCCCCAGCCTTATGGGAGTGACCCTAACCAATGCAGAGGTTTTCTAAACCAGGTTGGCATCTATCTGGAGATGGTACCACAGTCCTTCCCATCTGATAGGAGTAAGGTGGGCCTAGTGACTTCCTTACTCTGACAGGGCCTTGGCTTGGGCTACTTCCTTTTGGGAGATGCAGAAACCTATTGTATACAATTACCCTGAGTTTGTGGCAGCCTTTAAAAGGGTATTTGACATACCGGGCAGCTCCACCTCGGCTGCCAAGCACCTAATGTCCATCCAGCAGGGTGCTAGTACGGTTTCTGATTATGCCACAGAGTTTCGTACCCTGGCAGCCGAGATTGGATGGAATAATGAGGCTCTTATGGCTGCTCTCTTATTTTTGTCTCGTTTTAATTACGTGGTGTTGTACCTGTCAGGTACTAAAAATGTTCTGGCTGATGCCCTATCCAGACAGTTCTTGGGCACTAAAGAGGAGAGTCCTCCTTGTCCGATTGTTCCTCAGGATTAAGTGCTGGCCACCATAAGTACCAGCATAACATCTCCCCTTGGGGAGAAAATACGGGCCTCCCAAGTAGATGCACCTGCTGAGACTCCCTCTGGGCGCTGTTTTGAACCTACTGACCTCCGTACCATAAGAATAAATCAGCAGGTCATCCCGGAAAGAACCAGCTCCTCTGGTCTGTTTCTCATCTCTTCCGGTGGTCAGAACTCGGCAAAGATGTTGCTGCCTTTGTCGCTGTCTGTCCAGTCTCTGCACAGACCTAATCACCCCGTCACCTTCGAGTGGGCATTCTCCAACCCATACCCAATGCCCATACCCAATGGGGAGAAGCCATGGTCACACTTTGCCATGGACTTCATAGTCGACCTCGCTTTGTCTAATTGTCACACTGTCATCCTCATGGTCATTGACAGATTTTCTAAGATGATTCATTGCATACCATTCAAAAAACTTCCATCCGCTAAAGAGTTGGCTACGGTCTTTGTCAAAGAGGTCTATCAGCTACACCGGGTACCCAAAGTCATAGTTTCTGACCGGGTAGCCAGTTTGTCTCAAGATTCTGGAGGGCCTACTGTGTGCAACTAGGTATCCAATTTCCCTTCTCCTTGGCCTATCACCCGCAATCGAACAGGGCAGCAGAAAGGGCTAATCAGGCCATGGAGCAATTCCTGTGGTGTTACATCTCAAACCATCAGAATAATTGGTTGGACCTGCTACCTTGGGTGGAGTTTGCTCATAAGTGCTGTCTCAGCTTCTACCTGGTTCTCCCCTTTCATGGTGAATTATGGTTATCAACCCTCCATGATTCCAGATTCTTTCACTCCCCAGGGGATCCCGGCGTTGGAGGATCATCTCCAGCAAATCCGTTCCACATGGGTGCAGATCCAAGAGTCGCTGAGACACTCACAACAATCCTAGGAGCTCCAGGCTAATCGTAAACGCCTACACGCACCCTCCTAGCAGGTAGGGGAGAGGGTCTGGTTGTCCTCCATAAATCTTCACCTCCGAGTGCCCTCTCAGAAACTGACTTCTCGTTTTGTGGGGCCTTTCCTTTTCTTCCGACATGTGAACCCTGTGGCTTATGCCCTAGACCTTCCTCCCAATATGCGGATACACAATGTGTTCCATATCTCGCTGCCGAAACCTCTGGTATGTAATAGTTTTACTACGGTCACTCCTCGACTTCATTCTGTGCTCACTGAGGACCATGCGGAGAAAGAGGTCCGATCCATAGTTGACTCTCATAGGTTCTAAGGAAGTCTTCATTATTTGGTCCATTGGAGGGGTTATGGTCCAGAAGAGTGCTCATGGGTTCCAGCTACAGATGTGCATGCCCCCACCCTCCTCCATGCTTTCCATGCACGCTTTCCCATAAACCTGGTACTGTCAAGGTTTTGCTGAGCTGCTCCCTTTCTGCCTATTGAGTCAGCCAACCCTCTCAGGGTATTTATAGCAGCTTGGCTCACTTCCCCATTGCCCTTGTGTTTGTTTGCTGCTGGCTGCAGTGGAGTTTCCTGCGTTCCTGTTTGCTGTGTTCCAGACCACTTGGCTTGTTCCAGACTTTGCTGACTTCTGTTCTTCTGACCCTCGGCTTGTTCATGACATCGCAGACTTCTGGTTTCCTGACTCCGGCTCGGCTGTATACCTGTCTTGATTCCTGACCCTGGCGTGTTTTTTGGTTTATGCTGTTGGCTCATGCTTTTGTTACACTAATAAAGGTTTATTGCATTTTACCTTTTTGTGTCCTGTCTGGTTCCTGGTCCCTAACAAATATATGGATGTTTGCTGGTGGCCTACTGTTTCAGGGGGCCTCACATTGGGTTCCCGGGAGTCCAAGTTTTACAGAAAGGAACCAGTTTAATCATGTGGGTAGAAGGCTAGAGTGGCATGTGGCTATTGAGGGTGCAAAATACAAATATACTGATGCTTTAACCACAATCGAATGAAAAACACTGTTACAACTAAACTTAAGGGAATACTAAATGTTAAACTATATGTGGGGAATCCATTCACAGTTCTGCTGGGATTCTGTTGAGCTGTGACTAACGAGGCACATCTGAACCACAAATTAAATTTATATGGAAGCTGGCTATATGGACTTTTGAAACAGAAATCCTAGACCACCAAATATAAAGTGTACTCTGCAGGAGCAGCATTAGTGTGGCTCTTGAACATAGAAAAAAAATACTTTAAGGTAAAACATTTGTCTCTGCTTTTATAAACAACTGTGTCACACGATACACTGAAAAAAAATTAATAGAAAAGAACAAGCCACCGCAGGAGGGTATAGCCTGCACTCCTGACTAAAAATAAGATGATAAAATGACATCTGAATCAGCATTCATACCACAGACTTTAAATAACACAGTTGGCTTTTTATGCAATTCTTGCAAATTCAGGTATAATGCTCTCATAGTAGGACACAGCTTGATGTGAATATTTCCCTTTAAAGGGATAGTAATGTATCTTTAAAAGTCTTTCACTGTGTCTCCTGTATATTAATAGTAACATATTGCACAATGTCAAAGACCTTATTTGTGTGCAGTTCAAAAGTTATTCAGCGTTTCACCTGCCCCTTCTTCCCAATCTGGTCAGGACGACTGCAGTGAGAAACAAACTTCAGTAAGCAAAGGGAAATCCTGCCCTCCATCAAGCGGGGCAGGATTTCCCTTATACTTACTGAAGTTGGTTCCTTACTGCAGTCGTTGAGTCACACGACCAGATCTGAGATTCAGAGGGAGGTGGCCAGAAAGTGGTGGACAGGGGATCTTTGGCTCTGAATAACTTTTGAGCTACACACAAGTAAATCTTAGACATAGCACAATCTGTTATATAAATATGCAGAAGACTCTGTGAAAGTCTTTTAGAGAGACATTACTATCCCTTTAAATATCAGTGGAACATCTAAAACTTTGAGGTCCGTGCCCCACATAGTAAAACAAAACAACACTTTAAAGCAAAAATAGCATTACGAAAACATTATTAATCTCCAAACCCTTATACTTTTCTTACCAAATGGACTTTAATCAGATTAGTAAGGTTTGAGGGGACTGCGGTGGAGTACTTCATCTTGCAGTGGATTTACAATGACTGCAGAATATTACACACATATTTATTATAATTACGTGTGTGTGTGTGTATATATATAATATAATTTTTTTCTCTTTTTTTATATACATATACACACAAACATACATTTATCATAATCATCTTCAGCCATTCTTGATCCACTGCAGGAATAAGGCCTTCTCAGAAAGCCTCCAACAACTTCGGTCCTGTGCCTTTTGTTGCCACTGTGTACCAACAAACTTGGTAATTTCATCTACCCATCTCATCTTTGGTCATCTTCTTGGACGGTTAGTATCTAGTGGAATCCATTGCAAAATATGTTTGGTCCATCTACTGTCAGGTCCTGCTATGTGGCCCACCCATTTCCATCTCAAGTGCTTTATTCTTTCAATGATGTCATAAACCTTTGTTTACTGAAAAATCCAGGCACACAATTTTCAGTCTCTTTTTTTATATGTTCAGAATTCACTCCATATTTCTCTGCATAATCCTTAAGTTTTTGTTCAGTGTCCATGTTTCAACCATACATAAGTTTATATGCTTAATTTCCGTCATGGTGTTTCCATTTGTTGACATTTCCTGTGCAAAGAATACATATTTGTCAACTTCTTCTAATTCTTGTCCATTTACTGTGATTTTCATGGTATGTTAAATTTGTTAAACACGACTTGCATTTTCTTAATATTCATCTTCCAACCAAAATGTTTGTTTTCCTGTTGTAGCTCTTCAATGCATTCTTGCAGGTCTTCAGGCAAAGAGTACGACAAAGTCTGCAAAACTTAAGCGATGTAGGTAATCTCCATTGATAAGTCCTTTTTGTTCAAAATTAGTTTGTGGAAAATTTCTTCTAAACAAGCAGAAGAGAGGATTTTAGTCTTATCTGTTAAATCCTTTTCTCTTAGTCCACACAGGTTACTGGTAACTTTGGGTAGGTGATCCGCCCCTTTAAGTAAGCAGGAACAATTCTAGAATTGATTGCAGAGGGTGGAGCCTACCTTCCCTCCTTGGCTGCAGCTAACCAACCCGCTCCAGAAAGATTTGAGACACTATTGACTAGATAGTAGAAGGGAAAGAAGAATCTGGTGAGCATGACCCCGAAGGACCCCCACAAACTGCCACAGGACAGCTAAGAATGGTTCCTTGCCAGGGTGGGAGACCAGTAAACTGTATGGACTAAGATAAATGATTTAACAGGTAAGACTAAAATCCTCTTTTCTCTGTTGTCCAAAACAGGTTACTGGTAACCTTGGGGTGTCCAACCATTCAGTTTTCGAGAGGCGGGAAGTAAGGCAAGGACCAGGCACAAGGTCACCAGAGCAGATATGAACCATCAGATCAGAGATAGCCCAACAAATAAAGAAGTGTCAAGGGACACTGAACAGGGGTAACACCACCCCAAGAACCCTTACACAGCAAACGGAACTAGAGCCAACAGGGCTTAAAAAGTGAAGGAAGCACCGAGAACCGAAGAAGATCCTAGACAGACAAGACTCCAGGATCTTCCTCCCAAAGCTGACGTCAGCCGATGCCAGCACATCAACACAGTAGTGCTTTGAAAAGGTGTGCACAGACGACCAAGTGGCAGCCTTGCACAACTGATCAGCGGACGCCTGATTCTTGCAAGCCCAAGAAGCCCCAATAGATCTGGTAGAATGAGCCGTAACCCGAAAGGGAACGGGTTTCTTCCTCAGGTTGTAAGCTTTACGAATAGTGGACTTGATCCAAGATGCAAAAGTCACCTTGGATGCAGATCTCCCTGCCCTGGGGCCCACAGGAATGATGAACAGAGTGTCAGATTGTCTAATGGACTCGGTGCGATGTACTTGAGACAACGCACCACATCAAACAAGTGGAGAGCCCTCTCCTTGTCAGAGGTAGGGACAGGGCAGAAAGGCAGCACCACAATCTCCTGATTAATGTGGAACTCAGAGATCACCCTTGGGGGGGGGGGGGACTCCTGAGAAGTGCGAAGCACCGCCTTGTCTTTGTGAAACACCAAAAAGGGTGCTTTACAAGACAGAGCATGTAACTCGCCGAACAGACACGAACGCCAGGAGAAATCCCATTTTCCACATCAGCAGGTGTAGAGGAATATTAGCCGAGGACTCAAATTGAGGGAGCTGAAGGATGCCCAAAACCAAATTAAGGTCTCATTGAGGAGCAGGAGTCTTAAAGACAGGACGAGCATGAGCAATGCCCAGAAATAAAACCTTGACATCAGGAAGAATAGCAATGCACCTCTAAAAGAAAACAGAGCAGAAGTCTGAACCTTAAGGGAACTCACACTGAGGCCCTTATCCACACCGCTCTGCAAGAAGGCCAGGACCGTAGGCAGATCAAAATCCTGAGAAAGGTCCCTAATCAGCACACCAAGATAGGAAGGTCGACCAAAAAAGATGGTATGCCTTAGAAGAAACAGGTTTGCGGGCACTAAGCATAGTAGCCACCACACTAGAAGAAAAACCCTTCTTATTCAGTATTGAAGACTGAATTTCCAAGCCATGAAAGCCAGACAAGGAACATCCTCCTTCCACAGGTAAACCTGTAGAAGAAGATCTGGACGGCAAGGGAGCCGGAATGGCTCCGCCACTGACAGATCCAGAAGCTCCAGAAACCAAGCCTGCCGAGGCCAATATGAAGCAATCAGAATGACTGGACAGCGCTACAGTCTCAATTTCCGTAACACCCTGTGCAACGTGGGAAGGGGAGGAAAGGTGTAAGCCAGAGGAAATAACCAAAGAATGGACATGTCATCCACCGCTAGAGCTAGGGGGTCCCTCCATAGAGAGCAGAACCTCTGGACCTTCCAGTTGTGTCTTGTCGCCATCAGGAGATCCCACATTTGAACAATGAGGGAGAACACCTCTGGGTCCAGTTCCCACTCTCCTCTGTTCACCGTGTCGACTGAGGAAGTCTGTCATCATGTTGTCTACGCCAGGAACATTTACTGCTGATATGGCAGGAACGTGTTCTTCTGACCAGGACAAAATAGCCTTCACCTCGAACCAAGAGGTGAGGCTTCTTGTTCTGCCCTGCTTGTTGATGTAAGGCCACGGCCATGGCTTTGTCAGACTGTACCCGAACTGGGCATTCTTTCAGCTGCGGAGTCCAATGACGAAGGGTATGGAATATCGCCTGAAGCTTCAACACGTTGATGGGAAAGAGAGATTCCTCCGGAGACCACAGACCTCGTGCACTCGGGGCAACCCAGGAACGCTCCCCATCCAGAGAGGCTGGCATCTGTCGTCACCGTGGTCGAGAAGGAAACTAGGAAGGACTTGCCCTTCAGCAGATTGGAGAGGTCAAGCCACCAGGACAAACTTAGTTCCACATGAAGAGGAAGTGACACAGACATCTTCAGAAGGTCCGACTGACCCCTGCACACCTGGATCATGAACCTCTGGAGTTCCTTGGTGTGAGCCATGGCAAATGGGACCGCTTCTATGGTGGAGATGAATTTCCCCACTAGAGAAGACATCTTCTTGGCTGGAACTGGATCGATACCCAGAACAGCAGATACATTTTGGGCGATCTCATGAGCCACTTCCTCCGTGAGAAACACCATGCTCTGCTGAGTGTCAAAGGGAAGGCCCAGGAAGACCAGATGCTGGGATGGGACAAGATCCGACTAATCCATATTCATGATCCACCCATGATGGGTGAGAGCATGAATGCAGTCCTGAACCTGCTGATGAAGTTGTTCCAAAGAAGGGGGCTTTCAGAAGCAAGTCGTCCATTTATGGAGTAACTCTGATGCCATCCCGGTGGGGGACGGATACTAAAGCTCCCACGACACAGTTGAAGACTTGAGGAGCTGGAGTCAGACCAAAGAGAAGAGCTGAAAACTGTAAGTGCCCTCGGTCGCAGGCAAATCTGAGATACTGCTGGCTCTCTGAATGAATGGCGATGTGTAGATACGTGTCCTCAAGATCCAGAGAAGCAAAGAATTCCCCTGGGGTCATAGCAGCAATCACCATCCTTAGGGACTCCTGGTGATAATGTGTCCTGATCACAAAGGAATTGAGATCTTTCAAATCCAAAGTAGGACGACAATCGCTGTCCTTTTTGGAGACCACAAAGAGGTTTGAATAAAAAGGCATACCTCTGTCCTGAACTGGAACAGGCTCCAGAACATCCTTGTCCAAAAGGACCTGGATAGTGCCATTGAACAAACAGAGTTTCTCTGCGCCCTGGGGTGTATGAGAAGGAAAAAAAGTGAAAGGGAGGAAGAGAGAAGAAGGGGATCCTGTACCCTTCAGTCACCACCTGTAAAACCCACAGGATCACCACTGGTAGTGATGCAGACAGCCACCCACAGCCGAGTGGGGACCCGGGTTCAGCAAGTCATGCCGAAGTAGTCTTGGAAACCTTAGGCTTGGAGGAGACCTTGGGCTTCCATTGTTGTTTGGGCTTGGAGGAGGCATGTGGAGCTGATGGAACCGTCTGGATCGCCGGGCGTGTCTCAGTCTGGAAGGGACGAAAAAGCCTGTTATGTTTGAGAGGAGTTTTCTTCCTGGTGACCAAGGGCGGATGAGTACTCTTACCTCCTGTGGCCTCACTAATCAGATCCTTAAGATCTGGCCCAAATAAGGATGTACCCTGAAAGTGTAAGGAAAGCAAGGCAGCAGACCAGATCTTGAGCCAAAGAGCTCGTCTGGCAACCACAGATATGGTAGAAACCTGTGCCACCAAATGGATGGCATCAAATAAGGCAGCAGAAACATAGTGCTGGGCCTCAGAGATGTTGGCAAGAAGCCGCAACATATCCGAAGAAGGTGCACCCTGACGTACAGCCAGGGTGAGTTGTTCAGTCCAGACCGCAATGGCCAGGTTAACCCATGCCGCAGCAAATGCTGGACGCACAGCAGTGCCAAAAATGGACTTGAGGGAAACCTAAAATTTCTTGTCAGTCCAGTCTTTCAGAGCGGACGCATCAGAAACTGGCAATGCAGTAGACTTAGATAGCCTGGATATAGGAGCATCCACTTTGGGGAGGATGAACCCACTGAGCAAGCGCTGCCTCAGAAAAGGGGTAAAGCTTAGCAAACTTTTTGGAAACAAAAGGCTTTCTGTCCAGAGATTTCCACTCATCAGACACAAAGCAGTCAAGAGTGGGGTTATATAGAAAAGTAAGGGGCTTTTTAGGCTCAGAGGGATCTGAATGAACCTCCTGAACTAGTGGAATGTTTAGGGTGGTCAAGAAAGCCCTGATCAGGCCCTCAGCCGAAGGCTCAGGATCAGCCTCAAAGGGGTCCCCAAAAAACCGAGAGGAGCCCACAGCAGAACATTCCTCAACATCTGAATCCACCAACAGTTCCTCATCAGAGGAATCTGACACATCAGGAACTCCCTGCGGTTTTGGCAGGGAAGATCTGACTGATGAAGGGGTCTGCCGTGAGTGGAAGACCCCCTGCAACTGGGATGGAAAGAGTTTACTGTAGACCGAAGGTCTCTGGTAGCAGCCTTGAACTCTTGCACCCAAACTTGCTCTAATGCATGGCTGCAGGTCCCTGGGAGAGACTCAGGGACATCAGAACATGCTGGGCATAAATGACCTGAGAATTCTCTAGGTAACCCTGAATGACATGAGGAACAGTGCTCAATAGGAGACACAGAGACCCCAGTGTCCTTAGTCTTAGGCCTGGCCCCAAGCTCCAATGGATTAGACATTCTCACAGTGTCAAAAACATTTAGATAATGAATCACCCAATTACCGTGTGAAAGATTAACATTTCACCCCAGAAATTGCTAAAATACACTTCTCTGGCAGGCAAAGGGTTAATCTGCAGAGGAGAGAAGGTGAGTTCAAGCCTTGCGTAGGATACTCATTCTAAAAAAGGCACAAAATCACTGCCGCTGCGGGACCCAATCAGAAACAAGAGTGTGAAGCAAGCGCTCATGGGAAATGTAGTTTTTCCAGAATAAGTACCCCAACAGTGCCCGAAGCCCCCTGAGCCCCCCAACACACTTGCAATGGTAACCGGATGATACAGCAAGGTAAAATTAAAGTGAGCCCTCTCAGATAGACCCAATGAGTGCAGGAGTGTGAAATAAGAACGCCCAAGGAAAAAACCCCTGTGCGGAGGGGCACTGTGAGGACATGAAGCACTCAAGGGTTCCTGCAGATCTTCTGTCTTCAGATTACCATGTATCAAGAAGAAGCATCAGTGGGCAACTCCTGAGGAAAGAACTTGGACCCAAGATTTCCCCCCAGGGCTTAAGGTCCACAAAAAGCACCTGGATACTGAGCTAGCCACATCTAAGGGCATTCTCAGTTATGGTAATCCGCCTAATGGTGGTATTCCATATCTAACAGAAAAATAAAAAACTTCTAAAGCTATAGCAGAACTGTTCTCTTGCCTGTGTCTTCACCAAGGAACAAATATTACTGGAGCTGATTGGCTAGCTGCAGCCAAAGAGGGAAGGTAGGCTCCACCGCCTGCATTCACTGCTAGAATTGTTCCTACCTAATTAAAGGGGCGGATCGCTTACCCAAAGTTACCAGTAACCTGTATTGGACGACAGAGAAAATAGTTTTGGGGAGATTGTATCTCCTTGTCGGACTCCTTTTTCTATGTTGGTTAGTACTTTATCAGTGTTGACCTGTAGTGATGCAGTTGCATTTTCATATATTGATTGGAGGATATTGATGTAAGCTCTATTTATTTCTTGGTTTTCAATGCATCAATTATTGCTTACTTGCTTGTTTTTTCACTGAGTCAAAGGCTTTTTGTTAGTTAAGCACAATTACCGCTACAAATTTATATTTGGAGATTTCAATGGAAAAACTGGTAAGATTCAAAATGGTGACAAATCAATTGGACCAAATGGAATTGGAAAAAGACAGTAATGGCAACCAACTGATCAGATTTACAGAAAAAGATTTATACATTATGAATTCATTCTACAGGAAAAAAGCCTAGAGAAAATGGACATGGAACAATGGTAATACAAGTAAAATCATCTTCATATTTGCAAATAAAAAAATGATATTCCCTAACTGCTCAATCTTAAATCGTTTTAACAATGGAAGTGACCATCGTCTAGTGAGAGCAAAAATCTAAATTGATTGCAATCAAGAAACAAAGAAAGAAAGAAAATGATCAACAAATGTGAAGTTTGACACTAACCAGCTATTGAAAAAGCATAAGAATGTCGAGTTAGCACGGTCTAATCCCTTCAGTGTGCTACAAGACCTTCTAGACACAACCCACAGTGATAAAGTTATTGAGATTATCAGACAATAACAATTCCCTTGCACCTGCTGTAAAACTAGATAAACCAGCCTAAATATAAAAAGAAACAGCAGCCAAAATGAAAAAGTGACACAAATTAAGCAAAACAGTAATATTAGAAACAGGATAGAATATGTAGAAATGTGCAAGACCATAAGGAAATGTATAAAGGAAGAAACTCTAAAGTTCAATGTTGAGCTCATGAAAAGGACACTGGAAGAAAATCAAAGCAAAATGAAAGATGGTTACACATAGGAACCAAATGTTTGCATTAAAGCTTGAAGAGGGTACAATAGCAAAGACTCAACAACAAAAACAAGTGGAAGAATTTTATTAAAATCTTTATAAGGATGAAGGACAACTGAATGTAGTACTGGAGGCTAATGCTGTGCCAGAAATTTTGGTAGAAGATGTAGAAATTGCAAGGTCAACCCTTATTCAAAGCCCTTGTTAAACTATTTTCAAAATGCCTACTACTCATTAAAGTGCATGAAGCATGGAAAAATGCAGGTAATACTATTGCACAAAAAAGATAAGGTGGATTTAAAAACCTACTGAGCAATAAGCCTATTGCCAGTGGGTTGCAAGGTTTTCTCAAAGGTACTATCAAGAAGATTGGGCACAATACTTAACCAGGCACAACCTAAAGAGCAAGGAGGTTTCAGGAGCGGTTTCAGTACAATGAATCCTATCCATACAGTGCATCAAGTTATAGAGAAAAATAATACATTCAACAGTACAACCTTCCATCATCCAGAGCCTATATAGTATATATCTTTATATCTATATAAATAAAGATCTACATGAATCTGGTTCGTTGTCAGGGGACTTATCTGGAAAATGTTGATTGGTTGAGGAGTAGGCAGTTCAATCAATTAACCAAAGCTGCCACTGTTTAAAAAAAAAAAAAAAAAACACAACATGTTCGCCACTGGTTTAGGTCAACCAGCAGTTCACAAAACAAAAAGTCAGACTTGTTTTGGGACATCATGATGACCTCTAGCTACTGATCTCCCAGCTGATTTGGCTGGGAGATTAATAGAGGTGATGCAGGGAAGCAAGAGAGTTCTCCCCTGCTTCCATTCTGCACAGAAGGGAGTGGGTGGGATTGAGAAACCTTCTCACATTATTGAGGGAAAGCCTCCCTCACTGACATACAAGGGTTTCCTGATCCAGCCCACTCCTACCTGGCTCCAGGTAGGATGGAAGCAGGGGAGTGATCTTGCTCCATTGAGTGACCTCTACTTATCTCCCAGATCAGTATCTGGGGGCATCAAGAGGGGTCCTGATGCCCCACCACAAGGTCTGAATTTTAATACAATTAACCCTTTTCATGCGACAGAGGTATCCAATGCATTGCAATGAGTTAGACACCTTGCTTGCATTAAAAGGGTTAAAATGTGATTAGTCTGAACTTCCTTTTATCTCCCTCCATATCATGCATCTTTCATGCCACCCATCTCCCTCCCTCAACCTTATGAAACATATCAGTATTTCCAAGCGACAGCTTTAAGTGACATCATCAAAATGTTTAAATTAGCCACCCACCTCAATGCCAATATCCCAAGTCATTTTCTTGTATTTTTAGGACCTTCTATGAATGCGTAGGTGTGATGTGTTACTTTGAATCCATGTTCAATTTGAGTCTGAGCATTCATCGAGGGTCCTGAAAGGACCTGAAAATGACGTGGGATATCAGCATGGAGGCAGGCAGTGAATTTAAACGTGTCAATTACAACAAAGCTGCCATTTGGAAATATATATAAAAGTAGAGGATGGAAGGGAGACATGCATATAAACCAGGCAGCCTGCTGGATTGGATCTTCCACCAAACAGGCATCTCGAATATAGGGAGACGTTGAAAATAGGAAAGGTCAATTTTTCATGCTGAAATCCATGAAAAACCTTGTCTTATATTTGTGCAATTATGGCATATATATAAAAAATTATATTATATATATATATATATATATATATATATATATATATATATACATACACACACAAAAAAAACATTTAATCTTTATAGGTCTACAAACACTAACACTGGTGAGGAAAAAACGAGGAGGGGACATATATAGCCTTGGCTAACTTGCTCTTGTTGTTTTTGGCACTTGTTTGTTGCAGATAGTCTTAGAATCTGAAAACATATAATCAGGTCAGAACAAGGTTTATTCAGTAGGACACCCTATTCCAAGCAGCAAAGTCTTAGAGTGGTAGACAGAGAAGTAAAGAGTCTGTGAAAAACATTGCACATATGGAGGCAGTTAAGGTAAAAACAGCCGTTTGTTACTTTTCCTTTGCAGACACACTAAGGCTCAAAATTGTTTTTTTTTTTTTTGTTTTTTTTCATGACTGTGTCTGATAGAACTAAGGTTTTGAATTGAGAAAAGAAAACAGAGAGAGAGAGATTAACAAGAAAGGGCAAGATGCTGCACACAGAATTTTTTATGGCCACCATTATCCATGTGTGCTCTGGAAACCTCATATATTGAATAAAGCCATTAAATACCACAAATCTTAAAATGAGGTACAATAAAGTACATAATTAAACTACTAAAACACTCAAATCTTTCCTAATCTGTGGAGGGTGAACTGCTTTGAATAAGGTAACAAGTATTGTTACTTGCATATAATTGCCTTGAGGTACTACTATGGGGGAACTAAGCAATGTCTGAAACAGAGGGTAAACAAAACTATGCACAACACTGGAAACATATAAGTTGACATGATAAAGGGAATAATTAAAGTAAAATAATGTATAATCAGAGATATATAGTTATACATACATACATACATACATACAACTGGCACCGCAAGTTTTTTTTTTTTTATAAAGTTTTTTATTTCTTAATGTGCAATATAGGTAGGCTTCTAGTGTCTGAAGCAAAAGCTTAAACACGCAGGTAAAACAGTAAACTGAGATGCAATATCTTATGAAGTGTTGTTCAGTCATGAAGGAATTTTTATCTTACTGTTTCATAGCTATGTTTGCCTAATTATGGTCTGTATTACATTGTAGTAGGTAAAGATCACCGTTTTTATCTCAAATATTCTAATTTAAGTTTATGGGATAATTTGCAGATAAAAGTAGTGAAACCTAGTACTTGCAAGGGAATCCAGCCTTAGAAGTAAATAGTAATAAAATTTTCCCTTTAATATCAATTCAACAAAGTTGTTCCATACAGCATGCGTTTCAATGTCAAGTTTACTGTTAACGTCAGCAAAGGTTATGCTGTCAGGTTTTTTTTTTGTTTTTGTTTTCGTCTCCAGAGAATATGCAGTGGTTAAATGGCAAATTAGCAAAATTAAAACTTAACCCTTTGAGTACCAGCAGAGTAGGCAATGCGTTGCGTACCCTTCTAGCACTCAAAAGGTTAAAAGTGGTACAGGAAGTGGAAAAATTCTGGGTCAAACCTATAGCTCTATAGGGAACAAATACAAATTCACAAAATTCCATTTTTAACCCCATGAATGAGAGGTTTCCAACACAATGCTTAGAGACTTCATCTGAATGCAGTGAATTAAAGGCTCTGTTTAAATTAAGGAGAATTTGTATTAATCCCTTGTGGTGCAGTTGTTGTGGCCAGGATAGATTCACTTTGTCTTTCTAGGTCCCACAAAGGTTGTTTATAATGTAAAACCATGTGCAGGCTTCAGGAACAGGTCCCTAATTCTTATAAACTTATCAACTCACAACTAGTGTTCTAGAAATTACATTCATCCAACAGTATACAGCAGTAGCAGTCAATTTTAGCATTCCGTTGTTGGGAACTACAACTCCCATCCTCCCCCACCCGTGTTTTGCTGGTGGGGAAGATGGGAGTTGAAGTCCCCAACAGCTGACAGTTCCAAATTCAACTATCTCTGATATTTAGTAACTAGGGTGCCCGCATTTCAATTTTACCACATGACATATTTTGCATTAAACTTCCATTACTGAACTCCATAGCAGCACAGATCTACATAACCAATCAGAAAAGAGAAAAGAAGATCTATATAAGACCCCTTCTGCACAACTCCTCCCTCTTTCTTTGCTGCTCCAGACAAGTGCACAGGTCAGATTATTTTGGCTTTGTATGTTTATTATTTCATACTGTCTTTATGTACTGTACTGCATATTCTACTTCTCAGTGATTTATTGCTAATTTTGGATAGCTTATCTTTGGATTATTGTGCCTTCCCTTTGGGGGGAGTGGCTCTAAAGCCTTCCTTTGCTTATCCTTGGGGTTTGGTAATCGGGCGCCCTGCCTGGGTCTGTGTCTCCCTGTAGGTTTTATTCCAGCGTTCGCGCCCTTGAGGTGTTGGTGCTCTGGTTTACCTAGGGAGGTTGTGGGGAGTTGTTCCCACTTGTTTAGAGCTTCAATCTGCGACGTTACCGCGGCTCAGCAGGTGTCTTGGCTGGCCGTCCGGAATCTCGCGAGAATGCGGGATTCTCGCCAGCCATCTTGGTATTCCCATTCTGCTTTGTTGGCGTTATCCAACTTTCGGTCCGGTGCGTTGCCTGTGTTGGCACGTCGGACTGGTCATTATTGTTTGCCTCTAAATATATAGAGATCGGTTCAGTAATAAAGTTTGGGGAATCAGTAGGGGTGAGCCCCCTTCTTATGTTGCAGTGGGACACTTTAGTGCTCACGAATTCTCTTGGGTGATCCCCTTCCTTGTGCAATTGCATATTATTTGGCCCTCAATCTCAGGGGCATCTGGGGTGAGCCCTCAGTTGGGAAATAGTTTGGGAGACGATCTGCCCTTTGCTGGGTGAGCCCCAGGCGTTCTTTTGGGTACTCCTCAAGTGTCACTTACTATCCTGCTATTCTGGTTTTTACATTATGCTGGGGTTAATCCCTGCAGTGCAACTGGGGTGAACCCCCATATTTCTGGATTTAAGGGGGTTATTGTACTGTGCATAACACCAAGCACAAACAATAATACAGAGAAAAAAAAAATTAATTAACCCCGTTGATTGATACATTTTGTAGGGGTGAGCCCTTTTTTTTTGGTTCTACTGCTACAGTGCAGCTGGTCTTCCTTTTGGGGGAGTTCTTTTTACACCGATTATTTCTGGGTGAGCCCCAGTTGTACAAGGCAGGTGGTTGGCCCTGTTGCTGTAGCTTACTGGCAGGTACTTACGTGGATTTCTTTTACCCTTCAGATTGGCCAATCATCATGGCGAACTCTCAGGACGTCCACGCTATTATTAATGAGGCAGTGGCTACTTCTGTGGAGAAAGCGTTGGCGCAGATGCTTTCCCAGCGTCCAGATTCTACATCAGCTCTTCATTCTTCTGAGAGGATGGAGCGTGAGAGTGAAGATGGATCTGCAGCACCCTCTGGAGAAGATTTATCTACTGTTAAGCGTCACTGGAAAGGGACGGCTTCAGGCTCCAGAGGGGTTTCTGGTAAAGCGCCTATCAAGTGTCCAAGACTCATGGATTTGGCTGACGCCATACCTCCACTGGTCCATTCATCTGACAAGGACGAACTTTCGACTCCTGCTCTGGATGTGGTCGATGAATGGAGAGTGGATTCCCCTGCCTCGGCGGACTATATTCCGTGGGAATCCTCTCATGCTGCTGACTCTCTGTATGTGAAGGAATCCATTGTGGACGACCTTGGTGGGCCTTCTGGTTCTTTTGGTTCGGCTCTGGAGGACAGGGAGTACCTCTATGAATCTAAAATCCGAGGTTCATTCTCCATTGGAATGAAGCCTTCCAAATCATCTCCCCAGATATGTACACTTTTGGCTCTGTAAGCAGTTAGACAGAGAGGTACAGAATCGATTGAGGGTGGAATGTTCCAGACCTTCGCTTCTGGATAAGACTGCATTTACTCCAGAGTTTGACCTTCATGTCCAGGTCAGGCCATGACCCTCAAAGGAATCGAAAAGGGTCTGAAGATGGAGCAAGTTACTGGATCTTATCCTTCGCGGATCTGTCACTGTCGGAAGGGTCTCCGTTGGATGCAGATGCTATCCGTGAATGGGCCAAGAGATACATTTGTCTGCTTTGGAATTCAAATGTTGCTCTCTCTCTGGAGCGGAGGAAGGCTGTTTTGCTATGCATAGATGCAAAGTTATTTGATTTGGGGTCTAAAGACTTGGGCCCGGCAGACAAGGGTCTTCTATTTGATGAACCCTTTATTATGGCGTTGAAGAAGCATGTCAACTTGTTCACAACGCTCAACAAGGGGTAGAATTTGTTGAAGCAGGTGTTACGTCAGTCTGCAAATAGAGGTATTTTTGGAAGAGCTGGCCAGCAGCAGGGCTGTGCCTCCAGCAGATTCTGGCCTTCAGGCCCCAGAGCGAATCTGCCAACAGCATCATTCTTCCCCTCATCCCAGTATCGCCCTGTCTCTTTTCATCGAGGCTCGGACAGAAGCAGAGGAGTCCGGGGATGCGGTCATGGCAAGTTCAGTTCCGGTGAGTGTTCTCAGCACGTTTCCTTGTCCCACTGTAACTGCAGGTAGACTCTCTCTTTTCTTTCAGAATTTGAAACCAGAAGAAAGTATAGCTATTTACAGTGATGAATCAAAAGGGGGACAGAGGGATCTCACACAGCCTCACAAACTCTGATAACATGTTCTATAAACACTGCAGACCTCTTAGTCTAATGTAAAAACAGAAACTTCACCTGCCCTGCACCATACACAGCTGCAGATCTCATCCTCTGATTCAAAACTACAGAGTATATTCAAACAAAAAGTATAATTAATTTGTTGGGAGGTAGTGAAAGGTTATATATATATATATATATATATATATATATATATATATATATATATATATATATATATATATATATATATTATATATATATATAACATAGTTTTAAAAAATAAATATGTAAAATAGGGAGCATTAAAGATATATACTTCTCTCAGAGTCCATTGCAGGCAGTACAGAAACACAAATGGATACCAGGCTCTGACGTCAAGCTCAAACTATACTCTAGCCTTGTAAGACATAATAAAGCTCTGGAGACCTCCTACTTTTGGCTTCGCTCCCACTACCTCCCAGCTGTGTCCTCTGCCTTCACCCTTCAGAGTACTCACTTTTTCTTTCACCCTTTCCACCTCATTTTTTTTCTCCATTCATCCAAGTAGTCTTCATTTTCGTTCACCCACTCATCTCTCTTCTACTTTCAGCCTCTAAAGCTTTCATCTTACTTAATCCTCCCCAGCTTATCCATCCACTTTTCACAAGCTTTTCCTTCAGTCTTCCCAGCTCTCATCTTCCTTTAGCCTTCCTACCTTTCTTTCCTCTTTCAACTTTTTCCCCAACTCTCTTCACTTACCTCACCTTCCCCTGCTTTCTTCCCCCAAACTCCATCCTCTTCCTTCACTTCACACAGTACTCCAAACTAGCATCTATTAAAATTCTATACTTGGTATGAAAAGTATAAAATAGGCATTGAGAAAGTATCTGTTCAACTGCAGAATCCCATGACCTAATTAACAAACAATACAGAAGCGATAGCGCAATAATATATGTATTATGACACACATAAGAAGCATTTTCTAAAAAAAAAAAAAAAAAGAAAAAGAAAAAAAAAAGAGGGGTGGTAACAACCGCAAGTAGAATCAAGTAACTACCTTAGATTGTGTCACTTATTACAAGCTGAACATACAAGAGTAAACAAAACTGTACTGTTGCTAAATAGATATACAAAAATCTGGCAAGACCTTTCTTATTTATCAATAGTGTTTAGTACAACTACTCTTGTATGTAAAATAGAAGAGCAGCAAGAATAATATTCTGGCTACATCTACAAAATATAAACAAAAAAGATCTTGGCATCAGATCATAATCTTTACTAATAAGTAGTCTGAGATTTAGCCATGATAAGTATACAGTGAGGTTTAGTTACTGTCTTGTTCTACAGAGTTACCACTTTCATTTGAAAAGCAAAATCGTGATTTTAGAGATCTAGAATACATTTTATACAGATAGTTTGGAGTGAAAGCTATAAATATGTATATACCCCCATTACATTTTTTGGTATTTCTGCTTCTTAGCCCTAAAAAGAAAATAAGTAAATACTGTGGTCTTTTCATTTGGGTATATATTTGTCCATATAACTGATGCAAAGGGGAGAAGTGATCACAGGGATGTTCTCTTCAAAAAACAATATCACTTGGTCTCAGTTAAGTTTCCATTCCCTGCAAAGCTATTTCAATTCTTTTAATAAATTTACTTAATTACAGCTAAAAGGTTAATTATTCCTCACAATGCATTTGCGACTGCAAGTATACCACATGGTAATAGGACTAGACATTTTTAAATATAAGCAATGGAAGGCCTTTTTTGGGTACGGTGGTTACACAAACCAATACCCCTGCTGAACTGTTATGCAACATCTTAGCATAGGGCGGGTAACTTGCAGGAATTCAGCTATTTTTGGTAAACATATCTTGTCCACCTCAGATGGCCACTAGCCAGCTAAGGATGATAGAATAGATTATCCACAACAGCTGTAGATTGCAGGCCGAACATCCCTAGATGAGAGTGAACACTGAGTGTCATAAAGTTGGTGGGTCCACAGCTCTGGTTTCCCACAACTTGTCCCATCTTATGATCATAATGGTTATTATATCCAACTTATCTTTTTAGGCAGGGTGTCCATTAGTAAGGTCTAATCTCCCTTCACCAACCTCCAATCCTGAATCTTTTTCCAAATACACAGCACTTGTACCCCAACCATTTCCCTCAGCCCTGTGGGATTCTATAGCTCTCAAACACTTGAGATATGCTGAATGGAAGAAACAGACATACCGCTGACATCACTACTACACAAATATTCTTTGCATATGCGTTTAAGGAATGCATTTTAAGAACTCTGCTTAAGCATGATTATATTAAATATAATTTCAGCATTGCCTTTGAGATACTACAGGAAGGTATTGTCTAAAACAATTTTCCCTAGACTAGGGCCTTCTAACAGCCTGTCAGATACAGCTATACATTCCATGCATTTTAACCCCTGCACAACCAAGAGCAGCTCAAAAAAGCAGGAAATCTGAAAAACCAAGAGACATACAGATATGATACAGTTAAACAAAAGACCCAGATCAGCCTTGTTCCTTTCTCTTACATCTGTTGGTCTGATGAAATATAATCCCAACTGCCAATCTGAGACAAACCAGCCAGTCAAAGCAGACATGAGCAACAGAAACAAATGTCACTCAATAACATTCAGAGGCAATGAGTTCATGGATAATTTCAAACAGTATCTGCATCAATAAGGCTGATGTGCTTGTTCCCAACACCTACTGCTTTGGCTACTGAACAAAACATGATAACTAAGTGGTAAAAGAAAGCAGGACAACATGGTTATATAAAGAGTCTAAAATAAATTAATCGATGTGGGTAATAGTATAATACATTTTCTTTACAAGTTAAAGGAACCCTCAAAATAGTTCTAGGTCTTAGTGGCCATATGCAAAAAATCAGATGGGGACCTGCCTTGCCTAAAGACTGGCTAAAGTAAGAGAGACTTATTCTAGGATAGAGCTCCCAAACCCACAGCTTCTCCACATGCCCACGTGACCCCACCCCATGCACACTAACAGTTCCACCCTGCCCCACCATCAACATAAAGCATTATATTTATTATTATTTAAAACATTTTCGATTTCACCGTTCTTTTAAGGTCTTATGGGTACAAAAGCAGAGTGAAGGAAGAGAGGGGGGGGGGGAAGAGATGGACAGAGAATTAAGAGACTTATTCTAGGATAGAGCTCCCAAATTAGACTGTAAGCTCCTTAGGGCAGGGCCCCTTTCCCAGTGTTATTTTCTTGCTGCACTTTCCCCCACAAATAATGCTATGATCACACTCTAGCCTAATGCTCTTAACCTAGATCTGTATTTTTATATAGTACTATTTCAGCTTCTGTAAAGCACTGTATTACATGTTACATGTATCGTGCTATATAAATAAAGATACATACATACAGAGAATAGTGTGGGAAGAGGACATGGGTGGGGAGAAAAAATGGTAGGGAAAGAGGATGAGAAAAGGAAGGGAGAGGAAAATGTAGAAAGACAAGGGGATAGAGAAAGGTTAAAGAGGAAAAGAAAGGCAAAGAAGACTGGAAGGCAAAGGGGTGAGGTAAATGAGGGAAAAAGGAGTGGGTGTGAGAAGGAAAAATGGAGAGGGGATGAGGAGTTGGAAGAAAAAAAAAAGGGCAGGGAAAGAATGGAGAGGGGAAGAGCAGTTGGAAGAGAGGAAAAAGGTTGGGGGATTCTCATGTGGCCTCCTTCAATGCCGCAATATTGCCCACATACCCAGATCCGGATCCAGCCCTCTTGAACTCCCACAGACAAGAAAGTTATACTGCTACTGTAGAACCATTAGAAGGGACTTGTAGCTGGCTCATGGACTGCCTGTGATCTCCTGGTAGGCAATTTAATTTTCTTTTGTGGCACTCAAAGAGTTAAGCCACATATCGAACAAAGGAGTAAAATACCTAGATATGTTTGTTTGATATGTGGCTTAATC
Organism: Rhinophrynus dorsalis; assembly: GCA_037306005.1. Classification (NCBI taxonomy): domain Eukaryota; kingdom Metazoa; phylum Chordata; class Amphibia; order Anura; family Rhinophrynidae; genus Rhinophrynus; species Rhinophrynus dorsalis. Next base: position 155,350,728 of record CM074718.1, on the reverse strand, counting down.
CTTTGAGTGCCACACAAAAAAATGAAACCGCCTACCAGGAGATCACAGTCAGTCCATGAACCAGCTACAATTCCCTTGTAATGATTCTACAGCAGCAGTACACCTCCCTATGTCTGTAGCTACTGCCCAGCCCTCCTCTCACACCATTAGTGTGCCAAGTCCCTTCTCTCCCCATGTCTGTACCCACTGCCCAATCCCCATGTCCATCCTCTCCCCACCATTAGTACACCCACTGCCCAGTCTCTCCTCTCCCACCATCTGTCTGCCCAGGCCTATCTAACACCGCAAGTGATCTCAGCTCAGGGATCGCTGGACATCACACCAGAGCGGAGTCATTTTCCTTTCATACAGTGACTGGAGCCCTCACACAGCTGTGGAAGGCCGGTGACACCGCACACTCACATACTGACAGTTATTTCCTATACATGCCCGGTGGTGTTATACACACATAAACTACATATCATAAACACAATCCTCTGTGCATCGTCTTCACTCACTGTGAGGTACTTTACGGCGTATCCAGTACAACCTGCGACATTGAAACAGGGGACATGAGAATTTTGCGCTTATATGCAGGGCGAGATTCTTATGTCACCCTTTTCATCCAGGTGACATGTTTTGAAAATGAACAACTGCAACTCATTGCAGAGCAATAGTACACGTCTTTGGTGCTAAATGAGTTAATAGGTGTTAATGAGGGAGCGATTTCCTTTACACGGAGTACACACCAGCAAACTCCAGAGGAGGAGGTCCCCACCTAAGGACCATGTAGCAACCTTTCAAAGCTGATCATCAGAGGTCTGGTTTTTGAAGGCCCAGGAAGCACCCACAGATCTACTGGAGTGCACCATAACCTTGAAAGGAACAGGTCTCTTTCTAATCACATACATCTGGGAAATGATAACCTTGATCTAAGTAATAGTGACTTTGGATGCTGTCTGACCCACTATAGGTCCGTCTGGAATGACAAGGAGGGAATCAGGATTGCGGAAAGGCTGGCTACGATGTACATAATATTTAAGGCATCACACTGCATCAAACAGGTGGACCTCCTTCTCTGGTTTTGAATAAAGGTCAGGACAAAATAAAGGCAGGATAATTTCCACATTTATGTGAAAATCTGAGACAACTTTAGGGAAGAACTTGAGAGGTACAAATTACCCCCCTGTCCTTATGATACACTAGGAAAGGAGATTTACAAGACAGGGCTTGTGACTCAGGAACCCTCTCTATGGAGACAATAGCTAAGAGGAAAGCCATCTTAAGCATCAAAAAAATGTAGAGAGAGTGAGGAAAGAGGTTCAAAAGGAGGTCTCTAAAGGATGCTCAGGACCAAGTTAAATTTCAGATCCCAAAACATGGGATCCCTGAAAGAAGAAAAGGAATGAGCCACCAATTGAACAAAGGTTTTAACATCTGGCAGAATAGCAATATGTGAAAGGGCCGAGATCTGTACCTTAATAGAGCTCAGACTGAGACCCTTGCTCATACCATCTCGCAGAAAAAAGCAAAAACTGTAGGGAGCTCAAAAGTCTGGATTGACAACATCCTTGTCAGGAGACCACTGATGGAAGATGGAACAAATCATATTGTATGACTCACTAACTGTTGGACTCCAACTCCCACTGCTCTCATAGAACTCACTTTAATGGAATTTTTTTCACCATGCAGTTGTTCAATGGATTTTTAGCACATGAAAAGTGCAACTACATAACTATAGTAAAACTATATTCAGTAAGTTCTACTGCTAAAGAGATAGCAAAGTCTAATACTGAAAAAATTGAGATACTCTCACTGTTAAGAAATGTTTTTTCAAGCATTATTGCCGCTCACACTTGACTTTTTGGTTGCAGTACTTCCATGGCCTGAAACTTTATTTTGGCGCTGTTCCTATAGCAGTATATGGACAAGTATGGTCATTTAATCCATAGGATGTCATAACAACAGCGTCACTGTAAAATTTCATGCCACGGAAATACTGCTCCCAAATTAATGCAAGCAAGGGGAGTACCCTTGTTTTACTTAGCAGGATAATCCTTGAAACATATATTTTCCAACATTAAGCTTGCCCATCCTATACCTGTGTGTGAGTTTGTCATGTATTTTGGGGAATTATAAAATGCAGAGTAGTGGGTGCGACTTATATCTTGTTCCTTCATGTATATTAGAGGTTTTGCCCACTAGATCACTAACCCTATCATAGGACCACAAAAGCACAGATTTTATCAAGGTGATTCGGGAATTTCTCCAAGAATAATTATCGTGTTTTTATCAGCCGTTTTTACCATTAATCTATTTTTCACCTACGTCCTTACTGTATAACCTATATTACATGGTGTTCATTGAAGATACCAAAATGGAAACTTGTATTGCTGCTGTTGTTGCTGATGTTGTGTGTGATGGGGTAGTAGACACTGGCTTTTGAGACTGTAGCATGGTGGCAATAATGGTATCAGAGAAACCCTCCTTTCTCAAGGAACACTTTTAAAATGTCGCATTAAAAACATCACTGTCACACGGCGCATTAACTATGTCGCCATGATTAAAATGGAGACATGAGAATCTCGCACTGCATGAAAGCGCGAGATTGTCATGTGGCTTTCTTAAATGGCACTTCAGCCTACATTGATTTTATTGTGTCTGACCAAGGTGTATGTTGATTATACAGCCCCATATACTAGCAGAAAAACAAAAAATAAAAAGTCTAGCTAAGAGAGCAGAGCCCAATAAGCAATTTCATGAGGCCAGGTCACTTGAAACTGGAGGGGAGGGGTGTAAAGCTGGAGTGAAGTCTCTGCCTCAGATGTCCTGCCTTTAAGTGCCCCGCCCTCTGGTGGAGGGGACCTTTACCCCCATGGTTCCTCTGCAATGGACATAAGAGAAAATGGTTCACAGGACTTCTGACTCTGCATTTCTTATCTGCATAGCATTACAAAAAAAAACAATTTATAAAGAACATCTTAAAAAAAAAAATGCTTCCAATACCTTGCATAAAACCTTGGATGCTAGATAGTTGTCCAATGCATCAGTGATGCAGTGAGATGAGTCCACTTACAACCATATAACCCCCTGGATGCTAGAGATGGTTAACACAGTTTGAAGAAATGTGTTGGAGGCCTCTCTAGAGTTCAAGGGGGTTATTTTACAAATTCCCAAATTTCTCCTTTGTATTTTTTTAACCATTATATTCTGCATTTTTTAATATTGTTTCTGCTTCGAGCAAAGATTATTTCACTCACCTGCTGAAGTTAACTCATGTAGCCCATTTTCTAAAGTATCCAACCAATGTTAACAATGCTATTATGACTGATGTTGTTTATACTTTATGAAAGATTCACGACCAAGAGCTGTTCGGGAGCGGTATTCCATTTTAATTAAGCCTTTAACTTACAGCATGAAACATAATTTAGTGAGCAAGAAAAAATACTTTTCCTAGGATAAGATATCAGATATGCTACTGGAATGCTTCAGCACCACATCTTATATACAAGGATGACTGGAAATAGCAGTATGTGTTTACATGAAGCTTGAGATGAGTATTTTACCACAGATAACAGTCACCAATGCTGTGAGGGGCTATATGGCTATAAACAGTTAAGTCCTAGGGCTTAATTGTTTAGCGTTTTATGATGTTCAGGAAAAACAGTCAAGAACTCTTTATGGGCAGAGGGATGATATCCTGCAGCCACGATCCACGTGGAGGTCTGATAACCTCTTCAATCAATAATGTAGAATATAAATTAAATTAATGTATCATCGCTCTTGCCCCCCCCCCCCCCAATAGATGGACTTCAGCCCAAAATTGAACTAGAATTAAGAATGTCTGGAAACAGGTCCAGATATCACCAGAAAGTACTGCTTGTTTCCACTTACCACATGAATATGTTTATTTATATAGGCCACAAGTGTGTGCATCACTTTACAATTTATAGTGTTCGTAATGTCCAACAAAAAGTTTTTTGCATATAGAAGAGCTTAAAAAGCTGAGCTAAATGCAAAACACCGTATCTCTCAAACCGCTATGGTTTAAGAGATACAGACATTTAAAGTTATCAGTCTCCTACTGACAGCTGTAAAGCTGTCAGCAGGAGATTTGTGTCGGTCGACACGGAGGCGCTTGAGAAGTGCTGCGATCTCGTTACTTACAAGGAATCCCTTCATTGGAATGGTCTAAAACGTGTGCTTGCAATCCAGGCACACGTTTTAAACCATTCCATTGAAGGGATTCCTTGTAAGTAACGAGATCGCGGAACTTCTCAATCGCCTCCGTGTCGACCGACACAAATCTCCTGCTGACAGCTTTACAGCTGTCAGTAGGAGACAGATAACTTTAAATGTCTGTATCTCTTAAACCATAGCGGTTTGAGAGATACGGTGTTTTGCATTTAGCTCAGCTTTTTAAGCTCTTCTAAATGCAAAAAACATTTTGTTGGACATTACTAACACTTTAAGGGTTTAGACAATACAGGTCACAAGTGCTTTTCAAAGTGAAACACTGGAAGTCAGGTCCCATACACTGTGCACATGGTTATGACGTCCTGGGGTCCCCTGTCCTCTGGTCTCCTTCCTATACGGACTTCAAAAAATGCCAAGAAAAATGACAGACAAAAGTGATTTGCACTTTGAAGAGTGTATAGAGTTTGTGTTTTTACAGCCTGTGAGGGAAAAAGTGGAGACAAAGCATGCGCTGGTGATATTGGGACTGGTACTCACAGGCACACTATATTATAATACAAATTCAAGCTGAAGTCCATCCATCCTGGGAGGGGCATCATTGCACATCCAGTTATTTACTACTAGTTGAAAAGCCTGTGTACACGGGCCACAGTGCCACCCAGCAACCTCAGCTGGTGGCCAGATCATCTCTTGTGACTGGTTGTGCTACAGTCATGAGCAGTAGAGACTGCCCGAACATGCAGCGGCTGATACTGAGTGGAGCGCGCCGAATTTAGACCGTAGTCCTCTCTGCGCACCTTCCTGGGACCGCAGGAATGTGCGCAGAGAGGACTATGGTCTGAATTCGGAGCAGTCTCTACTACGCATGACTGCAGTGCACGCAGCCATCTCTACTGCTTATGAAGGCTTCTGATAGGGGTGCACCGAAATTTCGGTGGCCGAAATGTTTCGGCCGAAAATGGCCTTTTCGGCAAAAAGCCGAAATAAAAAAAATGGCCGAAAATCCTTGGCACTGGATTAGATGTTGTCAGCCCGCATCATCACGCGCCCCTGCGGGCCGTGATGACATACAGAGAAGAGGGCAGAGGCACCGGAAGAGAAGCGCTTGTTGCCAGCAGACTGATCGTTACTGTCTGGCAGCAAGCGCTTCTCTTCCGGTGCCTCTGCCCTCTTCTCTGTATGTATGTCATCACTGCCCGCAGGGGCGAGTGATGATGCGGGCGGGCAGGAGGGAACTCAGAGCCAGCCAGCCGCAGGGGACCGGGAGAAAGAGAGGTACAAAGGGGGAGAAAGAGAGGTACAAAGGGGGAGAAAGTACATAGGGGAGAAAGAGAAGTACATGGGGGAGAAAGAAGTACATGGGGGAGAAAGAGAGGCACAAGGGGTAGAAAGAAGTACAAGGGGGAGAAAGAGGCACATGGGGGAGAAAGAGGCACAAGGGGGAGAAAAGTACATGGGGGAGAAAGAGGCACAAGGGGGAGAAAGAGAGAGACATAAAGAAGTACATGGGGGAGAAAGAGAGGCACAAGGGAGAGAAAGAAGTACATGGGGGAGAAAGAGGCACATGGGGGAGAAAGAGAGGCTCATGGGGGAGAAAGAGGCTCATGGGGGAGAAGAGAGGCATAAAGAAATACATGGGGGAGAAAGTGAGGCACAAGGGGAGAAAGAAGCACATGGGGGAGAAAGAGGCTCATGGGGGAGAAAGAGGCTCATGGGGGAGAAAGAGGCTCATGGGGGAGAAAGAGAGGCACAAGGGGGAGAGAGGCTCATGGGGGAGAAAGAGAGGCACAAGGGGGAGAGAGGCTCATGGGGGAGAAAGAGGCTCATGGGGGAGAAGAGAGGCATAAAGAAATACATGGGGGAGAAAGTGAGGCACAAGGGGAGAAAGAAGTACATGGGGGAGAAAGAGGCTCATGGGGGAGAAAGAGAGGCACAAGGGGGAGAGAGGCTCATGGGGGAGAAAGAGAGGCATAAAGAAATACATGGGGGAGAAAGTGAGGCACTAGGGGAGAAAGAAGTACATGGGGGAGAAAGAGGCACATGGGGGAGAAAGAGGCTCATGGGGGAGAAAGAGAGGCACAAGGGGGAGAGAGGCTCATGGGGGAGAAAGAGGCTCATGGGGGAGAAGAGAGGCATAAAGAAATACATGGGGGAGAAAGTGAGGCACAAGGGGAGAAAGAAGTACATGGGGGAGAAAGAGAGGCGCAAGGGGTGAAAGGTACAAGGGGGGAGAAAGAGAGGCACATGGGGGGAGAAAGAAGTACATGGGGGAGAAAGAGAGGTGCATAGACCCCATAGTAAAATAATAACAATGATGCATGTTAAATGTGTAAAGTTTTTTATTCTACTGTTTGTTTTTAACACTCAGTTTGTTCATTAAATAATGAAAAATTTGCATATTGTTTTTTTTATCTGATTAATCGAAAAAATAATCGGCCAACTAATCGATTATCAAAATAATCGTTAGTTGCAGCCCTAGTAATCCTAGTACTGAGCAGCCGCGCTACGTCACAATGTAGCTAGCGCGGGCTGCTTAAAATCAACAGACACAAAAAAAACAGCTAGGTGGTAAGCCGTTACCACAGTGCTCCCCTGCTGCTGCTTTTGGACATTTTCCGTGCCGAGAGTGACAGGAGACCCTGAGTGGCTGCTGTTGATGCCCAGCCTGCATTCCTCTGCTGGACCATAGAAGAGGTATTGGTAATACACATCCAAAATACCAAAAAATGTTTAGAAGAACTAAAAGCTATAGAAAAAATAAATAATAATACTAAAAAGCCACACTAGATGTAAAAGGATAATTTTATAAAAACCTTTTTCAAAGTCAAGGTTTAAATACATTCATAATGCATATTTTAAAACCCTATCTCTGACTTTGAACCAGTTTTGACAAAATTATCTTGTAAAACTTGTTTTTGTTTGTAAAATAGAAACATCTTGGCCATTGCTGGGCAGTCATAAGAATCTAATTTCTCCACTACCAGAAATGAGATTCTTATGTTTGCCCAACCCTGGCCAAAATATTTTTTTTCCTTTTTACAAACAAAAACATAATATAACAGGCTAAGTTTATGAAAACTTTTTAAAAGTCAGGGTTACGGTTTTAAAATATGCATTAAAGTCATTTTCGGTTTCGGTTTTCGGCCAAGTGCATCCTGACGTTTCGGTTTCGGTTCAAAATTTTCATTTCGGTGCACCCCTAGCTTCTGACAAACATCCTAGCAAATTATTATATAGGATAGTTTACCAATGATTTCACTAAATTGAACTACATCTCAACAAGCTGAGATATAAAATCCCTAAACTAAAATGAATGCTTCTCAGCATTATTATACAGTTTTATTGAAATAATACATTACAGACAGTGGCTGCCTTCAAACCAATAACTCCTAAAAACAACAAATATGGGAAAAACTCTATAATATTAGTTTATCCACTATTCCTTTTTTTTTTTTTTTTTTTTTTTGCTGTGAATAAAGCATCCATCACTGGTTTTGAGTTTAAAAGAAACATATGCCAAGGAAAAAAAAGCTCTAGAAAGACTTAAATTGGTAGCACATCCAGAATATTTTTTGATTTTTTATTGGAAATACGTAGCTTCTTATAGTTGAAGACCTACATTTAGCAGGCTTATTAGTTTGTTATAGAGGGCTCATGTAGAGAGTATGTGTGGCTAAGACAGACTGATAGAGACCAGGAATTAAATACATACTACAAAATGTAGGTTTACTATTTTAAGTAACGGCAAACTTCTAGAATAATTGAGGCCCTTTTTGTGATGAAGAAGCACATTTTATACAACTTGAAATTTGTGGCTTTACAACCAGGCATTATGGCTACTCTTTAAATCCCACACACTAGGCAGACATATATGACTGTTGTATTAAGGACTCTAACCTAGGTAAAAGCAATATCTGCTATAGTATTAATATATAAGCACTGTAGACAATAAAAGCCCAGAGAAAATAATCATACCAGTCATTCACAAATGATAAAACAATATCTGAATAAAATATATGAACCAAAGTAGCTATGATGATTCAGATGGATAATTCTTTTGCGTGATAAATCAGTATACTTAAATCATATTGCACCCGGCCCCCCAAGAAAAAAAGTAAATTAAACAAACACAAATATATACCTCTCTTAAAACAGGATCAGTTATTGAATTGAGATTAACTGCTCCTTCATAGGTCAGGTAGTAGAACACATTCAGAGCTCTAATTGCCTCTGGTCCTTGCTGTTTGTAACCAAAAATAAGATCAATCCACTGGTGGAGCTGGCAAGAGACAAACTCGCTTTCCAAGGCCTGCAAGAAAAATAGAGTATTTTAGAAGAGAGACTAAGTTTACAGCTACGACAAATGTACTATGTTATTGTTACAATTAAACAATGTGTTATTTACAAACATATCGTTTTAAAATGATGTGAAATCTTAATGTCAATGAACACCAACACCTAAAAATGAACTAGGGTTATATACACTTAAATATCCTGTAATTTCTGCTACAACTGTTACAAATTACTTTTTCCTGAGGCCTTAAATCTGGTCTTACATACGCTCAGTGGGAGAAGACATTCCTGCCTTTTCCAGGGCTTACCTTAATTGTCCAGGATTATCTGCAAATTCGCTGAGATAAAGTAACATATAAAAGCAATAGGTGCTAATCAATTATTAATTGATCTCTCAATACAAACTGCATTAAAAAGGTAAAATAAATGCTGAACAATTTATACAAATATGCTAAAATGCCAAGTTTAGGATTATATATTAGGGATGTAATATATGATTATTATTATTATTGAATTATGCTAGCGGTACGGATGTTATATATATTAAGGCATATATCAACCCATTTAATTTTTGGAGTCTGTGTTTCTATAACCCTTTGAGTGCCAGAGGGGCATGCAACAGTTCATAACAATGCTTTGCGTACCCCTCTGGCACTCAGAGGGTTAAGCGTATGTTGGCTCCACCTCACGAGAGAGAGAGACACACTTGCATGAATTGTCATACTACAGTTCTAACAAGAAAAAGTTATCACCTTCTATAAAGAAAAAGTGCAAACTTAATTACATACAGTATTTGTATGAACTATAAAAAATGTATAGAATTGAAGTTGATATGAAATCTGTATGAAATGTTAGTTACCTAAAAAAAAAACACGTATACACTAAACCTTGATTTTGTTTTAAAGGGATAATAATGTTTAAATTTAAGTTAATTTAATACTGTAGGCATTAAAAAAAATAAGTACAACGATGCAAGTCTGACCTCTCAAACCTTTATGGTTTAAGAGATATAACTCACTAAATTTCCCCCCTCAGGCTGTATCAGCTCATTGTGGGACAGTAGCAGATACCAGTCATTTGACCAGACGTCGGCTCTTCAGCAGAGACGAAATCACACTATTTAGAAATAAATACTTCATTTGAACGGTCTACAAAGTGTGCCTGGTGTGCAAGCACGCTTTGTAGACTGTTCCAATTAAGTATTAGTAAATAGCGAGATTTCGGCTCTGCTGAAGATCCGCCGGCTGGTCTCGGGACTGGAATCTCCTGCTGGCAGCTAGATGGCAGACTTGTCTGATATAGCCTAGAGTGGGGAACTTTAGCCAGTTGTGTATCTCAAACGATAAAGGTTTGAGAGAGAAGACTTACATTGTTGTACTTAATTTTTTAATGCCTACAATATTAAATAAACTTAAATTTAAATATTACTATCCCTTTAAACTATACCAAAATATTAGCACACATCATGTGCTCTGTATCTGTTTACAAATTGTGCCTTCATAATTTTATGACTTTCTGGATGAAAATAAAATACAAAAAATATTAAAACTCACATTTGTATTCATTATCTAATTCATGTGTTTGCCCCATATTAAATACTAGTAGTGCAGTATGTATATGCTGGAAAAAAATATAACCGAGGATCAGCAAGGGGGAAGGAAAAAATAAAAAGACAACTACCGGTAGTCCTTATTAAGCCTTTGAGTGCCAGAGGGGTACGCAAAGCATTGCAGAGCAATGCGTTGCAAATCCCTCTGTCACTCAAAGGGTTAAGGCGGTACATTTAAATATTTTACTGGTATTTTTAAGTGAAATACACAGCTAAATAGTGTCATGTATACAAATGGATTTCACAAAAACATACCGTATATTTGTTTATAGTACAGAATGTTTACATATGTATACATAGTTCTCATTTGTCAGTGAATGCTGAATAAACTGTGTGATTTATTATTACAGTTTTGTATAAGGAAAACATTTAGTTTTTCTACAACAGTAGCCTATTCTAATTTCAGCATATGCCCTATTAAAACAGTGCAAGGAAAAAGCTAGCGTGTCAGTCAGGCTTTATAATAAATAAATAATTGATCTTGAATGCTAAAGTCAATACACAGAGTATACAGGCTACTTTGTAATTTCCCACTCAAATGATAGACTTGTTTCATTAGCAATAGCTTAAAAAAAACCCTCACAACCAGAACTGACACATAAAAACAGCAATTGTCTTAATTTGTGTGTGGCACTCAACACAAAAGCCCTAAATATGTTCAAATTACAGAAGGCTGCTTGATTGTCACTGCAGTCTCATGTCACATTAATGTATGACAAACATTAAACCATACACTTAAATGGCAATTTATATCATTTAAATGTTTACTGCCACAGCATCTCATCACTCATTTAAATGTGACTTTCTGACAGCTAATTTCAGCTAATTTTCTGAGATTCACTTAATTAGAACTTTCAATCAAACATTTACATATATTTGGCCAGCCACTGTTAGCAGCTTTAGAAAAACGACTGATATGAAAAACTATACAATCAAAACTACATTTGAGTATCCCAAACCTATAACATACAGAAATGTGATCCTATTATGAATTTCACCAATATTTCTTTTGATAACTTGAGACTTTTTTTTTTTTTTCTTAAATATATTCTAATTCAATTATGAATCAAGAAGCACACAGGAGTGAAAAAATTAAATTACCTTAATATATAGGGTCTCATGTATGAACACAGAGAGTGGAGTCACAACAGTGGTTGCACCTGTGACCAGGCTCGTCACTCCAGCGGCCCGGCTGCCCCGTGAGACCCCCTTGCCACGCGCCCGCAGCAACTCAGTCTGTGTAACAGCTAGTAATCATCTTCCAGGACTCTGCGTTACTGAGAACCGCGCGGAAGGAGATGGACACAGGGCAATGTGAAGATTTTGGAGGAGGCAATGTGGAGATGGGGGGGGGGGGCATGGCAATGTCTGCACCAGGGCCCGGTGGCTTCTAGTTACGCCACTGAACAGAGGCAGGCAATTCTGGAGCAAACCCAACTACGCTACAGGGGAAGAAATAAAAATTCCAAATGATTAAAATAGAATTTTAACCCGTTGAATGCAAGAGAGGTCTCCAACGCACTGGTTAGCAACCCTGTTTCTATCAAAGTGCATTTTTCATTGATCCTTATGAAGTAGCGGATTTGCCACCAAACGGCTCTAATTTACTTTTATACATAATGATCATAATCAACAATATACAGGCACCAAGTCATAAAAGATGCACCCAAAATGTGAAGAACATGCCTTGATATTTGATTTGAGCTAGCATTTAACTTATACCAGCGATATTCAAACTACAACTAATTGTTCTTATTGGTGTAGTTTTTTTTTTTAATTATATTTTAAAGTTCTCGCCCTCCAGTCCCTTTTACCAGCATCACTATACTTTCTTCACCAGAAAGCTGTTCTGGACAGATCGCGACAAGGAACAATCTTGTATAAGCATAAAGAAAAACCTGCCCTCCTCCGTCAACGGGGGAGGGTTTTCTTTTTTTCTTCTTCTCTTATACTGATAGACCCAATATTGTCCCCCTCATTGCAATATCTGGTCAAGTGATCGGAATTCATATCGGAGGGAAGAAGAGTGACATCGGTAAAAGGGGTGTGTGTGTGGGGGGGGGGGGTAACAAAAAAAACAACATTGATAATATTGCCAAAAATAAAGAGCATTATTAAAAAATATAAGGAATAAAAAAAAGCACTATTCAACTAAACTATATTTTTTACTCATGGTGCCTTTGGCTTGCCCTTAAAATTTTGCAGTTTTTCTTAGTAAATCAGCCTCACTAATTTACAAAGGTAAGTGTCCTTCACACAGCCATCAGTTATATAGATGTATTTATTTTTTGCATGATACCTGCAGTTTCCTGTATACAGTGGTTTGTGTAGAAGTCTCTAAATCACACTAAATCAAACCAAACAACAGACTCCAATAGACCTGAATGACTTGTAAGGCCTCATTCAGACAGGTGACAGAACTGTTGCAACACCATGCAACAGTTCTACCACCTATGTATCTAGACTCACCTCTCATATGCTGTCTACTGCCGACTGAAACGCAGGGAGACATGTGTGATGACTGGTGCATATGAGAGCCAGCTAAAATATTACCAGCTGGCACCCATATGGATTAGTGATCCACTGGAGGTTATGATGAGGGTCCAGTGCTGCTAGTGTGAAAGGTAAGCTGATGGCCCCATAGGCCTGAATTACTACACATTTACTACATGCTAGACATTGGTGCAATCTCAAGGCAATAGTCTTCTATGTAAATGGCACCATAGTCCACTCTTGTGTAAAGGGGGCCGTAGGGACCCTAGTTGTTATCAGGTTGAAGCAAACTGAAACAGTTAGCAGTGGACTGCAACAGAGGTCTATTGCAAACAAAAACAGTACTTAGAAATAGCTGATTGCGGTTTGAAGGACACTAATCTAGGTAAATGATTCTGAAACAAATTAAGAGTAATTTATTCTTGAGGTATAGCTCTTCTATAATAACAGAGGTAACATTCTTAAATCACAACCTCCTGAACATTGTTAAAGCCTTTGGGTATACATTATGAATATTCAATGCTATGAAACGCCAACATTACAATTTTTTTTTCTTTTACTGATGGCACCACCAGGGTGATGGAAGGACTATGCTGCTAGTTTTGACAAGGCCAGCTGAATTGTGCTGCAATGCAGTGCATTAAAAGTGCCCTTGTGAACCTACCCATAACACCACACACACTTTTCATTTATTTTCCTATGAAGTTCCTACATTTTTGTGCACCCTGATGTCATACAGAAGGTGGAGCCATAATGCATTGCAGCAGTGCAGATTCACTGGGTTCACACAGATGTACACATCTGGGGATTTTACCAAATTCGGTTTCCTGGGACACACAGCACAACACTGCATTAAACCTTTTAGTGCCAGAGGGGTTTGCAACGCATTGCAAAGCAATGTGTTGCGTACCCCTCTGACACTGAAAGGGTTAAGTATCGGTCTGTGGTTTAAATGATCAAGAGGCTTTCCTGCTCATTCTAAAACAAAAATAACCTTAACCCACTGAGTGCCAAAGAGGTATGGAATGCACATATCTCTGGTCCTCAAGGGGTTAAAGAAAATACAGTGCTCGTCCACATGCTATTCCTGCTTCTGCACAGGTGTAACATAGTAATTTAGGTTGAAAAAAAGATTTGCGTCCATCTAGTTCAACCCTTTTCCTATTCCTGTTTACTATCGTTGATCCAAAAGTTGGATCAATTAATCTGATTGACCCACTGATTAACCCCTTAAGGACCACAACGGTGTACAATGCATTGCTTAGCAATGTACTTCATACCCCTCATGTCCATAAAGGGTTAAGATGTGATCAAGCAGAGTGATACAGAAAACGTGTATTGTTGGTTGCTCCTGCATAAGCTGTATATGATCTTTCACTAAAAACATTTGTCAGCTGTTGTGTTTTTTTTGTTTAAATCCATGACATAAATCAAAAGGTATGCATATGTACGAGATCAGCATTTCAACCCTTTGAGTGCCTGAGGGGCATGTAACAAACTATGAAGCAATGTTACGTACTCCCCTGGAACTTACATGGTTTGTGGATACCCAGTATACAGAAGTATTTCATAATGAATGTCTGATTTGTGTTTCCGGTTCTCCTCCTCAGCACTTTATGTGAACAGGGGTACTTGACTGTTCTCTAACCAGGGGGTTTCATGATTCCCAAAAGACCTGGGGCTTGGGACAAAGCTGTATCTTATTAGTGTACCATGCAACCCAACTGCACCAGCAGGAAGAATAGCATCATGTCCCACGCTGGCCACAAGACCATAACGGCCAGCTGCCCCAGATTACCAGGGACAGTGCCTGGTCCCTGTATCCTAATATCCCTGGTTTTATCCCTCTGAGTGCCAAAGTGGTATCCAAAGAATTGACCTTTCTGGCACATAAAGGGTTAAAACTGAATCTCAGCCCCATATTTGTGTGCTTGTCATTAAAAGGTTAATAGGTTATGATCTTCACATGCCAGTATTGCTTATTTATTTCCGTTCTTGTATGCATGGGTAATGTCTATAGTGCTGTACAAGGCAGGTTATAGGTCATGTATGCAGTTTTCTGGTGGTGGTGCTCTATCTTGTACTGTACATTACTAGTGATACAGTAATGCGATTGCCCAGTGGGAAACATTCCTGGAAATGTTTTAGAAATGTTGGCAAGTATGCAAGATTTGGGGCTTTAATCTTGAGACCTTGGACATTAGCCCCCAAAGCCAGTAAACTAGCAATGCCCCAGTCTCTAATGCACTTTAAGGCAATAGGTTGTAGACCACTAGAAATCAGTGCCTATTCAGATTAAGAATACAAAAGGGTTGCAAAAAATTGCTTTGGTTCAACTAAACACATGCACAGTTTTGCTTCTCCAAAATGTGTTACCACATAGCTGAAAATGTGTCAGTGAATTGTGCTACTTAACCCTTTGAGTGCCAGAGAGATGTGCAACACATTGCCCTGTAATGCACTGCACACCACCCTTCAACTCAAAGGGTTACTGCAAAACACCACAAATAAGAACTGCACAAGCATCTTTCAGAAGAATAAAAAGCATTCATTTTAACCCTTTGAGTGCCAGAGATATATCCAATGCATTGGCACTCAAAGGGTTTAAATTTCCTGCTAAAACAGATGTTTCCATACCCCATCAGATTGATGAATTAATCAGGAGACAGTTACTGAAAATACAGACGTAGACAGGTCACATATGGACATATACACTAACAAAAAGTGGAACAATTTGGGGGGCAACATAACTGCATCACAGAGGATAGATAAATAGTCCCAAAAGTCCCTTTGATTTAAATGGGACTTTTAACCCCCTTGAATCCTAAAGAGGTCTCCTCCAGTGGAGATGTCGCTAGCATCCAAGTGGATTCAAAGTTCAAGTTAACCCTTTGAGCACCCATCTCCCCTGGCACTCAAAGGGTTACAATATTGGGAATGTTTATTTATTTATTTCCTATGGTGTAAGTGGTGCAGGAGTGATCCCAAACACACATACCCATTACTGGATAGATTTCACGATTAATCAAAGGCGTGTGTGCAAGCAGACGGGAGGCAATTTTCTCTTATTCCCGCTCTGTTAGGCTAATAAGCTACATTTTTAATGTGAAATGGGATGTAACCGTAAATTATACCCAGGAGCAAAGCCTGTACTTTGACAGAAGGTCTGATTAGAAAACGTCTTAGGAAAAGGGAAACCTATCAAACTGAATCACCCGCTATGAATCTGATGCGTTTCCCCTTCAAATGTTTATTTAAGACCTCGGTATGTCAAGTAGCAGCTAACATTTGCAGGCAATATTTCTATCCTATACCCTTAAAGTGCTACATACAAACACACACACTATGGCCCATTAGATGCAGAAAATAGCTGTGCCCTCATAGAAGCTGAGCAACTATTTTGATGATCAGTGTCCGTTTGTTTTGTAAGGTCCCAAGTTCCCTTGAGAAATGTATTGAGGAAAGAATGGAGCAAGTTTGGAGCAAACCAACTGTACACTGGAGAACAAATAATATCCCTTTTTAATGAAATGGGGATTTTAACCCCCTGAATGCTAGTGGTTTTCAGAACATCGCAAAGCATTCAAGGTGTTAAAAGCCTCATTGAAATCAGAGATGTTTTTATTGCTCCAGAACTGCACCTCCTTAGCTCCATGAATACAAACCTATATCCTTCATCTCTGCTCCAAAGGGATCTGATAACAATTCGCTTCTTTAATTTTACACTTTCCTTTCACAAAGGAATTACCTCATTAAGGCTCATTAAATATGTGTACAAGCAAAGGGGCTCTAACATTTCTCCTCCCCCCTCACACCCCTTGCTACTCTGAAACCTAACAAAACCAATCAATTGTTAGTGCTCCCAAAGCTGCCTCAGAACATCAATTATGTCCAATGTGTGCTCGGAGGAAAATTTGTAAAAAAACAAAATCCACTAAACCGTCGAACAGAAACACAATATTATGCAATACAGCAGATTTATGGGAAAATAAATCTGAGGTTGAAGTCCAATTGTTAAGAATCAAATCGGACTATGAATAGGCTGTCGTGTGAAGCTGCACTTGCATTGTCACTGCAATCCCACGGGACTCATATTAGCCTTGACAAACTGTCTCCGACCGATATCTGGCTTCTTAATGAGATCGACTTAGCGCAGAGACTTAGACACTTGAGATATGCTAAAATGTACAGTATACAGATGTCATGCCAATGCATGTATTTAGTTTATACATTAAACACTTTAATAACAGAGAGAGCTAAGACCTTATTAAAAAGAACACAATGCATAATAAGGTGATTTGGCAATGTATTTCAAAAAGTACAAAAGGTTATCCTTAATGAGAAGATAGTAGGGTAGGATAATTACTATGATGCATCTTAAAGTGACTGCAATTATTATTTTAAAATTACCACAACAGGATTGGTATTATTCAGAGAGGTAACATCTTATTTTTAAGGAGAGGTTTCTTAACCTTAAAAAGCCAGTTTCTACAGGTCTGCCAGAGTTCACAATGCACCCCTAACTTCATCTGCTAGCAGTAGGCTGACCATACCTCGCCTTTAAAAAGGGACACATGAAAAATGCATACTACAGGGTTGCTTTGATTTTGGGGCACTCCTGGAATATGCCTATTTCCTATGTGCCCCTTTTTAAAGGTGAGGTATGGTCAGCCTAGCCAACAGGGCACTGTCTATGTGCTAGTCATCCTTTATTGACACAAATGGGGTGTGTAATGTACTGCACACCTATCTGGATATCCCTCTGGCATTAAAGGGTTAAGGAAGCCATGATGTATTACGACATTAATACAAACACAACTATTTATAGCAGCCCCTTTGTAAGCAGAAATTGCTTAACCCCTTAAGGACCGGGAAAATCTGATGTCGTTTTCCCTTAAGGACCGGAGCAATTTTGACTTTTTTGACTATGTCTTTGTTCAACCATGTTTTCTCTTTAATTCCTTTGGTGCACCCACATAAATTATATACTGTTTTTTTAAGCAGAAGTAGGGCTTTCTTTTGATACCACAATTATATGAATACCTCATTGTTTAATTTGATTAAAATAGAAAAAAAGAGGAAAAAAATTGAAAAAAAACAACATTTTGCTTACATTTTTCTGTCAGGATTTGCATACTATTAGTTAATGAAAAAAAAATACCCCTAAATATATTCATTTGCTTCTCCTGAATATAAGAATACCCCATATGCCTAGTATTTTAGTCCTTTACTCACATTTACAAGGTAAATATTACAAGATGGCTGCCGTTATTTCCAACTTGTGATTTCTCAACAATTGGCATGTGAGCATCATAGCTTAGCTGACGGTGCCAGAACCAAAAATGTCCCACAAAGGTATATGTTTCTGAAAACTAGACAACATAAGGTAAATAATCAGGAGAATTTTTGAGTTTTTCATGCAGCTATTTTTCCAGAAAAAAATTTCAAAATTGTGGTAATATTTAGTTTTTTTGCAGTTTTCACACTTACATTTCAATACTACTGTTGATATCAAGCACATGATAGGTGAAGATTTTTAAAAATGCATTGTTTAGTGTTCAGCTCCTTCTTCTGAGTACGGCAATACCCCATATGCATAGGTTTCTCAAGGTTTGGGAGAGCTACAGGGCCCAAATTGGAACATGCGCGTTTCCAGTTTCACACTTTGAATTTTCACAGCTTGCATCACTGGTGCCATGTCTCATTTGGGGCTGTGTAACAGTGCTCCACTCTAAGATTTCCCCCCAAAAGTATATATTTTTGGAAAGTAGACACCCCAGGCTTTCATTTTATGTATGTTTTCAATTTTTTTACGCAGCCATTTTACCACCAATCGCTCGTAAATCTTGACGTAAGTTAAAAAAACAGCGTTTTTCACACTTGCACTTCAATGTTGATGTGAATTTCAAGCACATGATAGGTGAAGATTTTTAAAAATGCATTGTTTAGTGTTCAGCTCCTTCTTCTGAGTACGGCAATACCCCATATGCATAGGTTTCTCAAGGTTTGGGAGAGCTACAGGGCCCAAATTGGAACATGCGCGTTTCCAGTTTCACACTTTGAATTTTCACAGCTTGCATCACTGGTGCCATGTCTCATTTGGGGCTGTGTAACAGTGCTCCACTCTAAGATTTCCCCCCAAAAGTATATATTTTTGGAAAGTAGACACCCCAGGCTTTCATTTTATGTATGTTTTCAATTTTTTTACGCAGCCATTTTACCACCAATCGCTCGTAAATCTTGACGTAAGTTAAAAAAACAGCGTTTTTCACACTTGCACTTCAATGTTGATGTGAATTTCAAGCACATGATAGGTGACGATTTTTAAAAATGCATTGTTTAGTGTTCAGCTCCTTCTTCTGAGTACGGCAATACCCCATATGCATAGGTTTCTCAAGGTTTGGGAGAGCTACGGGGCCAAAATTGGAACATGCGTGTTTCCAGTTTCACACTTTGAATTTTCACAGCTTGCATCACTGGTGCCATGTCTCATTTGGGGCTGTGTAACAGTGCTCCACTCTAAGATTTCCCCCCAAAAGTATATATTTTTGGAAAGTAGACACCCCAGGCTTTCATTTTATGTATGTTTTAAATTTTTTTACGCAGCCATTTTACCACCAATCGCTCGTAAATCTTGACGTAAGTTAAAAAAACAGCGTTTTTCACACTTGCACTTCAATGTTGATGTGAATTTCAAGCACATGATAGGTGAAGATTTTTAAAAATGCATTGTTTAGTGTTCAGCTCCTTCTTCTGAGTACGGCAATACCCCATATGCATAGGTTTCTCAAGGTTTGGGGGAGCTACGGGGCCCAATTTTGAACAAATATTGAATTTTCACATCTTGGTTAACTGATGCCATTACTCATTTTGGGCTATGTTCCAGTGCTGAACTTCAGAATTTCCCCCCAAAAGTGTATATTTTTGGAATGTAGACACCCCCAGCTTTCATTTTAGGTGTGTTTTAAAATTTTTTACACAGCCATTTTACCACCACTTTCTGATAAACTTGACGTAAGTTAAAAAACAGCGTTTTTCACACTTTGCCTTCAATGTTGATGTGAATTTCAAGCACAGAATAGGTGAAGATTTTATAAACTGAATTGATTAGTGTTCAGCTCCTTCTTCTGAGTACAGCAATACCCCATATGCATAGCTTTCTCATGGTTTGGGGGAGCTACGGGGGCCAAATTGGAACATGCGCGTTTCCAGGTTCACACTTTGAATTTTCACAGCTTGCGTTACTGGTGCCATGTCTCATTTGGGGCTGTGTAACAGTGCTCTTTTTTAAGATTTCCCCCCAAAAGTATATATTTTTGGAATGTAGACACCCCCAGCTTTCATTTTAGGTGTGTTTTAAAATTTTTTACACAGCCATTTTACCACCACTTTCTGATAAACTTGACGTAAGTTAAAAAACAGCGTTTTTCACACTTTGCCTTCAATGTTGATGTGAATTTCAAGCACAGAATAGGTGAAGATTTTATAAACTGAATTGATTAGTGTTCAGCTCCTTCTTCTGAGTACGGCAATACCCCATATGCATAGCTTTCTCATGGTTTGGGGGAGCTACGGGGGCCAAATTGGAACATGCGCGTTTCCAGGTTCACACTTTGAATCTTCACAGCTTGCGTTACTGGTGCCATGTCTCATTTGGGACTGTGTAACAGTGCTCTTTTTTTAAGATTTCCCCCTAAAAGTGTATATTTTTGGAAAGTAGACACCCCAGGCTCTCGTTTTAGGTGTGTTTTCCAATTTTATACACAGCCATTTTACCACCAATCCCTCGTAAACCATGACGTAAGTAAAAAAAAAAACAGCGTTTTTCACACTTAGGGTTGGCGGCAGTATATTGGGCTGCATACAAATTGGTTTGGGAAACAATTTCACCTAAAATGTCTTCCCCAAAAAACAAATCAAAAAAATGATCATGGGTAAATCCTTCCACATCAATTTGAATCCCTGGGTTGCCTGTGAATTCTGAGATTTGTGGGCATAAATTGATACCCATTCATTAGGATCCGGAGTGGCAGGTGTTGGGGCATTTCTTTGGGCAGGTCTTTGGGCAGATCTTTTGGCAGGTGCTGGGGCAGTTGCCAGGGCAGCTCTTGGGGCAGCACTTGGGGCATTTCTTTGGTAGGTCTTTGGGCAGATCTTTTGGCAGGTGCTGGGGCAGTTGCCAGGGCAGCTCTTGGGGCAGCACTTGGGGCATTTCTTTGGGTAGGTATTTTGGTAGGTCTTTGGGCAGTTCTTTTGGCAGGTGCTGGGGCAGTTGCCAGAGCAGCTCTTGGGGCAGTGCGTCTTTTCTTGACAGAAGGCCCAGCGTCATCACTAGAGCTGCTCTCACTTTCTGAAAACTGCGCTGTGTCAAAATCTGACGCAGTGTCTGTTGCCTCAGAGTCAGACGCCAAAAAGGCATATGACTCTTCAACGCTGTACCTGCGCTGCATTTTGCCCACTAAAAAAACCTTTTTTTTTCTTACGCTATCCCTAAACCTAAATCTAACCCTAAAACTTACCCTAGCCTACGTATATCTTGAACCTACCTAACCCAAATGAACTACCTATCTAAACTGCACTTATATATATATATATATATATATATATTTTTTTTTTTTTTTTGGGGGGGGGGGTTTGGGGTTTTTTGGGGTTTTTTTTTTCTTACGCTATCCCTAAACCTAAATCTAAACCTAAAACTTACCCTAACCTACGTATATCCTGAACCTACCTAACCGAAGTGAACTACCTATCTAAACTGCACATATTATATATACATATATATTTTTTTTTTTTTTGGGGGGGGGTTTTGGGGTTTTTTGGTTTTTTTTTCCTTACGCTATCCCTAAACCTAAATCTAACCCTAAAACTTACATTAACCTACGTATATCCTGAACCTACCTAACCCAATTGAACTACCTATCTAAACGGCGCTTATTATATATATATTTTTTTTTTTGGGGGGGGGGGGTTTGGTTTTTTTTGTTTTTTTTTCCCCTAAACCTAAATCTATCCCTAAAACTTTCCCTAACACACGTCTACACTAAACCTACCCAACTACCTACCAAAATACCTAAAGAATATTTACTATTAAAAAAAAAAAAAAAAAATTTAAAAAAAATTAAAAGAAAATTTAAAAAAAATTTAAAAAATTTTAAAAAAATCTAAAAAAAATCTAGGGGGATGGGGGGTGTCCCACAGATCAGAAAACACTGATCTGCAGCAAATTGATCACTCCAAGAGTGATCAGATGGGGGGGCACTTATTGATCACTGCAGAACAGTGATCAAAGGGTTAAATTTCTTTATTTAAACTTTTTTTTTGACTTTTTTTTTTTACAGTAAGGCAGTAACAGCATGTCTCTCTGTCTCTCTCCACCTCAGCAGTATGCAAGGTGGAGGGAGGCAGAGAGATCTGACAGGGACAGTATTTACAAATACTGTCCCTGTCATTCAGGTTTTGCAACATGTGATTCGCTTTTGAAGCGAATCGCATGTTGCAACAATGTTTCAGCCGCTTGTTACTAAGTGTCCCGATACCGGGACACTTAGTAACAAGCGGCTTGAACTCTTCCATCGCTCCGTGCGGCCGCGATGGAAGAGTTTAACCCATGACGGTGCAGGACCGTCATGGGTCCTTAACGGGTTTGCAACCCATGACGGTCCTGCACCGTCATGGGTCCTTAAGGTGTTAAGAACAATGCATAATATTTACACAATGTCTTCCATGATTAAACATAATATACAAACTACAATTCAGAAAAACTTGATATATCTAGATATCTGGGAATAAGCAATATTTTGTTTTCAAAATATTTCTAGGCAGGATGTCAAAGAAATATAAACTTCTACTGAATACATTTTATAAGGTAATTCAGTAAGCTTCATGATTTGAAAGGATATACCCCAAGAGTGTCAAAGGGGCATCTAAAGCACAGTGCACCTCTTTTGCACTCAAATGGTTAACTGTAGACTGAGAATTCTTGCAAAGAACTAAGGACCGGATGTGATAAGGAAGAGAGGAGGATTTCTGGAACAACCCACTGCACCATAGAAAATAAAAATCATCCCCAAATTGCTCCTCGTTCTGCATATGGCCCTGAGTGAGTATTCTAGGAGGAAGGAAACATAGCCAGAATACTGCACAATGCTTTTCTTAAGACATCTGGCTAAGAAGCTGATATTGCACAGATGACGCGTGTTTGGTAAAGCTAATCTTTTGAAATGAAGAGTTATAGATCTTATTGTTGCTTTTTTTGGATAGCAGGACATTGCCAAGTAAAAAGAAACCGTGTGTAAGGAAGATGGAAGGGATGAGGAATACTGACCAAGTGAGAAATAGAGGGAAATAAACAGTCCCATTTATTTAATCTTTTGAGTGCCCAAGGGGTTTCCAACATATTGCATTGAACACCTCTTGGCATTCAAAGATTTAAATGAGGATTTTAACACCTTGGATGCTAGAGTGGTGTCCAACGGATTGTTTTGCAACACAAAGGAAACCACATCAGCATTAAAGTGGATGTTTACCCCCTTCACAACTTTGCCTAAATATTCTCCTTATCGATAATAACGAATGGAAACTGTATCCTTTAAAAAAAAAAAAAAAAAAAATCCGCTCATATGGAGAAATTCAAAGATTAAATGTAGCTCTGTACCTACTTCCGGCAGTCAGCGCTGACCGGATCTGTAACATAGACAGAGGCTTCTATGTGTAAGCTGGAGTGATCTCATTTGCAGAGATCGATTTCTGGCCAATGAGAGCGTTCCAACTTACAGACAGAAATCCTCAGTCATCGGAGGAGGCTGGATAGAAGCTCGGACTACAGTACAGATCCGGTCAGCTCTGTCTGCCGGAAGTAGGTACAGAGCTACGTTTAATATTTGAACTTCTGCAAACGAGTGGATTTTCTTTTTAAAAAGGATACAGTTTCCTTTATTTATCATCGATAAGGAAAATATTTAGGCAAAGTTGTGAAGGGGGTAAACATCCCCTTTAAAGGGGTTAAAACCCCCATTAAAATTAATGACAATCAAGGGAAGTTTTATTTGTGCCACAAGAAGCAGGTGACCCAGAATTTCCCAGCTTTTTCTCTGTGCGTCAGTCTGAAAGAGACAAGGAAAAAACAGGTCAGTTTCTCTTAACCCTTTCAGTGCCAGAGGGGTACGCAACACATTGCGAAGCAATGGCACTGAAAGAGTTAACCCTTTGAGTGGCAGAGGGAATATACAATATAAGCAAAGTGCTTTGGCACTCATAAGGTTCAACTGGACCTTTTCCCAACACAAGTTTAGTTTGGGAGAGAATTATACTTTGTGTATACGCTGTACTAGACATTTATCAGTATAAACACTTGAAAAATGAAACTTTATATCTTGGTAGCACAAACTGGCACATTATGCATACCGGCATTCACATGCCCTCATGGATGGAGTAGTGGTGCCATCATGGAGGTCCAGGGTAGGCCCTGGTGCCCTAGAATTCCCTACATACCTTCTGGGTGGCAGGCACGAGGGTCCAAGCCCTGAATAAATGTGTTAGACCTTCATGTTTCCAAAAAACAACTATGTGCCTTTAAGGCTTCCAAAACTAGCAGAATCATCTTTTCACATGCCAGCCTTCATTTTTATGACACTACTACTCCATATTTTTCATAAAACCAGGTTTATAACTTCCCCCACTGTTCCCAAAAAAACTTCTGGGTTGAGTGGAAGGACCTTGGAGGCCCACTGACACAACACAATGACACGAGTAGGCTTCTAATTTGCTCCAACTCAGACCAGGAGTTTGAGGATGCCAACCTCTGCAGTGAGAAGAGAATGGCAGTGAGTTACTTCCAGTTCCAGTATTGATCGATTACATGATTATCCAAGTGATCATTTTGAGGGCAGGCATCAGGAGGGGCCCTGAAGTCCCGCAACTCAGTCTGAGTGTATAAAAAATATTATGCACTATGTATATCAGAGTTGTTGCTTTGCAATGCACTGGACACTCCTCTGGCTTGTTTCAATATCCACTGGTAGCCACAGATCACATACACTGCCTGACATCCTGGTCTTGTTACACTGCCCACTAGCAGCCATAGGACTTATAAACATATCGCTCCCCTTGCCTCATTCATCTGTCATATGGGTACACTGCTTCCTCTGCCTTTTTGGTAGCCATAGACCAAGACAAACCATCTGCTTTCCCAACCTTGTCAGCAGCCACAGGACCAAACATGCACTTTTTGACAGGCCTTGTTCCACTGGACACTGGTAGTCACAGAGCTACTCACATACAGTCTGACAACCAGTTTTGTTCCACTGTCTCAAAGGTAGTCACTGATGCCTCAGCTTCTTCCAATCCGCAGAACCTTTCATACACTGCTGCCTGACAACCCAGCCTTGTTTCAATGATAGCCATAGAACTTCAAACACTGTCTCCTTCACCAAATCTTTTTTTTTTACTGTCAGCCATCTGCCTGCCAAAAAAGGAGTAATTTTTCCTGTGTTACAAATATGACAAATATTGTATACTAGTAGGAAAGCCCGTATACATGGGCTTGGCTGCTGCCCGGGAGCTGGGAGGACAGACAGGTGGTGAGCCGTCCAGAGCTCCCCGCTCCGGATCAGCGCATTCGGCCAGTCCCTACTGTGCATGACTGTATTTTTCCTGCAGTATCAACTGTGCATGTGCGATTTCGCACACAGGGAGCTTTGCAGGCTAGCGCTTTATGTTATATAGATAGTATATTCACTCCAAATACAATACTTATAAAATATATGGAAAGTTGCTCATAAAATGGATTTTACCTTAAAAAAAAAAAAAAGGCCCCAGATTTCATTTAAAAAAATATGGTCATCTTACGTTAGATGCAGTAAATCAGGGGCAGAAGCTTAAAGGGATAGTAATACTTCGTTTTAACTTTATTTTATTTTGTAGGCATTAAAAAAACATGAAGAATGATATAAGTCTTATCTCTCAAACCTTTTTGGTTTAAGAGCTATTCACAAGCAAAGTTTCCCCTCCCGCCCCTTTTACCTAGTGTAAGCCATCTCTTCTCAGATGTGGATCAGGTTGTAAGACCAGACAGATAACAGAAGGGGACATTCTTCTTACAATGAAAAAAATGAAAGCCCTTCCCCCTTTGACAAGTTTTTCAGCTTTTTCCCTTATCTTAATTGAAGATTGTCCCTCTCTGCAGTCTACCTGAACACCTCCCTTCTGATTTGGCTGAACGGGGGGGGGGGGGGGGGGGATACTTTGCTTGTGAATATCTCTTAAACCATAAAGGTTTGAGGGATGAGACCTATATTGTTCTTCATGGTTTTTTTAATGCCTACAAAATAAAATAAAGATAAAACGAAGTATTACTATCCCTTTAAGGCTCTACAGCTGTTGTTGGACTACAGCTCTCATCATCCTGACACAAGAGAGTGAGATGAGTATAAAGTAGGATTTCACTATGGCTGATCACAAACGGTTCAACGGACTAAACCTGGACTGCCGAATCCGTATCACCACAGACACATGAAACCTCTTGTTGAGCAGTAACAAGGACTATGACAAGATATGTATAACATCAAATAGACTCAAGGAAAGCTTCTCATCAAAGGTGCCAAGACCACGTGTCCTGCATGTGCATCAAAGAAAGGACCGCAATTGAGGCACATAACAGTTTTCATCTTTAATCCTTTGAGTGCCAGAGGATTTACCAATGCATTGCGTACCACTCTAGAATCCAAACTGTTAATCTTACAAGATAAACTACTGTCTAAAGAGCCACCTATATACACTAAATGTCTGATTATGTACCATTGTTTCATTAAAATCTATTGTTACAAATAAAAATAAATGGGGAAAAAATACATGCCATTAAAGGAGAGGAAACACCTAATAATAACCTCCACTTATTATGCCCAAAAATCCTAATGGCCCCCATCAGTATTATCCAAGAAACAAACCTCTTCAATTAATCCTAGATGCTATGTCCATGGAGGCAGAAATGAGTTGCTTGCGTTTTTTTTTTTGTTTTTTTTTCTTCCTTCAACTGGCGCAGGCTAATTGCATGAGCCTACTTAACCCTATTAAGAACTGATGGGGTGCACAATGCATTTTGAAGCAATGAGCTGCACATTCCTCTAGTTCTTAACCCTCTGAGTGCCAGACAGGTACGCAAAGCATTGGGTTAAGAGGTTTAGATACCAATGTGCAGTAGGCAGAGCTTGTGTTCTGCTAGCAAGTGTCGTATCTGGCTGGACTGATCGAGGAGGATATCTTTTGAATAAAGGTACAAAAATTCATAGGGTTCATTACGATTTTTTGGCCATAATAAGTGTGGGGGTTATTTTTAGTAGATGTTACTTTTCCAATAACAAGTACTCAGGGACTAACATGGCTCTCAGTGGAAGAAAAGATCAATAACCTATCAGTTTACTTTAAGCCATACGTTCCACAAATTGGCTGATCAATACACTTAAGAGACAAACCGTCTTTTATCCTACACAATTACAAAGAAAAGTCCAATTACTTTTAATTTCTGAATTCATTCATTAATATCACACATCACAAGATTCAAAACTCATGTTTTTTTTTTTTCCTTTTTAATTGTATGGATATTTCTTTTTCTGTGCTCGTCCGTGAATTTTGTAACAAGGTAATTCCCCCTCATTGAAAACTGAAATTAATTGGATGTGTTACTGAAAACTATGCTCTTAACCAACTGAGTGCCAGAGGAGTATGCAGTGCATTGATTCCCAATGTGTTGCATACCCCTCTGGCACTCAAAGGATTAAAGAAGCAGTAAATTATTATAAAAAAATATATTCAGAATTTATTTTCCTGCTGAGAAATAAAAGGGTATTTCCATGGCTTCATTTAAAAAAATGTATCACAGCTCAAGCTTTTTTACCCTTTGGGTTCCAGAGAGGTATGCAACACAAGGGGAGATGTGCACTAATGTGTGATAAGGATATGATAAAGAGGAGATAACTGCTCCAGTGACATCACTTCTCCAGTTTCTATGTTACTCTATGCGGACCATGCATTAAGATTTCTCATGTGGCAGGACTTGTAGTGTATAGGCTGCACTGGAATTGGATTAGCTCCTCCTTATCACACCTTAGTGCATAACTCCATCAGTTGGATACCATTCTGGGACTCATAGGGTTAAAAGCAGTGTTCTATTGTGGTCACCTTCTCCATGAGAATATTACAGAAAAACACACACACACATATTATATATATATATATATATATATATATATATATATATATATATATATATATTTATTTTTATTTTATTTTATTTTATTTTTTTTTTTTAATTATTTTCCCCCAAACCAGCAAGAAATGTTGTTCAGGTCATTACAAAAAAGTGTGAGTTGAAATAACCATTGAAGTTGGTGTGCCTTTGTTTTAGTAATATCTTATCATCCTATATAATAATTTGCTAGGATGTTTGTATGTTTGTCAGAGGCAGTCATGCGCAGTAGAGTCTGCCTGAACGCACAGAATGCTGGGAGTTCTATGCTGGGAGCATTCTGTGCTTTCGGGCAGTCTCTACAGTGCATGACTGCGTCGGCGGCTGGACACAGAGCAGGACCGGCCTTTTAACCCTTTGCGTGCCAGAGGGGTAAGCAACGTATTGCAAAGCAATGTGTTGCGTACCCCTCTGGCACTCAAAGGGTTAACATCACCCGGACACTTTTACACACATATATATATATATATATATATATACTCCTTTTATACTCCTTTTCGATCTTTTATTTACATTTTTTAATATAAAATATACAAAGAGTATAAAGGAATAGGCAGAAGAATTGGTCATTTTCTTTTTAAACAGTCAAGCCAGGGAGCTGAATTGTATAGTAGTCTAACCCAGCAATGGAATGGTTAATTAGCAGCCTGGACTGAAAGGCAAGGATGGCTAAGTCTCACTAATGAGCTTCAAGAACCCTGTAGTGGCTTTCAAATGATGCCACCCCATGACAGAATGTGGCTAGCCATACGAGGAAGGTGATTACAATAAATGAGTGCAGTAATTAACTCTGATTTAAAGCCACCTGACTGGAAAGAGAAGCAAGGGGCAGTTTAGTCGATGGGGTCACAGTAAAAAGAAAAAAAAAAGGAAACAGCCCTTGAAGCTGGTGTTTGCGTTTGCCTCTCCCATTTTTTTCTTTTCTTTTAAGTGGTGTATTGAGAAACATCTTTTACACACTTGGATTCAATGTGAAAAGAAAGATAAATGTTTACCATGAAAGCCTTTTCCTAATACAGATTCTCTGGGATGTTTTCCGGCCATCGCACAGATAAAGCTCTGCATGTTATATTTTATTGAAGAAAATCCAAGTCATGCTGTGATTTGTGTGTACAGGTATATTTGCACATAATGCTCATAATAATGAAGGTCCCTAGGACGTTGCTGGACTGGCAGCATTGTCTTTTCCCCATGTATTTTGTAGCACTTGCTATGGTTTTTATATTGGCTGATTGTGCCAATTGCATTTTTGGGCCATGAGCAAAAAGCTAAAGGTTGAGTAAATAAACTGCATCATGGGTAAAAAATAACCCATTGATTAACATGGAATCTTTAACCCCTTCAGTGCTAGAGGCCTCCAATGCATTGCAAAGCAATAATATCACAATATGTGTCCGGGACAGAACCCAATTCCTTTGCTGTTCTATAGATTGTCTCTCTTTTTATGTTTGAGAGATCTGTGTGTACATGATCCATATCATTAACATAGGGACTGCAGAATTTCTGTCACTTAAAGGGATAGTAATACTTCGTTTTATCTTTATTTTATTTTGTAGGTATTAAAAAACATGAATATAAGTCTTACCTCTCAAACGTTTATGGTTTGAGAGATATTTACAGGCAAAGTTTCCCCTCACTGAAGAAACGGTCAAGTCTGCCATCTAGCAGTCAGATTTGGAATCTGGTCCGTGGACCGCTGTGGCTCTACAGCAGAGCCGATATCGCTAGATATAAGAAGAACTACTTCATTTGAATAGTCTACAAAGTGTGTCTGGTTTGCAAGCACACTTTTTAGACCCTTCCAATTAAATAATTATTTTTATATCTTGTGATCTCGGCTCTGCTGAAGAGCCACCGGTTGATCTGCAGACCAGATTCCAAATCTGACAGCTAGATGGCAGACTTGACCATTTTAGTCAGTGAGGGAAAAACTTTGCTTGTGAATAGCTATGAAACCATAAAGGTTTGAGAGATAAGACTTATATCGTTCTTCATGTTTTTTGAATGCCTACAAAATAAAATAAAGATAAAACGAAGTATTACTATCCCTTTAAGTGCATCACCCCATGTAGCTTAGGCCCATCTACTGTATAATTTGCCCAGAAAAGTTGACCATAATCTTTGAAAAGATCAGCCAAGCACTAAACGATTACATGCCTAGGGCTAGCAACAACATTTGGGGCAAGTTAAATCTGTAATAATCTCTAGCACCCTTACTTTTTGCTGTATAAAATCTATACAGCATACATATTTTTCACAGTTGGTATACTCGCCCTTTAATAGCATGTTTAACCCTTTGCCAGCCAAAGTATTTGCCAGGCAAAATTCAGCTTTCCTCTTGCACCAACTCTATTTAAAATATATATTTTTTTTCCTATCCTAACAGTTCAAACAAAAAGATCTTATTCAACTGAAAATATTTCGTACAGATTTATTCCCATATCTTTGGCTTTCAAAAACATAAAGCTGAGTGTATGAAAATACACTGAAATTCCCTTGACATATGATAAAAAAAATGCTATTTGGAAAAGTGGGTCTAATATAAGACAATTTTAACATTGCCTCCACTTTTTACACTAAAATTCAAAAAGAGGATTTTAGTCTTACCTGTTAAATCCTTTTCTCTTAGTCCATACAGGTTACTGGTAACTTTGGGTAGGCGATCTGCCCCTTTAGGTAGGCAGGAACAATTATAGAATTGATTGCAGGGGGTGGAGCCTACCTACCTTCCTTGGCTGCAGCTAGCCAACCAGCTCCAGAAAGATTTGAGACACTAACTATTGACTAGATAGTGGATGGGAAAGATGACTCCTGTGAGCATGACCCCGAAGGACCCCCACAATCTGTCACAGGAGAGCTAAGCATGGTCCCTTGGCAAGGTGGGAGACCAGTAACCTGTATGGACTAAGAGAAAAGGATTTACCAGGTAAAACTAAAATCCTCTTTTCTCTGTCATCCAATACAGGTTACTGGTAACTTTGGGATGTCCAACCACTGAGTTTCCCAGAGGCGGGAAGAGAGGCAAGGACCAGGCGCAAGGCGCCCAGAAGTCACGAAAGCAGATATGAACCATCAGATCAGAGATAGCCCAACAAAACAAGAAAGTGTAAACGGACACTGAACAGGGATAACACCACCCCAAGAACTGTTACACAGCACATGGAAATAGAGCCAACAGGGCTCAAAAGTGAAGCACCAAGAACTGGAGAAGATCCTAGACAGGCAAGACTGCCTCCACGATCTTCCTCCCAAAAGCGGGAGTCAGCCAATGCCAGCACATAAACACGATAGTGTTTCGAAAAGTTGTGCACAGACGACCAAGTGGCAGCCTTGCACAACTGATCAGCAGAGGCCCGATTCTTGTAAGCCCAAGAAGCCCCAGTAAATCTGGAAGAATGAGCCATAAGCCGAAAGGGAACGGGCTTCTTCCTCAGCTCGTAAGCCTTACGAATAGTGGACTTGATCCAAGACGCAATAGTCACTTTGGATGCAGTTCTTCCTGTCCTGGGGCCCTCAGGAATGATGAACAGCGCATCAGATTGTATAATAGACTCGATGCAATATACATAAAAGTTAAGACAACACACCACATCTAACAAGTGGAGATACCTCTCCTTGTCAGAGGTAGGGTCAGGGCAGAAAGAAGACACCACAATCTCCTGATTAATGTGGAACTCAGAGATCACCTTCAGGAGAAACTCCTGAGAAGTGCGAAGCACCGCCTTGTCTTTGTGGTTCACAAGACAGAGCATGTAACGCCACGACATGTCGAACAAACACGATCGCCAGAAGAAAGGCCATTTTCCACGTCAGCAGACGTAGCAAGGACTCAAAGGGAGGGCGCTGAAGGACGCCCAAGACCAAATTAAGATCCCACTGAGGAGCGGGAGTCTTAAAGACAGGATGAGTATGAGCAACGCCCTGGAAGGAAACCTTGACATCAGGAAGAATAGCAATGTGCCTCTGAAAGAAAACAGGGAGAGCAGAAGTCTGAACCTTAAGGGAACTCAAGCTGAGGCCCTTATCCACACCGTCCTGCAAGAAGGACAGGACCGTAGGCAGATCAAAATCCTGAGAGAGATCCCTATCAGCACACCAAGATAGGAAGGTCGACCAAACACGATGGTAGGCCTTAGAAGAAACCGGCTTGCAGGCACTAAGCATAGTAGCCACTACACTAGAAGAAAAAACAATCTTCTTCACTATTGAGGATTCAATTTCCAAGCAGTCAAGGCTAGACGATGAACATCCTCCTTCCACAGGTAACCCTGTAGAAGAAGATCCGGACGGCAAGGGAGCCGGAATGGCTCCGCCACTGAGATCCAGAAGCTCCAGAAACCAAGCCTGCCAAGGCCAGTACGTAGCAATCAGAATGACTGGACAGAGCTCCAGTCTCAATTTCCATAATACCCTGAGCAACATGGGAAGGGGAGGAAAGATGTAAGCCGGAGGAAACCACCAAGGAATGGACATGGTGTCCACTGCTAGAACTAGAGGATCCCT
Source organism: Rhinophrynus dorsalis (assembly GCA_037306005.1). Classification (NCBI taxonomy): domain Eukaryota; kingdom Metazoa; phylum Chordata; class Amphibia; order Anura; family Rhinophrynidae; genus Rhinophrynus; species Rhinophrynus dorsalis. Next base: position 155,318,413 of record CM074718.1, on the reverse strand, counting down.
CCAGCGAGAGCAGAACCTCAGCCCCTTCCGGTTGTGTCTTGTTGCCATCAGGTCGATGCAAGGAAGACCCCACTTCTGAAAATGAGGGAGAACACTCCTGGGTGCAGTTCCCACTCTCTGCTGTCCACCATGTGTTGACTGAGGAAGTCTGCCATGACGTTGTCTACGCCAAGAATGTGTACTGCAGATATAGCAGGAATGTGTTCTTCTGCCCAGGACAAAATAGCCTTGACCTCTAACCAAGCGGCAAGACTTCTTGTTCTTCCCTGCTTGTTGATAAAGGCCACGGCCATGGCCTTGTCGGACTGTACCCGGACTGGGCATTCTTTCAGCTGGGGAGTCCAATGACGAAGGGCATGGAATATCGCCTGAAACTCCAACACGTTGATGGGAAGGAGAGATTCCACCGGAGACCACCGACCTTGTGCACTCAGGTGACCCAGGACCGCTCCCCATCCGGAGAGACTGGCATCCGTCGTCACCATGGTCCAGAAGATACTAGGAAGGACTTGCCCTTCAGCAGATTGGAGAGGTTGAGCCACCAGGAAAACTCAGTTCCATATGAAGAGGAAGTGACACTGATATCTTCAGAAGGTCCGGCTGACCCCTGCACACCTGGATCACGAACCTCTGGAGTTCCCTGCTGTGAGCCATGGCAAATGGGACTGCTTCTATGGTGGAGATGAATTTCCCCACCAGAGAGGGCAGATTCTTGACTGGAACTGGATCGAGAGCCAGAACAGAAGATACTCTTTGGGCAATCTGGTGAGCCACTTCCTCTGAGAAATACCATGCTCTGCTGAGTGTCGAAGAGAAGGCCCAGGAAGACCAGATGCTGGGATGGGACAAGATCCGACTTGTCCATGTTGATGATCCACCCGTGATGGGTGAGAGAATGAATGCAGTCCTGAACCTGCTGATGAAGACCCTCCGCAGAGGGGGCTCTCAGAAGCAGGTCGTCCATGTATGGAGTAACTCTGATGCTGTCCTGGTGGAGGACGGATACTAAAGCTCCCAGGACACGGCTGAAGACTTGAGGAGCTGTAGTCAGACCAAAGGGAAGAGCTGAAAACTGAAAGCACCCTGGGTCACAGGCAAATCTGAGATACTGCTGGCTCTCTGGAGGAATGGCGATGTGTAGATCCAGAGAAGCAAGGAATTACCCCGGGGACATGGCAGCAATCACCGTCTTTAGGGACTACTGGTGATAACGAGTCCTGATCACAAAGGAATGGAGATCTTTCAAATCCAGAATGGGACGAGAACCACAGTCCTTCTTGGAGACCACATAGAGGTTTGAGTAAAAACTGTCCTGAACTGCAACAGGCTCCAGAACATCCTTGCCCAGAAGGGCCTGGATAGCGCCACTGAACAGACCGCGTTTCTCTGCGCCCTGGGGAGTATGAGAGGGGAAAACGTGAAAGGGAGGAAGAGAGACGAAAGAGATCCTATACCCTTCCGTCACCACCTGTAAAACCCACAGGTCTGCCACTGAACCCTCCCAGACGCTGTGGTAGTGACGCAGACGGCCACCCACAGCTGAGTGGGGACCCGGGTTCTGCGAGTCATGCCAAAGAAGACTTGGAAGCCTTAAGCTTGGAGGAGACCTTGGGCTTCCATTGCCGTCTGGGCTTGGAGGAGGCACGCGGAGCTGATGGAACTGCCTGGTTTGCTGGACGTGTCTCAGTCTGGAAGGGACGAAAAAACCTGTTACGCTTGTGAAGAGTTTTCTTCCTGGGGACCAAGGGCAGAAGAGTACTCTTACCCCCTGTGGCCTCAATCAGATCCTTAAGATCTGGCCCAAATAAGGATGTACCCTGAAAGGTGTCAGCAGACAAGATCTTGAGCCAAAGAGCTTGTCTGACAACCACGGACATGGTAGAAACCTGTGCCACCAAACGGATGGCATCAAATAAGGCAGCAGAAACATAGGGGCCTCGGATGTTGGCAAGAAGCCACAACATATCCAAAGAAGGAGCACCCTGACGTACAGCCAGACCGCAATGGCCTGGTTAACCCATGCCGCAGCAAACGTGGACGCATGGCAGTGCCAGCAGTGGCAAAAATGGACTTGAGGGAAACCTCAAGCTTCTTGTCTGTCCAGTCTCTCAAAGCGGATGCATCAGAAACTGGCAAGACAGTAGCCTTAGATAACCTGGATATAGGAGCATCCACTTTAGGGGAATGAACCCACTAAGCAAGCGCTGCCTCAGAAAAGGGGTAAAGCATAGCAAACTTCTTGGAAACAGAAGGCTTTCGGTCCAGATATTTCCACTCATCAGGCACAAGGCGGTCAAGAGTAGGGTTAGGTGGAAAACAAGTAAGGGGCTTTTTAGGCTCCTGGAAAACATCAGAGGGATCTGAAGGAACCTTTTAAACTAGGGAAATGTTTAGGGTGGTCAAGACAGCCCTAATCAGGCCATCAGTCGAAGGCACAGGATCAACCTCAAAGGGGTCCCCAAAAGACTGAGAGGAGCCCACAGCAGAACATTCCTCAACATCTGAATCCACCAACAGTTCCTCCTCATAGGAATCTGATACGTCAGGTACTCCCTGCGGTTTTGGCAGGGAAGATTTGACTGAAGAGGGGGTCTGCCATGAGTGAAAGACCCCCTGTAACTGGGATGGAAAGAGTTGCAATGTAGACCAAAGGTCTCTAGTAGCAGCCTTGAACTCTTAAACCCAAACTGGCTCTAATGCATGGCTTGAGGTCCCTGGGAGAGACTCAGGGACATCAGAAAATGCTGGGCATAAATGACCTGAGAATTCTCTAGGTAACCCTGAATGACATGAGGAACAGTGCGCAATAGGGGACACAGAGACCCCAGCATCCTTAGTCTTAGGCCTGGCCCCAAGCTCCAACGGATTAGACATTCTCACAGTGTCAAAAAACGTTTAATATAATGAATCACCCAATTACAGTGTGAAAGATTAACATTTCACCCCAGAAATCGCTAAAATACTCTTAATTACAGTTATCTGGCTGGCGAAGGTTTAATCTGCAGAGGAGAGAAGGAGAGTCCAAGCCCTGCGTAGGATACTGGTTCTAGAAAAGGCACAAAATGGCTGCTGTGGCGGCAGCCAATCCGAGACAAGCGAGCAAAGCAAGCGCTCATGGGAAATGTAGTTTTCCCAGAATAAGTACCCCAACAGTGCCCAAAGCCCCCAACACACTTGTAATGGTAACCGGATGATAGCGCAAGGTCAGACAAGTAAAATGAGCCCTCTCTGAAGTCACTACATTGAGCGGTTGCAGAGATACCCAGACTGTATAGTCCCATAGGAGTGAATGGAGCAATGGCATCTATGCGGTAAAGAACTCAAATTTTGTCGAAGTTAAAACTGTGAAATAAAATTACATGAAACATCACTAGAACAAGTTAGGAGACCCAAAAAACACTGAACCTAGTAGGGAAAGTGACAATAACCCCCAAAAAAGATGCAAACCAGCAGCTAAAGGGTTAAGTGACCACATAAACCTGCTCCAAAACACCCAACAGACATACAGATAGACCCAATGAGTGCAGGAGTGTGCAATAAGAACTCCAAAGGAAAAAACACCTGTGCGGAAGACCACTGTGGTACATGTGGAGCTACAGAACTCAAAGGGTTTCTCACCTTTCCTGCAGATCTTCTGTCTTCAGACTACCATGTATTAAGAAGAAGCCTCGGTGGGCAACTCCTGAGGAAAGAAATTGTAACCAAGATTTTCCCCCCAGGGCTTAAGGTCCAGAAAAAGCACCTGGATACAGAGCTAGCCACATCTAAGGGCATTGTCGGTCATGGTAATCCACCTAATGGTGGTATTCAATTTCTTACAGAAGAATTAAAAAAAATTCTAAAGCTATAGCAGAACTGCTCTCTTGCCTGTGTCTTCACAAAGGAACAAATCTTTCTGGAGCTGGTTGGCTAGCTGCAGCCAAGGAGGGAAGGTAGGATCCACCCCCTGCAATCAATTTTAGAATAGTTTCTGCCTACTTAAAGGGGAGGATCGCCTACCCAAAGTTACCAGTAACCCATACTGAATGACAGAGAAAGCATAATATTATGTTTGAAAATAGGACCATATTATCACCATTGTATCAGAAAATGAAAGAAATAAACATTCTTTATATGGACATTTAGGGTCTTTGGAATAAAAAAAAAAAAAAAAAAAAAAATATTATATATATATATATATATATATATATATATATATATATATATATATATATATATATATATATATATATATTCTGGGGCAAACCAACTGCACCTCAGGGGCCAACTATAAATTCCCAAATATTTAAAAAAGGATTTCAATCCCTTGAAGGATAGAGTGGTTCTGCAAAGCAATGTGTTTGCAATCTCTCTAGTATTAAAGAGTTTCACCCCACATATCAATGGATACTTTCTTTTATGAATTTAATTTATTGATCCATTATTCTGCAGCTGACACCCAGACTGACTCCATGTTTCTTTTGAGCCAAAACTGGGAGGTATTACCATCATTTTCTTAAGCATATGATTTGTTTTGATATCAAGTGGGACCGCTCCCACTTTTAAGACCATTTCTCTAAAATTGTCTTTCATGGAGTTAACTAGTAAAAAGTATTTTTCACTTTGAAAATCTGTGATTTTAAAAACAAACAAATTCTGGTGTTAACCCTTTGAGTGGCAGGGGGTACGCAATGCTTTGCAAAGCAATGCATTGCGTACCCCTCTGGCACTCAAATGGTTAATAGCTCAACAATACCTTTTAACATAGGGCCCTGGATGTACAGCACGGGTGGGCAACTTGAGGCCCTTCAGCTGTGGAGGACTACAACTCCAATCATCCCCAGTCAGCCAATGGTGGCCCACCCCTGATGTATAGGGTAGCCATTCCATCATGACTCAGAAGAGGCTGGAAAAAACTGACGTGGCCTACTCACTGTAGGCTGGTGGTAGCACATACAGCTAACCAAATGTTTATACAAAGTCTCTGATTTATTTGACAGCTTTACACCTTTGAGCATGATATAATTAAATGTTTTGACAGCCAAACAAAAACTATATAAATCTGAAAACTGTTAAAAGTTACAGGATCCAAAGTCAAAATGATGGAAACCATCTCAGGCAGTGCCATGACACATACCCTTGTGCATTCCTGCAAAATGTATACTTCTAGGGGAGGATACACAGCAAACTATATTATGGGGATTTAACCCTTAGAGAGCTCCACCAAGCATAATAAATGGAGCCATAAAGTGAGGTTAAGGAATACATACCTCTGTATCTTTGAAAACAAAGCTAAATATCTCTAAATATTCCTCTCTTATTAAATTCTTAAAGTAGACCTGTTGCCATAAGGCATATTTCATTCATTCTGAAGAGGATTAAAATTGACTGTGTGCTAGCAGTCTGTAAAATTGTTTTTGAGAAATAAGCCTTAATTTGTTGATAGCGGGTGGGGCACTTTATGCTAATTATGTTCTGTGCTGGGTCAATATGACCACACACAATAAACAATGAATGAATCTAGGCAAAGCCCGCACACTAGGGAATTGCTATCATCACAGTGAGTGAGAAATTTGGCCTTGAATAAAATTAGCATATATATATATATACATATATATATATATATATATACATATATATATATATATATATATATATATATATATATATATATATATATATATATATAACCATGAAGATAGAGTTGCAGAGTTGACATGTCCACTTTAACTATGTGTGTCCGAGGAGCTGTCCAAGGCAGAAACCTCTCTGGCACTCAAAGGAAATTTTCACAAAATTATAACTAATATATACCAACTTATATACCTTAAACTTGTTTAAAAAATGTATATTTTATATTTTTAAAATGAGTCGTCAGTAGTTATGATTACTATAACTGCACAACAGAGATTGCAGCTTATCACATTGTACATCTCTGATAGAGCCACTCCAGGATCTGCTGGATCAGCATCCATAGCCAACATTACTGGGTCTTCCGGTTGTGTAACCTTTAACCTTACTGTAACCCCAAATTAACCTATCCACCCCTATAGGTGCGAGCAGTGCCCTGCTGAGGAACAGCAGATTTGTTTCTGTTCAGGCTTATGTTCAACCCTTTGGATGTGTGAGAAATCTCGAATACATTGTGAAGCAATTAGATAGTGATGTTCGCAACCAATGCACACCTCTCCGGTCCTCAAAGTGTACCCTTCACCGTTAATTTGTTTGCATATTTGAAAACTTCATTCAAAACTGCCTATGTATCATGTTAGCCAAACACCAGATGATTCATAGTTCAGGAAATATTGATAGTTTAATATCTGGAAAAAATGAACATTTCTCAGTGCAGCACAAAGCTTAATTAACATATTAATCTGCACTGAACGCTTAATTTGAATACTTTGCATGCTGTACAGCATTCTAAGAGTTTGCCATGCAAAAAGTATGGATTGATCTCTCATAAAGTATACATCCTCTGCCTAAAATTATACATTGTTTTAAATCACCGTTTCAGATATGTAAACATAAATTCAAAATGACAGGTCCATTTAATAAAGGATTACATTAAATAAAAAAAAATGCATTTTTATTTAAAAAAAATAATAAATAAATAAAATTCCCATACAACTGTCATGCTTGAAGTATCCATACCGTATCAAAAGCCTCAATAAGGCACATGAGAGGCACACCAATGTACTAAACTACTATTTTTTTTTTTTTTTTTTTTTTTTTTTTTTAACTGTTTATTTACCACTGCAAGATGAGAGAACATTTATATATCATGTTTACTCTTGTCTCAGGTTCTGGCATCATTTCTTCCTTCTATAGACTTGTTTCACAGAAATAATGACGTCAACACCATATCCTTACATTTCCTCAATATATGCCCCTGTTCGTCTCCACTATGGGGGGGTGTAAAGTCTGATTAACATGACATTAAGATTCCTGATATAATTAGGTATGCTCACTGATTTAGTTAAAAAGGGGAGGCGAAGGGTTGCTGTACTCCCATAAGACCTGGTCTTTGGGCACATCAGATGTATTATATTAATATACTTCTCAGCCCGTTAGCACTATCACCCTTAGGGAGATCAGCACAGTAATACATCACTACATATCCTTAGCCAACAGCATGATGCAGGTCTTTAACCACTTGAGGATAAGAGAGGCCTGCAATGCACTTAAGCTTGAAACGTGGTGATTCAGCCCCGAAGCCACTACCTAGCAACTCTCCTGTGTACAATAATGTACTGATAAAGTATAATTATACCACATGGGTGCTAATTCTAACTGCCACCAATTTAAGAAAATTACAGGGTGTGCACACATGTACGTACACACATGCAGTAGATGTAAGTGTATGGAAGGGCAATTTTCTGGGTCACAAGCAACGTATTCTGTATGCAAATAAAGATATTTCCCATGTCCACTAAAATCCTGTTGTGCTGTCCTGTCTATCACACACCAAGCTCACAGACATATGCACTTTGCTTGGCACACTCTGTAAAACAGTGCTAGCCACATAAGTAATATTAAATATAATACATCTCTCCAAGAAATTAGTCTATAAAGGTCATTGAGCAGCTTAATTACTCTCTGAAAGAAAGAAAAAAAAAACGTATAAAGGCCATTTTCACAAAAATAGTGGAGCTATTTTGGGGCAAACCAACTGCATCATAGAAGACTAATGAAAAATCCCCAAATTTCCACTAGCTGAAAGGAACACTGAATAAATTACCTGGGCTAACGTACACTTAAATAACATACTCCAGGCTAGTATCTGTACAATTATCTGTTCTCAGAGGCCTAAAATCTAATTTTAAAAATTGTACTATGTGAAATGTTTCAGTGTTGTGTGTTATAAAAATATTGTCCCTCTATAAAAAAAAATAAATGAAAAGACACAATTACCTTGTAGTGTTTGCATCAAGGAGTTGCAAAGTACAGCCTAAACTAATTATTACTTGATTAGTTTAAGAGCCCGTTACACGGGCCACAGTGCCACTGCCAGCCTGTCGCGATGCAATCACGCTCAGTAGAGATTACCTGTGCCGCGGCTTATACAGAGACAGACGCTCCTTCAGAGCGCCCCGCTCTGTATCAGCCTGGTCACTGTCTGTCTCTACTGCGTATGACTGCAGCACGCGCAGCAGTGTCTACTGCACATGACTGCGTCGTTACACATGTTTTAACGAATTATTATATAAAAAAATATATAAGGAAGGAAGGAGGATCTTTAGCAAGGAGGCAGACATTTGATGCCAAGTTTATTAGCCTAACTACACGCTGCACCTTCATTTTGTGGACACTGGACTTTATTGCCATTACATTATTTAGCAGCATTTGTCCCTAGAACCATTCTTTTCTCAGTCTGCCCCTTGTGGAAATAAGTTTAGAAACCCCTGATTTACACAATACATTTTAGGCTAAAACATTGGCAATATCATCTAGCATTCAAAGCCATTCGATATACATACTAGTTTAATGCTTTGAATGGTAGCTGTCACCAACACATTACAAGGCATTCACTAGAATCCACTCTAACATACAGAGGGTTAAAGGGTTGGTTGTTAGGGTTCCACAGCTATTTTGAATGAAGACACAGACTTTTCACCACTGCAAAAAATTTGAGAACAACAACATTATATAATAGGAATCCTAATAATAAATAGTGAACTGCAGATTAAGATTCCTTTATTACAATACATGATAATAGCAGAGGACCCAGTATAGACAGACACTGATGTACTAAGAAAGTGGTACAATTCTGCAGAAAACCAAATGCATCACAGGAAGCAAAAATTCCCATTATTTTAACCTTTTACGTGCCAGGAAGGTTTCCCACGCTTTGTGTTGCACTGCATTGGATAACTCCCGGGTACTCACATGGTTATATGCTGCTTGAATCCTTTTGTGCTAGAGAGGTTGCCAATCCATAGAAAAGCAAAGCGTTCAAAATATCCATTAAGTGGATCTGCCACCTTTATAAGGTTAGTCACTATACTAGCCGTTTGCTTATAAAATAAATCATTTTTTGAGAAACTAAGCTTTATTTGTTGATGGTAGAGTCTGGCACGTTATACCAAACCAATCACTTTTAACCCTTTGAGTGCCAGAAGAGTATCCAATGCATTGTGAAGCACTGGGTGATAAGTTTGGCTTCAAATGGAATTAATTTGAATATAGTGTGGAGAATTTGTATAATGTGATACACTGTTCCAAGACATATAGGGTCATTTCTCAAAAACAATTTATTTTGCTGAAAAAAAAAAAATGGCTAGTACAACATAGGCAGATTTTAACCCTTTGAGTGCCAGAGGGGTACGCAACACATTGCTTTGTCTGTAAATCAAATTAAACGTGTCTTGAGATGCCAGGTCTACTTTACAGAGTAAACTGTGTGCATCTCACCTCTGATACATAAGGGGTTAACTCTATAGTGCAGCTGGTTTGCCCTGGAATTGCATCACTTAGTGAAAGGCCGATATTAGTGACCCCGTTTTATAAAGGTTTGGTAATTACTTGAAAATCCTTGGAAGTCAAGCTTAAAGCAAATAATGTGACAGAGTAAAAAAAGGGTTCTTTAGTATAAAAAAAAAAAAAAAATCTGTACAGTTACAGATTACCGACAGGATAACTTCTTATTTAGGGGGAAAAAAACTGATGGCATTACAGGACTATTGTTTAAACATTTAAGCCATTAAAACATTTAAAATCCAATTTGTAACAGGATTTAAATTGCATGGCTTCTGTGAAGGAAGCTGAAGCCCAGTTAAAGGTAAAAGTTAACAGTTGTTTATACGCTGGTTGAAATGTTTGGGAACCAGTTCACATTCTCATGCTATGTCCTCATTTATCATCCTTCAACTTGGGAGGATGGTTCCAGAGAAAGACAGATGAAAGTACAAGAGAATCTGTTTAGGGTCCTTATTTATCAATGTACAATTCTGGGCAAAGCAGCTGCACCATAGGTTGGGGAATCAAAATCCTCAATTTAAATAGGGACATTTAACTACTTCTGTCCTAGAGAGGGCTCCATATATCTCTAGCATTTAAATTTAAAATAACCATTTAAAACAATGGATATTTAGGGCATTTTCATTAGTTTATCTCGGAACTGAATCTTTTTAGTTTGCTGAAAATGTCCGAGGTGTCCAAACATATTCCCATACCTCCCAAGTGTCCCTCTTTGAGACCCAAAATCCCTCTCTATCCCCCGTTCCCACCGTGGTGTTCCTCTTTTTAGGATATCAGACAGTGTGGTGTGTATATAAGTGTATCGCATTGCTCCTCAGATTGTTTCTTTAAACTATAGTATGTGTTTATAATTCAGTCTCTGTAAATAAAATAATTTGGTCTTGTTATAAATCATTTCAGTTACAAAAAGAGGTGTCAATAGGTCATAAAATAACCTAAAAATTACCAGTAATGCCCTTCCCAACAGCCACACTCCCAGCAGCACTACCTGAAACAAAATTGTCCTCTTTGGCCATTTGAAATGTTGGGAGGTATGCATTCAAGGGCCAAACTGAGAAAAGAACAGGGAACAATGACCAGATACTAGTAAATATGTCATATGTAATCTATAGCTAGGCTACTAAGCTGCCTTACATTTTGCTACATAGACTTACATACACCGATCATTGATGTTCTGCCTGATAAAAGCTCAGGTAAAGATTATTATGGTAGCAGGTCATATTTTTATTTTTCAACAGAATTTCATTGACGGCCAGAGTGGCCATGTGAGAGGGCCACAAATGGCTCCTTGCCTTACTTTTGACATCTCTGTCCTATGTGCATCTATCGTGTAAATGAACAGATCTACACAAAGAATAGCGAGACAGCTTACTGCCATGGGAACATCTCTGTTACTTGATCTTGGCGGCAAAGAACACTTCTACTGCTCTTGACTTTAGAGATCTCTTTACAGCAGTCTCACTGTAATTGGGGACTGCATTAGTCTCATGAAAAGTGCACTATAGAAGTAATGGGATTTCAAGATAAAACAGACAATTATATATACATTTTCTAAAGTAAACGTGCAAATAATAGGACAAAGCATACTTTTAAAACCAAAGAAACATTGGCCAAATTATTTATCTAAGGAAGGATTGGACAACCAAAAGCTCTACAGCTGTTTTTCAGCTACAGTTCCCATAATCCTAAAACAGCCAACGGCTGTATGTGAATGAAGGAAGTTGTTAACCAAAAACAAACCACCACTGATCAGAGATGACAGGGGCCTTTTGTGTTCTTTAATCACAAAGGGAAATTATCTTGCAACATAGAAAATATACATTATTGACTTTATCCTGCTGAGTAAAACACTCCCACTGCTGAGACATGTTCTATTCAAACCTATACCTATACAACAGGATGCTGTAGAAATAGCATCACCAGAAGATACTGCACCTAAAACAATGCAAGTCTGAGTTGCATTGATTTTTTAATAAAACCTCTCTAGTGGTTTAAGAATCATTGTTTTTCTCAGCAGGATAAAACCTGCAAAATATATTTTATCCAGCATAAGTACTGCGTTATTAAGAAATCATACTTCGCTAAGACTGACGAACAGGCATCAGCTCAGACATCTTGTCTTAGAGACACCTGCGTGCCTGAGTTGTCTGCCCCAGTCTCCTCTAGGAGGCGTTGCATTTACCTTAAGGTAACAGGAAGGGAATGATGGCGCAGGCGCACAGATGCCTCTAAAGCAAGAAGCCTGGCCGTCCGTCTCAGATCAAGTAGGATTTCTTAATAACGCGGTACTTATGCTGGATACTACTACTATTTCTAAGCTTATCTGAATAATTATTGGGGGGGGGGGGCTTTATTTGGGGCTTTAATCCTCCCCCTTTCCTTCATTATAGGTAATTAGTGTCCTCATAGGAGGTACAGAGCAATCTCTTGCTGGAGAGTGTTAAAAGTGGACATCATTTGTTTGTTTTCCTTCCCCATGTAAATCCTTAACCCCTTAAGGACCAGCGCACGTATGCACAGCCGGCACTTAACCACGGGGCTTTTTTTTTTTTTTTTTTTTTGGTACTTCTGGTTCAGGGCTCCGGGAGCCCTGAACTCCATGACGTGCCAGGACCGTCACTGGTCCTTAAGCTCCGGACCACCATGATGGTCCTGGAACGTCAATGGTCATGAAGGGGTTAAAGGCCTTCAAATAAAGTGTAAACAGCATCAAAGATTTGCACCACAGTCATGAAAGCAGCAGAAGCATCAGTATAAAATCCACAGGCATTATTAGTATACAAAATAATGATAAAAGGTTCAGGCATACCATAACCCCTAATATGAGGTATTCAGTTGACTGACCATACTATATAAACACTCATATTAGTCCATTATTTTTGTATACTAATCGTATATGGATGATTATGCTCCATTCATGACTGTGATGTGAATCTTTGATGCCGTTTATGGATTACACGGAGATTAGAGGGATTCTCCGATGTGCACACAGCCACATATATTACAATATTGTTTCCACGTGGATCAGTAATGAGGAACAAATTTAGCTCCACATTACAACATCACATTCTGAATATTGCTAGTCCGCTACACACACTTATTGAAGCTGCTATATTCAACAGATTTGGTGGAACTTCAAAGAAAGCGGTAATAGAAGAGCCAGTAGAACCCTCTGACCCTACTTGAGATGGCTTCATTATTATCCCACCAATCTGGATACTATCGAAAGGCAGTCCAGGAGCCAAAAGAGTACCGGACACTGTCCAGGGGGACCCTGTTTGGGTGTACCTAGCATGCCTAGTCCTAAAAGGCCTTGCTGTGATAGATGGTTTGAAGAAAACAAAATAAGGAGTAGAGCCAACTTCACTAACTTTCTTTTATTCCTAAAGGATGATTTGAAGTCAGAAGTTTTCCCCCATGACCAAGGTGCAGTAAGTAAACTGGGAGTTGATAAGATACAACTTTAAGCCATCACTTTCAGATATATATATATAGATATATATATATATAGATAGATATATATATATGCCTTGTTTTAACATTGTATATTTTTGCTTGTGGAATTTTCTTTGTCTTACCCCACCATATTAGTCCTGAGAGGCTTTGGATATATGGCTTTATTATGATGTTTTTCATACAAGTCTTGTGAGTTATTGAATATATTTTTATATACAACTTCATTGGCATATATGTCTCCTCTGCAATGTACATCTGTTTGCATATCAGCAGTTCTAAGGAATTCAATGCTTTAGCCAGATTCACTGTCAACCTATGCGTTACTGTCTACTTAATGCCTGAGGTAAATACACTTGCTATGTGCATTGCTGTTCTGTTGCCTATCTCAGCACTGCCATGTTTACTGAGCCAGAGGGAAGTGTTCTACCTAAGTGATTTAGACATCAGGGAAGACTTCAGTTCAGGCCATGTTGCTCATATAAATTCAGCCACATCTTGTGCTTTCAGTCATGGAGAAACAGATGATCAGTGGAGTTTCTTCTCCATGACCAAAGAAACATTGGATTATGCTGGTAATTCCTATATATTTCACTAAACGAGAGAGAGAGAAAGAGAGAGTGTTTTTCTCTCTATATACTTCAGGAAGAGACAGTCAAAAATTGCATGAAGATTGTGAGACCTATCATATACACTCTGGAAGAAGTTCCTTTAGCAGTAAAGTTTCACATGAGACACTTACAATGGGAACCCTTAAAAGCTTGGAACTAGAAGCTTCATTCACTGAATCTAAGCATCTAGCTTTCTCCACTGGCACTGCAGTGGCTGGAAGACTCTCACTACCTAAATGGACAACTGTCATCAAAGAAATCAGCCTTGAAGGCTAGGGAATAGCCTGAAACTATCTTGCCTTTCAGGATTCAAGGTCAAAACAGGAATCCACCCTTCCCATCAGTATCTTGGAACCAAGAGCATTCTTCAATGCTCTTACAGCTTGAATGACCTTCAAGCTGATATAGTACAACAATACCACAAAAGTGGAATATATAAATAATAAAGGTGGAATCAAGAGATAGACAACTTTGTCAGAGGTACAAAAAAAATCCTACACTGGGCAGAAAATAAAGTTCTGTCTGTATTGCCAATTTTCATTCCAAGGATAGAAAACGGAGAAGCATAATCTCTCTTTAGAACTACTATCGATACAGGCGAGTGGGAACTCACAAAATACATTTTCATCACACTAACAGCCAGATGAGGCTGCCATGACACAGACCTGATGGAGTCCAAACAATGCAAAACGTCTTACCTTTTGCTCAAAAACAAGAGATCCAAAAGCCACAGCAACAGATGGAATGGTGATTCACTGGGATTACATTCTAGCTTATATTGTTCATCTAACTTTAATTCTCCCCAAGGTACATGCCCTTCTAATAGTCCCATCATGACCACATCAGGCATGGTACCACACCTTGATGGTTTTATCAATGTCAGAAGCATGGGCTCTCTGCCAGTGAACCCAGACTCACTTTCTCAGGGTCGGACTTTGCATCCCAGCCAGGCTTGCCTTAGCAGCATGGAACTTAAAGCCACAATATTAAAATGCCATGATCATATAATCTATAATGAAAGCCAGTTTCCTTTAAGATGTATCATAAAATCTAGAAGACATTAATTTCTGCAAACAATTAAACTTGCAGAGTTTCAATTTACCTCTCCTCCTGGTATTTCTTCAGGCAGGATTGGTTTAAAGGGGTGAATCTCAGTTCATTGAAAGTTCAAGTTCTGAATAGCTCTACAAGACCTAGGAGTACCTCATGGGCCATCAGGCTCCAACAGGTCAAATTTATAAAGAGGCCACATGGTCTTTGGTGCACCCATTCACCAAGTTCTACAAGGTAAACTTTTCAGAAGATCCCAACTTTATGAGCAAGGTTCTGCAGACAACAGCTCCATGCAATATTCTCTCTCCCCAGCAGTTTTTTGGGACCTTCTGGGCCCTGTTCCCCCCATTGGATTCAAGAAAGAATTGGATTCTTATACATAGAATTAAATTAATTTATCTTAGTCCATTGGTGGACACAGGGCATCCCGTGCTGAGAAAAACTGTTTTGGAATCAAGTGCCTGCTGTTTTATTCTGTGACTTATTCTTCGTATGCTTTGCTCTATGTAAACTGACTTCTAATGGAGGAAAGGTGGGTAAAGTAGGGCAGAGGGAGGAGTTCTTAATTTTAGAAGTTTAAGTTTCCGGCTTCCTGGTGGAAAGTGGTTTAACCCCCATGGTCTCTGAGAAATTATTTGATAGTAAGTATAAAAATCCAGTTTTTCCCACATTATACAATATTACTCATTTTAATTTGCAGAGAAATAGTTTTATTTTCTTGTATCCATTATCTGAGAACCCAGAACACATAGCTTTATGGTAAATCTATTCAATAGAGAAAGGGGGAAAAGTTACACTGTTAGTAATGATAATTTCAAACCTAAGCTTTATTTTTATTTCCAGGGTGAAATGGTCACTAGGAATGTTGCTTTGACGAATAGCAAGTAATAGAACATTAAATTAAGAAAAAATGTAGTTCAGCAGCACAAAAAGTGTTACCTTCGGTAGGTACACCCAGTTTGTGCTTAAACGGATTATGTATAATGTACAGACTATAAACATTTAACCACTCATTATACAAATACCAATAATCTAATGACCATGTTGCTTTCTACATACAAAGAAAAGGGGACATTCTAAAGTAAAACACTACACCAGAGGGAACAAATTAAATCCCAGTTGATTTACATGGAGTCCTTAAGCATCTCTTTTGAATCATTGGAAGCTTTGCTTGTCCCCAGAATGCCTCTGTGTTTCCCATTAAACCACATTATAATTGCATTCTGATTTTTCATATGGGGTTGATTTTAATTCATCTTTTTACATCAGATAATCTAGAGGCTGGTCTTGCGAACAGTTACCGATACCAAAGTGTTAATATATTTATAGAGCGTTTGTCTCTTTTTTTTCAAGCAACAGTACAGAAAACACAGACCTCAGTTGAAAAATTAAGTTTTCCACCTCTTGGTCATGAGAAAGTGATTTGCATGCCTCACCCCCCCCCCCCTTCCCCAGCTTAGAATTATTCATATTTGTAAATCACTATTTCAGGAACACCAAAAACCTATTTGAGTAAGCTGGAGTCTTGTTTTCTTAGGGTTGGATTTCACAGCTGTAATGAGGTCTCAGATTCCATACTGCATCTCAAATAAAGCCTCGGGGCTCCATTTTTATTTTCCCTATACAAAATTACTCATGACATTAAATTATACAGGTCAAATACATCACTTTTGATATCATTTCTGTTACTAAAATACTGAAAGGAACAGTAATTAATTTACATTCTATATACTGCTCTGTATTAAAGGAGGATCAAACATGTATAATGAAAAAGTCCTAGAACTTCTAAGTAAAACAAGGGTACTACCACCACTGGGAGAGGTTTCATTCAAAAGTTATCACAGCTCAAAATCCTTACTATTTGTTATAAAAAATGTTAAATGCACATTTAAATCAATCTACCATCTACAGATATGAACCCTTTAAGGACCAGATGGGAGTGCAATACATTGTGAAGCAATGTGTTCAACACCTCCCTGGTCTTTATATGGTTAATAAAACATGCAATGGGACATAACATTATATCACAGACAGCCATAGAAATACATTGTGCTGTGACTTGTTATTTTTCTTCAACACACTCAGCTAACGGTTCCTAGCTGTCAACTGGAAAAGAGTGTAACGACGCTTGTGGCCTAAATGAAGTATACTTTTTGCATAGTTAGTGGGTGGGTAAAACTGCATTAGCTCATGTAATGTTTAACACATGGAAACCAAAATGCACGATTACCTCATTTATGGCAACACTCATAAACTACACAGTACACAGTAAACATGTCTGCCCAGTAAATTAAAATATCACTGCGCTATGCAGCAGCTGAGGCTGTCCAGAACTTGTCTGTAATCCAATAGAAGCAAAGGATTGTCTTAAAAATCTAGCAGGAAAAAAATAAAATTCCTTAAGTAAAATAAACTGCGCAGCAAATCACTCACCCCAAGGTTCCACACTTCCTACAAAAGACAGATACAACCAAGCAGGAGTTGAAAGGCAATGGTATTTTTAAGGTTAAATAAAAAAATCATATTATTCAAACTATGAGAACAAAGTTATTGCTTGGCTCGCAAGACATAGTTAAGTCTGTCTGAGGAGGTTTACTGGCTATGAACTTACATGTAGCTCTACACTATAGTAGCAGTGGTATAATAAGCATGTGTGTGTAAAGTGGACCAAATTACAGAAGATATACATTTAAAGTGGACCTATACCCTTGATTTTTTTTTTCTTACATAACTTGAAAAATTCACTCAAATCTGCCTATGTATCATGTTAACCAACATTCCAGCAGATGTATAATTTAGGAAATTCACACGCACATTTCCAGGAAAGTGCAACACAGAGCTACATTAGCATATGAAACGTCACTGAAAAGCTTAATTAGCATTTGAAACATCACGTGTACCACATTTAGCATACATTAGCATAAGGTAACGAGCATGAATATCTCCTTAACTGTACATTTGCTGTTTTTTGTTTTGTTTTTTTGTCAACATGACACACAGGTAAAAGCAGTTTTTAAATATGTATACTTGAATCAAGATGAAAGGTCTACATTAAAAAAAAGGGATTGTAACACAATATTTAAAAAATATTTATTGCCAGCCTGGTTATGCTACCAACGATTACAGACGCTGGTCTTTTGCCTATCCTCTGTTGGCAGGGGAATGTTATGATGGGGACTGGATAATTCAGTTTTCCAGATTGTCTGACATTCATAATATCCCATTCTCTGACCTCTTCAGACACTCTCAGGTAGCCAATTTTCTTCATTCCACTGTTCCTGTTGGGCCCATTCCGGTCCTGACTGGATTTTAAAAGCTTTGTACTCAGGATAAGCAAAAATCCTGCTTTCCTGGGAGGACGACGTGGCTCAGAGCTCCCCACTCGAGTCATGGCACAAAACATTGTCTAGCGCTGCTAGAAGTTCTGTTTGTATTCTTCATTAGGAAAGGGCATATAAGCTTCTGTAACTGCGGTACCTTACCCTGGCACGACTACACAAAATTTTTCCAGCTCAGTTGCCTCTGTGCTTTCGAGGATGTGTGGAGTGAGGGGATCTCTTTCACATTTGATGGACTTGCCAGCTGGCTAGGGATTTCTGGCCAATGATGAGCTCATTGATAAGCTTAATTTCTGGGATATCTACCACTCCGGACCCATGGTGTTTTCTTCTGGGGTTATGACTCGAAGACATTTCCACTTCCTACTTTAAATTGACATCTCACATGCCGCTAGCTGCCAGGAATGCTCTGGCTTTGCATTGGAAGCGGGCTTGTTTCCCAAATCCCCTGGCTCTGGTCCAGGACATATGGAAGATCTACTCTATGGAGAGGCTGACTTCCCCCTTCTTTAGAAAATCCCAATCTCGGTTTTCCCAGATTTGGGAGATGTGGCTTCTCTTCAAAGATCCATCCCTGGTTCCAGCCTTGGGGTCCTAGCATAGCTGGGAATGCTCAGATTTGCCCCAGAGACTCTGGATGTGGGAGTTTCTAATAAAATTGTGCCCACTTCCATGTCATTCCAGTGTCTTCCTCCCACTCCCCGCCCACTTCTCCTCCTTCCCCAGCCTATTCCACCATTTTGTTTGTATATTTCTGAAGCTCCATACCCCACTTGCAAGTCCCGCCCATTTACTGACACGAATGGCGTCATTGATCTCACCCAGGAGCACCACAAAGCAAAGTTCCCAGTTATATTCGGGATCTGGTCTATACCAACTATTCACCCCCCCCCCCCTTTTTATATTCTCCTATGTAGGTTTTTAAGTTACTCAGCCAGCCTCCTCTCACCCTTGCAAGTTTACACTGTGTTGGTACTTTTAATGACCCAGCTGTCTTCATCTCTAGTAACTATTGCTGTATATGATGCACTGACCCACCCCACTTGTTACGGTTATTATCTTATCCCTCTTCCCCCCCTCCTTTTTTCCCTTCTGTACCCCCCTCCCCCATTATGCAAAATCTTCAATAAAAAAAAGTTTAGGGAAAAAAAAAAAAAAAAAAAAGGGCGAATGGATAATTTACTTAAATTTCAGGAGCTTGTGCCATGTTCATTCACACATTTACATACCAGCCATCACCTAGACAAGGCACTCTAGGTGCCCTTAGCGCTGCCTGCCCATAGCCACACACCCCCACTCCTCACATGACCCTGCCCCCAATTCCATGCATGGTTTTCTGTCACAGAAAAAATACTTGACTTTTAACAGTCAAGAAGAGAAAAAGTGTTGGAGATCTCTCTAGCATCTAGTGGGTTAAATAATAGCCTGTAAAGGGGTATAAAACTGTTACAAGGACATTGAGATTGCTCTGGCCACACCCACAATTCAGAATGTGGATGAGGCCAGAATAGCTGAGGCTCCCCTCAAAATGTGAAGCTCTAGGCAGTTTCCTACTCTGCCTATTGTAAAATCCAGCCATGCTTATGCCCAGATTCAGACCTGGCTATCTGTTGAAGGTAGACACTGTAACGCTGTATTAAGGGTATTCACTGTAACACTGTATTAAAGGGATAGTAATACTTCGTTTTATCTTTATTTTATTTTGTAGGCATTAAAAAAACATGAAGAAAGATATAAGTCTAATCTCTCAAACCTTTATGGTTTAAGAGATATTTACAAGCAAAGTTTCCCCCTCCCGCCCCTTTTTCCTAGTGTAAGCCATCTCTCTTCTCAGATGTGAATCTGGTTGTAAGACCAGACAGATAACAGAAGGGGACAATCTTCTTTGTATGAAAAGAATGAAAGACCTGCCCCCCTTGACAAGTTTTTCAGCTTTTTCCCTTATCTTAATTGAAGATTGTCCCTCTCTGCAGTCTACCTGGGCACCTCCCTTCTGATGTGGCTGAACAGTGGGGGGGGATACTTTGCTTGTGAATATCTCTTAAACCATAAAGGTTTGAGAGATAAGACTTATATCGTTCTTCGTGTTTTTTTAATGCCTACAAAATAAAATAAAGATAAAACGAAGTATTACTATCCTTTAAGGAAAGCTTTCACTGTAACGCTGTATTAAGGGTAGCATTCACTGTAACGCTGTATAAAGGGCATTCACCAGGATGTGGACCTTATGCAGAAATCAAAAGATGAACAATACTAGATCAATACAAGTACACCATAAAAAAAGACCCTGGACTTATTTTTTAACATTTAAATACTAGAGAGGTCTCCAATAAATTGTGAAGCAATGCAATAAACAACTCTAACATTTAAGGGGTTGAAAGCAACATTTAATCCAATGAGAATGCTCATTCCTTCCCTTATGGTACAATTTGTTTGCCCCAGAATTGCTACAATGTCCTGAATACAGAGTTATGTATCTATGTGTCTCACATCAGTAATGATCAAGTGAATGATACAGACCGTGAAGAAATGTAGATACTTTCTGTACGGTGAATCTTTATATTGGAGCCGTTTAACATAATAATAATAATTAGAAAACCTTTACATCTCCAGCACTATTTCATTATTTAATACAATGGTGTCCAGTGGATATCTGGCTTCATGCCTCACACTGAGGCAGAAACAGACCCAGAGCCATCTGTATAATGCTTGCTTCATTGCTCATCTACACCCTCCTGTCGTCATGCCTTAAACTGGGATGCTGCCAAACAGATGCCCACCTTCTAATATGCTGCATGGCAGCAGAAATGCGTATGCACCTTAATATAATAAAGCATAATTTGTCTGTAATCAAAAGTGATATACAATGTAGGAAACATTAATATCATATGTGGCAATCAGTAGTACTTAAGTCATTATGTTTCACTTTAATATGTTTTTAATGATCTAGCAGGCATTATACCATAAAGCCTGGGGACAAAGCTTCATTTACCAAGCTGGAGCAAACCAACTGATTCCAGATTCCCATTGATTTACATGCGGCTATTGACTTCTTAAAGCAATAGTAATAAATCCAAATAAAAGGAGATCCAGTTTAGTTGCATAATTTTCAGTCCATGTAGAATGTATCAAAACAATCCGATCTGTAGCTCAAGAGTAATTTAATCATGAAGTGTACCCCTCCTGCCCTTTTACTTACATAATGTTGCCTGTCCCAGCTGGTCCGGATGGAGGGCGGCGAGGGACAATCTTTACTGAGCATAAGGAGAAATCCTGCCCTCCTTCGACAAGGGGGTGCAGGATATTCCTTATACTTACTGCATTAAGATCCTGTACTGCAAGCTGCCTGGTTCGATGGCTGGATTCCACATCTGAGTGGAGGCGGCTAACAAAAGCTAAAAGGGGCGGGATGGGATACTTTATAATTCAATTACTCACTACGACTTTTATTGCATTGGTATATCTATTTTTGATGTATTACTATCCCTTTAACTGATAGAGAGCTCTCCAACACATTGCATAGCTTTCTGAATGTCACCCAAAGGGACTGATTTAATCAGAACTGGAGCAATTCTTGGGCAAACCAATGGTACACTAAGGGACAACCAGAAATTCCCATTGATATTAATGGAGCTTTTAACCCTTTAAAGACCAGAGGAGGTATGCACCATATTGTGAATTTGCATAGAATCAGGTGCTTAACCCTTCATATTGCAGTGGGGGGGGGGGGTAAATCTCTTGAAAGTTAAAGAGGCACAGTGCAATGCTTTGGAGACCTCTCTAGCATTCACGGTGATGCATGTCCAGTTTAAATCAATTAGAATCTGTATTTATTCTGTATGGTGAAGTGTTTACCCCATCCTTGTGCACATATGGCCCAAAGTGTGTGTGTTATTGAAAGAATGTATGTGAGTAAGAGTGTGATACATATGAGACCACGCGTAAGTGTCCGTGTGAAGTGATAGTGTCCTTGCACACCTGCATCTGTGAGACTAAGCATGAGTGTGAGTCTCTTTCATAACATAACATATCTCGGTATAATTACTTCATCGGAATGGCCTAAAATGTGTGCCTGGCTTGCAAGCACATGTTGTAGACTATACCGATGAAGTAATTATACAGAGATATGTAGATGACAGCGCTCCTGAAGAAATGCCATAAGTCGGTCGACCGGATTCTGCCTCTGGCAGCTTTACAGCTCATCAAAACATAACGGATTGAGAGATGGGAATAAGGGAGTTAAGTATGTTTTGCTTGTTACTAGCTTTTGGCTTAAAGTTCACAGGGGGGGGGGGGGTTACTATCCCTTTAATAGGGAACGGTCTACAAAGTGTTCTTGCAAACCAGGCACACTTTGTAGACCGTTCCAATGAAGTAATTATTTTTAGATAGCGCTATTTCGGTTCTGCAGGAGAGCCGCAGGCTGGTCCCAGGACCAGGATCTCATGCTGTCAGATAGAACGCTGACTTCTGTGAAAGGGGAGGGAGGGGGGAACTTTATAAGTGTATATCTCTCAAACTATACATGTTTGAGAGACCGGACTTGCATCAGTTAATTTTTTTTGGTTTTTTTTTGTTTTTTTAATATCTACAATATTACATTTTGATAAAATCAGCCATTACTATCCCTTTTAAGTGTATTGAACATACATCTTAACCCTCTGAGTGCCACAGGGGTACACAAAGCACAAGCAAAGGGTTAACCACTTGGATGCCAGTTATGCATTGAGATGGTGATGATGTTTATGAACATTTTTCCATCCCACTGTGGATCTTTATAAAAATACTGGAGAAATGAAATCAAAAGGGTTGTGTGTGTAATGTGATTGCCTGTTTTGATTTTAGGTCCCATTTTCAAAATGAACTGGAGTAATCCTGGGGCAAACCAACTGCAACAAAGGGGACAAATAAAAACGCCCACAGATTTAAACAGGACTTTTAACCTCTTGAATGTTAGTGAGGTCTTCAACAAATAGCTTTGCAATGTGACGGAGCCCTCTAGCATTCAACAGGTTAAAAGCACCATCTAAATCTGTCAGAATATAGGGAATATGTGTATATGTCCCCATGGCCTCTCCCCCGATCTCTGGGCAGTTAGTTTGCTCCAGAATGACTACAGTTTCCTTATGACATAAAACGCACCTCTAAGTGATAGGAATAAGAGCGGGTAGGAATGAGAAGGGGCTAGAAAGCCCCAGTTGGAGGTGGCAGCCAGCTCATTGGTCATCTCAGACATTCCAATTACCAGGTGGGAATGTGAAAAATCAATTACTCTGGCAGCAGGTCTCTCAGCTCAGTAGGTGATGAGTGCCTGAATGTGTCCGTGTGTGTAATTGTCATCTGGTATGTCTGGAACTGTCTGAAAGAGAAGGTGCTTCTACAAGTGTATCCAACCAACTATCTTGGAGTCTTTATTGACAAATGAACACTGCTTTAACCCCCTTAATGCTAGAGACATCTCCAATGCATTTCTAAAATTGATCATGTGGCGGTTACCATGTAATTGAGTATAAAATGTATACACACACAATCTAGCAGAAATGGCCCAGCACTGCCTGGGAAACCCTTCCCTCAACCGCAAAGAACTCCCATCATCCTCAGAGGGGTGACTTTGGGCTAAGGATTCTGACAATTGTAATTACAGAACAGCTATCACTGTCCCACTAGAAGCCACAGAACCACAAATACACTGCCCGACACCCCAGTCTTGTTCCACTGTCTACTGGTGGTCACAGAACAACATATACACAGTTTGACATCTAACGTGTAGGAGTGTGTGTATGAATGTACATTCACGTGCACATGTGTGTATGTATGTGTGTCTTTACAGTTTCTAGTGCTTTACTATGCAATGCATTGCAGATTACTCTACTATCCTAGAGCACTTAAGTGTGCATGACACAGTTTGGAAGTTGTTTGAGCATTCAATCAAAGCCTCCAGTGCACTGTTCGATTTTTCATATGGCGCCCTTTTCAGAGAGACACCTTGTGTTATTCCTTTTTCAGGAAGGAGCAACACGTGGGGGAACTAAACACTGCCCCACAGGCTTCAGACTGAATCCAAAACTGGTTACATATTGAGAGCATGCGCTCACTAATATTGTATGTTAGATTGCAGGGGAGAGGGGGTTGATGGGTACAGTTGTGGGAGAAGGGGCATGGAAAGAGGGGACGGGTATGTGATGAAACAGAGGAACGGTTGTGGGGCAAAAGAATGAGGGAGCGTGTGTGTGTGACTAGACAGAGGCATGGGTGAGGGGCCATAGAATAAGGGTGGGGGGAGGGGTGTGATAGGGCACATAGGTGCAATTGTGGGAACATGGAATGGGGGGTGATGTGTGTTGGGACATTGATGCACAGATGAGGGGTCACAGAATGAGAGGGGTGCAGAGAAGTGGGGGGGAGGGGCCATGGAATGAGGGGCGGCAGGGACGTGCACAGACATTTTTTGGGGCAGGGGCTCAAATGAAGAAAAGGGCACTTCTCATAATTATTTTTTTTTTTTTTTTTTGTTAAAAGGGGCATGAGGGCACTCTGGACAAAAATGTCAGGTGCTCAAGCCCCCCTTGGTGTCTATGTGTGCACATGCCTGAGAGGCGGTCATGTGATGGGGAGAGATGAGGAGAAAGGACATGAGGGGGCAGATGTGTGATGGGACATGGAGATGTAGGTGAGACTGGGAAAGATGAGGATCCATGGAATGAGGAGTGTTCATGTGGGAGTAGAGCTGAATGTGGAGGGTGAGCAAGACACACAGAGTGGATGATCCTGTATGAAGGCTGGGGAAGGAGTCTAAATTTACATAACACCTCCCCACTGCTGGCGATGGTTTGCATGCAGCACAGCAAATCCAGAAACAGCACACATTACCTTCATGTTCATCATGATAGATATATATATATATAGATATATATATATATATATATATATATATATATATATATATATATATATACACACACACACACACACACACACACACACACACACACATACATACAAATACCCAGGATAATTATAAACCGATAAAATCAAATATGGATGGCACTCTAGGATTTTCTGAAAATAACTTTTTATTTAGCCAGGTCAACGTTTTGGCCCTTACTAGTGTGTATGCATGTCTCTCACTGTATGTGTGCGGTTCACTATGGGTAGTGTGTATGCATGTCTCTCACTGTATGTGTGCGGTTCACTATGGGTAGAGTGTATGTATGTCTCTCACTGTATGTGTGCGGTTCACTATGGGCAGCGTGTATGTATGTCTCTCACTGTATGTGTGCGGTTCACTATGGGTAGTGTGTACGTATGTCTTTCACTGTATGTGTGCGGTTCATTATGGGTAGTGTGTATGTATGTCTCTCACTGTATGTGTGCGGTTCACTATGGGTAGTGTGTATGCATGTCTCTCACTGTATGTGTGCGGTTCACTATGGGTAGAGTGTATGTATGTCTCTCACTGTATGTGTGCGGTTCACTATGGGCAGCGTGTATGTATGTCTCTCACTGTATGTGTGCGGTTCACTATGGGTAGTGTGTACGTATGTCTTTCACTGTATGTGTGCGGTTCATTATGGGTAGTGTGTATGTATGTCTCTCACTGTATGTGTGCGGTTCACTATGGGTAGTGTGTATGTATGTCTCTCACTGTATGTGTGCGGTTCATTATGGGTAGTGTATGTCTACATTAATAAATACAAGGATAACAAACAAAATGACGTGCAACACCATCCCAAACTACTAATGTGTGTGTGTATGTGTATATATATATATATATATATATATACACACACACACACATTTCATTGCAATTGATTTCTGGTGTAGTTCACGGCTATTTTTTCGGTTTACAAACTGATAAACGTTATGAATCGTTCTCATCTATTGAAGACTACGGTTTGTTATGAGATGGTGTGATCCACACACAGGCTTCAGCAGATATCTTCATACAGAAAATGCTTGATATAATGCAGCATATGTACAGATTGTTATAAAGGAGTGCTGTATACAGGACACAAATAAGAAATGTTAGGCTGTTAAAAGAATAGTGACAAGCAATATGGAAAACATACTAAACAGGATAAACACTGCAATATTTAAAACAAGGGTATCCCACTGATGAGAAGCTATATTCATAAGTTACGGCATTTTTTTGGTGCACTACGTTCATGGCCTGAAATTTTACATGGAGCTGTTGCTACAATAACCAGTGAAGGACTGCTGACTGCACCGCCGTACCTTTTAAAGCTTAACTACCACGTTAGCTAAAGTCGCTCTGCAATACTTAGGCAGGTGGTGACTAGCATAATAAGTTATTTTACCTCTCAAAAGTAGCCACTTGTAAAGTAATCATTAATCTTCTGAGACTGAGGGCCAGGTTAGTGCAGTCTGCACGCCTGCGCCGTCAGTCCCTTCTGGTGCCTTTCAGGCCAGCGCAATGCTGCTGAACGGAGTCTGAGACTGACAGTGCAGGCGGGCAGACAAGATGTCTGCACTGATGCCTGGCTTCCGGTCTTGGAAGCTTAAGGATTACTTTACAAGGGGGTACTTTTGTAAGGTAAAATAACTATTATTAAGCTAGTTGCCACCTGCCTAAGTATTGTAGGGCGACTTTAGCTAACATGGTAGTTCCACTTTAAAGGGATAGTAATACTTCATTTTAACTTTATTTTATTTTGTAGGCATTAAAAAAACATGAAGAATGATATAAGTCTTATCTCTGAAACCTTTATGGTTTAAGAGATATTCACAAACAAAGTATCCCCCCCCTGTTCAACCACATCAGAAGGGAGATGCCCAGGTAGACTGCAGAGAGGGACAATCTTCAATTAAGATAAAGGAAAAAGCTGAAAATCTTGTCAAGGGGGGAAGGGCTTTCATTGTTTTCATACAAAGAAAATTGTCCCCTTCTGTTATCTGTACTGTCATACAACCAGACTCACATCTGAGAAGAGATGGCTTACACTAGGTAAAAGGGGCAGGGAGGGGAACTTTGCTTGTGAATATCTCATAAACCATAAAGGTTTGAGAGATAAGACTTATATCATTCTTCATGTTTTTTTAATGCCTACAAAATAAAATAAAGTTAAAACAAAGTATTACTATCCCTTTAAGGCCATGGAAGTCATGCACTAAAAAACCAAGTTTGATATTCAATAGATTTTGAATGAAGCATCTCTTGTTTACCCTGCTATACATACATCTCCATATTATGTTATACTATAAATGTAATCAAATTAAGAGAGACTTATTCCTAGGGCATAGTTTCTCTTCTATTATAAGCAGTTGTTATGGTGTTTTTTTTAGCTTGGCCTTATACAGGAAATAAAATAGAATTAGTCTGTGAATGCTTTATTTCTAATTAGTAACATATGCGAGTTACAGAATATTAAAACTATCTTGAAATGATTGTTTTTTTTCTTCAAAATAATTTATATCCCCTTTAAATAACATCACAGTTCATAAATCGCTCAGTACTAGGGTGTTTGTCACCTCTAAACAGAAGGCAGTTTGCAATCAAATGTTAATGCATAACATGACTCTGGAGCAATGTTAATGCTATATTGATATTTTGTTGAAAATCCCTAACAACTTGTTTGTTTGCTTAGTATAAATACTATTTATGGCTCTTTCATATGGGTGACTTTTGCAACTACTTTTTGTTGTAGAAACAGAAGATGTAGTAAGGTTTCACAGCATACCATTCTCTCAATACAAACAGAATTTATTTTGTAGGAAAACAGCAGCAACCTGCCATAGCGGCGTGATTTCAATACATTTCCATTGAAACCCATACTACAAATAAGAAGCTGCATTATTGCACTCTGAGGAAAGCTGTAGCATGCTGTGTCTCTCTAAGAATGAGATGTTCAAAAAGTTGTGAGATTGTCTGTAAACAAGCCAAGAGATGTGAGAGGCTCTGAGCACGAACAAAAGCATCCTGCGGCATGTTTTTGAAGAACTCTTAAGGTTTCTCCCTAAGAGAGAAAGGTAATCCTGACACGGACCCCTTGCTCTCAGTGCCTAGTGCCTGACAAAGTCCAAACAAGGCAAAACGTACATCTGGGGTTAGCTGGTATTTCCCGTGCATAGGGGACTTGCCTATCATTTTGGAACTGGACTGCCCTATTGGGGAGGGATTAGTTTAATATAAATGTGGAAATGTATCCTCTGTAATGGCACTAGACAGCTAAAATGTGACTTGAGCGGTGACTAGCCATAGAAAAGGCATCACTGTTTTATACATGCTCAGAACCTCACATCCTTTGGCTTGTTTTTGAAATTGTCTGTAATCAGAATGAAGAGAGTTCTTACACTACAGTTTGTCAATTCTCAAACATGTGCAATTTGTTTTTTGCACCCACTTCGGACATCTCTGTCTGAAGGGAAAAAGCAGTCTTAATTGTGGGCATGGTTTATCTACCATGTCGTAAGGTATTTTCAGAAGAAAAAAAAAAGTTTTAGCCATTAGTTTCTTGTCCAATTCATGTCATTTTTTTCAGACCAAATAAAAATTGTCAAAACTTGCGGAAGACTAATTAAAGTACCATTAGCAGACAGAAGTAAGAAGTAGTAGTATGGTGTTAAAAAGGTCACTATTTCTTTTAAAATTTTCATTTTAAAGCCTTTTTAACATCAGAATTTTTAAGGGCGATTTTTAATCAAGGTCATCTCCCACCATTTTCAGGTCTTTACTATACATTTTCAAACATGACAGATTTACTTATGAAAATATTGTCCTCCTTTTACCACCAACTCGCAACCCGACAATTTTTTCATTCGATAATTTTCTGAACATCTAAGACAACTGCAGTTATGTAGCCTGTGTGAATTACACAGAGTACAATGATTCATAACTAATGTGTTTGTTTTCAAAGCACACTGCTGTTGCTGTAACAATCATTCCTGTGCCAAAGGGGCCTACAAGAGAAAGTTTCTTTATCACACTAAAAGAGCTGAAGTGTTTTTAACTGCACCTGGATTAAGGGCCATAAGCATCAAGGCAAGTGTAGAAACTCTGGGGCAAAGCAACTTCACTACAGAGGACAAAAAAAATTCCCACTGGTTTAATCAGTGCTTTTTTTTTTTTTTTTTTTTTTTTTTTTTTAAAAGCATCATCATCAACTAAAATCAACTTTGGTGATTATGAAAGTTATGGAAATTATCTGTAGGTTGTATATCCAGTTTCAGTATAGAAAATTAGCTTAGATATTTATATTTACACTTTATGATAATTAAGGTCTTCCATACTGTATGTTCTTACTTAACCTTATATTAACTCCGCCATCCATGGATATGTAATTTTTTTCAGTGTCAGGGGAGGTGCGCTAAGACAGGAAGTGCCTGTGCAACATCCTTTAATTAGCATCTAAATCATTCAAACTTGTTTTTAATAAACAGAAATGGCAAATACAAAAAATATGTGATGTTCAATGTTCTTTCAACATTGACACAGCTGTTTTAAGGTGATAGTATCCCTCTAACTCCTTGAATTCTAGGTCTCCAATTCATTGTGTAGTACTATTTCAATCAATATGAATTTTAATTCCACCTCTATGATGCAGCTGATTTTTCTCCTGAATTTTTCCACTTGTGCGCATGGCCCTTCGGGTCACTTAAATTCAGATTACTGAGGTAGATGCACCAATATAGGGGAAAATTAGAATTTCCATTGAATTAAACTGGGCTTTTAACTTGTGTGCTAGATAGGTATCCAACTCAATGCAAAGCAATGTGTTGGATATCTTTCTGCTCGAGGTCTCCAATGCATTGTGAAGAGATGCGTAGGATATCTTTCTGCTAGAGGTCTCCAATGCATTATGAAGCAATGCGTCAGATATCTTTGTACTAGAGGTCTCCATAGCATTATGAAGCAATGCGTCAGATATCTTTGTACTAGAGGTCTCCATAGCATTATGAAGCGATGCGTCAGATGTCTTTGTACTAGAGGTCTCCAATGTATTGTGAAGCAATTTGTTGGATCTCTCTCTGCTAGAGGTCTCCAATGCATTATAAAGCGATGCTCAGATATCTTTCTACTAGAAGTCTCCAATGCATTATGAAGCAACGTGATGGAGCATTCTCTTGCATTCAATGAGTTTGCCCCAGTTCTTTTATTATATTAGTCTCAGACCATAGCCCCAAAAGGCATTTGACAACATACAGTGGACTATACTGGATACACCAGTGACAGTTTTTACCACTGTTATAAAGCAGAGACACAGTTACTGCCTACTATTCAGCATATTGTGGAACTCTCCTTCATTTACATGAAAAGATTTAATGGCGCTGACAGAGAAAGGCTCCATAACCGCGATGTTTGGGGTTAATGAGTCTAAATACAGAAGGCAGTGTAACAGCAGACCACAAATAACTTACAAAACTACTAATCGACTGAATTCCCCCTGCAACATTTATTATTCTTATGTCTCAGATAAAAGAATAATGCAAAAACACACATTCTTAGATGAAAAATATTAATCATTCAGATTAAATAGATACCGAACACATTTATTCCTACTGTGTTACTCAGTGAAGTGTAGCTCAACAGAATGCAAAGGAACACGGGGGGGGGGGGGGGGGGGAGGTTTATAAAGTTTTCTTGTTTGAATTTGTGAACTGATCCTTAACCCTTTGAGTGCCAGAGGGGTAGGCAATGCATTTCAAAGCAATACGTGGCATACCCCCTGGCATTCAAAGGGTTAAAATGTCCTTATTCCTTATTATGAGGGTTGGTATTTATAAAGTACATTTATAAATATGGCGACCTCCAAGAAATGAAGTTAGACATGGCCTTAAATATTTGGAGAAAATTCCGTCTCTAAATTGCAGCACACAGCAGCATTTCTTTAAAAATTCACTGCACCACTTTTTACAAACTTCCTTACTCTGTTTGTTTAAAAAAAAAAAAAAAAAAAAAAAACAAACATGCTACACTGTGTTATGTCCTCCTAAACGGTCCTTAACTCTATCAGACAATCTTACACCCATTTTAACACTGCTTTTCCATTAACTTTGTGTGCTGAAGAGGCACAAACGCATTGTTTCCGGCACTCAAAGAGTTATACATCTCTCCCACTGGCCCATATTTATACAAGCAAACTGGAGTTATTCTGGAGTAAACTAACTGCACCATATGACATAAAAAAATAAATTGTTCTAAATTCACATGCACTTGAATACAGCTTTTTAACCCCTTGAATGTCATAGAGGTCTCCAATGCATTGTTTTGCAATATATTGGAGACCTCTCTAGCATTGACAGAGTTAAAAGCCCTATAGTGCAGTTGGTTTATCTGGAATAACTCCAGTTTGCTTTTAGAAATATGGGCCACTGTGTCCCCATTCTGCCGAAAAACAACATATCGTAAAAAGTATACAGGGGACCTGTTCATTTTACCGATAATTAAAATCTATCTATAAGCTTGATTTATTAGTTATTTTTATGTAAAATAAATAGTTTCTGAGAAATAAACGTGTGCGTCAATGGCACAGTATAACACTTTATCCCACTTCTCTGCATAGTATGCCAATTAGTACTGTTCTAGGCCAAACCTATCAATGCCATTAGAACGGTCACCTGTGTGGGCTCTGTCTACATTCATTCTTAGCACAGTATGTGATATTATTGGCCTAGCACACAAACTAATTATCAGTAAACATCTCCTAAAGTAGACATCTGCTGGAATTTTGGTTAACATG
Organism: Rhinophrynus dorsalis; assembly: GCA_037306005.1. Classification (NCBI taxonomy): domain Eukaryota; kingdom Metazoa; phylum Chordata; class Amphibia; order Anura; family Rhinophrynidae; genus Rhinophrynus; species Rhinophrynus dorsalis. The sequence continues at coordinate 155,286,805 of CM074718.1, read as the reverse complement.
ATGCATAGGCAGTTTTGAATGAAGTTTTTAAATATGTAAAGACAATTTAAGATGATAGTTTCACTTTAATTGACCCACCGGTAGCAGTGTTGCTACGTCTTGAGCCCCAGAGTAGACAACCAATACCTTATCATTAGATTATAAAATGAAAAGAAAAGGAAACCAAACAAAACAAGTTAGGTTTATTAATTCAAATAGACTCTTCCTTTGACAATTCCTTTGCTTTTTACCTTACAGGGGTACCTATTTCATTTTTAAAAGATGCACTGGTGATGCAGTGGGAGGATTCAATAGGTCATATGTTTAAAGAAAAGTGAATGCGATTATGGGGGTGAGTCCCTAATTAATAGGCCAGAAAAAAGCAAATTGTAGGACAATTCTGGAGCAAACAAGCTGCACCATATGGGACAGATGACAATTCTCACAGATTTAAACAGATATGTTAACCACCTGATTACTAGAGATGTCTATAATTCATTGTAAAGCTGTGCACTGGAGATTTCTCACTAGCATTTTCTCACTAGCATGGTTGAAAGCTCCATTTAAACCAATGTGAAGCAGATTCATTATTTGTTACTATATTGCATATCTGCAGTTCATTTGACCTAGAATTGCTCCATTTTCTTTGTACATTCAGACTAGAAATATTTATTAAGTGCATTCTGGAGAAGAAATAAATAAGATAATATGAACGCTGATAGAGAAAAGATGTAAAAAATAAAAATAAACTACTTGTCTTCAAAAACATTATTACACGTACTGTAACTGTACTGATTTGATTGAACACTCAGTATTTAATCACAAGGTAGATAATATATATCTGACCTACATCCTTCAATATTACAGTTTTAATATATTAGTTATAACATCTCAAAAGCCTGTCAAACATTGGCTGCTGCTTTAACCCTTGGCACAGAAAATGCAAACTGAAACTTGACTCCTGGGAAAAAAAAATATCCAATATAAGAAATATGTATTTTATTACAGTTGCCAAGGAGGACACGTGTCATTTCTACTCTACAGACCGCTAAGCTGTAAATCTTACTCTAAAATGGCAGAACTTAAGGCATGGATTTCACTGGTGACAGCTTTGCCATACAAATCAATGTTTTACATTGCTCAAATAGAATGGTCTAAAAGCCACCCATTTAATGGCAGACACATGAAAAATATAGACTGCAGTCACTCCTGCACTCAATCCTGGGCAACCTGGCAGAATGTGATGTTTAACTCTTTACTTGCAGAAAGATATACAACGCACTGCTCCACAACATGTTGGATATTCCTCTAGCACTCTAAAGTTTAACCCTTGGAGTGCCAGAGGTATCCAACTAAAAGGGTTAAATTACTATTATTCAATGGAAACAGTCACAGTTGTTAATACAATAGGCCTTATGTATTAAGGCAAAGAGTAGCAAGTGTGGGCTATACAAACTGTACCAAATGGGACAAACATTCCCTAAATTCCCATTGATTTAGGTGTCTTTTAAGCCCCTGAATGTTAGAGAGTTCTACAACAAATTGGCAGAGGTTCACTAAGCAGTGATAAAGATGTGATAAAGTGGAGAAGACATCTCCAGTTTATCTCTTCTCCAGATCCTATGTTATTCTATACAGCTTATGCACTAATATCTATAAAGATAAAGAAATGTTAGCGCATAAGCTCCATATAATAACATAAGTATTGGAGAAGTGATAAACTGGAGAAATCATCTCCACTTTATCACCTGTTTATCATTGATTAGTGAATCTCCCACATTGTGCCGGTATGTGCTGGATACCTCTCTGGTATTCAAAGGATTAGAAGCTCAGGAGCGCGGACATCTTGCCATGGTGACGTCCACGCGCCTGTGCTGTCATTCCCTTTTGGAGCCGGCTGGCTCCTAGCAATGCCTCCTAGACCCGGCTGGGACTGACAGCGCATGTGTGCGGACGTAACTATGGCAAGATGTCCGCGCTCCGTCCTGCTGTCAGTCCAGGAAGAATAGCGATTTCTCTTTAATCTGGTAATAATTCTGGCGACTAGCACTACTGAGTAGTTAGTCACCAGATGGGCAATTATGTAGGGCAATATTTTTATTGGGTGGTAGTTCCGCAGATTCTACAGATATTTCTACTGTTTCTACAGATATTTCTGTTCTCCATTTGAAACATTGCTGAACATTTATAAATTGACCAATGGCAGCTAGTCAGCCTGCAGTCTTGCTCACTTCAATAAGCTTGCTTGTATGATTTGCAGGTAATGTCAATACATTGTATATTGCTGCACAATAAGAAAACAGGAACAATTATGAGACAAACAAAATATACAATGGATTTTAAGAATCCTTATTTGTTCCCTGTGTTGCACCTGGTTTGACCCAGAATTTCTCTGCCTTTTTTGTGCATATGGCCCTATGTACAACACACTTTATAAAGAACACTGAAAAGAGACACTGCGAGAATGCCCAACAAGCAGGTTGAAGCTAAAGGTCTTATTGGCATGCTGTTTATAGTGAAATACAATCCTTGGATGCTGCCAATGTCTCCAGCTTATTGCTTTGCAATTGACAACAGTTCTAGCATCCAAGAGGGGTTACAATTCATTTGATGCCATGAAAATCAATTTTCAAGGGGGACCAATACCTCATTATCACATCCTGAGAATTCTCCGCATCTGCCCTGGGGATTGCGGTTTTCAGACTTAAATACTGGGTCTCCAGGAACAGAGGCTGATTCAACAATGGTGGAGTTTCTTCTCCTTCCCACCCTGTTCTGCCCACTTTCCACCCAATATATGACACGATTCTCAGTATTGACATCCTCTAGTCAGCAGCATATGCGCCCTCTCCAGGGGGCTCAAGATGAACAAGTTCCCAGGTATACTCATAATAATAACATCAAATTACTTTAAAGTGTCCATAAAATCCTAACGGCCCCTGCAATTTTTATCGTTGTGTGTTTGCTCAAGAGTTAACCTCTTCAATATGTTTTGAATGTCATGTCCATGGAGGCAGACATAACAGTTGCTGGCAGATTTTCTTTTTCTCAAACTGAAGCAGGAAGAGAAATTAAAGCAATTGTTTAACCTCTTAAGGTCCAGTGATCCCGCGGTGTCTGGTCCTTTAAGGACCAGATTGACGAGTTCGATGTGCCATCCCATGTGACTGATCATGTGGGGCGGCACGTCGAAAGAAGGACTGAAAGAGATAGCTCCGGTTTTGGAGCGATCAACTTCAGTCCACGGTATTACTCACCGAGCTCCTGCGGGAGCGCAGTGTGTAAAAGTACGCAACGTACCAGGACCATCACTGGTCCTTAAGTGCCGGACCAGAGTGACGGTCCGGGTACGTCACAGGACACGAAGGGGTTAAGGACCTAACACAACACATTTCTAAGCAATGTGTAGCACACTGCTCTGGTTCTAAAAGGGTTAATATTACCATGTGCAGAGTTGGAGATCCTGCTGTTCTACCAGAAACTATCACAACCCACTCCATGAATATGACATCTAGGACTGACTGAATTTCTTCTCTCTCTTGAAGAAAGGAGTAGGGGGGGAAATTAATAGGGGCCATTAGGATTTGCTAGGTATTGTAAGGCAAGTTGAGTTTATTATTTGGCTGCATTAATTCCCCTTTAACAAGCATGTCAGGTAATTTCTGTTTTGAGCCCTTGCTTATGACTTCATTCTTTACATTATGTGAGGTTCTATAGATCATCAGTCCTTGATGCTCGTTTGCTTTAAGAGGACAAACAGCTGCAACACTATCTGCTTGTTCAACCAGAGGACCATCTGATTTTAATTGTAGCACACAGCTTGATGTGGTGCTGGTTTGTTACAAGCCAAAGTTTAGTACTCTAATAATCTGCTGAGGCACAAGTCTGCCAATGCAGGCCTGAACACTGGGGCTGTGTCTGTCTGGCTGCCTGACGGGCTGCAGGAAATATGATTAATGAGAGAGGTATAATGATATTGGGAACCCGATTAGCACCACAAAGAGGTCATAGATCAAAGTGGTATGAATTTCAAGAACTGGAATCATTGCATATAATGTGTGGGTTGGGAAACGCTGGTAAGTGGCAGCAAAGCATATAGTCATGGAGGGTGATTTAATAAGAGGAGGTATCATGGAACAAACCAACTGCACCATGGGGGGGGGGGGGGAGTGTGAAGAAAAATTCTATTGATTTACATGGAGATTTTAACACCTTGAAAGCTAGAGAGCTCTCAACTTCTCTGGCATCCAAATGGTTAAAATTGCAACGTACATCATTGGGCAATTGTATTGTGCCTTATAGTGCAGTTTGTTTGCCACAGAATTGGCACAATTCTTATTATATCAGCCTCATGGAGGGGATAACTGCGCAGACGAGGTATTCTGTACTGAAGATAATGGGAATCCATCTAATAATTCTGTTTTAACTAGAGAACATAACACCTAAACATGCTGATAAATTTCTATTTAAATGAACATCTAAAATAATTATAAAATATTAAATATCATGCATCGCCAACTATGTTTAAAAATTAATTTTATGTTAAGTCCATAATCTAATCCTAAATTTGTTTTTAAAGCGTAGGAATACTGTCCTATGTAGACACCATTTTTAGTTTTGCTCGTTCAGTTTGAAATGAGATCGAGCTAATGCTGTTCATTTATTGAGATTAATACCCACTGCTCTTGTATTCAAATAGGCAGTTAGCTTATCTTAGCCCATGTACAAACTACACAGCACTAACACTCCAGAGACACCTATTAAGACTGGTGTGTAATTTGGGTCAGATAGCCAAGAAAACAGCAGAGCAAATGAAAGACTAAATTTTAGGCATCAGAAACAATACAAGATTTTTACAGAGGCTAGCATGACGTACCATACAGCGTATTTAAATATATATAATCCAAGTTCATTTATAGCTGCTAATGTTCCTTTAACAATGCTTGCACACCTATGGCTTCCCTGTAAAAAGTTTTTAATGGCATTCTCAGTTTTATCTTTGTGGAAGAGTATGACTACAGGTGCGATGTGGAGATGTGTGTGTAAAACAAACATACCACATTGTTGTTTAAACTGGATTTATTTCTTCATGCAGCCAAAAAAAAAGTTGTATCGTGTTACCCAGTAAAATAGAGGGGAATTCAACTTACTTTTGTAACAAATTCACAACAATGGAGTAAAGGTTATATCATTTAATGGCTGAGAACATAGAAGGTGCAAACTTACAGGACAGCCATTGCTGAAGAAGGGACTTTTGAGTCCAGGAAACTTGCACTTTCTATGTCCTCAGTCATTAAAAGATATCATCTTAGCCATTAAAAGGTAAAAGTAAAACCTTGTCCCCCTTAATCAAGGGCAGCATGGTTACACTGATACACACAATATTGTCCCTCATTGTGATCTGTCCGGTTTCCGCATCTCTGTCAACTCTGAATGACATGATGGAAAGGGGAGGGAGGGGGAACTTTTGAGTTGATTTACAAGAACAATACAAAGATAATATACATGATACAAAATTACACTGAACAATGATATGTATATTTAGATTCTGACATTATCTCTTTAACCCCTTAAGGCACATGGATGTGCCAGGACCGTCACAACTTTCGGTCAGTTAAAAGGATAGTAATGTTTCACAAAAATAACAGCTCAGTCCAATTAATCTTCATAGTATTTGAGCCATAGAGTGTGTTATTTCAATTCTGTCAGAGTTGTAGTTCAAGAGTAATTGAATGATAAAGTATTCCCCTCCCGCTCCTTTTTATCTAGAGTAAGCCACCTCCCCTCAGATGTGGAATCTGGTCCCTTGACCAAAGAGCTCACAGCAAGGGACAATCTTCTTACTATGGGCATAAGGAAAACTCTGCCCCCCTTGACAGGTTTTTCCTTATGCTAATTGAAGATTGTCCCTCTCTGCGATCCATCTGGACAGTCTTGCTGCTATGGGGTGAGCAGTGTTACATCAGTAAAAGGGGCAGGAGGGGGATACTTTATCATTCAACTACTCTTGAACTACAACTCTGACAGAATTGAAATAACGCTCTCCAAAGTCCAAATACTATGAAGATTAATTGGAACTACTTTTATTGTGAAACATTACTATGCCTTTAAGGACCAGTGACCGTCCTGGCACATCATGAGTTTTATAATCAAAGTGCAGGGAGTGTAAAACGGACTCCTCCAAGATGGAGCAGTCAGTTTCAGTCTCTCCCGGCGAGTTGATACATTTGAGTGCTCTCGTGTGCTGGCTCTGCAAATAAAATGGCCCTGGTTCTCTAGGTTAAAAAAAAAACAAAAAAAACAAAAAAACACTGGTCCACCTGGTCCTTAAGGGGTTAAAGCTACAGTAATTTGGGGAATTTTAATTTGTACCCTATGATGAAGTTGACTTTATTCAGAATGTCTTCTCTTTACATCCTGAATAAGGCCCTAAGGATTTATATGAGGCAAGTGGAGAAAATAATATTTTATATTATATACATACTTATACTTAGTGAGAGAAAATACACAGAACAGCAGCCTGTAAACATGAAGGGACTGTGCACTACGTTGAGATGAAGGTGAGAGAGAAGCTCTCAAATGTGCGTGCTATTCTATGGAGTCTCTTTTTAAGTTGCGGAGACCTTAGTGCATATGCTCCATAAAATAGCAAAAGGGACTGGCGAGTTTAACTCTCCGATTAATTTACTTCACACCTTAGTGCATCTCTCCCACTGAATAAAATATTAACAATGCAACTAACAAAGTTATTCATTATATTAGAGAGGTGCAACTTGGGAACAAACCACCTGTACCATACATCTCTAACATTCAAAGTCTTAAAACCCCATCTGAACTCAATCACAATTTACAGAATTTTAATTCAATCCCATGGTGCAGTTACTTTGCTACAGAATTGCACATCTTTGATTCGCTGAATTAGCCCCTAAGAGCTCAATCTGCAACTGTCCAAACTAGAAATGTAGCCAGTATTGACTGTAACTGGCCATTATCAAAAGCGGTCTGCTTTCCCTTTTTGATAATAAAACAGAAAATAATGGATTTATGAAAATGTGTTTATTTACAGCAGAATATAATTGTGAATGCTAATTTCAGTCCAGCTACACTGGGGTACAAACCACATTATGTTAGTAGGCGCAACAGCTCTTTTCTGTGGAAATCAATCGAGCAGGTTCTGTAATTACTTACACAATATTTATTTATTTATTTATTTTTTTAAACATTGGGACCTTCTGACGGATAATGTGTACTCTAGATGTAAGACACTAAAGGGGAGATGTATAAAACTCGATATGTTAAAAAAAAAAAAAAAAGTGTCTGTAAAATTGTCTCAAAAGCAACATAAGTTTATGGTTAAACATCTAGCAACTGGATAACTCCAGTTAGTTGCCTTTTTTTGAAAGGTGGAGTTGAAATGGTCTTGGCCAAATAAGAATTGCGTGCCTATGTATTTATAAAGAAATTCACTAATTTTGCCAATAATAAATGCAGTTTTAGCGATTAAATCTTAACGCCAGATATAACCTGTTCTTAATGGAAGTCTATAATGACAGCTATGTGTGTATAAATATATTTGCTGGTTCAGATTCTCTCAGACAGACATTTATTAAAGGACTTTGCTCCTTTAGAAATATGACCAGGTGTTTTGAAATTTAGCAGCAATTCTTAATCATACACTAAGAATGATCCCCCCCAATGCTCTCCGTGCCTACAGAGACCAGATGCAACTCACTGATTATGTCAATAGCAGAAACATCCAGACATATGATTAGAAGCAATGTTAACCCTTTAAGTGACAAAGAAGTGTGTAAATTGAAACATCCCTATGGGAATTAAAGTTTAACCAGTAGACAGGACGTCTCACTTTTTTCTGGAATAGGCAATGGTGGAAAGGTTACAGGTTTGCTAGATATGAACATTCAATATGCACAATCAACTTTCATAGTAAATCCAAAAGGATGTAAAACATTATTTAGATAAAACGATGTTGCTGATGAAAGGAACCAACACACAGTGCCCACTGTGGGCATAATTACAGCTAAGGTCACAGTGAACTTAAGCAGGCAATCAAAAGTATGGTTAGATAATATGTTGAATCTGACACTCACCTGTGATTATATACATGAATTTGATCGTATATGAACAGTTGCACAATACAATCTATACAATCACTGAAATAATTATACATCAGTTTTAGCAAAAGCAAGGGGAATCCCAAGAGAGTATTAGAAAAATAAACACTATATAAACACACACACACAAAAAGTACACTGAAAAAATTGTGTTCCCCCATGTTACAAGAGCACAAAATAATTGTGTGTGTGGAAATCTGCATAAGAATCACATGAATCCCCTGCTGATAGATAGAAAGAGAAGACTCTGCAATTGTCATCCACCAATGCAGTAGCACATGAGGGGGGATGTTTTTACCTTAAAGATCAACATAATATAAGCCAGTGGTTCTCAACCTTTTTTACTCAAGGCACCCCTAACACGGAATATGGAACATTTGGGGAACCCCTAAAAATGTATCAAGGGCATAATAAAAGGTGCAATTTATATATACAGATATTGGTAAGTCCCACAGTCATAGTAATAAAAGTAAACATATTGCCCATAACAATTTCCATATGTCTACATTTAAAAGGACAATATGCACATTTTTGTCAGTCTTCACAGAAAACATGGGGCACCCTAATTTGATGTCCGTGGCACCCTGGTTCAGAATCACTGCTATAAGCTGTACCTCAATGAACATACAGGACACATACAGGGTTATCTAAATTACTTATTTAACAGCAGAGCTGGAATGGGAGAAAGCAAATAATATTCTAGCATAACAGTTATTTGTGTTGCTGCACTAGGAAGATTATTATCTTACCAATCTGTTTATGCGAACAAATTCCTCTGGGCTTTTGGCCCAAGGTGGAAGTTCCACATCAGACACCACAGTGCCGTCATCCATCACTCCAAGACTGTAATTATTTAAGTTTACAAACATCTCCGGAAGATAGTAGAATTCAGGAATGAGCTCCTATTGGGAATTAAACATACAATAAATAAATAAAAATGTTTTTTAAATTGTTTTGTTAAGTAAAAATGCAATCTATAATTGTATCAACACAGATAAATAATTCTAAAAATAATTTTAAAATGAAGATTGAATACATTTCATCAACCAAGGCATGTATAAAAATTGTTACGGTTTTGAGTTTACATGAGATCTGCTTGAGGGTCGTCAGGCATATACTGATGAGAGGGAAAATAATTAATAACCACAACTGTGATGAGACAAAAATTTCTATATTGAGGGTCCAATAAATATTGTACTGTAATAATAATTATATATAAAAAAAAAACCTCTATACATTTTCTGTTACATATGTTTTTTTTTTTTAGCAGATTAGCAGAGATAAAAAATAGTTAACAGCAAATCATGCAAGAATACAGAAGATCAAAATCATGGAATTGTATTCATGCACTGGAACAGCATAGTAACCAAAATATTACACCTACAATAGCTCTACTTACATTACAATAGCCAGAAAATCCAAATGGCTCCCAGTGCCCTTATTAAAGAGATAACATTTTCAGTCTTACATATTATTTCCATGGAGGAGGTAGTGTATGAACCCTTAACTCCTTGGGTGCCAGAGAACAAACCAATGCATCGCAAAATAAAGTGCTACACACCCCTCTGGTCCTTAAAGTGTTAAAAATACCATGTGTAGGGGGCAGAGCTTGGTACTTGCCATGATGGACATGTGCCCTGGAATCTCCCATGTAGGACTAGCTTTTATAAGAAACTCTCAACTACATTTATGGGCTTTTCTATGGTTACACAATCCACATGCCTGTGAGGAAGAAGAGAAACTCTTAATCTAAGTCACAGGGCAGCTCTATTAAAGGGATAGTAATACTTCATTTTAACTTTATTTTATTTTGTAGGCATTAAAAAAACATGAAGAATGATATAAGTCTTATCTCTGAAACCTTTATGGTTTAAGAGATATTCACAAACAAAGTATCCCCCCCCTGTTCAACCAGATCAGAAGGGAGATGCCCAGGTAGACTGCAGAGAGGGACAATCTTCAATTAAGATAATGGAAAAAGCTGAAAAACTTGTCAAGGGGGGAAGGGCTTTCATTGTTTTCATACAAAGAAAATTGTCCCCTTCGGTTATCTGTACTGTCATACAACCAGACTCACATCTGAGAAGAGATGGCTTACACTAGGTAAAAGGGGCGGGGAGGGGAACTTTGCTTGTGAATATCTCATAAACCATAAAGGTTTGAGAGATAAGACTTATATCGTTCTTCATGTTTTTTTAATGCCTACAAAATAAAATAAAGTTAAAACGAAGTGTTACTATCCCTTTAAGGACTTTCTTCCAATGCATTCTCACATTATGGTGGACAAGCAGGAGACAGAGGCGTACTTTGCTATGTCAGAGGCCAATTCCCAAACCTCTCTGGAGATACCTTAATACTGCAGACCCTGTAAGACATTGCTTCCCCTACAAGTCTTTTCACTAAGGAGGATTTGGAGAATTTGTCCACAAAAAATGATATTAAACTTCTGATTGAGGATGACAAGTTGGTGGTTAAAAAGAAGGTAGCTATCTGAAGCGAGACCTTATGAAATTAGGACATCGCATCAACCACTTGGAAGAATTGAATGAGAACCTATCTGATCTCCTTTATAGTTTGGAGCAAGTGATTGTGACTCAACAGGACTCTATAACAAATCTTACAGGATCGATGAATAAGATAATAGCGGTTTCCGCTGGAACGTCTCAAAAGTTCTATAGTAATTCATTGTTGACTTATTTGAGTAATACTGTTTGAAGCACCACTTAGCAACTCAGGTTTATTCAGGATTATTATGTCTATGCAATTAACCCGTTAGGGTGATATTTGCTTTTAGATATTGGAGTGCAGTGACTCTGACTCTCAAATAATACTTACCCCTGTTCTTAATCCCTAATAATAAAGAGTATACTATGACCTTGTTTTTTGTATTTATTTCTTTGCAAATACAAATAAAATAAGTATTCACGATTCATCATTTAGGCTACACTAATGTTTGAACTGGTCTCCTTAGATGATCTGGGGAGGGTTCACATATGGTAGTGATCATCTGCTAGTCACCATTTCTTCCTACCCCTTATGATACCTACATGAATGTATGTTATTTAACAGACGGGATGGGTGGGACATCTCTGGGATAGCTTCGGAATCTTATGATCTGATGCCTCCTCCCTTGTGGCTCACTACCCCCTTTTTTTTTCCTTATGTGTAGCATGGGTGTTGGCCTAATCTTCTCTTTCATGTTGGTTTGTGCTTTGATGCCTCCCATCAAGTTCAACTGTCACCTCATAACCTAGGAAAATGAGAACTACATAAGCCTTCCTACAACAAAAATAAGTACTAGTCTATTTACTGGAACGTCCTGTTTTACCAACAAATAGACAGTGTAACTTTATGTTCCTGCTTGAAAGAAATGCATCTAATCTTCTCCATGTATCAAATGTATGTGCCATTACCACAACCTTGGGCTAAAATTTCCAAGGTTTAACAGACCTAACTGTATATATTAAAAAAAAAAAAAAAAAAAAAACCCACACACACACAAAACCCTTCCTCTGTGGAACTTGAAATCTCCTTTCCCCTAATCTTAAGGGATGGCCCCTAGTTTTTTGATCAGTCTTTGGAATGAAAAGCTCACCAGAGAGATGGTTGTAGTGAGAGCGCATATACTTATACAGTGTAACAAGATCACCTATTGCCGTCCTTTCTCGAGTAAATAAACCAAATTTGCTTAGATGTTACTCATAATTAAGTCCTCCCATTCCTTCAATTACTTTTGTTGCTCTTGTCTGTACCCTCTCTTTAGTTCTTGATTATACTTTGTAAGACCTGGTGTGCAAAATTGCACTTTCTATACTGATTATATTACTGTACATTGTTTCGTATACCCCGATTGTCAATGAGCTTATAAAGGTCTTCTTCAAGATACTTTGGTAAAAATGGAGGTGAGGTATAATTCCTACTCTCCTTCTGGGATGCGGCTTTGGGCTCCAACTCATGGTTGGGGCTGGACGCCTTTGTACTTTCTGACATCCTCTTTCTATCTTCGTTTGCTAGTTGTTGATGTATAATTTTTCTGTGCTAACTGGTTTGAATCTCTTTTGTAGTTCTCTCCAGTTAAATTGCCCATTACTCAAATATTGCGTATAGCACTTTTGGTAGAGACATACCTCTCTCCTCTTGCCAAATTTTTGTCAGTCAGGGTGCTTGAACTGCTTGGGGTGCAAGCGAATAGCTAAGAAAGTCTGTTGTGTACTGGAACTTGATTTTGTAACTGATCTGGACTATGTTGAATTGGGACTATAATTATTTTCCCATGTACATAAAATTTACACTTGCATAGATTGTTTCTATCTTGAATAATATAATCTCAAGATACTTCAAAATGCTACTATATGGAATAAAATGGTCTATGAACATTCCCCTTTCTTGCTCACTGTTACTGGAGTATGTCTCTACCCTACTTCCATCTTGACATTTGAACAATACGATCCTTAATGATCTTGTTTCATTCCAACATATTTCTTCTAAAACATCCCAGTACTTAAAACATAACTTTTTAGATAATCTTCCTAATACAAGCATTTGGGAAGCGCATAAGTTTGTTCCGAGAGGCACTTTTATTAATATGGGTAGTCAGAAAAAGAAACTGTAAAGCATGCTTATAGATTCCTTGTATACAGCTACACAATCTCTTGAGAAGGAGCATAAATCGGCACCATCTTCAGACACTCTCTTTCAACGAACAATGGAAAGAGCCAAATTAGACCAACTTCTCCATAATCTCTCAAGTCTTACTTATGGTAAAATACAATAAATGTGGGAAAGTCCTGGCTAACCTTACTAAACGAAAACTTAAGTAATCTTTTAACCGACACATAAAGCATAATCATGGAATACCACAGATTAAAGTAGAAACTATAGCAGCGACCTTTAGGGACTTTTACATGGTCATTTTAATCTTTGAAATTCAGATGTAAATGATGGAGCAGGTCTTCACAATGAAATACATACATTTCTTATACCAGCGAAAATGTTGGTTTTAACTCTGGACTCTGCTTTATCATTAGAGAATCCTCACTGTCAGAACTTAATTACCTGTGAAAACGTAATCTGTGGGGAAGAGTCCTGGGGCCTGATGGCTTCCCATCATTTATTATTAAAAACAAATGTTTGCTACACTTTCTCTGGAGATGCTTCAAAATTCTAATGAGGTGCTCTTGGGTTCATCTCTCCCCCTCAGTCTTTTGAAGCATATATTGTTGTACTTTCTAAATCTAGTAAGGATTCCTTGGAATGTGCCAGATATTGCTCCATCTCTCTGCTCAACTTTGAATTTAAGTATTTTGCAAAAATGTTCGCAAACAGACTTAAGGCCTTCTTGCCTACTCTTATACACAAAAAAAATCTGGGTTTGTCCCTCAGCAAAATGGTAAGGATAATACTATCAAGACTCGCTCTTATTTATGAGGTAGTCTCATGCAAGATCCCTACTCATATTATTTCCACTGATGATGAAAAGACTTTTAACTACATTAAAGCAAGTCTAGAATGGAGATGCCTTGGACAAAAGTTCTTGCACACTGTTTTCTTCATGTATGAAGATCCTACTGATAGGGTCTGTTCTAATGGAACTCTTTCGCAACTTTTCCCTATTTCTAATGTCACCCGACAAGGTTGCCCTCTTTCTCCCCTTATCTTCATCACTCTTGAGCTATTGTTGAATATTACTCAATCAAACTTCTGGTATATGTTTGAAGTTGCATCACAAAACTTGCTAGTTTCGCTGATGGCGTTTTAAGCTTTCTTACAAAACCCTCTACATCTTTGCCTGCTCTCCTTGAATCCCTTGAAAGATACTCAACTGTATCCCAAGTCAGAATAAATGACCATAAATCAGAAATCTTGAATATCAAGCTCCCCACAAATATCACAAAGTATTTAGAAAAATCTTACCTGGGTTCAATGGTCAGAACAGATCAAACATCTACGGACCCAGCCGAGGATGGATCCTAAAATGCCAATCTCTTACCACTGCTGGATTCATGTCAAAATGTTCTTATGTACTGATACACCCTCTTTACGCTTGGTTTCACAGGGGAAGTTTGGTTAAGTTTATGGTTCTCCCTGAATTCATAATTACTACCGACACTTGTTTTTCCCATACCCAAATGGTCCTTTCACTGTATTCAATCCATTGTCAACATTTTGCTTGGTTTTACAAGCATTCTAGATTTCTAAATAGCCTTTTGACTCTCCACACATCTTCAGAGAGGACTAATCTCCCATATATCTATAAATGTTGCCCTGCCTGTAATATAGTTATGCTCATTGAGCTCATGTATGGTTCAGATTACAATCTGCCTGTTGGTTGTCGTTTTGTTCTCTCAAGTATTGACACCCTTGTATAGTTTAATGGAAGGGTGGCGTTTTCATATATAAATGAATGATCAGTATGTAAGTGGATGCTTACTGTTAGGTGAGTAAGATATGGATACTCACTATCTGGATGCAGGAACCCCGTAGCAGGATAGTCGCTCTTACTGGAACAGCACACTGGGAGAGGGCCTGGAGAGAGAGAACACAGGCTCCTCCCCAGTGTGAACTGCGAGCACGAGTAACAAAGTCCAGGAATCAGGCCAAGGGTCAAGGAGCCAGAAGTCAGCGGAGTCCAGGAGACAAGCCAAGGGTAAAGGAGCCAGAGGTCAGCGGAATCCAGGAGTCAAGCCAAGGGTCAAGGAGCCAGAGGTCAGCGGAGTCCAGGAGTCAAGCCAAGGGTCAAGGAGCCAGAGGTCAACGGAATCCAGGAGTCAAGCCAAGGGTCAAGGAGCCAGAGATCAGCGGAATCCAGGAGTCAAGCCAAGGGTCAAGGAGCCAGAGATCAGCGGAGTCTAGGAGTCAAGCCAAGGGTCAAGGAGCCAGAGGTCAGCAGAGTCCAGGAATCAAGCCAAGGGTCAAGGAGCCAGGAATCAAAAATGAAGCAGGAGTACAGGAAGCAACTGAACGCCAGGGAAGCCACAGTAACACTGAGCACCATGTGCAGGGTGCTCAGGGTTTATATAGGCTGAGGAGGAGTGGCAATTGAAGTGGGGCGGAGCCGGACGCCGCGTTGCCATGGCAACGCCCGGGAAATATTAGCCCTTTGTTTGAGACGCGCACACGAGGGAGGGTGAGTGTGTGCGCGTCTGACAGGGCTGCCCGTCAATCTGAAGCGGACGCCGGTCCGCGAGGAAGCAGTGGGGACCCGGCGTGGCGGCCGACATGGTGCTTGGGCACTGCGGGAAGCAGGCGGCCGACATGAAGCTTGGGCACTGTGGGAGGTAAGACCGGGTCGCCGACGGGCGGCCTGACAGTACCCCCCCCTGAAGTGCGACCTCCGGGCGGGAAATGGTGCGGGCCGATGAGGGTACTGTTTATGGAAGGATCGGATGCATACAGGGGCATGGACCTGTGAAGCTGGTTCCCAAGAACGTTCCTCGGGGCCGTACCCCTTCCAGTGGATGAGGTACTCAAGTCTGCCTCTGCGGCGTCTGGAATCAAGTACTCGAAGAACCACGAACTCCTCTTCGCCATTTACCATGACTGGAGCTGGTGCGACAGGTAGGCGTCCTGGGAAGGTGTTGGCTATGTAAGGTTTTAGCAAGGACACATGAAAAACAGGATGGATGTGATAGGCGTCTGGCAACTGGAGTTGAACCGCCACTGGGTTGATGACCTTTTGGATGGAGAAAGGTCCAACATATTTGGGACCCAATTTTTTGGTGGGACAGGAAAGCCGGATGTTCCTTGTGGACAGCCACACCTTGTCGCCCACCTGATAGACCGGAGCGGCAGAGCGATGGCGGTTGGCCTGATTTCTGTAACTCTCCTGGGCTTTCAAGAGGGTTTGTTGGAGGGTCCGGAACTGTTTTACGAGACGGGAAAGGCGCTCAGAAGCCTCTGGTACAGATAAGTCAGAAGGTAGCCCAGGAAAGGAGGATGGGTGGAATCCATAATTGGCAAAGAAGGGAGACATGCGAATGGATCTTTGGGTTTGATTGTTGTATGCAAACTCAGCGGTGGGTAGAAATTGGAGCCAATCATCTTGCAGGTAAGTAGTGTAACATCGGAGGTAGTGCTCAAGCACTTGATTCACTCTGTTTGTCCATTGGTCTGAGGATGGAAAGCGGTGGACAATGAGGGCTGAATCTGCAAATTTTCACAGAAGGATTTCCAGAACCGTGCCGTGAACTGGACTCCTCGATCGGTAGTAATGCTCTTGGGCAGACCATGGAGCCGGAATATCGAGGACAGAAATAGAGAAGCGGTGGTACTGGCAGAAGGGATCCCAATAACTGGTACAAAATGAGCCATCTTGGTAAATCTGTCGATGACCACCATGATGGTATCGTGTTTGCAGGAAGGAGGAAGATCGACTATAAAGTCCATTGAGATGTCGGCCCAAGGCATAGCGGGTACTGGTAGGGGCCGCAACAGACCGGCTGGTGCAATGCGGGGTACTTTAGTTTGAGCACAGACTGTGCAAGATCGCACAAACTGAGTGGCATCTTGTTGGAGAGTTGGCCACCAGAAATGTCTTAGGAGGAGATCTAGAGTCTTTTTGATTCCTCCATGACCAGCTAGGCGGGAATCATGACATCTCTGCAATACAGATAGTCGAGCAGGCTCGGGCACAAAGATATTTCCTCTGTACAACAGGAAGTGATTAGATCGTTGAATTGGTGGTGTAGTCTCTGGGTAAAGGGAGTTGATGGAGCTGGAGCGGATGTGTTCCATAATATCAGCTGAAGTAGTTATGAATACGGTTGAAGGTAGAATAGTGTCTACTACCTTGGGTTCGTTGTCACGGGTAACTGGGAGTCGGGAAAGGGCATCAGCCTTGGTGTTTCTGGTACCCGGTCTGTATGTAATGTGCAGGTTGAAACGGGTAAAGAATAGTGCCCACCTGGCTTGTCGAGGGCACAGACGACGAGCTGCACGGAGGTATTCAAGATTACGATGGTCGGTGTAGACTGTAACCAGATGAGAAGAGCCTTCGAGGAGGTGCCGCCATTCTTCCAGGGCTTGTTTAATCGCCAGGAGCTCTTTGTCACCGATGCCGTAGTTCTCCTCCGCCGGAGACAATTTGCGGGAGTAAAAAGCTACCGGATGCAATTGCCCTGTCTCTGGGTGGCGTTGGGAGAGGATGGCTCCTAGAGCAAAGTCAGATGCGTCTACCTCGACAAAGAAAGGGAGTGAGGTGTGGGGTTGAACAAGGATTGGAGCAGAAGTGAATCTCTTCTTGAGTTGGTCAAATGCTGCTTGGGCTTCAGGTGTCCATAGAAACTGTGGTGTTTGTCGCGTCAGCGCAGTGATCGGAGAGATGATGCGGGAGAAATTGCGGATGAACTTCCGATAATAGTTAGCGAAGCCTATAAATCGCTGGACTGCCTTCTTGTCTGTGGGTACAGGCCACTCGAGCACTGCTGACACCTTCTTTGGGTCCATAACAACTTTCCCAGGTGTTAGGATGAAGCCAAGGAAAGTCACGGTAGTGGTCTCAAACAAACATTTCTCCAACTTGGCATATAGCTGGTGATCACGAAGGCGCTGCAGAACCTTCTTTACATGCTCACGGTGTTCAGTGATGGATGATGAAAATATTAAAATATCGTCCAAGTATACTACTACAAAGGAATCCAGGAAATCACGAAATACATCATTCAAAAAATGCTGAAAGGTGGCTGGGGTGTTACAGAGTCCAAATGGCATCACCAGGTACTCAAAATGGCCGTACCTACTCCGGAAGGCGGTCTTCCATTCGTCCCCCTTTCTGATGCGGACGAGGTTGTAGGCCCCACGGAGGTCTAACTTGGTGAAGACAGTTGCATCCTTAATACGGTCTAGAAGTTCGGGTATCAAGGGGAGTGGATAACGGTTCTTTATAGTGATTCGATTTAAGTCTCTATAATCGACACATGGTCGAAGACCCCCGTCCTTTTTACCCACAAAGAAGATACCAGCCCCGGCTGGCGATGTTGACGGGCGGATGAATCCCTTTTCCAGATTTTCTTTGATGTAGGCTTTTAGATGGTGCAGTTCTGGCTCGGATAGAGGGAAGATCCTCCCAAAGGGTATAGGAGCTCCGGGTAGAAGATCGATGGGACAATCGTACTCTCTCCTGGGAGGCAACTGGTCTGCTTTTCTTTTATCAAAGATATCTAAGAATTCGTGATATGGCTTAGGAACTGTAGTAGGTTCTGAAGTCTGGTCTTGCGTAAGGAGTAAGGTTGAAGGAGTATCCAGGCAATAATGTTGACAGTAACTAGATGAAAATGACAGCGTGCCCTTGCCCCAGTTGATGTCAGGATTATGTAGTCGTAGCCAAGGTAGTCCAAGGATCACGGGGAATAATGGGGATGCCACCAAATTGAAACTTATCTTCTCTGAGTGACGACTGCCCAAAGTCATCTGGAGAGGCAGGGTTTCCTGCGTAATGGGTCCGGAAGGCAGAGAGGATCCATCAACAACCTGTATGTAGACTGGAGAGGGCTTGACTTGTGTGGGTACTCGGAGTTGTCTAGCGAGCTCCTGGTCCATGAAACAGCAGCTGGCACCAGAGTCAATGATGGCGAGGACAGAGATGTCGTCACTGGTCCACTGCAACAACAGAGAAACGGAAAGGTGAGGAGAGCCACCAACAGGAGCTGAACTAAGACACACCTCTGAATCAGAAGTCTTACCCCTTGGGTCACGTGGTCTGCGGGGGCAGGAACGAATCATATGACCGGGTTGGCCACAGTAGAGACATAAACTGTTTGCACGTCTGTGTGCTTTCTCAGCCTCCGAAAGGGGTCCTCGAGCAAGTCCGATCTGCATTGGTTCCTCGGAAGAAGAAGAGGAGGTAGGAGCACAGGAGGGTGGTAGAGGTTGGCGTCTTGGAGGAGGAGCAAGTTGGGTTGACCGCTCCAGTCTTCTCTCCCGTAATCTGCGATCAATCCTGATGACTAAATGACAGAGTTCTTCAAGAGAAGGCGGGATACCCACACGGGCCAGTTCATCCTTCAGGGCATTGGACAAGCCGAGACGAAATTGATCCACCAGGGCAGGCTCGTTCCATTCGCTCTCGATGGCCAAAGAGCGGAATTCAGTGACATACTCCTCTACTGGCCTTTGGCCCTGCCGTAGGGCCCTCATGGCGATATGGGCAGAGGAGGCCCGGAGAGGATCATCAAACAGAAGGTCCATGGCATGGAGGAACGAATGCCAGGAAGTCAATGCGGAATCATTAGTGTGTAGCAACTGATGAGCCCAGGTCTGGGGCTCTCCGGACAGCAATGAGATCACAGTTCGTATTTTAATGAAGTCAGAGGCATAAGTCCTTGGTTGAAGAGAAAACATGACCTGACAGGCTGTGATGAAGGTCTTATACTTCGCACGGTCCCCAGAATAGCGTTCTGGGAGAGGAATTCTGGGTTCAGGAGTGTACGTCCTGTCCGAGGGGGGTACCCCTACAGGTGGCATCGCTGGAGCGGAAGCGCCTGAAGAAGCGGAGCTGGTCTGCAGGTCATGTAATTGATGCTGCAGATGAGTCTGACCGGCCTGGAGGTCCTGCATGGTTTGCGTGAGAGCGGCAATTTGTTGGGAGAGGGCGGTGATAGCGTCCGCGACTCCTGCGGGTTCCATATAGGCTCAGTGTTTCTGTTAGGTGAGTAAGATATGGATACTCACTATCTGGATGCAGGAACCCCGTAGCAGGATAGTCGCTCTTACTGGAACAGCACACTGGGAGAGGGCCTGGAGAGAGAGAACACAGGCTCCTCCCCAGTGTGAACTGCGAGCACGAGTAACAAAGTCCAGGAATCAGGCCAAGGGTCAAGGAGCCAGAAGTCAGCGGAGTCCAGGAGACAAGCCAAGGGTAAAGGAGCCAGAGGTCAGCGGAATCCAGGAGTCAAGCCAAGGGTCAAGGAGCCAGAGGTCAGCGGAGTCCAGGAGTCAAGCCAAGGGTCAAGGAGCCAGAGGTCAACGGAATCCAGGAGTCAAGCCAAGGGTCAAGGAGCCAGAGATCAGCGGAATCCAGGAGTCAAGCCAAGGGTCAAGGAGCCAGAGATCAGCGGAGTCTAGGAGTCAAGCCAAGGGTCAAGGAGCCAGAGGTCAGCAGAGTCCAGGAATCAAGCCAAGGGTCAAGGAGCCAGGAATCAAAAATGAAGCAGGAGTACAGGAAGCAACTGAACGCCAGGGAAGCCACAGTAACACTGAGCACCATGTGCAGGGTGCTCAGGGTTTATATAGGCTGAGGAGGAGTGGCAATTGAAGTGGGGCGGAGCCGGACGCCGCGTTGCCATGGCAACGCCCGGGAAATATTAGCCCTTTGTTTGAGACGCGCACACGAGGGAGGGTGAGTGTGTGCGCGTCTGACAGGGCTGCCCGTCAATCTGAAGCGGACGCCGGTCCGCGAGGAAGCAGTGGGGACCCGGCGTGGCGGCCGACATGGTGCTTGGGCACTGCGGGAAGCAGGCGGCCGACATGAAGCTTGGGCACTGTGGGAGGTAAGACCGGGTCGCCGACGGGCGGCCTGACACTTACCTTTCTGCCGACCGCCAGACCCGGTAAGCGGCCGGCTTCCGATCCCTCGCGGCTTGCCGCGCTTGCTAGGAGTGCCGGTGTGCCCTGGTATCCTTCCAGGCGACCGGTCTCCTCGTTGCTCCCCCTGGCGGCTCCAGCAGCATCTGAACTCGGGCGCACATCACAGGGATTCCCTGATTATGTCGCAACCCGGTTCTTAAAGGTACAACGCATTTTCTGCTCCATCTCTTGGCGTGGAGTAATTTATTTATTAACTACCTGGACACCACTTCAGTTGCCCTTTCGTGGTGTTCCAGTGCAGTTGTGCTTTTGCTCTGTGTATGAACCGGTTTGTCTGACTATCCATTCTGGTGTTGGCCTTGCAAATATACCGGGCAAGGCAGCCTAAACGATGTCACAAGGAAAGCAAACTGGCTCTACCGGCCTAGCCAATATACCGGGCAAGGCAGCCTAGCGGGTTACACAAAGCACTGAATATGGCTCTACCGGCCTTGAAAATATACCGGGCAAGGCAGCCAAAAGATGGAGGGCAGCACCACTAATGCGGAGTTGGTAGGACAGCAGCCAAAGATGGAGAGTGGAGCAAACCAGTATCACAGCCAAGGAGCCCAACCGGTGCACTAAAGGAGGCAACCGCAACCGGTAGACAAAGGGTTAACGAGTACTGTCATAGACAACAATATAGCCCAACCGGTTCTATACAGAGGAATCAGCAACCGGTATGGGGAGTAAACCAGTGCCTTGTACTGGAGCAACGTGACGCCCAATCGGTTCTATACAGCGGAATCAGCAACCGGTATGTGGAGTAAACCAGTATCCCGTACTGAAGCAACGTAACGCCCAACCGGTTCTATACAGTGGAGTCAGCAACCGGTATAAGTGGAGTAAACCAGTGCCACGTACTGGAGCAACGTAACACCCAACCGGTTCTATACAGTGGAGTCAGCAACCGGTATAAGAGGAGTAAACCAGTACCACGTACTGGAGCAATGAAACACCCAACTGGTTCTATACAGTGGAGTCAGCAACTGGTATAGGTGGAGTAAACCAGTACCACGTACTGGAGCAAAGAAACGCCCAACTGGTTCTATACAGTGGAGTCAGCAACCGGTATAAGTTGAGTAAACCAGTACCACGTACTGGAGCAACGAAACGCCCAACCCGGTTCTATACAGCGGGATCAGCAACCGGTATAAGCAGTGAGCCGTGATCAGAATGTCGCCCAGGCGACACGGATGACAATCAGGATACAGCAGCATGAACAGATGCCCGCTCAGACAACCACAGGAACAGCAGGACTGCCAACCAGGTCAGGAACGGAAGCAGGAACAACGCCAGCATCGGATCAGGAACGGAAGAAGGAACAAACAGCAGCACCGGATCAGGAGCAGAAGCAGGAACAGCCGCCAACCAGATATGGAATGAAGGCAGGAACCAAGCAGCAGCACTGGCAATGGAGAACCTCTGACACTGGTAGCAGATCAACAGGCCCAAGGATACAGGTAAGACAGGTGACTGCTGATGCAGAGACACCACGAAAGGGCAACCAAAGGATGCCTCAGCCCAGTTTATATAGGCAGCACTAGGTGGGCAATAGACAGGAGGCCAATGGGGGATACACACACCTGACTGACAGCAAGGGCGAGCAGTCACGGGCATCGTGATACTTACTTTCAGTGCTTGTTTTGATTTGGCTCCTCTGTTCAACATTTGCCTTAATAACAGGGAGTCATTTGACTGAAATATTATAATATACTATTTTTAATATATTTTAATGTTTGTAGACGAGAACTCAATTATAAACTTATGACTCGTTGGTACCCGTCCACAGCTAACTTGGCTAAAATCTTATTTCCTCAATCTGACCTTTACTGGAGGTGCAACTCCACTTCAGGAGAACATTTACAAATCTGGTGGTCATGTCCATTCATTTCACCATTGGGAGGAGAGCCAAAACGCAGTTAAGGACACCCTAAGAATTGAAATACACCTTATGCAAGCCAGTACTCTGATGAACTTAATTCCTCAATTCTTAAGTTCTGCTGGACATAAGTCTCTACTTAAGCCTTGGTTTATTGGTCTGACGTCCGCCAAGCCATAAATCCTTATAAATTGGTGTTCCAAGTCTCCTCCAACTACCGCATCATGGAAACTTGAACTCTTAAAATATATTGATTTAGAGCACTTGCATGCATTATGGCTTAATAAACTGCAAATAATCCATGATTTGTGGTCTCCTTGGATCTCCTATCTCAATAAATAATCCTTCTGATATCAACAAATAACCCCCCTCATCCTGACATGTCGTCATAGCATGACGGCTTGCTGTCTGGGCTCACCATCCCCTTTTTTCTCACATTTTCTTTCTGCTTTCTGTTTGCTAAATATTAATAATATATATATAGTTCTATACAAGTGCATTTGTTTGCATATACTGTGGTGAGCAATTATTTTCCATAACAATTTATTTGCCTAAGCGGTTATGATCCCATGAACATACATTCTTATCTTTCAATAAAAATTTTCAAGAGAGGAAAAAAAAAAAAAAACATGTGCAGTGGTTGAAGTTTTTGTTGCGTGGTCCTGCAAGCAATGGTCATGTCTGTCTCCATGGACATGACATCCAGAACTAACTAAAAATGTTCACTTTTAAACAAAGCCACAAGGGTAAAATTTATAGGGCCATTAAGATTATTTTGCCATAATAAGTGGGAGTTATTAGTAAGTGTTACTTCTCGTCTAAGGCTGTGTTTCATGTTTAATGAACACTAAACCTATGAAAATAAAATAACTATTTCCCAACCACACTGGTCCTTAATTGGTTAACTCACTCATAAAAGAATATGGATTTTTCCTCCTTGCATACATGCACACAGTTGCTTATGTACTGACACACAGAGGACATCCTCCTATATAATAAAAGGCCAGAAAGTTTGTCACAGTGAAATCATGTGCAGTAGAGACTGCCCGCGTTTGGCCACTCCCTACTGCGCATGATTACATCGCGTGAGTGAGGCGGCACAATCGCGTGGAGCAGTGAGGTAACGGCAGTACTCAGAGCAGGTCTGGGTAATGTTAACCCTTTGAGTGCCAGAATGGTATGCAACGCATTGCTTTGTGATGCGTTGCATACCCCTCTGGTACAAAGAGGGTTAAGAGGCTGGTCCTTCTCTGCGCACTGCCGTTACGTCACTGCTCCACAGCCCATCCACACATGCTTTTACACTAGTTGTAAATAAAAAGAAAAAAACATCATCGTTTTAGCAATACCACTGATAATAGCATACTGAAGTGTGTGTAAGGCAGCTTTTTTATTCAATATTCCAATTTGATAGGTTATTTCAAAATTAAAAATACATTTTAAAGACTTTTTTTGTTTAAATACAATCACTTTTTTATAGTTTGGACTGTTATTACACTCCTACTGCTATATTCTCAACATTAAATTTAAAGGAGATTGTGAAAGAGGAGTTAAACTTTTTGAGCGTCATAGGGGTACGCAACAATTGCAGAGAAATGTGTTGCATACCTCTCTGGCACTCAAATGATTAAAAGAGATGGCAAGTGCAATATATATGTGCTTTCCAGAAAATACCAACCTATATTACAGTGCAGATGATCTTTTAGCTAAAACCAGTTGATAAAATGCAATTCTGATGTCCATGGAGAAATTTATAGATAACACTGTAGACATAATAATTAACTGAAATGTAATCCATGCCACTGTCAGATTATTTTGAACAAACCAACCACTGCATCAAAATAACGTGTTCCTTTCTGGAACAAGGAGGATTTTTAAAGGGATAGTAATGTTTCATAATAAAATCAGCTCTAATTAATCATCATAGTATTTGGACTTTGGAGAGTGTTATTTCAATTCTGTCAGAGTTGTAGTTCCAGAGTAATTCAATGACAAAGTGTCCCCCTCCCGCCCCTTTTACTGATGTCACACTGTTCAGCCACAGCAGAGAGGTGCCCAGGTAGATTGCAGAGAGGGACAATCTTCAATTAAGATAAGGAAAAAACCTGAAAAGCTTGTCAAGGGGGGCAGGGCTTTCATTGTTTTCCTATAAAGAAGATTGTCCCCTGCTGTTATCTGTCTGGTCTATGGACTGCATTCCACATCTGAGAAGCGATAGCTTACACTAGGTAAAAGGGGCAGGAGGGGGAAACTTTGCTTGTGAATATCTCATAAACCATAAAGGTTTGAGAGATAAGACTTATATCATTCTTCATGTTTTTTTAATGCCTACAAAATAAAATAAATTTAAAAAGAAGTATTACTATCCCTTTAAATCATGTATATAAGAATGGTAAAAGTGGGGTATAAGTAGTCAATTTTATAATCCTGTAGATACCGGTCAAAGGATCAGCGATCTCCAAGATCTCCCTTAAGGCAAACAATACTTTCAAGGCTGCCAACAAGGCTGCAATATGCAAGTCATAAGATTGGAGACAGAGACATTCTGTTACAGTTACAGCTAAAACAGCTTGGATCAAGCAGAGATTAAGCTATTATCACCTTTATCTTTGTGAAAAAAAAAACCTTCAAGGCTTTGAATTGCAGATCCTTTGTTTATGGTAACCCCAATTATGAAAGCAGAGAAACAAAAAAACTCTATACAACAAGAATGACAAATTTCTGATAACTGGTGCCTAACATCACCTTGATTGTTCAAATGAGAAACATATACCGATAATTGAAAGTAGCCGTCAGTGATAGACTTGTTAGCATGAAGAAATATTAATTTACTAATTATCTCTGTCGAAGACAATTTTTAATGTTTCCACCGTGTAATTCAGGCTTTTGTTCTACACTGGTCTCATTAGCACCACAGCATATTCATGGAACAGCAATTTATTTTCCATTGTGAAACATTCACAGCTACATTAACCCAACAAATGCGAGAAAGATCGCCAAATGCATTGCTTCATAATGCTTTGGAGACCTCTCTAGCATTCAAGGGGTTAAAGCAGAGGGCTAAACAATACAATATAAAAACAAAACAAACTGACACTACTGGTTTAACTGTAATGGCAAAACGAATATACTAGCTATACATGAAATGTCATGTGGAATATTGGATAAAATATGTAGTTACACAATTGTTTGAAGACCTGAAAGGTGCGTAACACATTGTTTTGTTGTGTATCATTCTGGCCCTCAAAGTGTTAATCAATATACCCTGTCGATCTCTGGTAAATTTTTAGTGAGGTATACTCAATCTGTAGATTTTGCAATTGCACATAAGTGATGTAGTAGGTATAGCCACACTAAGAAAAAGGTTTATTCGAATGACAAAATTCTGTTGACAGCAGGGTAAATTGTGCAGTTTAACCCTTTGAGTGCCATAGGGGTATGCAACACATTGCGGAGCAATGCGTTGCGTACCCCTCTGGCACTCAAAGGGTTAAGATGCAAGAATGCTGCTCCTAGCTGCAAGCTAAATATGCCTATTTAAGTCCCCAATTACTGGTACCAAAGAATTCTCTTCAGTCTAGGCTTGCAACTATGTCCCCTCCAACACTGATTTGTTGGGCATGAACGCCTGATCAAGCTTTACAATGCGAGTGGTGAGTCGGAGCCGAAAACACAGACAATTGTGACCCAGAATAAGAGATTACTAGTATATGAAAAGGTTATGGGTCAATCTGCAAAACACTGTCTGACAGCTTTAGGGAATGCTACTTAATTAGATCACAGTAATTGATAAAGTCAATAAGATGACAAGTAAAGACTGACAGTAATCTTACCTTGATATCAGAGGTATCTCTCTGGGAATTGCGCCATGCTCTCGAAACTGATGAAAATGATCTGTCTGCATGGTCAAATTTGCCTCCTTGCAAATTCAAGAAAAATGTTGTGAATGGCTCCTATGAAAGGCAAAGAAATGTTTGAAGCTGTCAGATAGTTTTGAAATAAACAGAATCCTTATACTGAGACAGCTTTTATTAATCAGTGTGTACAGGAATGACACTGGGCTGGATTCTATTGTAGGCGAGAACGTTTATCACCGATTTTCTCTGTAAATTTCCACATAGATGTCAATAGGAAGCTGTGAGATGAAAACCAGGTGAAACATTCACCACCTGCAGTGGAACACTGATCTTTGGTAGGAAGCAATATAAAAAAATTATTTTAATGTACACTACATTTTTAACCCTTTGAGTGCTAGAGGCACTCACTCTGGCACTCAAAGCGTTAAGACATACAGATTTCTAAATATAATTTTAACTAATACACTAGTTTAATTTTCACAAGTCTTTGGCTGCATGAGGAAAGGATTGTATAGCAATCAATTAAAAATGGGTGGAAAATAATTTACAACAGTAAGTGTAAAAACAACACATTTAAAGTGATAGGAATACTTTGTTAAAAGTAACTTTAATTATGTAGATATTTAAAAAAAAACAAATTCCCCCTTCATTCCCCGTGTACTGACATCAGCATTCTGTCTTAGAGAAGGAGATCCCGGTCCGCAGAAATACTTCATTTCAACACCCTACAACATGTGCCTGGTTTGCAAGCACATGTACACCATTCAAATGAAGTAGTTCTTTCTAACCAGCACGATTATGGCTCTGCGGCAGGGCTGGTGCAAGGATTTTTGCCACCCTAGGCAAAACCTCATTTTGCCGCTCCCTTTGGCTCCTCCACTTGTGTCCTGCCCCTTATGTTCCTCCTCTTTTAATGATTGTTTCCTTAGTACCTTTTATGTGCTATAATTAACAGATGTCCCTCTTTTAGTTGGTTGCTTTAGTCCAACAGCAGCAGGAGGATAGCAGAGTGCACACCTAGGCTTTAAATTGTGAGCTTTAATAATCAGGCACTGCATCTCATTTTTTTCCTGTCTCATTTGTATACTCAACCAGTTCTGTGTTCATTTATCTGCCCAGTTTTGAGCTCTGCAGACTCTTGACTTTTTAATGATTTGCTTCATTGGATTTATTTATTCATATATTTTTTCCTAGTTTATGTAACACATTGAAACAGAAAATGTCCAGAAAAAGTCAGATCTGCTTAATGAAAGTGACAGTAAACCTCCTGATTGTTTTACTGTTCCTGAAAGTGCATCAAATATAAAGTTAAATTGCCTGTGCTTTTTATTTTATTTTCATCTTTTTTCACTTGTATGTCCCTAGCAGACGGTGAATGCAGGGATAGTAATAGTGTAACAATATCCCTGAAGTAGTCTGTGCTCTCTGTGCTGCATATAATAGACTGGAGGTAATCTCTTATGCTTCAAGTGTTACACTGTACATGAACACCTTGTTCCCAATATAAAAATCTTGAAACAGATTGAATGAGCTCACACTCAGGGACATACAAGTATAAAAAAGTAGGCGAAGATGGGAAAAAATTAAAAAACGTAGGCAGTTTAATGTTACATATTCTGCATTTGAAGAATATTTAAAGGCAAAAGGAAGTCTAGTGTCTCCTTTCTTCTAGACATTAATTTTGCTGTACACACAATAATCAGAGCAAATATAGGGAAGGGAATATAAGAACTTCATTTTCTAATGGAATGATGCTGTTTGTTATAGTTAACTTTTAAATTGTTCATCCATCATTAGACAAATAACATGAGACAATTTTTTCTCTCAGTCATTGTGCTGGTTTAGTTTTTGTCACATAACAAATTGTGTAGGAGAGGTATAAAGCATCTTACATATGTCACCAGAACTGTTGAAGCCCCCTATGATAGTACCGTCACCTGTGTAACTTATAATGATGGCACAGATAGCTGAGAGCAGAACGAATAAGGTACGAGGGGCAATTCCAGAAGTTTATGAGGTGCTATTCTGAGGCAAGTTCAACTACACAATAGGTAACAAATGAGACCCTGATTAAATCAATAGCATTTTTAACTCTAGGAGGCTTTAAAAATACCACGTAAAATCAATGGGACATTTAAAAATGTATACTTGTCCCTTAGAATGCGGCTGCCTTGCTCTAGGTTTGCACCACTTTAGGTTCCAGAATTGGAACCCCAGCTGGGAAACATCTCCAGTCTCCACCTGCCCTTGACAAAGCCAACAGCAGCCTCACCTCAGCCAGGGTGCCAGCTCTGCAGCAGTACAGGTCCTACAGGATATGCTGATTAGAGCATAGACTTTGCCTACCCGTGCCTTTAGTCATTAAAATGGGATGCTCCACAGCATGTGTGCTGCATGCATGCAATGCTCGTTGCAGGCGGCAGGAGGAGGCTTTCTAGGAGCTCTGCGAGGTTACGCCCCTGTACATGTGCGCCCTAGGCCGGCACCTACCTTGCCTATAGGTGGTACCGGCCCTGCTCTGCGGACCGGGATCTCCTTCTCTAAGACAGAAAGCCGACGTCATTGCACGGGGAGGGAAGGGGGTAACTTTGAAAGCTTGTATGTCGGAAACCATTGAGGTCTGATAGATAGGACTGGGTGCAATTAATTTTTTTTTAATATCTATATAATTAAAGTTACTTTTAACAAAGTATTTCTATCAATTTAAGTATTTGCACGAAAGGATCTTCAATTTCTTTTTGCATCCAAAAACAACACCAGAGGCGGTTTCTCACCTCTTAAATAGTAAGATACGGTCGCGGTTTCATAAAACAATATATATACCAGATTTAACCCTTTGAATGCCAAAGTGGCATGCAAAACATTGCTAAGCAATGCATTGCACACCCCTCTGGGACTCAAAGGATTAAGGACCTGAGGGTCTAATCAATGCATTGACCACCACTATGGTGCATAAAGGTTTAACCCTTTGAGTGCCAGAGGGGTACGGAATGCATTGCAATGCATTCTGTATGCCTCTGACACTCATAGGGTTAAGGATGCTTTTATCTTATCCCCATACCTTATAACAATGTATGTGATTTTAAGAGAGCTTTCTAAATTATCCATTTGTTACCCACTTTGAGTTTTAAAAAAATAACAGTGTATGACATATGCACCTTAAATGTCAGATTATATACAAATAAACCAGTAGTATACAGTAGGAAGTGATATTTGGGAGGGAGAGATGTGTGGAATTTTATTATCTAACAGACATGCAAGCCAGTATGGTCTACTTTGCATAAACTGTCAAATAATGCTCTAAATTGTTGGTTTAAATAAAAAATACAATATAGGCTCTTTTAAAGCGCTTTCAAAATCAACTAAAGTTTGCTCCAGAATTGATGCTCTTTGTGTTGCTGAATACAGCCCTATATGTTTTATGATGTAAGATATTAGGCAGATGAGGTGTGTTCTCTCTACAAACTTGTACAATTGTGAAGAAATTCACAAAAAATTATGTCTCAGATATGTAAAATTTATTGCATTCTTATACATTTTATTTGTTTGTTTCATTTTTTTAAAATTGTTTTTATGAAAATGGCTGCAACTGCAGTCTCTGATTTTTCCTCAAATGAAATTTATGATTGAGAAAAATGTTTAAAAGATGTAACAGCCTCGTCTTAGTTAAAGAACACTTAAGCCTATATTAGTAGATAATTGCCTAAAATTAGCAAGACACCATAAATTATATCAAGGATTTCTGTCTGCTTGTACCATTCTAACAAGCTGTAATTAATGGAATGCTGTTAATGCTTTCCCAAAGAAATTACTTTCCACTAGATGAATTACCCCTCAGGTTTACAAAAACATGCACAATTGTAAACCAACATGTTATCAATATACCGTATTCCTGATTAATCCACTAAACACCAATGCTTTAGAGAGGGTCCTTAAGATAGCCATTTACCATTATTAGCAATAGATAAATTACACTCGTTATGGACAAGAATGCAAATGAGATTTTAAGCAGAAGATGTCTTAGAACAAAGGTCCTCAATAAAGAGAAATGGAGTACTCCCTGCCGCTGTAAATTTAACGCTATGTGCCATATGAACAAAGAGTGGACCAGATTTGGGGCAAACCAACCACCTCACAAGGATGGGTTAAGACATTAATAAAACCCTTAAATGCTAAATGGGGTCTCCAACACATTCAAGGCGTTAACGTGGAGCAGTCACCTTAAAGTGGAACTATCAGTCATATGAAAGTGCCACCCAATTAATTTTTAACCCTTTGAGTGCCAGAGGGGTATGCAACACATTGCAAAGTAATGCGTTGTGTACCCCCTCTGGCACTCAAAGGGTTACTATAGCAAAAATGCATATAAATATTTAATAATCCTTATTAGGTCTGGCATTATTTAGAAATTTAAGTTATTCTGAGACTCACCACCAGGCATCTTGCTGAAGAGACATCTTCGTGCTTGCGCTGTCCGTTCGTGCAACTTTCCCTATCCAATCAGTGAGGAGACAGGGACTGACAGAGCAGGAGCACAGATGCCTCTTCAGCGAAATGGCTGTGTTGTCATCTGCTGGTGAGTCTTTAAATAACAACTTTCTAAATAACGCTGGACCGAATAAGGGTTATCGAAGGATTTATATGCATTTTGATATAGTAAAAATGAATATAGTTCCACTTTAGGATATGCTTAGTAAATTGTAAAGATAATTAAAAACTTCCTATATGTTATGCCAACCATTTGTTTAAACTGACAGTGATTTGAGAAAATAAACCTTTTTGTGTTGGTGACCTCACTAATCTCTCTCGAGATTATTATACATTATCATATATACATACATATATATATATATATATATATATATATATACATATATATATATATATATATATATATATATATATATATATATATATATATACACACACACACACTGTCACTCCTATGAAAATCACTGCAGGGAGACTCACTGCTGTTGATGTACAGTGGATACCAAACATGCACAGGGCTCCAAATTCAATGGGCAATGCAGTGCAACATTCATAGAATCAGTATATTGTAATAAGCTCCATCACAGGTTACGTGATCAGCATGGGATTTAAGAAGAGGAAGTTAAAGGAACACTAACGCCAAAAACTGAAGCATGTGTAGACTGCCCTATTCAGACATGATCTGGCAAATTTTATTTAGGCCATTTGTAATGAGACCCCCAAGGCAGTTAATGTACTGAGATTTGTAGCCACTGCTCTTACATTCAGAAAGTGTGATACCTTACCTCAGACTTTTTACAGACAATAATGCTCCATCACTTCTGAGACACCCTAAGGAGGTCAGGGAGTCTGGCAAAAGGCATGAATGGCTACCCCAGAGAGCATATATTAGACTGGATCTTAGGCCTCAGGAAAAAATACAGGTGCTAACATGAAGTACAGGTTATTTAAGTATATATAACCTTGGTTCATTAGGAGTTGAGGGTCCTTCAAACCTTTGAGTGCCAGAAAGGTATCCGATGCAATGCAGTGGATACCTTTTCTGGCACTCAAATGGTTAAACTTACAGACTTTGATTGCATAGAGTCTGTCGTACAAATGTATTAAATGCTCCCTAGAAGTCCTTGCTTGTGAATCTGTCAAAGGAACAAGGAAAACGTCCTTACAATTCTAAGTAGCCAGCTGAGTACGAAACTTGCAGTTGAGTAATGCGTGCCATAGTGAAATTTGGGAACCTGATCGTCCTCCCAGGTTTCATAGCGCTCAGCAAAGAAGGCTGCACGCTTCGGGTTCAGTGCTCCAATAGGCTGAAAGAAAAACAGTTACAATGAGTAAAACATGGAATTACCTGCCATTCTTTTCAGTCTCTCCCTAACTTTAAAAGTAGACATTTTTTCCAGTAGATGTACATATTTGTTATATTCATATGAAAAACAGATGCAGATAAATTGGAAAGTGTGGCCAATGCTCTCTGTTATGACATGCATGATGACAAAAGGATGACAAGATGAGCACTCAGATGCATACCAAGATTGCAGAACTCCCAGAGGATTGCAGTGTGCATGACAACACCATGTGACTAATACAGGAATGAAGCCACAGAAGCTTGATGTTATTACCAGGAATAGGTAGACTAAAAATAACATTATTAGCATTCAGAATAAAGAGGACTGAATTCACATTTTAGGAAAATACAGGAAACAATCAGTAATTAGGTGAATTAAAATGGATACAATTATTTATGTTGTTCAAATTACAGTGTATAGCATACAACAGAAATACTGTAGATATTTCAAAGCAGAAGTGATTTTGCCTCTATTAAAGCTGCAACAATATTAAAATGTTCATTCATTTTTAGAAATGGACAAAAATGTTTGCAGTGAGAAGAAATCTGTGGAATTAGGATCTTTCAAATCCCATAGGAACCCCTGAGAGAAGCTCCTTTCCACCAACACTTCCCCCAGAGAATGGAGATGAGTATGCATCTATGGGCCGTATGCTCAAAGGGATAACGACAAAAAATGCCGTATGAAAGACAAAAATAAGTCATTGTATGTATGAATGACATTTTCTATAGAGTATATGACAAAAAACTAGCAATGTCCGCTGTGTACGACAACTCCAGAACTGACGGGCAAAGAGGTGTGGCAAGGTCGTGGCTAAACTATTCTCCAGTGTCGTATAGATGAAAATAAAATTTGTTGTAACTAATGACAAAAAAATGTCTTACAAAAGAAAAATTTGTACGTTAAGAAAAAAGTGGAGGGAATGAGAATTTTTGTCTTTAATAACAACATTTTTTTGTCGTTACATACGACAATTTCAGTCAGGACAAACGACATATTTCCAATCACAAACGACACACACTGAAAATATTAATGATCCCAACAACACTGTACTTTGAAAAGTCGTTACAAACAACAAAATCTATTTCACTACTTCTTTGAACATATGGCCCTTTGTGATGATGTGTGTGATGGTGTGCGTGTGTGTGTGAGAGAGATATGGTGTGTGCAGGAACATCAGGGACTCTACATACGAATGGCTAGAATTTTGGCATGGAAAGGTCGGGACTACTGTAATCAACTGGCTTAACCTTCAGCAGGAAAATCAACTATTTGCCCATCCCTTGTATTTCCTGGTCTTTAGTGATATGTGCTATTTAACCAGATGTTTTCCTGGGTCTGTGCATAAGCATGCTTCTCACCTAGCTAAAATGCTTATATTATATATATATATATATATATATATATATATATATATATATATATATATATAATTTTTTTTAATTAAAAGATAACTGCATGCTGACTTGATTAGCCGGACCAGGGGAAGCCACACCCTGGCCCCAAGAGCTGCCAACAATGTCTGTTTTCAGGGGTTCAGACCTTTTGATTCTCCCATGTTCCAGCAAAGATACCTAAAAACAGGTACTGTTGACAGCTCTTAAGGAATTGTGTTAGCTACACCGGATTTGGACCATAATACAAGTAAACTATTTCTAAATAGCAAAACCTAGGGTTTTTTCTGCACAGTGAAAACAGGGTATGCTTTCCAAAGACTTAATTTATGCATTTTCCCAACCTGAAGAAGCACTACAATATAGTTTTTAATAGAACAAATTTTCACATAAAAATTGACCTCCCAGACACTGTATTAGATCTATGCCACAATCATTTGGATAGTAACCATTTTTATGAATTCTGAAAATGGAATACAGACAATGCAATGGATAATATGAAAAAGATCCCTCAGATGAAAATGGGTTCATGCCACAAGCATTTTACAATGCACTGTGCCACTGGCAGGCTAATCTAATTGACAGAGTGCACACAGTTACACCCCTGCTCCTCCCAGCAGGTAGTGCAGTTCTGTCCTGTTGGAGGATGGAGGGGGGGGGGGGTAAGCAAGAAGCAGGAGGGGACTGCTGAATGAAACATATGTTTGATAACCTCTAGTGCAGCTGGTTTGAAAGTGGAGAAATTATGTGGTAAATCAACTGCCCCATAGAGGATAAAGAAATATTGCCCAAATTATCATTGCTTTAAATGTGATTTTAACCCTTGGTGCTAAAGAGCTCTCCAATGCACAGCAAACGCAATGGTGCAGTTTGTTTACCCCAGAGTTGCTCCCTTTAGTTTGAGTATATGCAACAACAAAACCTGACACTACTATTTATATCAAAAAAGGAATGTATGCATCGTGCTGATTGAGTGTACTGGAGTACGTGAGAGTGAGTGACTATGTGTGAGCGTGGAGCGTGTGAGAGAGATTAGAAGTGTTAATTCCCATGTACAATGCTACAGAAGTTATTGAGGACTGCTTTTATTAAATATGGGCATTCTGAATTTCACCCTTTATAACACATACATTAGCTATGGAACAGGCCGCAGCACCCTGAAGGGTTAAAAAGGAATATAATAAACACTAAAATGTATTTCACCCCAAAGCATTTTAACAAATCACTTTATCTGCTCTTCTACTGAGCACAGAGAACCAATCAATGTTTATGAAATTACCTTCCTTGGAAATAGCACTAAAACCAATTAGGACTGATTCTGCTGCCTTTTGTTAGAAAAGCAGTGAGCCCAGATCGATGCAGCCAGAGAACCTTCCCTATTGATTCCAGGTGTAATTGTTACAGTTCTGTTTCTGATGCTGGATGGAAGATTATTGTACACTCATTTGCAATTGAATAAGGGAAAATATCTAAACATTTCTATACTCAGTCTTCAAAATAAAAGGGAAAAAAAAAGAATAGCTGGGCTCTGACAATGATACACTATCAGCTTACTCAGAGAAGTTACAGTGGGAATACACACTTTGAATTATACATTACATGAATGCACTGATTTATAGTGGTAATAACATCCACCTCATTAAAAGATTCTGCTTTGCTGCAGTTGGAGGGCTACATATTGTTTACTGCTATAAATTAATGGCAGCACACAGAAAATAGTGGAAACCCTCGAACAATAGATCTGGAATGACAGAGCTGTAGATCATAGCTTCCTCATAATAAAATGGAGACAATGTATTGGCCTAATACATTTTACTGTGCTGGCCTATATTTTTCTGACAACTGTTATAAAAGATGAGGCTATTCCACTATGTTTTAATACACCATAAAAGCAGTTTACTAAGCTTGCCTATCGCAGATGGAATCAAACCACATCATAAATATTTTAGACCACTTAATTAAACTTTTTGTTTAATTAGAGAAACAAAATCAAGGTACTAGAGGTTTGGGAAAAGAAAAAGACTAATTGATATTTAAAATAAGGGAATTTTAATTAACCGATTATTCCAATGTTGTAAAAGGCCTTTTATGTATGAGAGGTGATACTTGAATTGCAGTGACACTTAGGGAATGGATGCTGGTAAGCAGTACAGCTAGAGACAAGCTTTGTTATTCTTAAAACCTTGGATACCAGAGAGATATCTCAAGCATTCAACAGAACTGACTACCTTGGTAGGTGCCCTTCACACATCAGTCTGGTACATCTATATAGTTTATTTTTGAGCATTTGATCTCTCTTGCAGAGTACTGCTAACTGTTTCTGTTTACAGTCTAATAAGGACCGATAAAACATTGTGCCTCTTATGAATCATTCAGGTCTACTGAATTCTGTTGTTTGCTTTGCGTGGGTGTGACCTAGAGGAAGGCTTGGTTACTATTTATAATGCAAATAATAGATATACTTGATTGTTTTATAAAGGATACATACGTAGGTAAGTTAACATGTTCAATACAGTGAGTCGTTCATTGTTAGTGTATAGTTTGCCTTTTAAACTACAGATAGAACATGAAATGGAGTTGTCCAGATGAATTGCAGTCACACACACAGCAACTCACTACTATTAACCCTAACGACAAGAAAACAACACGAGCATACTCTTCTGGTACTTAAAAGGTTAAGCTGAGAACCGGCAGCAAAGAGGTTATGTAATGTTTTTCTGATGGTGTCGCCATACTTGGGAACTTTACAGAATGTGCGACCCGGAGGGTAGCCGCCGGGTGAGCTCTATGACGCGATTTGCGTCATAAAAAGGGGCGTGGCTTAAACGTGACGGGGGAGGTTTGAAGAAAAGAAGAAGAAACCACACAAAGAGAAACTCCCCACATCCGGCAAATTAGACTCTGCCCCAGAGACCCGGTAATACAGTGTTAAATCCGGAGTCCCCGGGGCAAAACCGGAGAGCTCCCAGCTATGGGTGTTGCCTCTACACAGACAAAACAAAAACAGCCTGTAGAGATCGGGGAAGGTTTCCTTACTATCTTGGATGGGAATTAGGAGACTTCAAGGAAAAGTGGTACAAATGCACTGATTAACAAGTACAAGATCCAATCTAGTACAGCTATCAGTAAATTGTATGTATTCCAGCCTGCCATAAAAATAAAATGCAGACAATCCCACTGTGTCTTTGAAATGTGGTGGGATGTTGATTCTCACATGCAGTGATGGTGTAAGAACACAAAGGGGAAATGATTTGGGGTCCTACTCATGGTTAAGGACACAATTAGGAGCCAGTGACCATAAAAAAGGCTCATAATTCACAGCAGACACAAAAATTATATGTAGTAAGCACTAAATTTCCTTAATATAACCATACCTGGGAACTCTCAGGGATTTTTGACCCAAATCTCAGGGTCTCAGGGTGAAGGGCCAAATTCTCAGGGTGAGAGTGTTCTCTGTGACCTGCTATATGATTTGCCCCAATTAAATGTTTCTTTAGTCACTAAATTCATGCCATTTGCACCAGAAATACAGGGAGGGATGTCCTGCTTGTCTTGTATGTGTTTAGGCCATGAGATCTTTAAATTGTAGCATGTTAAAGGGTCTTTGCAGACCAACTGCATCACCTCTGGGTTAGAGCAAACAGGTAGATTTTGCCTAAAATCTACATCATGGGAAGCTTTAAGGGTTAATATTTCAAATATCTCAGGGTCAGCTCATCTTGAAAGTTCCCAGGTATGAATATAACCCTGTGCACAAACATACAGTGATTATCGTGCTTACCACATCTTCTAACTACTGAGGTCTGTATATTAACAGTTTGACTTGCAACAGCTAGTATAGTCTTTGATGGAAAGAGGAAAAGACACAAAAAGTTTGAAAAATGCACTAATCTGAAAGCACAATGTTATGTCTGGCTATAAATATTATATTTTAGGTTCCTCTAACTAACATTTTATTAACATATAGATCTAGACAACCCTCCCATGCAATGAGCAGCTTTCTAGGCTATACCTTTGAAAACAAACAAAAAACCACCTGGTAAAGGCTTAGAGAGGGCCAGACGCACCAAAAGCATTAAACTGGTTGTATCCTCACTGAAAAGGCAAATACATTAAAATTAGCAACTGTTTTAATCCAAATGTAAACAGTTTTAGACCCATTCTTTTAAGTTATAACATGGAACACACAGCTATTATTTTGCTAGGGTCAAACTGAAATGGTGCCCTATTTTGCTGAATTATACCAAGATTGTAAAAAAAAAAAAAAAAAATAAAAAAAAAAATGAACATGCGTTATACTGTCTTGATTAGCAACAGTATGGAAGAGGCTTTGTCAATAAAATATTGGCAAGCTAGGTTTATGTTTGTGCTACACTGACACCCATCTGACATTAATACAATTTGAATACAATAACTGAATGTCATTTTCACTAAGAGTTCCTGTAGAGACCCCACCAGATAATTACTGGATTTTACAAACCAAAGGAATTCAGAGATAGCTTACTATAGCTTTTGAAAATGTATACTTGAAGATATATGCATTCAAATATATGACATTCTGCTTTGGTATTGTTTAAACTCGATACTTGAGCTGTAAGTCACAGAAAATATGAAATTTAAAATAGATTTCACATTGCATACTAAACAAAATGACAGAGACAACATACTTTTATTTTACAGCTGCAAAATGTGTTCTCTCTCTTGTTTATGAATAAAACTATTAGGTTTCCTTAGGAATAAAACATATATTGTTTTCATGGTCATCATTCTGCATTCTTGTACAAAAACATACCATCCAAGCAATGACCGCCACTAAGGAGGAATGTAGAAACATACAGCAGTTGGCAAATATTTGCTTATTACTTTATTTTAGTTCATTTTCCATTAAAAGGAGTGTTTGCAACCTACGTATAGAAATCAAGTTAATGAGCTGAAGGAGGAAGTGTCAAAAGTTTGGGTTTCTCATTTGCAAGTTGAGGCAACCCATATTCATGATTATCAATAAAACAATGCACCAAAAACCCTCCAGCACCTCAACTGTGCAAGGAGACACAAAAAAGATGCACTGTACTATAATAAATAAAATTGTTATATACATAGGTACACATTTCAATGTAATTCCTTTTCCTATATTTATATAATAGCAAAATGGAGGAAATTAAATGAAATAATAACATTGTGTGTTCAGTCAGATCTCCACTAAAAATTCATGTGTGTTTTGGTACTTTCCATTAATAAAAGTGATATCTGAGGAGTCTACCCAATTACACCGCATTTCCACAAAACCAAAGGACAAATTTTCTTTCCAGTCAGAAGTACAATTCAAAGTAACATGTCTGTTGTGCTAATTTTCACAGCATCAGAGGTGTAGCAGCAACCCACTTGTCCTTAGCCTCTTCTGGTTATTTTTGAGAAGAACTGAATAAATGGTCTCTTGTGGGCTCATTTAAAAGCCATTCTCCTTGTTTAGGGTGCCCAGCACAAATTTTCGAGCTACAGTAGCTACTTTATCTCATTGACAAGAAAAAGCAACTGTCAGAGCTTCATTTTTCATTAAATCCACTCTATTGGGCTTTTTCATATCTGCCATGGTTGAAAGAACACAGATTTTATCTGCAGAAAAACCCAGAGCTGTTAACTCTTGAGTGGAAGTGGAGCTCTCTGAACTACAATGTACTGCTGACCAGTTTTCATGGTCATAGGGGTTAGCACTGAACAGCAACAGGAATATGAAGCATTCCTTCATAGCACTTCAATCACTCACATAGTAGTAGTTATAAATTCAAAAGTGGAGCAATTCTG
Source organism: Rhinophrynus dorsalis (assembly GCA_037306005.1). Lineage (NCBI taxonomy): Eukaryota > Metazoa > Chordata > Amphibia > Anura > Rhinophrynidae > Rhinophrynus > Rhinophrynus dorsalis. The sequence goes on along the minus strand of CM074718.1, from coordinate 155,247,361 downwards.
GAAAACTTCCACAGGGAGCAAATAATTACCCCTGATTTCATTTGGACTTGTAACCCCTTAAATACTAATGGTTAAAACCCAATTTAAAACAAATGATAATTTAATTTGTCCCTATGATGCAGCTGGTTTGCTATATAATTTTACCTTTTCTTTGTACATACGATAAGAAGAGATTTTGCAAGAAAATCACAGACTACTCTATGAACAGGAGACGCGAGGCCCGAGTTACTGCAAGACTACAGCTTCACACACACTCCAGCCAACAAGCTCACATTGTCCACTATTGGACTAATTACATGGATAATAATAATACTTTCATTCAGTGTCAGCTACTACCAAACATGTTAACCCTTTGAGGGCCAGGGTTAAGCAATAGTCACAATTTTTTTTTTAGTTACGTGAAATGAAAAAACAAAACAAAAAAAACAAAAAAACACCACATTTTATTTTACATTTTGTGGCAAAGCTTGTTTGTTTGTTTTTTTAAGTTCCCCTGCCATGCTTTCCCCAATATAAATAATATCAAATTGCACTTACAAGGCAACTACCTGCAACATTAAAGTAATTCCATTGTGATCCCAGTCAAAAAGAATATGGATGCAAAATGTAAATTTATTTACATGCACTCTATTCCATTGTTGGCAGACACAGGGTGATTTATTTGTCTTAAAGAAATATCGCCAAAAACAAATTAGACTTCTATAACTTTAACCCCCTCAATTCTAGATATCTGCTCTGAAATTTGAAGCAATTTTAATGTTGTAAGCATCCAGAGGATAAAGCCAATGGGCTGCCTTTTCTGTACTTCAGTTTTAAATGTTTCTACCCACACAGATCGGCCATGTTTCACCTTCCAAACACAATGGTCAATATGTATAAAACTGGAGAGCTGTATGCAATTCTGAAGCGAGCCAGCTGCACCACAGGAGACAAGTAAAGTTTCCCAGAATTCTCATTGCTTTCCCTTTGCAATGCATTGGAGATTTCTCTTGCATTGAAGGGTTTAAAAGTCCCAGTTAAATAGATTTTTTTTTTATTTCTGCCCTATGGTGAAATTGGTTTATGCCAGCATTACACCACTCCATGTCTATACATAAGAAGAAGATAAGCGCTTCTGGGATAAATTAACTGAACTAAAGGGGAGCAATAAGCAGTCCCATAGACTTAACCATTCAGTGCCAGAAGGGTATGCAACGCATTGCTCTGCACTCCGGTACTCAAAAGGCTAAATGGGGCTTTTAACCTCTTCAATGCATTGCAAAGCAATGCAATGAGATAGCTCTAATACCACAGGGGTTAAAACGTATTTAAATCCATACATAGTTTCTTCCCCTCTATGATGCAGCTGGTTTGTCCCAGAATCACACGTCTTTTTTGCTGGCTGTAGTAGGCACAATCTCTTAAAGGGATAGTAATACTTCGTTTTAACTTTATTTTATTTTGTAGGCACTAAAAAAACATGAAGAATGATACAAGTCTTATCTCTCAAACCTTTATGGTTTATGAGACATTCACAAGCAAAGTTTCCCCTCCTGCCCCTTTTACCTAGTGTAAGCCATCTCTTCTCAGATGTGGAATGCAGTCCATAGACCAGACAGATAACAGCAGGGGACAATCTTCTTTATATGAAAACAATGAAAACCCTGCCCCCCTTGACAAGCTTTTCAGGTTTTCCCTTATCTTAATTGAAGATTGTCCCTCTCTGCAATCTACCTGGGCACCTCCCTTCTGATCTGGCTGAGCAGTGTTACATCAGTAAAAGGGGCGGGAGGGGGATACTTTGTCATTGAATTACTCTTGAACTACAAATCTGACAGAATTGAAATAACACTCTCCAAAGTCCAAATACTATGATGATTAATTAGAGCTGCTTTTATTATGAAACATTACTATCCCTTTAAACACATGAAGAAGAAAAAAACAAAAAAGAATATACAGAAGTGAAAGCACCCTTCAGATGCCAATCAGCATGCTATTATGTGCTGCACTTATTATGTGGAAACAAAATCCGTGATTTTCTTTAGTGACACTGATCTATATACTCCAAATAATGCTAAGAGATAAAAGCAAAATAACAAGCAATGAATTGCTCAAAAGATAAAACTCACAATTTAAAAATGTCATCAACAATAAATATGCGCACACAATCCACACAAAGATGCACTTTTATTTTTACAGCTCTCTCCTGGGCAGCTCCCCAACTGTGCAATGATCATTAGGCAAACACCACTTCAAATAGAAAGATTGCCTGCTTTCCTGATTACACAAAATGTTACAAGGTATTATTTCACAAATGCGCTAAATGGATTATCACCTAATTGAGATAACGCCCCTTTTGCATCACTGCATCAGGCAAGAGGAGTTAAGTTTACAAAGAAAAGCAGAAGCTAGCTGTTTCCTAACACAAAAAGAATAATCAAAGTGGAGACTGCACATTATGTTGAGTTAATTAAGCCAAAGTTATTTCTTGGGTATACAATCTGTTTAAGAATCTCTCTGCTTGACATTATTTGCTCAATTAGTGAATCAGTCAGTTAATTAACATCTGGGCTAAAGTGGTGTAACCTGGCTCGTTAATATCCCTTGAGGCCTTGGTGTTCTGCACAGTGGGGTAATACCATGTACAGTTTTAGAACTTAAGATTCTTTCAAATTACAAAGGAAAGTATCATCTAAAAATAATCTGGGCTTCTTTAGTAAAACTCCTTGAGAGCCATTACAAATCTCTGGCACTCAAAAGTTAAAACTGAGCAGTATTTAATTTGGATTTTATTTAGGTATTGTAGAATTATACATATAGGATACATTTTGGAAAGTAGTAACTAAAAATAAACTGGGCTTGTTTAGTGCAACTCCCTGAGTGCCATTACAAATCTTGACAGCTCTCTGACACTCGAAAGTTTAAACTGAGCAGTACTTCATTTGGATATTATTTTGGTATTGTAGAATTATAACTTGTTATTGGTTAAAAACGGACACATAAAATGTGTTTAAGTGGTCTTGATTGTGTATGTGTGAGATGGTGTGTACTCACTCTACCTCCTTTTATGGAAAACTAAGGTAACCACTTACACATTAAATCGGGATGCTTATGAAAAATGAATTCTGCAGGATTTCCCCATTATCAGCGCAACCCTACAGTGGGTTTATTTTATAACCATGCCTGATGTAAAGGCATATGTAGCCACAGGGTTGTACTGATTGTTTTGCAAACTGCACAACAAATATTTCATAAGCTCACTGCATTAAAGCAGAGTTTATCTGAACTAAAACAAGGGGAGATGCTTCTTTAAAAGTTATTAAAGTACAAATTTGAATTATTATGTTTAATTTTAATTACCATTTTTGGATGCCTAATATTTACTCACAACTGATGACTACCCCTTTAACTGAACTGATGGAGGTGTTTGGATTCCTAGAAAATATATCATTAATGGCATCCTGATGAATAGAATTACTTTGTAATACAATTGCTTGTAATTCATGTTGAATAATAAGAATGATATGTTTTATATTGCACTTAATAATTACTCAAAGGAAAACTTTAAACAGCAGTTATAACTATTTATTTACATTTCAATCTCTTATAGTCCACCACTAAAGCCTATTTCACATGGGCAACAGCAATGCAGTGATACTGTACTGGTTATGTCACCAATTGTGAAAGGTCCTGTGCCGGACTATGGCGCTTTTATACACGCCCATCAGAAGATAACATTTGTCCATTATTATTGGGCAGTAAATAAATATGGCATCCAAGGGCTAGATCCTGGTGAAATGGCAGGTCAAGGAATCTAGATGACACAAGACCAGTAAACTACTGTCATTATGTGTTTCCAATCAGCTTCACATTCAACTTTGCTATAAAAAAAATTCAGATAGTGTCGATTAGCTTCTGAGTTTATGTCTAAGTCTGAGGTAGAAAACCTGTAGCACTATGGACTACAGCTCCCATGCTCCTCAGCTGGTCAATGGTATTGTAGTCCAACAACAGCCGGAGAAATGAGTGCATTACAACTAATTTGATGAAACAAACATTGATACAAAGTTTGACTTATTTTATAACTCTGTAGCGACATGCCTTAATTCTGTTTTTTGTAGATAGCAGTTATGTTGGGTCCCATGCTGTGTGGAGCCGACGGCTCAGCACTGCCTCCACAGGTACTTCCAGGCGCAGAGGCAGAGCGGCGCAATTGTCTCCACACGGAAAGGAAAGACAGCGTGGGCCTCAGCATAACTGCTACCTACAGAGAACATGCCTTGGGGCAGCATATTGCCGCTCCTGTCAAAGTGCCGTCTGGGTCCATGGACCCACCGGGACGCATCTAAGGGCCGGCCCTGATTGCCCCCAGGAAAATGCACCAAAGTCCAACATATTGCATCTACGCATTCACGGAGGAATACAGTAAGGAAGGTCTGCATGGTAGCCAGCAGACTGTTCACAGGAGCGTTGTTGGAGGTTGCAATGCTCATTGCAATCTCCAATGATTAGTGTGTGGCTGGCACTTAAGTGGGCTGGCTGTCAGACACACCCCTCCTGTGCATCTGTCGTCAATGGAATGCAGGAGAAGGTGAGTGAAAGAACACGGGCAATGGAAATGTAGCAGGAGGGCTGCTACAGTTCTATTACTCTTGTGAAAGAGTCCTGTTTGTTTACAAACAATTGATCCTTATGATTCATTTAGGTCAATATAAGGGAGACATTCAGGTCTATTGAAGCCCACTGTTTATTTTGAGTAGGTGTGATCTAGATCAGAGTTTCTCATCTGCGGTCCCGTAGGTGCAGTACACACCTGGACTCAAGCAAGGGCATCGAGAAAGCCTGCACTGACTGGGGTACTTGAGGACTGGGGTTGAGAAACTGGTCTAAAGGCAGACCAAAAGAGATCACTAAATACAGGAAACTGCAAATATAATGCAAAAGGCATAGATATAATGGCCTGTTGTATGAAGGACACTTACCTCAAGAGCATAATCTGTTAAACAATAACACCTAAAAATGAAATTGGGTTATATGATTTTAAATATCATGTCCTGCTAGAATCATTAGTTTTTTGAAAATCTAATCCTGAACTTAAATCTTTATTGTATGAACAGACTATCCTATACAGACACAATTTAGTTAATTGTTTGTGTGGAGCTACTGCTGTTAATGTATTGAGATTGACACCCACTGTTCTTCTTTTCAGTCGGCTGGTACAATATCTTTGCCCATTTACACACAATAAAGCTATCACCTTATTATCAAGATAGCTATGGCGATAGGAGCCACCACTATACGAGCATATAGAAGACTAGATTTTAGGCATCAGAAAACAAATAGAGCCATTTTACATACGCTGCCATGGAGTGCACTTTATTTACACTTATAATAATGCTTACTACAGTAAAATATAAATTGCAGGATTTAACTTGCTGAGCATGTGTTTGCTGGCAGAAGCCGCAGAGTGAGAAGTATGGGTGGAGATGGCATGTCCAGATGATACAATTCAATGCATTGTGTGGGTGTGGCTTCATAGAAGTGGATTGGGATGATGGAAGGTGGGTGTTTGTCCCAAAAAAATGTGGGGTACAAAACAGGGGAGTTGGTGGAATGAGGAGAGAAAGTAGGTGGGGTTACCACAGATCACACTTACCTGGTGAATCTCCCTCTGTCCCCAGAGACCCGGTAATTAAGTCAGGAAACCGGAATCTACCGGGCAGATCTGGATTGTACCCAGGTACACTGCTGAGTAGGTGCTCCTATTGCTGAGGGGTTTTATTCTTACTCAAGTTCTTACAGCACAAACTTGCATTTTTGGGGGTGCAATACCTCAATGGCCTAAGATTTTACAGTGGTGCTGTTGCTACAGCATTATATGGAAATTTATAGTTAACGTGCCATGAACCTATTATAAGAAAATTCAAACAGACACTGATAACCAACAATGAAACATTCTGTGTGTTTTGCATATAAAGTGCTTAATCACAGACCAAACCCTAAGGCAGTGTTTCTCAACTCCTGTCCTCAGGACCCACTAACAGGCCAGGATTTGATGATTTCCTTGTTAGAGCACAGGTGAGTTAATCAGTGTGAATGAGCCTCTGATCACCACACCTGTGTTCTAGCAGAGAAATCCCTAAGTCCTGGCCTGTTAGTGGGTCCTGAGGGCATGGGTTGAGAAACACTGCCCTAAGATGTTTCAAACATGTAAGAGCTTTCATTGTAAGTGTCTGTCTGAATTTTCCTATTAAAAAGACTGCTTTTAATTACATTGAATTTCTTATGCATGATGAGTGCAATCATATATAGTCAAGTGTTTTATGCAGGGGCTGGAAAGCCGGAGGGCTGGCTCCACAATGGAGAAGAAACAGGGAGGTGAGTCTTCCTTCCACGTAGGTAAAAGGTGGTACTATGTTAGCTACAGAAAAAGCAGGGGACCGGTAGAATAAAAGTAATACCTTTACTGGCTAAGTGGCTCTAGGATACAAGCTTTCAAGACACTTTATGTCTGTAAATGAAGGCTGTATACAAAAGACATGGTAGGTTGTACACTCATGCAAATTGTTTTTACATTTAAATGTAACTGAAGGTAAAACGTGCATCTCCCTTGTCAGTATAATGTATTCCTTAGGCTCCAGCAGAGAGGTCTTTCTGGAGCTGGCCAAGTGGTATACATATTTATTTACCTTTTGATGTGTGAATAGTTCTTTATCACCAGTTCTTTTGGGTTGGGGGGCTGCTTATAAGAGAGGAGCAGAGGTTTGGGGGATATTCTCTTCAATGTGTGATCAGTATGTAGCATTGTTTGGAGCTCTAATGGACATCTGTTCTCTTCCTGTGATTGTTTGTATTCCAAAATATTTCTGTTTGTATTCCAAGATATTTCTTCTGGGTTCACTGGTAGCTCTGAGAGTCACCAGTGTACCTATGAGAAAAGTGGAATACAAACCACCAGATGAAGAGAACATAGGCAACAAAAGTAGTTTGTAAAAATGTCCAGGCTATGAAATTAATGAATGACTGGGAGGGCATTCAAAGGCACTGTTCTCACATTATCTAAAACCTACAGAGGCATCTCTCTCTTAACCCTTTGAGTCCCAGAGGGGTAGGCAACACATTGCCTTGCAATGCATTGGTTACCCCTCTGGTACTTAAAGGATTAAAAAAATGCTCCTTTGTCTTTATCTAGTAGAAGAAAAAGATGGCACTTTGTGACTTGTAGGTAAGCCTGAGGTAGTTGGCGGTTTTGCAGTGAAAGTTGTGTTTTCTAGAAAACAGTTTTACTGTTAACACTTCCATAGCTAATTAACCCATTCAGTACTGTAAGTGAATATTACTGCTACTGAAACACTAATTTTCCAATAACTACAACGGACTGTTTTTGTCTGAACTTATTCAGACTTATTCCGTTTTTGTAACTGTCTGTCTTGGCGACTCACTCCTTCCTGGCCACCTCTCACAGTGGGTGTTCCGGGTGTCAGGCTCGACTGTCTGTCCGCGCATGTGCAGAGCGCCACTGCTCCCTCCCTTGGCGTATGCACATGCACCCAGTCCAGTGCCCCATTGGACAACTAGTCCCCTATCCCACACGGCTTCCAGGCAAGCCCCCCCCCCCCTCCAGACCTCTTCTCATTGGTCACTTCTTTTAATTTAAACTGGCTACCCCAGGTTTGGGGTGCCCATTCCACGAGCTATCCTGCTTTTATCTTGAGATCCTGCTTGTTCTTCTGTTGTGACCTGGCTTGCTTTTGACCATACCTTGTCCCTTGCTCCTGACTCTTGGCTACATTCCGGACTATGGCTTGCCTCCTGCTCCTGGCTCTTGACCCTTGGCTATGCTTCTGGCTACGGCTTGTCTCCTGCTCCTAACCCTTGACTACATTCCTGATTAAGGCTGGTCTCCTACCCCTGGCACCTTCCACTTCTCCTGTGGATCCACCTTCCACTCAGCTTTCAGCTTGTCTCTTTGGCCTGGTTCTAAACGGCTCCCAGGGCATTCCCATCCTGGTTGCACCCCGGCTCAACTGGGGTGTAAAAATCTGGTTTCATGACCAGCACCTTTACCCCCCTTCATCTGCAGCAAGGGAGTACCTGGCACTCCATCAACAATCTCCAGCCTCGCTCCCTAGCAAAGATCTCTAGCTACTGAACCACTGTCGGCACCACACAGGTCCCTACCCCCTGCGTGGTGACAGTTTCTTCACAGGCTCATGACTGATCATTCTGCTTGGTTGGTCAAACTCAGGTCCAAGCAAGCTGCTCCAACTACATCATGGTAGCAAAACTTGCATATTCTTAGTTTTTGGAAGATAAAATAAAATAACTATTATGCCCTGTAGAACTATTAAACAGAAAATGTGACTATCCCATCATATAGAATTATACAGGAAGCTGCCAACACAACCTCTAAATATTCTCTGATTGATCTCAAAGCAAAACATAAAAAGTAGAATAAAATTACAACATTATATAATACTCAACAAGACTTTATAGAAAGACCCATTGATGTTCACCATGAAAAAATAAATTGCTTTGGCTGCATAGAATCTTAGATTACAGAATATGAGGAAGCTATATCTTGACCATGCACATATGGTAGGGAAAATAGAGGTATATATTATTAAACACAGCTCAGTCAATATTCCTCAAAGAGTGGGTATCTTGGAGGAAAACATCACTTTTTCAAGTGATATTAGTAATAGTTTTGCTGAATACTATAAAAATCTGTACAAGTCAATAGGCTTTTAAATCAAGGGAAGAAATTGCAGATTTTGTGTTTGGGTGCACACTGCCCATGCTGGGACACACAGATGTCCAAATGCTAGGGGCAGACCTCATACATAAGGAAATAAAAGAGGTCACTAAACATTTCACAAATAACAAAACTCCTTCCACTGCTGGCATCAGTGGAATAGTAAGCCAAGTTTGGGAACATCTCAACTCCATACAATGATGCATTCAAGTAAAAAAATCATGCCTGACTTAAGGGAATGCGATAAGCTAATAATTATTGAATGTCGAAATAAAAATGTTAGTCAAACAGGCTTTATTCCAGAAATGTCCACACAACACAATTTAAAACACTTGTTTTTGCACATCCAGTAATGGCACCAGAACACCGGGTAGAGGGCAATAGCTTCCTTGGACAGAGCAACGTTTTCAACTTGATGAAGTGGAATCACCTCTGGGTGGCCCTGAAAAGCGTTTGATTCACCCTAAATTTGAATCATGGATTCAATCTGTCAACCAAGATCAGAATGGGCACATTAACTTCATCAGGTTCCTCCTTTGGGAGAGGTAGCAGACAGGATACCACCTTTCCCATGGTCTCTGAGCTGCCAAATGAACCCCATGAGTTGGGGGCTTCTGTATTGAGGGAAGGGACTAGTCACTTTATATGTGGAGAATGTTATTTTTCCTGGCTGACAAATTAAAACTTTGGAAAGAGCTATTCTCTGGTTTGGGAATCCTCTGGTTTGAGTATCCACATTCAAATACTTGGGTATTAAAGTGTAAGCTAACCCAGAGGACTATGTTTAACAATCTTATATTAGTAATGGAACACCTTAAGACAAAGGCAGATGTATGGAATGATCTACTTATTAATGTACTTGGCAGAGTAAATGTAGTTAAAAATGTGGTTCTGCATAAATTACTATGTAATATTTTACAAACAGACATCCTTTACATACTCAAACAATTGGTCAGCTGGGGAAGGCTGGGGCTCCTGAATTAGATCATTACTTTCAGGCCTAATGGCTAAAGTATCACCTGTTTTGCAGCACCAATCTAATGGGGGAATGATGGACTGTATGTATGGCCATATCTCAGGTATATTAGAGTTGAACAAGTGTAACATTTGTAATCAAACTGAACAGACACTCATATCCTTTCTGCACTTAAAAGATGAATTTCACTTGGAAAATAAAATATTTTTGAGATATGCGTACCTCAGCATGTGTTTGACATGCAATGGACAATAGATTTAATATCATTCTATGACTTTGATTTGGAAAACCCCTTGAGAATGTTTATACTTAGATAAAAACAAAGCTATTGTCACATTTTAGGACAAAACGGGAAGCCAATGTGGAGATGTCAGAGGATGAGGAATGGCCTTATCAAAACCTTAATTGTTACCAATAATAGTGAGAAAAACCATACCAGTTGGAAGGTTGCACATAACTTATTTTACACCTAACAAGCTCTTCAAGGCCAAAATTAGGAATACAAATAATTGCTGTTCACATCAGACTGTATACATTCATGCAGTATTAAAATAATAAAAACTTCAAATTTTTGCAAGAAAGACTGTTGCAATTTCATGGATAGTGTCAAAACTACATATAACTAAAAAAACAAATTAAAATGGTCTATTAACGTCTCTATTATAAAATGATTTACTTGGGAAGACGCAAATGACCCAAATTTGATGATACGTAGGATCCCTGTTGTCACTGTATAAATACCCTTTAAAAACTGGTGGTGAGACTCAAACTCTGGGGATGTGGGAAGGATAGGGATGACTCAGCCTCCACCACTCCACTATGTGCAGGGCCAGATTTGCCATAAGGCACAGAGGGGCACCTATCATAAGAATCAATTTTTTTATTTTTTTTATAATCTATTTTTATTCACAGCAATGCTCACAGTGGCAACAGTAACCAGCCGCATGGTAAGGTCTGTGCATTCTTCGGCACAGACCTGTAGCTGTTGTTGCTCCCTCGTCGGGTCTTTTGTAATGCAGAGCTTCTGCATTCCTAAAGAGAAGACCGTGCGGGAAAAACAGCAGTTACAGGTCTGTGCAGAAGGAGGCACAGACCACTCCTGCTCCTGGACCACCAGGGAGGTAAGAAGCAGATACGGGGGGGTAAAGTGAATATGATGGGGGCAATGTGAGGGCAAGCTGGAGCTGATGGGGAGCAATGTGAGGGCAATATTGATATGGGGGGTAATGTGGAGATTTAGAGCATTATGGAGGTGTCCAGTGGAGATGGCCATTGGGGGGGGGGACCGTTTCAGATTTCTGTGCCTACAGGCTCCTGAGATGTAAATCCAGTCCTGACTGTGTGTGGTAGATTGGGAGGGGGGTGGTCTAGGTAACAGGGTGGGTTAACTGGGAAAGGGCTGTGGGCAATGCGGGGTTTTTCTCCCCTTCTCCCTGTGGCTTTTTATATTTACCTGTTTCGATTGGTCCTGCAATCAAAAATAAGATTCTTAGTTGCAATTATATCAGGATTTATGTACACTGAAACTATGACATTTGTATTTCACACTGCTGTACATATATGTTTTATGTATATGTTGTAATAATTTGAATCACAATAAAAACAAACAATTAGAAAACAAAAAAATAGCTATAAAACCAATTACATCAAAAAGAAAGGTTATAGGATAGAAACTTCAGTGATTTTTTTTTTATGTTCTTATTTTTTGGGAGGAGGGGGATCTATCTTCCCCTTAAGAAGAACAGTAAAGCTAATTATTAGCATAATGTGTTTCTTCAATTACTATAATATAGCCCAACAATATGAATTTTTCATAAGGATCCCATACAAAAAGGAAAATGACCTGTTGCTTTCCAGATATTTTACTATAATTCCCATCCTCTTTTGCTGGCTACTAGCCTCCCATGCTCTATAGGAATCTAACTGGAAAGCTTATGATGCAGAATGGTTATCATCATAATGGGGGAGATGCACTAAGGCATGATAAAGAGGTGATACAGTGGAAGTGACTTCTCCAGCCTAAGCACTAACAGTTTTCCAGTGGGAGAGATCTTAGCGCACAGGCTCCATAGAATAACATAGGAAATGGAGAAGCGATATCACTGGAGAAGTCATCTCCGTGTTATCACACCTTAGTGCATAACACCCAAGGTACCTCAGATATGAAATAAAAACATTTGATGAACAAACGTATAGAAACATTTAAGCAAAAAGTATGATTTGTAACTGTATCACATAAAAAGTTATTATTTATTTTTTTAAATGGACATATTCTAGTCTCAGTTGCTTCAGTTTAAAAAAACACAGTGCTGCCAGGCCAACACAAAAGCACAGCCTTCATCAACTGATCAACAAAAATCAGCAGGAGTCTAGAAAGACTATATGATGTGCTACTGTGCAAACCCGTAATTTGGTTTGTAAACACATTTATCCAATAGAGTCTGAGGCTCATGATATTCTGAAGACGAAAACTAGAGTGTGCGTGTGTGTAGTGAGCACAGCATGGGGACAGAACATCAATAGTAAAGCACGCTCTTCTCATCGGGGGTCTCAGACAACATGGTGCAATCAGAATTGCCTTTTCCATCTACAGAAGAAACATGTTCAAAACCAGAATACATTATATGAAAACAAATGAATGAGTATTTCAAAACACAGATGTCAAACAATCAGATTAAACAAATAAACAGAGCGAGACTGCAAGAAATAAAATTAAAATGTAAGGTGTTTGGATCACAGTTACTATTTGTCTTCTCCTATGGCTCCATTTAATGCTTTCATAAATACATATAAAATTTGTAATAAATTCTGTGCCTTTACTTTCCTGTTAAAACCCACACCCACTTCCTTCCCCTTTTAGGGAGATCTTCGCATCCATTTTCATTGTGAGGGAGACGTTTTGGCCCGGAACATGTGCAAATTGTTAAAGGTGTTATAAAGTGCGCATGGGATGATCTGAATACCTAAAGCGTGAGCAGCACTTCTCTAGTTCCTAGCAATGCCCTGGAACATATGTGGATTAGAGGCACACATTGCCCTATTCATCACTTGCTCACAGAGAATAGTAGTGGGACCACATTCAGCAATGCCTATATTTCATAAGGAAAGTTTGCAAGGGGGCAAGTGGGTGGTTCATATCGCCCCCCATTAAGTTACTCTTCCCACCCAATGGCTTATATTTGAACAAATTTGAATAAAATTAGTGTCAGACTTCATTATGCTGCTACCTCTACAAGTGTTATTTTCTGATCTATATGGTTAGGTTATAAAGCAAAGGCAGTAGGCTTGACACTACAATAAAACTATGTTTAAATTGGTAATTTGGGGATACTGTTTTTTCCCGTGTGCTAAACTAGCCATTCCAACTTCCCTGTGATGTACTTCTTTCTCCACTGCCAGTCTATCACATGGGGTGCAGTTGGAGGCACAACACGACAGCGGCTTATGTGGACATTAGCTGTATATAAGCGTCCAGTGCTCACATGGGTCAGTAAGTCAGTGAATTAAATCACATCCTCAGACACTTTTGTGAATAATCTGCAAGGCTGATCAATGGGAGCTGTAGTTAACAGCAGCTGCAGAGCTACATCATGCCAAATCTTTACTTAAAACCTGATATTCTATACTGAAATAATACTGTTTTTATAATTTTACATCAAAACTATTTGCCAATATTATTTAGAGCTCTATGAACTGAACTATTTTCTATTTTAGCCATAAAGAAGATGTAAGGGATAGAGAACACATGTACCTATAAGTGACCATTTAAAATGTTCTGTATGTTTATTGTAGACAATTCATTTGTGATCATGTAATTTTAGTGCTGTCAAAATTTAGTGGCTACATTTTCAAAATCGATGGAAAAGAAAACAAAAATAGTGCTCCCAACAGTGTGTAAGAGGAGTAAAGTACCTAGAAAACAATATGCAATGCCCACAATTGTCACATGTGTCCCCAAATAACAAATGTGGAAAACAAAATTTTTATTATATAACAAATATCCAATAAGACACCAATTCAAATATAATAAATTGAAACAAACATTTTGCATTTGTGGCTGAATAATGCATAACCACCCTATCAGAATACGCAAGGAAACGGGGCCACTGGAGGAGAGAATGAAAATTGGTGGAAGAAGCATTATGTAAAAGGAATGGGAAGATGGTAAAATGGAGAAATTAAGAAATTATAGAACTAAACCGGAGAGAGACAGCACACAAGGAGAAGCACATAGGTGGGGAATTATACACATCTAAGACACGGGTGTCCAACATTGCCAATCCAGATATTTCTGGCCTACAACTCCCATTACCATCATCTGCCCATTGAATCTTTTGGCTACATGTGACATTTTGTACCCTCTAATCCCTAGAGCCACAGCATTCGAAAACACTTCAGTCTCCTCCTTAATTAACTTACTTAAATTTTCCTATGTTTGGATCAATTGGAAAGATCTCTACAAGTAAGATTAAAATCCCTCAATATGAACCAACAGCACAGTCAAAAGTCTCAACTGCTACAGAAGTGACTTCTAGATTATGTCAAGATTCTCAATGAATCTGCTGCACAACACATGATAGCAGAACTGGAATCATTTAGTCTAAACAGCATTAAAAATAGCTTTAGAGTGTTGCCTGATCTTTACCAGCCCAAACTATGTTGTACATACATAAAGTACTACAGAAAAAAAAAAAATTGTTTAAAAAGTGTGTGTTTGTGTGTGTGTGGGGGGGGGGGGCATTTGGGGGCTGGGTTCTGTTCAAAAATACTTTTAGCTGCCCATGTAAGACTTGTTTTGCATGAAATAAAGCATCGTTTTAAAGCTTTGGACAGGTCATCTTGAATAAGCTTTGCATATGCCAATTAGTTTTTATTTCTGGATGATCATCTTTCAGTACAGCAAAATATCCTTAGCTCTGCACTGTACTACAGCCTATATGTGCAAAAAAGTGGAGTCACTCTGAGCCCAGTTAGCTGAACCAAAGAATTAAATTGGGCTTTCAGTGCCAGTTATCCAACACATTGCATTGCAAAGCACTGAATACCTTTCTGCTACTCAAAAGGTAAATATCTAGAACATTTAGAGAAGTTGCAAAGGCTTTGCAAAGTGTTGAGGACATTCCTAGTCTTCAAGGGGGTTAAGAATTCTTTTACTTTAACCCCTTAACGACCGGCCACATGTCTGGCAGTTAAGGACCACGGAGCATTTCTTTTCTTTTTTTCATGATTCGGATTCAGGGGGCGTAGGGACCTCTGAATTCCATTATGTGCCAGGACGTCACTGGTCCTTAAAGTAAGTTTACCCCATGATGGTCCTGGCACATCATGGGTCCTTAAGGGGTTAAAGAGATTTTCTTCTTTCTCCTATAGTGCATTTGGTAAGCTCCACAATCTTTCTTAATGCTTAAGGCTCTAAGAGCTTAATAAAGGATCACCATCAACTCCAAACAATGGGCAGCAAAAACAACAAATACTAAGAATGAATTGTGTGTCCATATGTAATCTTTAATTAGTACTGGATAACATGTCCACGGACACAGCCATTCTTTCAGGACTCAGATATTCCCAAATCCACCCACTGACGGCTACTTAACAAACCTCAGGGGGTAGAGTTTGGAAACTGAGTCAGTGTCATGCCTGCTGGTGTTGACCCGACAGCTAGTATTAACCCACTGAATGCCAGAGGGGTGCGCAGCACACTCAAAGGGTTAATAAAATATTTCAGAGAACAAGTAGATAATAGGATTTTAGTCTTACCTGTTAAATCCTTTTCACTTAGTCCATACAGGTCACTGGTACTCTGGGAGGCGTAAGTCCCCTTTCATAGGCAGGAACAACTATGCAAATAATTTGCAAGGGGCGGAGCCCCCCTCTTACCCAAGCCACCTTCTGGCCAGAGCCACTTTAGATTGATTTGAGACCCTAAAAACTGACCTCAGGTAAGCAAAAAGAAAGACTCCTGTGAGCATGCCCGCACGGTCTCCCACTGAATGCCACAGGAGAGCCAAGACTGGTCCCTTGACAGGGTGGGAGACCAGTGACCTGTATGGACTAAGTGAAAAGGATTTAACAGGTAAGACTAAAATCCTATTTTCACTGTCGTCCAATACAGGTCACTGGTACTCTGGGATGTACAAACATTGAGCTGATCCAGAGGCGGGAAGTAAGGCAAGGACCAGGCGCAAGGCCCAAGTCACTAGAACTGCTATGACCAGTTGATAACATAGCCCAAACTGTAAGTGTCAACGGACACCAACCAAGGGAACCATCCCTGAACTAACACAGCACACGGAACTAGAGCCAACCGGGCTCAACAGTAAAGAAGCACTAAGGATCACAGAGCGGAAGACCTACACAGGCAAGACTGCCTCCAGGACCTTCCTTCCAAAACTGGCATCAGCCGACGCCAGTACATCAACTCGGTAGTGCTTTGAAAAGGTGTGCACAGAGGACCAAGTGGCCGCTCTGCACAGTTGATCAGCAGAAGCTTGATTCTTGTAGGCCCAAGAGGCCCCAATAGATCTGGTGGAATGGGCAGTCACCCGGAAGGGAACATGCTTATTCCTCAACTTATAGGCTTCACGGATGGTAGCCTTAATCCAAGAGGCAATGGTAACTTTGGAAGCCGGTCTCCCTGCCCTAGGCCCTTCAGGAATGACGAATAGAGCGTCAGACTTCCTGATAGACTCGGTGCGATGAACATAAAACTTGAGGCAACGCACCACATCCAACAGATGGAGATCTCTTTCCTTGTCAGATGAAGGATTAGGGCAGAAAGAGGGAACCACAATCTCCTGATTGATGTGAAACTCTGACACAACCTTGGGTAAGAATTCCTTGGTAGTGCGAAGCACAGCCTTATCCTTGTGGAACACCAGGTAAGGAGGTTTACAAGACAAGGCCTGTAACTCTGCTACCCGGCGCACTGACACAACAGCCAAGAGGAAGGCCATCTTCCAAGTCACAAGACGTAATGGAATGGAAGCCAAGGATTCAAACGGTGGTCGCTGTAGAACTCCCAGCACCAAATTGAGATCCCACTGGGGAGCAGGACTCTTAAAGGCAGGTCGAACATGAGTCACACCTTGGAAGAAGACTTTCACATCAGGAAGGACAGCAATCCGTTCCTGGAAAAACACAGACAAGGCAGAAGTCTGAACTTTGAGGGAACTCAGATTGAGCCCCTTATCCACACCGTCCTGCAAGAAGGCCAGGACAGTGGGAAGATGGAAGTCAAGTGACAACTTCTTGTCAGAACACCATGTCACGAAAGTTGACCATATGCGATGATAGATCTTGGAAGACACAGGCTTACGAGCACTGAGCATCGTCGATACCACAGAAGGAGAAAAGCCTTTCTTTGCTAGAATCGAGGATTCAACCGCCATGCCATCAAATGGAGAGAGTGAACATCCTCCTTCCACAGATACCCCTGAAGAAGCAGGTCCGGACGGGCTGGAAGTGGGATCGGATCCTTCACTGACATGGCCATCAACTCCGGAAACCAGGACTGGCGAGGCCAGTTTGGAGCAATCAGGATGACAGGACAACGTTCTCTCTTCAACTTCTAGATAACTCTGACCAATAGAGGAAGAGGAGGGAAGATGTAAGCCAGGGGGAAGTCCCAAGGGATCGACAGGGCATCCACTGCTAGAGCAAGGGAGTCCCTCAACCGGGAGCAAAACACCGGAACCTTCCTGTTGTGTCTGGTAGCCATCAGATCCACCACAGGCATCCCCCACCGTTGAGTGAGCATGTGAAACACCTCTGGGTGAAGAGCCCATTCTCCGCTGTCGACGGTGTGACGACTGAGGAAGTCTGCCATGACGTTGTCCACGCCTGGAATATGAACTGCAGAGATGACAGGCACGTGATCTTCTGCCCAAGACAAAATATCCTTGACCTCCCACCAGGCGGAACCGCTTCTTGTGCCGCCTTGCCTGTTGATGTAAGCCACCGCCGTGGCGTTGTCGGACTCCACTCTGATTGGAAGACCGGTCAATTGAGACTCCCAGTGCCTCAGGGCCAGCCGGACAGCTCGAAGTTCCAGAACATTGATGGAGAGCATGGATTCCTCCAGACCCCATTTCCCCTGAGCACTGAAGCGACCCCAGACTGCACCCCAGCCCCGAAGGCTGGCATCCGTAGTGACTGTGGTCCAAGGAGGAACTAGAAAGGATTTCCCTTTCAGGAGATGAGAGAGATCTAACCACCAGTGCAGACTCGACTCGACATGAGGAGGAAGAGAAACAGACAGATGTTGATGATCTGGATGATTCTTGCACGTCTGGATCACAAATCTCTGAAGATCCCTGGAGTGGGCCATGGCAAATGGTACTGCTTCGATTGTGGAAATGAACTTCCCCACTAAGGACGACAACTTCGGTACTGGAATCTCGTCCATGTCCAGAATTCCAGCCACTCTGACAGCTATCTGGTGAGCCACGTCCTCTGGAAGAAACACCATGCATTGGCGAGTGTCGAACAGGAGACCCAGGAACAGAAGCCTCTGAGATGGAATCAAGTCTGACTTGTCCAGATTCAGGATCCAGCCATGACGGTTCAGGGTGTGCATGCACATCTGTAATTGCTGAAGGAGAAGCTCCGCTGAGGAGGCCTTCAGTAGGAGATCGTCCATGTAGGGGGTCACTCTGATCCCATCCTGATGGAGCACCGCTATCAAGGAGCCCAACACCCTCTGGAAGACCTGAGGGGCTGAAGTCAGCCCAAAGGGGAGCGCTGCAAACTGAAAGTGTCCCCTGTGGCAGGCAATCCTGAGATACCGCCTGCTCTCTGGATGAATAGGGATGTGAAGATAAGCATCCTGAAGGTCCAGGGAGGCAAGAAACTCCCCTGGAGACATTGCTGCAATCACAGAGCGCAGGGACTCCTGGCGGAAGTGGGAAGTCACCACATAGGCATTGAGATCTTTGAGATCCAAAATGGGACGGGCTCCTCCGTCCTTTTTGGCTACCACAAACAGGTTGGAATAAAATCCTGAACCTGTGTCCCCTTGAGGAACCGCCTCCAGGACCTCTTTGTCCAAGAGATCCTGAATAGCGTCGTCGAACAGACGCCTTTTTGTGGGTTCCTGAGAAGGACGAGTAAAATGGAACCGAAAAGGAGGAAGGGAAGAGAAAGGGATCCTGTATCCCTCTGACACCACCTGAAGAACCCATGGGTCCGCCACTGACTCCTCCCAAGTCCGGCGAAAGATGCGGAGACGACCGCCTACAGCCGGATGCGGACCCGGGTTCGGCGAGTCATGCCGAAGCAGTCTTGGAGGTCTTGGCCTTGGAGGCAACTTTGGGCCTCCAGGACTGTTTGGGCTTGGAGGAGGAGCGCGTAGTGGGAGGACCCGTTTGGGCCAAGGAGCGTGTCTCAGTCTGAAAGGAACGAAAGGACCGATTGCGTTTGGCTGGAAACTTTTTCTTAAAGACTGAGGGTAGAAGAGTACTTTTACCGCCAGTAGCCTCACTGATCATTTCTTTGAGTTCAGACCCAAAAAGCAAATTCCCCTGAAAGGGCAAGGAAAGCAAGGCTTTCTTAGAGGCTGTATCAGCAGACCAAATTTTCAGCCAAAGAGCGCGTCTAGCCACCACAGAAGAAGTGGAGGCCCTCGCCATCATGCGCACAGCATCAAAAGCAGCGTCAGCAACATAGTTCTGAGCTTCAGTGATATTAGCAAGAAGCTGCAACTGTTCAGATACCGGCGCATCCTGGCGAACCGCTTCAGTCAGTCGTTCAGTCCAGGCCGCAATAGCTCTGTTAACCCATGCCACAGCAAAAGTGGGGCGCATGGCTGTGCCAATGGAGGCAAAAATAGACTTAAGAGAGAGCTCTAGTTTCTTATCCGTCCAGTCCTGCAAGGCAGAGGCATCTGAGACAGCCAAAGCAGTAGATTTGGATAGTCTAGACACAGGAGCATCCACTTTGGGAGGATGAACCCATTTTGCCAGCTCCGCCTCAGGAAAAGGGTAAAGTTTAGCAAACTTTTTGGAGACAGAGGAAGATCTATCAGGATTCTTCCATGCCTCAGAGACCAGACGGGCAAGAGTAGGGTTAGTTGGAAAACAAACAACTGGTTTAGACGGCTTTTTCTGAAAAACATCAGTAGGATCATAAGTGGATTCCTGAGTCAGAGGAAGGTTGAGCGTATTCAGAACCGCTCTGATCAGACCCTCAGCCGAAACTTCAGGGTCACACTCATAGGGGTCCCCAACGGACCTGTTAGATTCAATAACAGTACGTTCCTCAGCATCAGAATCCTGTAAAAGTTCTTCTTCAGAAGAATCAGTGATATCAGGAGCTCCCTGTGGCTTAGGCAGGGAGGTCCTGATAGTAGAGGGGGTCTGCCAGACCTGGAGAGCCCCCTGTATCTGAGAGGGAAAGAGTTGAAGCGTGGATCTGAGATCCCTAGTGGCAGCTTTAAACTCCCTCACCCAAGATGGCTCAATAGCGTGGCTGGGAAGCCCAGGGTTGCTATCTTGACCAGTACAATTAGGGCATAGATCCCCCACATTATCGCCATCCAGCCCAATGTGGCAAGAGGAGCAAAACGCCATGGGGGTAGCAGACCCCCCATCCTCCTTAGACTTGGGTCTAGCCCCTAGCTCCAGTGAAGTAGACATGCTCACAGCGTCAATATACCCCACTAATAACACTATCACCCAGAAAAAGTTTCACCCCAGAAATGTTCTAAAAACGGACTTATCTGGCCAGCGAAGGGTTAATCTGTTGAGGAGAGAGAAGGCTCGGTCCCTGCGTAGTGTACTCGCCTAGGAAAAGTACCACAAAATGGCGGCCGTCATGACAGCCAATCAGAAACGAGCGCGAACCAAGCGCTCATGGGAAATGTAGTTTTCCTGTCCAAGTACCCCAAACATTGCCCGAAGCCCCCCTGAACACCCCACATGAATAAAACACATTCCGGATGATAGATCAGGAGCCTAGAATTAAAATGAGCCCTCTCTGAAGTTGCTGTGACAAGCGGTTCCAGAGATATGTCCCATACTGTGAATTCCCATAGAGAGTAAAGGAGCCCTTGCGTCTGAGCGGGAAAAAGCCGCGCTTAAAGGCGCGGAACACCATTTTTAATAAAGTTTAGTAAAACAGTAAAAAGTGCCCAAACAAGCATGAAACACATGAGAAACATAAATAAATGAATACCCAATGCTCCAAAACTCAGAGAATAACACAGAAATTGCATAAACAGTAATAATGCAATAAAAACACCCTATGAGTGCTGGAGTGTATTAAAACTCCCAAATACAAGCCCATCAAAGGGACACTGTGGGGACAAGTGGACCTTCAGCACTCAATGGGTGACTCACCTTCCTTGCTGGACTTCTGTCTTCAGGTGACCATGATAAGGAGGGAAAGAACCAGAGGTAAATTCCCCAACAGGGGAGCTGCTTAACACAAGCTGTCCCCTCTTCAGGGCATAAGGTCCACAGAAAATCCCTGGAAGCTGCACCAGCCACTTTAAAGAGGGCAATTCACAGCCATGGTCACCCTCCTAATGGTGGTATTCCATATTTGAATAAAAAATAATAAAATACTAAGATGCATAGATGTTCTCTACCTGGTGTGCAAGCACACCAGGAACAAATCAATCTAAAGTGGCTCTGGCCAGAAGGTGGCTTGGGTAAGAGGGGGGGCTCCGCCCCTTGCAAATTATTTGCATAGTTGTTCCTGCCTATTAAAGGGGACTTACGCCTCCCAGAGTACCAGTGACCTGTATTGGACGACAGTGAAACAGAATTTATTCATACTGCCCACCAGATTTCCTGTCCAAATTAAGTTAAGAGGGGTTTAATATTAGGAGGGGTAAGCATTCCCTTCAACCTTTAAAAGGATAGTAATGTTTCACAAAAGCAGCAGCTCCAATCAATCTTTATAGTATTTGGGCCACGGAGAGTGTTATTTCAGTACTGTCAGAGTTGTAGTTCCTGAGTAATAGAATAATAAATTATCCCCCTCCCTGTGGAATCTGGTCCTAGGACCAGACAGCTCACAGCAAGGGACAATCTTCTTACTGTGAGAAAGTGAAAGCCCTGCCCCCATTGGTAGGTTTTTCTTTACGCTCACTGAAGATTGTCTGGATGGATCGCAGACAGGGACAGTCTTGCTGCTCTGAGGTGAGCCGTGTTACATCAGTAAAAGGGGCGATAACTCGGACAGCATTGAAATACACTCTCCATGGCCCAAATACTATGAAGATGAATTGGAGCTGCTGTTTTTATTGTGAAACATTACTATCCCTTTAAGGGCCAGAGGGTGTGTAGTACATGCTTTGCAATGTGTTGTGCATCCCTCTAGTCCTTAAGGGCATAGTAATGTTTGAAGTATAGTTCATTTCAGAGGCTACTTTATACTTTTTCTAACGCATAGCACTATATTTTAACACTTACAGTTTTTTAGTTCAATAGCAATTCAAGCAGAAAGGATCCCTCTCCCGCCCCTTCTGGCTGCCTTCCACTAACACTGGAATCCGATCGTGGGACCGGATGGATGCAGCGAGGGACAATCTTCATTCAGTAAGTATAAGGAAAACCCTGACGAAGGAGGGTAGGATTTTCCTTTTGCTTACTGAAGATTGTCCCTCGCCACTTTCCATCTGGCCCACGCTTACAGGCAGCGTGACACAGGGGAAAGGGGAGGGAGGGGGATCCTATCTGCTTGAATTGCTATTGAACTACAAAACTGTAAGTGCTAAAGGGATAGTAATACTTCGTTTTAACTTTATTTTATTTTGTAGGCATTAAAAAAACATGAAGAATGATATAAGTCTCATCTCTCAAACCTTTATGGTTTAAGAGATATTCACAAGCAAAGTTTCCCCTCCCCGCCCCTTTTTCCTAGTGTAAACCATCTCTTCTCAGATGTGAATCTGGTTGTAAGAGCAGACAGATAACAGCAGGGGACAATCTTCTTTGCAGGAAAACAATGAAAGCCCTTCCCCCCCCCCTTGACAAGTTTTTCAGGGTTTTTTTTTTTTTTTTTTTATCTTAATTGAAGATTGTCCCTCTCTGCAGTCTACCTGGGCACCTCCCTTCTGATCTGGCTGACCGGGGGGGGGGGGGGGATACTTTGCTTGTGAATATCTCTTAAACCATAAAGGTTTGAGAGATGAGACTTATATCGTTCTTCATGTTTTTTTAATGCCTACAAAATAAAATAAAGATCAAATGAAGTATTACTATCCCTTTAAAATAAAGTGCTATGCATTAGAAAAAGTATAAAGAAGACCTGGAGCTGAACATTACTTCAAGAATTACTATCCCTTTAAATAGTTAGCATATGGTACAATGATCACCTTCTAGAAGTATTAAAGCTATGTGTTTGTTGGTCTTTTGGACAATATGAGCCATAGGTAGCTTTTAATAATGGTTGCAAAGATGCAGACTTAATACCAAGGGACAGGTCCATTTTAAGTTATATACTCTTCCACATGCTTGTGAGATATTACTTGAGATGATCTCATAATCGCATATCCTCTGAAACTAAAACCGCAGTCTGGGAAGGTTTTGTGGCATCGCTGATCCTACAGCCCCACTGCCACTCAGTGTCAATGGATCTACCAATGTCATTCTACAGATCTCTGGTAAGGCCTCAGCTTGAGAATGGCCTGGAGCACTATGTGCAATTCTATAGACCACATCTTCAAGAGAACATTAATAAATTGGAAGCCGTTCAAAACAAAGCTACTAAAATGGTATAGGGTCTTTGTGAAACAGGGCACAAGGATAGACACAAAAATTTTATATGTACAGCTTTGTGCATTTTAAACAACATAGGGAAATGAGCAGACTGGATGGGTCAAATAGTTCTTTTCTGCTTTCAAAATCTATGCATTTGTCTCTATGGGGAGAAACCAGGTAGACTTTTAATAACGTTGGTGTAGTTAAGATAAGATACATTCTTTTATTTATTTAGAGGAGTGAGAGCAATAAAAACAATGAAACCAGCACAAACTGAATTTTTAAGATTGCTTACAGGTATTTGGGGTTAAGCTATTTTAATTAGAGTTTGCCTTTAAAGGTATTCCTTTGAACTTTAATTGAACTCAGAAAAAGGAATTATTTGCTTTTTCATTACTGGAGGACATCTTACAATCATTTCTGGTCAAGGATGAAAGTGTTAATCACTCTTGCTTTCACACAAAGGCAAACAATTAATAAAAAAAAATAAATAAAAATGCAGCCTATTAAGGAACATTGATCCATCTCCTGGTCATAGCACTAATCAGGGTGTGTCATTATGTCTAGAAGTCACAACTGTGACATGAATCACCATCTAACAGCCTCCCATCTGAAAGAAATCACTACAGTACAGAGGATATACAAGTGTACTTAGAAGGGAAGAACTTACCTATGAAGGAGTCCTTTATTAGCTATCCAGGTAAATCAAAGTACTGAATCTGCAGCTGTCTGCATTTACCAAGCTCCATTTTAATTTGCATTTAGTTAAAGCGTTGAGGATCAATGTGTAAGTATAAACAGTAGGTTTATAAAATACTAAGCATTTTCAGATAGTGAAATGTGACTCTCCAACTATAAGTAATAACAATTCCATGCAAAAAAGAAAAAGTTATATAGATAAACAGATAAACCAAACTGCAGTATTAACCCTTTAAGGAGCAGAGGGACGGACAAAGCATTGCAGTGCCATGTGTTGCACACTCTGATCTTCAAAGGGTTAAAAACACTAAGGGCCGTAAGTGTAGGAGTTCTGTGGCAAACCATTTGCACTATAGGAGAGAACTGCAATTCTCATTGATTTAAATGGGGGTTTTAATCTCTTGAAAGCTAGAGAAGTCTCCAACTCATTAGAAGTTTTAAGTCCACCCTTTTGTGCAATTTATTTGCCCCAAAACTTCTTCATTTTTCTTTTGAACATACGGCCCTATGTGCACATGTGTGTCAAAAATGTGTCTTCTGTCTCTCAATTTAAAGGAATATTAGCCCTTTATTTTAACGTTACATATTCTGCAAGTGCAAATTATGTATGGCTAAATTGCCTATACTTCTATACTTTTTACAATATTTTTATTTATTTATATATTTTGCACTTTTATGTCCTTGGCAATGAGCTACCAGGACCTGTTTACAGAGAGCTTTCTGTCCGGTAACATGAAAGCCTATCTAGTGATACAATGTAAAAAAAAAAGTAAAGAAAGCACACTGAGCAATTAGGCTTGTGGGGAGAGTTTGATCACCGTGCTGTTTAATGGTCCACTGACCAGAAAACTCTGGAAGCTGGGGTACAGGGAACTGCTACAAAAAGTATTTGCAGTTTGACTCTACATATTATGTACTTGCAGAATATGTAAAGTAAAAAATAAAATGTTACTATCCCTTTAAAGTACAATTCCCATTTAATCTAACCATTCCACATACTGTATATATTTATATCTTGCAATGTTTATCCTCCTGAGTAAAACAAGGGTACTTCAAATGTTACTGAAGCTCTGACTTGAATTTGTTAGGTTTGGTAGCTCAATGGCCTAACATTTTACAGTGGCGTTGCTACCCTTTCCTAGGGACAATCTGGTTAGTTGACCATAACCAGCACCATTGCAAAATTTCAGGCCATTGAGATATTGTAGTTTTTTAATAAAAGACCTCTCAGCAGCGGGGGTATCCTTGCATTATTCATGAGGCTACACCCTATAATATTTATATACACATACAATACATATTAACTGTTACCATTTCTTTAAAGGGATAGTAACACTTAATATGCAAATAAATATATGTTATAGGGTTTATCCTTGTGAGTAAAAGAAGGGAAGTCCCAGTGCTGAGAGGTGTTTTATTCAAAAGTTATTGCAGCTGAAACCTGGATTTATTAGGTGCAATTTCTCAATGGCCTGAAATTGTACAATGACACTGTTGCTATAACATCCCATGGACAGCTCTGGTCAGTTGTCCATAGGATGCTGTAACAGCACCACTGTAAAATTTCAGGGCATTGATATATTGCATCTAAAAAAATTCAAGTTTGAGGCAGAATAACCTTTGAATAACATACCTGTCAGCACTGGGAGTACAATTCTTTTACTCAAGGGGATAAACCAAATGAAGAATATGGTCTTGCATATTAAGTGTTACTATCCCTTTAACCCAAGTGCCAGAGGTATTCACAAACCTTGGATAAATCCCTGAAGTTGCTTGGAAGTGTAAGGTCCAGCTCTTCTGATTCATAATTGGTGATGACCCAGGGAAATACTGGGTACTGATTCAAGTCATTGTAGGATCGTCCTGTTAAAACAACAAAATAATATATAATGAGAACACTCTGAAGTTTGCCTTTACAATATTCGTACACATGCAATTATGGACATCTGGCAGTCCAGTGGGAGAACGATGGCTATATATACGGATGATATACTTTATTAGCATAAGCACAGCTATATATAAAGAATAATAAACTAGTGTGGATATAACACTGAAAATGGCTGTTTTGTAAGTGGAGTGTCTCTCTTAGGACATAATTAGTGAACAGAATTACAATATAACAAGAAAATTTTGTAAGAAATTGTACGCAAGTGAGCAGATTCCACAGACGTAGGTCTCCTGTGGAGAAAGACAAGATGCTCAAAAAGAGGTGAAATTGTGCAGCTGGTCTGAAGTATATGACAGGGGACAAAAGTAAAGTTGGTTCCATTGAGGATGGGGGTACAACATAATATAATAAGAAAATTGAAGGGTTGTGTAAATGTTAGAAGTTACACAAACCACTGCCACTTACCTTAACCTGAGTAGAACACACTAATTTAAGTATGCATACTATTAGGGAAGCATCTGTGGCATCGTGACTTCTTTGGTGTTTGGGGTGTCCCAGAGTTGTATTCCTTCAGCATTTTATATATTTATCTGTGGCATTATAACAGAGGGAGTGTTTGAAGTGCTTCAGATTATTATATTGTAATATATTTTTATGTGTCATGGAATATTGAAATTGTATTTTTTGTGTTTAATTCATCTCTGTTTGGAAGATTGGATTAAAAGAATTTAGATTTTTAAGATTTCTGTGTACTGTTCTGTGTATATTTGCACAACGTAATTCCCACAAATACTCGAAGCGCCAGATCATGTTTTGGAACAAATACAATATGTTTGCTAAACAGCACTAATTAAAGATTTATTTTGGAGAACCAGTCCACGCACAATGGATTTAAGGGCCATTAAGATTTTCTGCCCAGATTAAGCTAAATGGTGTAAGTGTTAGGGTTTATTTAAGAATAAGCCATCATAATTACATGGTCTTATGTTTGGTTTAAAAGAGAAGCATGTATGTATCATTATTTATACAGCGCCATATATTTACAGAAGTTCTAATTGTACAATTTAAAAGAAAAGAAAAAAAAAATGGTTAAGAGCATCAGGCTTAAATGAAATCGCTGCATTATTTGCAGGGGAAAGTGCATCAAAGGGAATCATATATTGGGAAGGGGACCCTGCCCCAAAGAGCTTACAATTTAATTAGAAATCATAACATACAGAGACAGTAGGAGGAGGATCATAAGTGCAAATACAAGACTTAGGACGAGATGTTCAAAAAGTCGTCATAATGAAAAACTTGTTGGATCATGAGTTGGTGGTAAAAGAAGGACAATATTTTCAGAAGTAAATCAGTCACGTTTGAAAATTAATCTAAAGAATTAAAAACTGTGTTAAGATCTCACTGAACGTTGCCGTTAAAAATTGCCTTTGATTTTGTCTTTGAAACGAAAATTTTCAAAGGACCAAAGACTTTTTTTTTTGTCTTTGAAACAAAAAATTGCTTCTCAGTACTTTAATTTTTCTTCTCCAAGTTTAGACCATTTTTATTATGGTCAGGAACAAATGATGTTAATCAGACAAAAAAATGACGTCGAAACAAATATTTTTTTTCTGAACATACCTTACATTATGACGGAAGATTAAACCACACCCACTTTTAAGACAGCTTTTTCCCTTTGACGGAGATGTCTGAATTGGATGCAAAAAATTACAGAAACATGTCTGAGAATTGACGGATCATGGTGTAAGAACTTTTTTATTCTGATTACAGACAATTTCAGTTACCACCACTTCCTGAACATCTCGCCCTTACTGAAGGAATAGCAGAATGATTCTGATGTGACTGTCAGTGTGCACAAGATGGATGTGGATGATTGGCGAATGGTGATGGGTGGGCGGGGGGGGGCATTCCAAAGTCGAGGGAAAGCCAGTGGAAACAAAATTTCAGCCAAGAGATGGCTCAATTTGTGTAGGGAAAGGACAGAAAAAATCTTTGAGAAGAATGCAAGTGACGGGAACGGCTGTACCAGGAGATAAGAGCAGAAATGTAAGAGGGTGCTCAAGAAGAATGAAGGAATGTCAGAAAAAAAGTATCAATTATATGGTAGATACAATTAAAAGAGAGTACTTGTACTTATTCACATCACTCAAACCGTTATGGTAGATACAATTAAAAGAGAGTACTTGTACTTATTCGCATCTCTCAAACCGTTATGGTTTGAGAGATATAGGAAAATAAAGTTCTCCGCTCCCTCCCCTTTCTGCTTGACAAGCTGTAAAGCTGTCAGAAGCAGACTCTGTTTCCTGGATCAGATGCGGCTCTTCAGCAGCACCGACATAGTGATACGTAAAATAAATACTTAATCGGAACGGTCTACAACGTGTGCCCGGTTTACAAGAGCCGCATCTGGTCAAGTTGAGACAACACACCACATATAACAAGTAGAGATCCCTCTCCTTGTCAGAGGTAGGATCAGGGCAGAAAGGCGGCACCACAATCTCCTGATTAATGTGGAACTCAGAGACCACCTTCGGAAGAAACTCCTTCGAAGCACCTCCTTGTCTTTATGAAACACCAAAAAGGGTGGTCTACAAGACAGAGCATGTAATTCCGCAACACGGCGAACAAACACGATCGCCCGGAGAAAGGCCATTTTCCAAGTCAGTAGGCATAAAGGAATAGTTGCCAAGGACTCAAAAGGAGGGCGATGAAGGGCGCTGAAAACAGGACGAGTATGAGCAACGCCCTGGAAGAAAACCTTGACATCAGGAAGAATAGCAATACGACTCTAAAAGAAAACGGAGAGCAGAAGTCTGAACCTTAAGGGAACTCAAACTGAGGCCCTTATCCACACCATCCTGCAAGAAAGCCAGGACCGTAGGCAGATCAAAATCCTGAGAAAGGTCCTTATCAGCACATAAAGACAGAAAGGTCGACTAGACACGATGGTAGGCCTTAGAAGAAACACGTTTGTGGGCACTAAGCAAAGTAGCCGCCACACCAGAAGAAAAACCCTTTTTCAGAATTGAGGATTCAATTTCCAAGCCGTCAAAGCTAGATGATGAACATCCTCCTTCCACAGGTAACCTTGTAGAAGAAGATCTGGAGGGCAAGGGAGCCGGAATGGCTTTGCCACTGACAGATCCAGAAACCAAGCCTGCCGAGGCCAGTACAGAGTAATCAGAATGACTGGACAGCGCTCCAGTCTCAATTTCCGTAACACCCTGTGCAACATGGGAAGGGGAGGAAAGATGTAAGCCAGAGCAAATAACCAAGGAATGGACATGGTATCCAGCGCTAGAGCTAAAGGATCCCTCCAGCGAGATAAGAACCTCGGGACCTTCCAGTTATGACTTGTCGCCAAAAGGTTGATGCAAGGGAGACCCCACTTCTGAACAATGAGGGAGAACACCTCTGGGTGCAGTTCCCACTCTCCTCTGTCCACCGTGTGTCGACTGAGGAAGTCTGCCAAGACGTTGTCTACGCCAGGAATGTGTACTGCGGATATGGCAGGAACGTGTTCTTCTGCCCAGTACAAAATAGCCTTGACCTCTAACAAAGCGGTGAGACTTCTTATTCTGCCCTGCTTGTTGATGTAGACCGAAGGTCCCTAGTAGCAGCCTTGAACTTTTGCACCCAAACTGGCTCTAATGCATGGCTGAAGGTCCCTGGAAGAGACTCAGGGACACCAGACCATGCTGGACATAAATGACAATAAATAAATAATAAATGTGCAATTGGGGACACAGAGACCCCAGTGTCCTTAGTCTTAGGCCTGGCCCCAAGCTCTAACGGAGCAGACATTGTCACAGTGTCAAAACGTTTAAAGTATAAGGACTCACCAAAATACAGTGTGCAAGATTAAAATTTCACCCCAGAAATTGCTAAAATGCACTTATCTGGAAGGCGAAGGGTTAATCTGCAGAGGAGAGGAGAGAAGGAGAGTCCAAGCCCTGCCTAGGATATTCGTTCAGGAAAATGCACAAAATGGCTGCCGCAGCGTGAGCCAATTGGAAACGAGATTGTGAAGAAAGCACTCACGGGAAATGTAGTTGTCCCAGACAAAGAACCCCAACAGTGCCCGAAGCCCCCTGAGCCCCCCAACACACACAAAACATTAACCAGATGACAATTAAAATAAGCCATCTCTGAAGTTACTACGTTGAGCGGTTGCAGAGATATGTCCCAAACTGTACAGTCCCATAGAAGTGAATGGAGCAATGGCATCTACGCAGTAAAGCGCGCCACAAATTTTTCAAAGTTGAAACAGTGAAATAAAATTACATGAAACATCACTAGAGCATGTTTACAAACCCCCAAAAGATGCAAAACCAGCAGCTAAAGGGTTAAGTTACCACAGAAACTTGCTCCAAAACACCCAACAGACATACACATAAACCCAATGAGTGCAGGAGTGTGCAACAAGAAGTCCCAAAGAAAAAAACCCTGTGTGGAGGGGCACTGTGGGACATGTGGACCTGCAGCACTCAAAGGGTTGCTCACCTTTCCTGCAGATCTTCTGTCTTCAGATTACCATGTATTCAGAAGAAGCCTCGGTGGGCAACTCCTGAGGAAAGAACTTAAACCCAAGATCTTCCCCCCAGGGCTTAAGGTCCACAAAAACCACCTGTATACTGAGCTAGCTACATCTAAGGGCGTTGTCAGTTATGGTAATCTGCCTAATGGTGGTAATTCCATATCTAACAGAAAAATAAAACATTAGCTAAAACTATAGCAGAACAGTTCTCTTGCCTGTGTCTTCACCAAGGAACAAATATTACTGGAGCTGATTGGCTAGCTGCAGCCAAAGAGGGAAGGTAGGCTCCACCGCCTGCATTCACTGCTAGAATTGTTCCTACCTAATTAAAGGGGCAGATCGCCCACCCAAAGTTACCAGTAACCTGTATTGGACGACAGACGTTTTTTTAGAAATATTTTACATGTAATATCCTAGCATCCCATGTACTCATTTCATAACTTACCAGCTATAGTGTTCAGAAACATCAAGTATTCAAAGTTTGAAATTTCTCTGTGCTGCCAGCGTTGAGTCATATTTGAGGTTTTAAATATCTGTCGGGGAGTAGCAAGAGAGATGCGCCTGCCAATAGAAGACATTGTGTTAGGATCCTCCTACAATAACTAGTGCATTAAGGAAAAGAGTGGTGTACAATGCATTGCCAACAAATGCTTTGCACACACCAAGGGTCTTTTACAAGACTAATCACTTTTAAACCGTAGATCATAAAGAATTATTATTTCCTAGTGTGTATTCACATCTAGGAAATAATATTTAAACTGATGAAAACACTTCTCTTAAGGACTATAGGGGCATCTAGACATGGACCTCTTGCTCTCACAGTTGCAACTCACTGACCAGGCTCAGGAAAGGTAAAATGTGCACTTGTTCAGACCACAAAGTGAAGCTGATGCATTAAGAAGAACTTGCAATTCTGGAACAAATCAACAGCGCCATGTGGGTCAAATAAAAAGGTCACAGCATTCAAGGGGTTAAAAGCAACAGGAATTTGTACCTGAATTGCTCTTGTTCTTCATTGTAAAAAGTCTCAGTAGGTCTCACAGGGATGTAAAACCTGTGGCCCACCAGCTACTGAGGACTACAATTCCCAACATCCCAGCCAGCCACAACGGTCAGAATACATTGCAATGTCTGATTTTTTTCACCACCGTTGATCAGTTTGAGCATGCTGCATGATAATCCTGAGGTGGGGCTAGACATGGAGCTCACTGGTGCCCACATCCAAGTCCAAAGTAATAAAGTGTATAAAGCCACATTTTAGAGTTATTATTATTATTTATTTATTTATATAGCGCCAACTAATTCCACAGCACTGTACAATAGGAGTTAGCATTCTTTTTAGGAAGCTCTTACTTTAACTTCTTCTTAAGAGTTCATACCTCCCTTGAAATTTTTGCCGGTAATAAAATGAGTCAAAACAGTGCATTTGAAATGTAGCATTAAAGTGGATGTGTCACCTAAGTATAACATAGCATAAATAGTTAGGCTACATATTGAATACTACTAAAACTGTCTTCATTCAAGTTTTATTTAGTGTAAATGTAACTTATAAAGTATGGCCTGCAGCTACTTCCGCATAGCTTGTGGTTACCTGTTCTGTAACCGCAGTCCATCACTCTGCCTTTGCTCTCATCTCTCCTCCGATGACGGAGGTTTCTGACTGTAAGCTGGAGTATATATACAAAGATTCATGGAGTGTAACTTTTAATCATGTCAAAATTATTGACAGCTACTTCTCCATATAGAGACCCGTTCAATGCCTATTAATTTAATTGCAAATAATAAACTATTAATTGTTAAGGAACACTCAAAAAACTTAACCTTTAATGACTCCTATTAAAAATACACTTTTCTCCTCAACTATCTTTGAGCCCCTTGGGACTAAATGAAGGATTCACTTACACTCCATTTATCAAAGAAATATAAAGATCTTTGGACCTTTGGATAGTAATTGTTTTTGATATAAGATACTCAATTGGATAGAGTGATGGACGAGGTAACAAAAGCCCGAATTAGTGGTACAGGAGCATTAAAGTGCCTATTGTTAGGTATAATGGATATTGTATACTTTATCCATTGAAAGACTGCACATTGATTTTGTGGATTATTCATTATTTATGGAGAGTTTAATTGAAATATGTATCGAGCTATTTAATTTATTAGTTGTGGGATGTTATAAACGTAAGGAGATGACTGGGTGCAACAAAATGTCGAACTAGATTTTTCAATTAGAGTTGAGGTAGAATGGAAAATATTGCGAGGGTAGCTACTTAGAATGAGAAACAGTGTTACGAAGCTTCATATGAAGTATCGCGAGATAATGTCGGGCTAAGGTAGATCAAGATACCATACTAATGGTGAGTAAGCACTGATTAAAGCTTTAGAGATTGGACATCTAATATCGCGAGGATTGATATACTATGTAGCAACCAATTGATACAATTGAAAGAGCACCTCATACGTCATCACAATTACGTAGGATACTAGCTCATGTTCTATTTGCTAAAGAGAATATAAAAAGATAAAATATGGGACACACGAGGCCTAACTGCCCCTTGAAGAATCCGCTTTATGCGGATTTATGGGGTGTTTTCTTTAGATTAGACCATCTGTTTGTGTATCTAGTTCGTGGCCTAGTGTACGCGGCAAGGGTGTTATTAACACCGGAGGTCGGAAATTGGTTAGGTATTAGTCTATTTGGGATGATTTCGTTGTATTAGACGAACCCCTAGGGATAGTACTAGGGACCAAACCTCCGGTGCTCATAGCCCCTATGGATATATTGAGTTTTCCCATGTATACTATTAATGCTGGTGGTCAGAAATTGGAGAGGGATTAGTTTTTCTGGGTTGATTACGTTGTTTTAAACGGACCCCAAGGGACTAGTGTTGAGGGACCGAACCACCGGCGCTCATAGAATTTTTCTGTGATATTTAGGGGATTGAGGAATATTTCCATAAAATAGTACGATCTGTAATAACAATAAGTGGTGGGTTAATCACCCCTGCTGCGTCGGAGGACACGAGAGAAATAATTAGATACTGATTTAGATTTGGTCAATCTCTTACACTGTTTTGGGATATGAGCTCTATGACAATATATATGAGCGTATATTTTGATCCAAAATAGTGTTCTTCTTTTATAATTGTTTTTATTTATGAGTCCGAAATAGTTGAGGAGAAATGTTTATTTTTAATAGGAGTTATTAAAGGTTAAGTTTTGTGAGTGTTCCTTAACAATTAATAGTTTATTATTTGCAATTAAATGAATAGGCATTGAACGGGTCTCTATATGGAGAAGTAGCTGTCAATAATTTTGACATGATTAAAAGTTACACTCCATGAATCTTTGTATATATTCTTATAGGGTGTGTTAAGACCTGCAATGCATATAAAGTTTACATATATCCCGATATTTCAGTATAGGTATATATTTTGTAAGCTGGAGTAGTTTCATTGGCAGAGATCGATATCCAGCCAATGAGAGGCAGAGCGACAGACTGCAGTCTATGCGGAAGTAGCTGCAGGAGCGACTTTATAACTTATATTTACACAAAATTAAACTTAAAGGGATAGTAATACTTTAAAATTACTAATCTCAATACTTTAGTAGTAAAAAAAGAAATAATTTGCCCCCAGTGACATCACTCAAACCTTTATGGTTTGAGAGATATTCACTCGCAAAGTTCCCCCTCCCCTTTCCCTGAAGTCAGCGTTGTAGCGGACTGCAGGGGAAGCCTGTCCTACGGTGATCCAGTGGCTCTGCTGCAGAGCTGCCGGACGGAAGTACGACAGGCTTCCCCTGCAGTCAGCTACAATGCTTACTTCAGGGAAAGGGGAGGGAGGGGGGAATTTTTGAGTGAATGTCACTGGGGGCAAATAATTTCTTTTTTTTACTACTAAAATATTGGGATTAGTAATTTTAAAGTATTACTATCCCTTAAAAAAAAAAAAAAAAAAAAAAAAAAAAATGAAGACCGTTTTAGTAGTATTTGATATGTAGCCTATTTATGCTATGTTATACATAGGTGGCACATCCACTTTAAACATGTCACAACCACAGGTTCTAATGCAATCTATGAGATATCTTGATTCATTACTAGGGTTCTATAGTAAGTGACAACAGCACCACTGGCCAAAAATGAGAATTGCTTAATCAAAAAAGGACATAGAATTTTAACATACATTTATGATGTTTTTAATATACTGTATGTCTGAGCTGTAACAACTTGTGAATAGAAGATCTCCTAGCAGTGAGAGTGTGCTTGTTTAGCTCAGTAGAAGTCCTATAATGTATATTTTTTTCATATTAAGAAAGTTTACTGCTCCTTTAAATACACCTGTGCCAAATGAAGGTAAACTAAACTGTGTAATGAAAATACAACTGGATACGTTTATGCATTTGATTGTTCAAGTAGATATGTACATCTGTTTTCTTTTGACATAAATCAAGTCTGCTTGAGTACACGTGGCTCTGTTTTTAATGGTTATTGCCACTTTGCTTCATGTATATTTATGATTAAAATATGCATAGCGCACACAGAGAATAAGCTTCACTTAATGGATAACAAGTCTTCATTCTGTGTTTTCTTCCCTTTTTTTTCATATTTAAATTAGACTTAAGAATTATACATTAATGTCTTGAAAGCTAGACGGGTCTTCATTACATTGCTAAACTTATTGGTGACCTCTCTCAAGCACCCAAGGTTTTACAATGCATATTTAACATATGCATACAGTATGAAACTCTTACTAAACATAGATTTGTCAGGAAAAACACTAAACTATCATGAAATAATCAGATGACATTCAGTGGACAAAGAAATGATGGTTAAAACCTTGTTTGAGGCAGTCCAAAATTAGTGCCAATTCCAACTCTGGGGAGACAATGCACAACCTTCTTTACAGTTGACTGGTCCGGGAAGTTGAACATAACTGCAACTGTAAATATATAAATATATATATATCAACATGAAATAAAAGCAGTACAATATTGTAACTTTAAGAAAAGAATATTCAACTCTACCTTTTAATCACTTTTGGTATCTAAGTATTTGGTATTTTCAAGCCAATAAAAACATTAATACTTTACACCTAAGAGTGTAACTACATACATAATAAGTGACTTTCAACAAGCTTTCAAAATCCCCAATAAGTTAAATTAGCCGCTTTTTACTTAAAACAATAGTTTTAGCCATTCTTAATGTTTTTATGCAACTTAGCCAGTACTTGTGGCATGAAGACCAGATACTAGATGTTACCCCACTGTTCTCCCTCACTCATACTCATTTAAGTAACTGCAGAGATGGGATCCACAAGACCACTTCAGTCAAAAATACAATATGAATGTGTTTATTTGACCTCTTCAATCAAAAATATAATATGAATGTGTTTGACCACTGGTATTTATTATTTCTAATGGAGTTAATGCAATAAACTCTATGGAGAACTTTTTCCCCACTGTTCTCTAAAGGGAAAGCTCTCCACTTAGAGAAAACTAAATGGTGAGAGGGCAGGGCATGTTGTATAAGGTTCCCTCTCTAGTCTTTTTCCCCAGGTGGCTCTAACCACATTAAAGGGAGACAGACATAGTGCACAAGTCTTGCCTCTCTCCCTGTGTGTTGCATCATGGTCATGTGACAGACTATGAGAAAATTTTTCCCCATTAAATTATCTCAACCTCCTCTTACCCAGATGCCTCCCTCTCACTATAACAGTACAGATAGATGTCCCTCTCCTCTCATCCTTTAGCACATACACTCCAAGTTATCCACCAGATAGGACAAATTTCCCTCTATGAACACCTAGAAAACACCTATTACACTTCCTCTCAGGGCAGAGGTTTTCCCAAATTCTCTCTTCTCTTCTTCACATTTTGCCCCCCCTTACATTGCAGAGAGATTTCTAGTATTCTTCCTTCTCCCCTTCTTATCTCTGCCTCATTTGCATGTTTTTCTCTCTCTTACCTCAGTCTCTGTAGCCTTTCTAGTTACTCTTCTCGTCCTCTCATTTCATCAGTGAACACCACTGCCCCAGGTCTCAACCCTAATGCTTACAGAATATTTTGATTGTCTATTGCCTATTACTCCAACAAAGCCAGACTGGCAACCTGAAACTAGGAAATTTTAAGTATGAATGTTATCTAAGGCAGAAGTAGCCAACCCTGGTCCCCAAGAGCAACCAACAGTGCATTTTTTTCAAGATATCCCTTAGTGAGCACAAGTGGACCAGTTAAAGTGACTGAGATACTTATTAGTCCAAATGTGCTCCTGTTGGGATGTCGTAAAGTCATGGACTTTTGGCAGCTCTTAAAGTGGAACATTCAATACACTTTGTCTCATATGATTAAGCTAGTAAAACTATATGTGGATTGGCTTTTTTTTTTTTTTTTCTACAGACATACTTTAGCAGATATTCGCTCTAAAATGTAGATTTCATGCTGGCACTTCCGCATTCTGCGGCACAGGCTAACACTGGCACAGCGGAGCAGGACTTCCTAATCCTCAAATTCTCCTCCCATCTCCCTCCCCGTTCTCCCAGGGAGCACATTCACACTTCCCTTCGTAACAGCAAGGTCCGTTTGTAATTATACAGAGCTTGCAAGCTCCGTATAATCACAAACTGAGCTTGCTGTTACAACATACTTGATACACATCACTATGAAAGGAAGTGTGAACGTACTGCCTGGGAGAGCTGGGAGGAGAATTTGAGGACTGGGAAGTCCTGCACAGCTGTGCCGATGTTAGCCTGTGCCTCAGAATGCGGAAGTGCCCGTATGAAGTCTACATTTTAGAGCGAATATCTACTAAAGTATGTACATAGAAAAACATTTTTAAAAAGCCAATCCACATAGCATTTTACTAGCTTAATCATAGGAGACAAAGTGCATTAGAGGTGAAACTTCCCCTTTAAGGACCAGGGATGGCTACCCCTGTTTTAAGGACAGAAGTCTTATAACTGTCCCCTGAAAACAGAGAACTGCCCACCCCACATCAGACACAGTCTGGCAGCCCCAGCAACACTGCACCACTGGTCTCACAAATTGCTTATTCTGCAAGGACACTGGCAAAACATCCCAGTGCCCCTCTAACCAATATATAGGGTACAAGTAGGAATACACATGGCAGGGGACATATTCAAGGACCCACATGACAAAAAAGCAAAGATAAAATGAGTTTCCTTCTTCTGCTGCCTATTAGCACAGTATGTGTGTAACGTGACTATATGTTTGTGTGTAGTTTCTCCATAGGTTTCTATTAATGTATGAATATGGTGTTAACCCCCCCCCCCCCACACCATAATCTCAGTACAGCCTTTTCCTTACCAACTGCAGTTTACTTTGTTTTTTCCAGATTTACCAATCTTTTACATTGATTAATATGTCCATTTTCCTGTAAGCTCTCGTTATAATTAATGTCTTTTTTTTGAAAAATAGCAAGATTTAAATTAAACAGAACATGCAGCTAAGAAAGCAAGAACTGAATAAAGGCGGAACTGCGGGACTCTCCTATAAATTTTTCTACCATGAACGGCTAGAAACATTGGGTACATCTGAAAATTTCCAAGTATTTCATTTAACAATGGGAAAATTATACAAAAGGAAACAGAAAGTTGGTCACACTCCAAGTCATCCACTCTAAACAATCATAATTTACATAATAAAATTGAATTATTCTTTCCTATAACTTGTATATAGAATACGTCCTGCAGTCAGAAACATCTGTTCGACAATGCAAACAAACACAATTGAGGAAAGTTACATTTTCATGAATGTGAGAAGCAGGATTTCTGTGCTTAGGCAAATACAAAACAGAATATAAAAATAAAAATGAAAAACATGAACAGATGTGACATATGTACTGGGTACCATGTTTTAAAATGATTACTACCCTAATCTAATAATACCTTTTTGTGACGTTAATATCAAAATATAAAAACTAGTCAAAGAAATAAGTGAAGACCTTTAATAGAAATTAATTTAAATGAAAGCAGTTTTAAACTCTTTAACCCCCTTCAGGACAGGCTGCGCGCACATGCAGCTGGCACTTAAGGATCACAGAGCATTAATTTTTTTTTTTTTTTTTTTTGACTCATCCAACGCAGGGCTCCAGAATGGCGTGCAGCAGCGTAGGGAGCCCTGAAATACATGATTGTCCTGGCACTTCATGGGTCTTTATCGCATGTTGGACTCATGACGTGTCAAGATAGTCATGTGTCTATAAATTCTCTAGCATCCCAGGGGTTAGTATGAAAGGTGTGTGTTTATAAATTACAAATGTACATGTGTGTACACCTTTGTGTGTAAGAAAACTACAGTAAAAACAAACACTACAGTACTGATACAAGATATCTAAAAGTAAGCGCTTCTGTGTATATTGTGTTTCGCTGGTTATAGAACTAAGAAATTAATGTTTGAGAGCAAATAATGGGTGGGGTGTTATCAAAGACAGCTATAGAACTCGATAACTTGAGAGAAGTATAACTGGTTTGTGTGTATGATCACATTTTTAACTCCTTAAGGACTGTGCAGTCCAGTGGTGGTGCACTCTGGAGGAAGATGGCACCTTTTTTTTTTTTTTTTTTATTAAAGAGAAAGTGATCTGTGAACAGCGAAGTGTGAAGCCATGTTGCGATCACAAGTTTCCATGATATGTCAGGACCGTCACTGGTCCTTAACGCACGAACAGCCATGAGAGTCCTGGCACATCATCAGTTGTTAAGGGGTTAAATATAATCTTTGTTTGGTTGAGTGCACTCCACATGCAAGTTGACCTTTAAAGGGATAGTAATACTTAAAATGTAAACACACACACACGGCAGTGCCACTCAGCAACCGGCCAGTTGTCAGTGGCTACACTGCAGTCACGCGCGGTACTGCCTGGCCGAACGTGCCGTGACCGATACGTAGGGGGGTGCTCCGAATTCAGACCACAGTCCTCTCTGCGCACCTTCCTTGGTCCCAGGAAGGTGCGCAGAGAGGACTGTGGTCTGAATTCAGAGCGCAACACTCCATATCAGCAGCGACGCGGGCAGTCTGTACTGCGCATGATGGCTTTTGACAAACATCCTTAGCAAATTATAACGTTTTTTATATATATATATTTATCCCCACGAATGCTCTACATTGTCCTTACATATGAAGCCTTTGCGTGTAATATTTTGTTTAGTTAGATGCACTTCCCATGTGTGATTTTTTTTTTCTTATGATTTATTTCCTCAAGCAAGGTTTATGTGCACAATGAATTTTTGTTTCCATAATGTTTTGCATTCTTCTTTTTATATTAAGGCCGTTTTGTTTTTCTTGCAAATTATTGACAAACGTTTTTTTCTTTTTTTTTGCAATCTAAGAAATGTTGTGACCTGCTACACCCAAAGTCTTCAAGCACATAAAATCCATTATCCACATAAAAATACTGCCCTGGTGTGAATTGGTTATTTCAGGGCTAAACATCTTGGCAATAGCAAAAACAGAGTAGAAACGATAAGATAAAAGTACCACATGAATTCAATCTTTGCTCCAAACCTGGACAGCCTTACATTTTACTTCTACCACATAGATTTTGGCCAAATCTGCAGTTTGTGGAGACTGGAATTTCAGCCTTATTTGACAAATGGTTCAAAATGTTGAAGCATTTAAATATTGGAATCTACCGTAACGCAGAAACCCCCCACCTCCATGTAGTGCACTCTAGCACGAATATGGTTGGTTTATTTATTAAGGGGATTTTTGTGTACTTTCTGATTAATCCTTTTCTCTGAGTCTGTGTGGAAGACAGGAACCACGGGGTAAAGTATCCTCCTACGGGACAGCCACTTACCTTAAAAGGCTCTCACAGGAGGATGCTCCTTCACACTATTGGACAACATCGGCCAGAGAGATATCAAAGACAGGACCAGAGAAACCTTTCTCCCTCATGATGCTGGCCATAATAGCCAATTCATCAAAACAAACATTTTCACTTCTGCAAGGCATAGAGAACTCCGTCTGTAGTTAACTGGAAGGTGCAGAAGCTGAAGAAAGGCCCAGCTAAGGAGAGAGTGAGAAGAATGGAAAAAACAGGCCCTGAGGGCCAAGAATGGGGAGATCACAATCAGATAAGTATGCTCTATATTGAGTTTTCTCAATATTATGGAAATCAGAAGGAAGGCCGTAAATATATATATTCCAAAGGAAACTTAGAATGATGTTCACATCCACAAAAATAACAAGAAGGGGACTGGATCAGGAGCAAAAGAGGGAAAACCTGCCATTCAACGGAAAGGTCAAACCAAAATATACACCGGATTAATCTTTGGAGACAGATACAGCCCTTCCTCATAGCATTGTCAAACTAAATAGGCACTGGAAAACCCTGGAGGGACTGGAGTGCAGCAGGGCGAGTCAAATTGCCTGTCTCACATATATGGAAAGAAATTGACACCAGAAACCCTAACAAAAAGTACAACCATGCCACTGCAGATGGGCAAAATAAAGCCTGACACACCTGCTGGGACCAAGAAAAAAAATATTATCCTCCACCAGGAAGGCCTCGTTGTAGAGCATCAAATCTCACGTGAGAAAGAAGTACCTGGTACAGAATACGAGGATTTCTGTAAAGTGAAAACCCAACTGTGTTGTTCCAGAATAGTCCCATAAGTCTGAATCTGAAGTTTAAAAGCATCAGCTGAATGAGCCCTTAAACGCAATCAACACAGGGTGTGAGAGGAATACCAAGAAAACAAACGTGACAACCATAGCTGCCAAGACCTGTGTAAAATTGCAAGTAATAGACATCAGCCCAAAAGGAAGGGCAGTGAACTGTAATAAATGGCCTGGAAGTCAAGACGAAAAAAGTGTTGGTGATCTGAATGGATGCAAAGATACAGATGCACTTCCTTTGTGTCTAAGGAGCCTAAAAACTCCCCTGGACACACAACAGTGATGGCAGAGGACAAAGACTCCCTCTGGAAGGAAACGTAACAAACTGTTGAGACACTGCAAGTTCAGAATAGGAGGTTATCTGCCACCTATCTTGGGAATTACTAAAAGGTTGAAATAGGATCTCAAGAATTTCTTCTTAGAAGGAACAGGTACCAAAAACTTCATATCCACCAAGAAAGAAACAGTGTCTAAAAATAGACTTTCCCTCACCAGACCAGAAGAAACTCTGGACATGAAGGAACAACACTGAAGAAAGGATTGGATATCTGTATGATTCCCTTCAAGGATCTCAATCAAAACCTACTGGCCCATCATGGAGAAAATTCATGTATTGTGAAAGAGACAAAGATTAACTTAGGTTACTTGAGATGGACAAGACCCCTGCATGTCATGCAGATGTAGACTAAAGAGCTGGGGCGCTTCACTTAAGTGGTTTACCTGCCCAGATATGTATGGGTTTTGGGGTAGAGAACGCCTGGGCTGTTGTGGAAGCAGGCACATTGGGAGAATACCCATACTGGTTGGGTACCCAAACAAAATGGGAAAAAAATAAATGCTCTGGGGTAATCTGAGGACAAATGTACACCCAGACCCCCAAGAACATGGCTAATAACATGGCTAATAACCTTCTTTGATTCTGGCCCAAGCAACTGCTAACCAAATGTGAGAGAAACCAAGGAGTTCTTGGAAGTATCATCTGCAGACCATAGGTTTAGCCAAATGGAATTACATGCAGGCACAGCAAGTTCTAAGGCCTTCCCAGTAAGCCTAGATGAATCATAAGCCGCTTCAGTAAGATACACAGAAGCCTCAAAAAGCTCAGAAACAGATAAAAATCCTCTAAGACTTGTATCCCCCCCTACTAAGACAGCAAAGGCCCTAGACACCAAAGCAACAATGAGGGTAGGACAAAGAGGCTACAAAAACTCGCACTAAGGAGAGAATCCAGGCACTTATCTGCCTGTCCCTTTAGTGCCACAGCATCTGCAAGCGACAGTTTTGCATGCTGAGAAAGTGACATAAAAATGAGAGGCCACTGTTGGGGGAAGTAAGCCACTGCAGCATAGCATTAGGACAGAAATTCATATGGGAATTAGAGTTATCATAACAGGCAATGTCACTACCCTCAGAACCAACTGGTCCAAGGACTGAAGAGAAGGAGGCCGCAGCACCCCTGAACTCAAGCAGCATTCCACAATGAAACTGAGAAAAAGAAGTCAAAGACTGCAGAGTCCCAAGTAACTTCATACACCACTATGCTAAGACCCCCAGCAGTTGATGCAGGGTCATCCACAGGAGTAAATGAGGAATCAAAACTCCTCCTCATCTGTGTCCCCCTCCTCATCCCACACACCAAGAGTGGAGGGACCAAGACAGTCCAGATGCCAGAAGTCAAGGACACCCTTAATAGCAGACGGGATATTATTCATAGCGGAAAAAGGAGGTGCTAAAAAGGGACAGAATGAAGCAGAAAAGTCAGTTGGAAGACAAGCCTGATATGTGCAGAAAAAGGGGTTAATAGGGAAACCTTATAGCCCAGATGGTTTAAGGAGCAGAAAGGAGGAGCAATGTCCCTTAGAAGTTAAAGCATAATAACATGATGGAGGATCCAGACTTAAGTGACTCTCGGTGCTGTGCAGTATCTCATGCAGAGAGGATTTGTCTGACATTTCTGACCTGGACTGTCTGAGGGCAGTCTGATATGATATTGAAATTTCCTCTCTGTAATTGAACGTGGGAGTGAAAAACATGACTTGTAGCACCACTGAAAGGCCACAATGCCTCAAAGTGTCTTGTTCGGGGACATGTTCTATCTTGTCCGGCCTCGACAGGTCCTCATTGCAATATTTGTTTCTAGATCTCCCAGGGATAATGGCATCCCAGGCATGGGCCCTTGCTCTCCATGTGCTTAGAGGGAATCGGCTGCACTACATCAACTAGGCCCACATAGGCGGAAATGTACATCTGTGGTTGTGTAGATTCTCTTGTGCAGAGAGGATCTGCCTGACATTTAGGAGCTGGACTGTCTGAGGACAGGACCAGGCTAATAAAAAGAGAATCTCTGCCCTAATCATTCTTCTTTGAGGTCTCTTAAAACAGAGCTGTATTGTTGGTGGTAAAATAGAAGGGAGAGAGTCTCTGCCTCCAGAGAGCCTTCTAAGGCAAGTGCCCTGCCCTCCTGCAGGAGTATATTTAACCCACACTGAATGAAAGCGTAAAATAAAACAAAAAATTAAATTTAAATATATTTATACATAGTTGTTTTATGATATTTTATTTTAAAGAAAACTTTACCTCTATTTGCCATGAAAATTTCCAGTGCTGTGTTTTGTAGAAGGTAGCGACGTGAAAAGATGGCACGGATCTCTGTGAATAACCATTTTCCATGCAATCCCTCTGTGTATGCAAGAATCTGAAACAAATCAAAAAAAAAAAAGGTTTAATAAAGTTTACATTTTCTGTTGTATGCTCTTCAGTTCTTTTTTTTTAATTTTATGTATACGAGGCATCCTTCTCTGTATGTATGTTAAGTGTAAAGATGAAAAACAATAACATTTCCATGCTGAATGCACAGTAAAATAGATTTAGCCTTTAAGAACCTGATGCAATGCATTCAACCCCCCTTTGGTCCTTATATTCTAGATTGTAGGACTTACACACACACACACACACACACACACACACACACACACACACACACACACACACACACACACACACACACACACACACACACACACACACACACACACACACACACACACACACACACACACACACTATACATACACACACATATACATGGCAATGTGGCAAATGGGACAAGGTGGCCCCCCTCACCTTCACCACATTGCTAGGCATTAAAAGGAGCATTGGGAGGTGGTACTGCTGCAAGTAGATGGTGCAAATCTTTCTGCTGCAGTTCTGACAGAAATGTCCACCCCTCTCAAAATCTCCACCCTTGTGCATGTTGCTGCAGCACTTTTGACAGGAATGGTCAGGGGCTTTCCCCTCTAAGTCACTTCTGTCAAAATCACTGACCCCATGAAACTCACTGCAGAGATTTTGACATGAGTGGCCAAGGGGGCTTGGCCCCCTCAAACACCCCAGTCAAAATCACTGTACATCATGATTTGCTGGTGGGGATGAAGTCCTCTCCCTGCCGCCCTGGGGAGGGGCAAACAGCAAACCAGAACACTTAAAGGGATAGTAATGTTACATAATAAAAACAGCTCTAATTAATCATCATAGTATTTGGACTTTGGAGACAGTTATTTCAGTTCTGTCAGAGTTGTAGTTCAGGAGTAATTCAATGACAAAGTGTCCCCCTCCCGCCCCTTTTACTGATGTAACACTGCTCAGCC
Organism: Rhinophrynus dorsalis; assembly: GCA_037306005.1. Taxonomy (NCBI): domain Eukaryota; kingdom Metazoa; phylum Chordata; class Amphibia; order Anura; family Rhinophrynidae; genus Rhinophrynus; species Rhinophrynus dorsalis. The sequence goes on along the minus strand of CM074718.1, from coordinate 155,202,539 downwards.
AAAGCAGAAGGGAGGTGCCCAGATAGATTTCACAGAGGGACAATCTTCAATTAAGATAAGGGAAAAACCTGAAAAGCTTGTCAAGGGGGGGGAAGGGCTTTCATTGTTTTCATTGGGAGAAGAATGTCCCCTTCTGTTATCTGTCTGGTCTTACAACCAGATTCACATCTGAGAAGAGATGGCTTACACTAGGTAAAAGGGGCGGGGAGGGGAAACTTTGCTTGTGAATATCTCTTAAACCATAAATGTTTGAGTGATAAGACTTATATCGTTCTTCATGTTTTTTTTAATGCCTACAAAATAAAATAAAGTTAAAACGAAGTATTACTATCCCTTTAAATTTGTGTACATAATTTTCCTTGTACGGCTAACTGCCTGCTGACACACATTTGTTGTGTACAGACTCTTAACCGGGAAGTGGAGAGCACACAAAAATAACTCCTCCCAATATGCTGAATAAAGCACATGAAATATATTTAATTCCATCATGGTATGCAGATTTACATATAGATCTGTGAATCTTAAATGGTGTTCTTTTATGAAAGTTCACATCTAGTGAGAACACCAAGTTCCACAATCCCAATGAACAGCCTGACACATTATTGTACTATTATACAAGTAAACTAAATTATTTTAGGAAGTAACCAACTGATGTAAATAATGTCATAAAGAAGATGGAGTGGAATTGGGTGAGGAATAGGAAGGGTTTGGGAAATTGCTGGAACTAGGCAAGGAGGTAAAGGCACTCTTCAGGGAGGAGAAAGATGCTTGAACTCAGAAACCCGAACAGTAAATACCAGTCTCTAGGGGAAATCCAGAGGTCCCCAGATAGCCAGATTAAAATACCTATTTTATGCCATTTTGAAGTGCCACCCACTGCAGGCGCAGCAGGAAATATTTTATTTCATCGTGTACTGAAGGACCAGGAGGTGCAAGAAGAGAAGAAAGATGTTGAACAGCCAACTGATTCTAAAGGGTTAATAAAACAAGGCTATCTAATGTTCTGGCACTGCCAATGTGTCAAAAGCTGCAATCTATGACCCCCACTCACTTCTGATTAATCACAGGTAAGAAAGGTTAAAGTAAAAATAAATGCTTTTCATTTGTGATTTAACACCTTTCATGAAACAGTTATCCACACTGCAAAGTCACAATCCTGTCGGATTAAGTACTTAACAGCTTTAAGAAATGAATACAAGAGATACTAAAAAAAAAACAAAAAAAACAGAAGCCCATTCTCAGCAAAACACAAAACAGTTACCTAAAATATTTCCTGTGCCGACGAAACCTCCGATACATGGACTCTGTTCTATCACACTGTACTATCCTTTTCTTCCCTAGCACTACTTCAAAGTCTCGAGAGTTCAATTAAAATTGGATTAGAGGGAAGACTATCTTCTTACAGGACTTTGTTTCAGGCACTGACAGCACCCTAGACAGAGGTCTAGCCCTCCAATGAACCAGTTACCATGGAAACTGCATTGCCATCTTTGCTCTGTAGTTATCATGTCAAGTTTAGTAGTTTAAAGAGATATATTGTAGCTTTCACTTGCTGGAAGACACACACACCTACAAAATCCAAGTGCATCTTTCACAGATCAAAGAAATACTGTGCATTTTAAAGAAGCTTCAAATATGATTTAACAGTATTCTGATAAAAAGAACTCAGTAGAAATGTATACAAACATAAGCTTTGCTGAAAATATGAATTAATCAAAATACTCTTTGCACAATCATCAAGCCTGACTTACAAAGATTATAGCGGAACTTTCACCTAAGCACACGTTTGCTTTAATCCATTTATTATACAGATTGTAACTGTGCTGGGTTTTGATTAAAAAAAAAAAAAAAAAAAAAAAAAACACAATAGAAAAACTTTGAGGGTTTACCTTTTCCCTCTTGATGTCTTCTCATTCTGATTGGCACAATTTGTGCCGATGAGAATACAGGAGAGATCCTCCTCCCCGCTGGTCTGTCTGTAAACTGGACAACTCTCATTGGCAGAGATCAATATCTAGCCAATGAGAGTACTCCAGGTTACTGACAGACCAGTGAGAAGGAGGATCTCCTGTATTCTCATTCGCAAGATGGTGCCGATCAGAATGAGGAGAAGAGGGAAAAAGTTAACCCTCAAACTTCATTTCTATCGCATTTTTTTTTTTTTTTTAAATAAACAAAACCCAGCACAATTACAATCGGTATAATAAATGGATTAAAGCAAACTTGTGCTTAGGTGAAAGTTCCGCTTTAAAGGAAACATTCTGTATTTGTGAAAATTCATGCACCCCACCCCCACCCCCACCATCATTAGAACAGACAAAACCTCTAAGAGTGCCCAACACATTGGGAAGAAATGCACTGGGTATGCTCTGGCATTCAAGCACAGCCTGCAGTAGTGGGAATACATAGCTCAGGTCTTTCCTGCGTGGAATGTAACTCTCTACTTGAGTCATCAGCTGTTTGGTGCCACTAGTAGTGTTGGAAAAAAAACATCTCAGACCCTTTTGTATTGGGAATCATCTATCATAGTTTTACTGTAAAGTAACAAACGTAAAGTGGGGACTTTACAATGTATATAAATCAATACACACACACATCTTACTTCTGTTGCAGAATACTCTGAAAATACAATATTGACATACATGATTAAAAGCCACAATAAATTAAACTTGCTAGACGTTAAGCTGGGTAACATCTCTTAGATTAGCACCACTATGCAGACAGCCTAAATTATGTCCAAAACCAGTTTAAACTTGACGGGTCCTGATGAGAGAAGTTTATTTTAAAAACAATAATAAAAGCATTCTATATGTTTTTCTAGCAATTTTTGTAATATAAAGTTTTTGAAAAAAGCAATCTTTATTCATTGGAGGAACAGTGTGGCACTTTATGCTAAATATTTACAATGCAGTGCCAGTGTCTCCACACACTACTATAGAATCTAAACACAGCCCACTCACCAGTACAGTGACTACAAAGTTTGGCCTCCAACTAATAGCTCACTGTTGGGGGATTAGTATAAAGGTGACAGACTGTGAAAGTAAACTTTAACCTCTTAGTGACAGCTGCGTGCATACGCGGCTGTCACCTTAACAATGCCCGGCTAACATTTTTTTTTTTTTCTTCTAAATGATTCCGGAGTCCTCGAACGGCGTGCAGCTGCATGGAGACCCGGACTTCCAGGACTTACGAGGTACGTCCTCTGTCACTAAGTGACAGTTTTTGCGGGACGTACCTGGTAAGTCCATTGTCGGAATGGGGTTAAAAGTTAATTTCTCAAAAACTATATATTTTACAGAAAACTTATTAATATAATATATAGGCAAATTAAATTATTTGTATATATAAAAAAAGCAGCTTGTCTTAAGGTGAAAGGTCTACTTTAATTCAGGAAAAGTTAAAAATAATGGAAATATTCAAACCAATTTTACCACATGTACCAGGATTAGCTGAAATTAAATAAGATTTATGAAATGTCTATCATTATATAATTGAGAAAAAAAAAAAAAAAAAAGTACACCTACAGCTGGGAAAAACATCTTTCTAGAGTTTACATTATTTATTTTTTCAACATTAACAGTGCCCTCTAGTGGATAGATGTTGATTAGTTATTACGCTGCATTCAATAGGAGAGGTGAGTCACTGACAAGAAGATCATCACAGAATGTGGTTGAAATTGCAGTAACGCTTGACAGTTTGGACATTCAGGAAGTTAGGATGCTTTTACTTACTTCCTGACAGTATGAACAGTTTTTAGCTTTTGAATAAAATGCCTGCCAGCAGTGGGATTACTGGTTTTACTCAACAGAAAAACCCCTTTGACATTTAGATTTTTATAAAAACAGTTTACTTCTCTTTTAGTGTTGAGTGTAAACACCCTTATATACTGTACGCCATGTATATTTTTCTTTTGTCTTAACTATTGAATAGAATTTTGGAATATGTTGAGGATTTATAAATAATCTCCCACACATACCTTATTAGAAAATCCCAATAACCACTGGATTAATGCTGTGTGAACTGGCTTCACAAAATGAATCTTTAATGAGTACAAGACAGCATGTCCATGCAGGACTCCAGGACTCCAAACTACTTCCACTGAAAGCTTCCTAAGAAGCTATCAGTGAGAGGAGTTTGGAACCCTAGGGGGAGATGTGCAATGCAATGGAGAAGTGTGACTGGCGAGGTATAGCCATCACTACACTATGGAGAATACCATGTGCCATATACACTAAGTAATTGTTTAGCTGGCTCATGTAAACGACATAATTAGTAGAGAAGCAATTACATGTAACAGCTGCTTTGCTGGTTTTCTGTCTTTCTGAATCTTAGAAGCAGAGAAAGGGATTCTTTATATTCTAACCCTTTCAGTAACGTACTGCAGATCATCCCTATGGCACTAAAAATATAGCTTCAGTCTACACTCTGCAACAGAGACTGCAAACTGTCCTCTGTAGCTCCACAGAAAGCTATGGTAAGATCCCAACTTCACCATCTCAGTCTGCCAGCTATCTGAACTTAGTACATGTCGTGCAAAACCACACTAACATATAAACACATCCACAAGAATACAACAATGGCTCGTTAAGCTACATTTCAATATGAAGAGAGTCATTGTTAAAGAAAACACTGCAAGACTGTATACCTGGTGAAAGCATGGCGATAAGAGGATTTTAGTCTTACCTGTTAAATCCTTTCCTCTTAGTCCATACAGGTTACTGGTAACTGTGGGTAGGTGATCCGCCCCTTTAAGTAGGCAGGAACAATTCTAGAATTGTATGCAGTGGGTGGAGCCTACCTTTCCTCCTTGGCTGCATCTAGCCAACCAGCTCCAGAAAGATTTGAGACACTAACTATTGACTAGATAGTAGAAGGGAAAGAAGACTCCTGTGAGCATGACCCCGAAGGACTCCCACAGTCTGCCACAGGAGAGCCAGGCATGGTCCCTTGACAGAGGGGGAGACAAGTAACCTGTATGGACTAAGAGAAAAGGATTTAACAGGTAAGACTAAAATCCTCTTTTCTCTGTCGTCCAACACAGATTACTGGTAACTCAGGGATGTCCAACCACTGAGTCTCCCAGAGGAGGGAAGTAAGGCAAGGACGAGGTAAAAGGCCCCCAAAGTCACCAGAGCAGATTTGAACCATCAGATCACAGATAGCCCAACAACTAATGAAGTGTCAACGGACACTGAACAGGTGTAACAGCACCCCAAACAGTTACACAGCACACTGAACTAGAGCCAACAGTGCTGAAAAGTAAAGGAAGCACCAAGAACCGAAGAAAATCCTAGACAGGCAAGACTGCCTCCACAATTTTCCTCCCAAAGCTGGCATCAGCTGATGCCAGCACATCAACACGGTAATGCTTCAAAAAGGTGTGCACAGACGACCAGGTGGCAGCCTTGCACAACTAATCAGCAGGCCTGATTATTGTAAGCTCAAGAGGTCCCAATAGATTGAGTAGAATGAGCAGTGACCCTGAAAGTGACAGGCTTCTTCCTCAGCTCATAAGCCTTACGAATAGTGGACTAGATCCAAGAAACAATAGTCACCTTGGATGCAGGTCTTCCTGCCCTAGGACCCTCAGGAATGACAAACAACGCGTCTGATTGACTCAGTGCGATGTACATAAAACTTGAGACAACGCACCACATCTATCAAGTGGAGATCCTTCTCCTTGTCAGAGGTGGGGTCAGGGCAGAAAGAGGGCACCACAATCTCCTGAGTGATATGGAACTCTGAAACCACCTTCGGGAGAAACTCCTGAGAAGTGCGAAGCACCGCCTTCTCCTTGTGAAACACCAAATAGAGTGGTTTACAGGACAGAGCATGTAACTCCACAACACGACGGACAGACACAATCGCCAGGAGAAAAGACATTTTCCATGTCAACAGGCGTAGAGGAATAGTAGCCAAAGACTCAAATGGAGGGCGCTAAAGAATACCCAAAACTAAGTTAAGATCCCACTGAGGAGCAGGAATCTTGAAGGCAGGACGAGTATGAGCAATGCCCTGGAAGAAAACCTTGACATCAGGAAGGATGGCAATGTGCAGGAAGGATGGCAATGCGCAGGAAGGATGGCAATGTGCCTCTGAAAGAAAACAGCGAGTAGACGTCTGACCCTTAAGGGAATCCTTATCCACACTGTCCTGCAAAAAGGCCAGGACCGTAGGCAGATCAAATTCCCGAGACAGGTCCACGTCAGCACACCGAAAGAGAAAGGTCGACCAGTCACGATGATAGATCTTAGAAGAAACAGGTTTGCGGGCACCGAGCATAGTAGCCACCACACCAAAAGAAAACCCTTTCTTCCTTAATATTGATGATTCAATTTCCAAGCAGTCAAGGCTAGACGATGAACATCCTCCTTCCACAGGCAACCCTGTAGTAGAAGATCCGGACGGCAAGGGAGCCAGAATGGCTCTGCCACTGACAGATCCAGAAGCTCCGGAAACCAAGCCTGCTGAGGCCAGTACGGATCAATCAAAATGACTGGACAATGCTCCAGTCATAATTTTCGTAACACCCTGTGCAAAATGGGTAGGGGAGGAAAGATGTAGGCCAGAGGGAATAACCATGGAATGGACATTGCATCCACCACCAGAGCTAGAGGGTCCCTCCCTAGAAAGCAGAAACTCTGACCCTTCCTATTGTGTCTTGTCGCCATCAGGTCGATGTAAGGAAGACCCCATTTCTGAACAATGAGGGTGAACACCTCTTGGTGCAGCTCCCACTCTCCGCTGTCCACTGTGTGTTAACTGAGGAAGTCCGCCATGATGTTGTCTAATCCAGGAATGTGCACTGCGGATATGGCAGGAATATGTTCCTGCCATTGACCTTGACCTCTAACCAAGCGGCGAGACTTCTTGTTCCACCCTGCTTGTTCATGTAAGCCACTACTGTGGCGTTGTCGGACTCTACCCGGACTGGACAGTCTACAAGCTGAGATGTCCAATGAGGGCATGAAATATTGCCTGAAGCTCCAACACGTTGATGGGAAGGAGAGATTCTGCCGGAGACCACTGACACTATGCACTCAGGCAACCCAGGACCATTCCCCATCTGGAGAGGCTGGCATCCGTCATCCGGCTGACCCCTGCATACCTGGATCACAAACCGCTGGAGCTCCCTGGTGTGTGCCATAGCAAACAGTACTGCCTCTATGGTGGAAATGAATTTCCCCACGAGAGATGAGAGCTTCTTGGCTGGAACTGGATCTTGAGCCAGAACAGCAGAAACCCTGTGGGGGCAATCTGGTGAGCCACCTCGTCCGTGAGAAAAAACATGTTCTTCTGTGTATCGAAGAGGAGGCCCAGGAAGACCAGACGTTGGGATGGGACAAAATCTGATTTGTCCAAGTTGATAATCCACCCGTGATGGGTGAGAACATGAATGCATTGCTGAACCTGCTGATGAAGAAGTTCCCCAGAAGAGGCTTTCAGAAGCAGATCATCCATGTATGGCGTAACTCTGATGCCGTCACGGTGGAGGACGGACACTAAGGCTCCCAGGACACAGTTGAAGACCTGAGGAGCTGTCTTCAGACCAAATGAAAGAGCTGAGAACTGAAAATGTCCCCGTTCACAGGCATGCGGGAGGTACTGCCAGCTCTCTGGATAAATGGCAACGTGTAAGTACGCATCCTGAAGATCCAGAGATGCAAGGAATTCCCCCGGGGACATGGCAGCAATCATTGTCCGTAGAGATTCCTGGTGATATTGAGCCCAGGTCACAAAGGAAGATCCTTTAAATCCAAAATGGGACGACAATTGCCGTCCTTCTTGGAGACCACAAAGAGGTTTGAGTAAAAACGCATACCTCTGTCCTGAACTGGAACCAGCTCCAGAACGTCCTTGTCCAGAAGAGCCTGAACAGCGAGTGTTTTTCTGCAGCCTGAGGAGTATAAGGAGGAAAAAAGTGAAAGGGAGGAAGAGAAATGAAAGGGATCCTGTACCCTTCAGTCACTACCTGCAAAACCCATGGGCCGTCACTGAATCCTCCCAAATGCTGTGATAGTGACACAGACTACCACCCCACAGCAGAGTATGGACCCAGGTTCAGTGAGTCATGCCGAAGAAATCTTGGAAGCTTTGGGCTTGGAGGAGACCTTGGGCTTCCATTGCGGTTTGGGCTTGGAGGAGGTACGCGGAGCTGAGGGAACAGTCTGGTTCGCCGGACGTGTGTCTCATTCTGAAAGGAACAAAAATACTGGTTATGCTTAAGCCTAGGAACTAAGGGTAGAAGTGTACTCTTACCCCCTGTAGCCTCACTGATCAGATACTTGAGATCTGGCCCAAACAAAGAAGTGCCTTGAAAAGGCAAGGAGAGCAATGCTTTCTTAGAAGCAGTATCAGCAGACCAGACCTTGAGCCAAAGAGCCTGTCTGGCAACCACAAACATGGTGGAAACCCTAGCCACCAAACGGATGGCATCAAATAGGGCAGCAGAAACAGTGCTGTGCCTCAGAAATGTTGGCAAGGAGGCACAACTTATCCGAAGTAGGGGCATCCTGATGGACAGCAAGAGTGAGCTGTTCAGTCCAGACCACAATGGCCCAGTTCACCCATGCTGCTGCGAATGCTGGACACATGGCAGAACCAGCAGTGGCAAAGATGGACTTGAGGGAGACCTCAAGTTTCTTGTCCTTCCAGTCCTTTAGAGCAGACGCATCAGACACTGGCAAGGCAGTAAACTTGGATAGCCTGGAGGTAGGAGCATCCACTTTAGGAGGATGAACCCACTAAGCAAGTGTGGCCTCAGAAAAGGGATAAAGCTTAGCAAATTTCTTGGAGACAGATTTCCTGTCCGGAGACTTCCACTCTTCAGACACAAGGCGGTCAAGAGTGGGGGTTATGTGGAAAGCAAGTAAGGGGCTTTTTAGGCTCCTGAAAGACATCAGAAGGGTCAGAAGGAACCTCCTGCACTAAGGGAATGTTTAAGATATTTAAAACAGCCCTGATCAGGCCCTCAGCTGAGGGCTCAGGATCAGCCTCAAAAGGGTCCCCAAAAAAACAGAGGAGCCCACCGCAGAACATTCCTCAACATCTGAATCCACCAACAGTTTCTCCTCAGAGAATCTGACACATCAGGTACACCCTGAGGCTTTGGCAGGGAAGACTTGAAGGAGGGGGTCTGCCAAGAATGAAAGACTCCCTGTAACTGGGATGGAAAGAGTTGCAAAGTGGACCTAAGGTCCCTAGTAGCAGCCTTGAACTCTTGAACCCAAACTGGCTCAAATGCTTGGCTGGGCATAAATGACCTGAGAATTCACTAGGTATCCCTGAATGACAGTAAGAGCAATGCGCAATAGGGGATACAGAGACCCCATCATCCTTAGTCTTAGGTCTGGCCCCAAAATCCAATGGTATAGACATTCTCACAGTGTCAAGAACCTTACTGTATAAGAAATCACCCAATTACAGTGTGTATGATTAAAGTTTCACCCCAGAAATCGTAAAATATACTTATCTGGCAGGTGAAGGGTTAATCAGCAGAGAAGGAGAGTCCAAGCCCTGCATAGGATACTCATTCTGGAAAGAGCACAAAATGGCTGTCACGGCGGGAGCTGATGAGAAACGAGCGCGTGAAGTAAGCGCTCATGGGAAATGTAGTTTTCCCAGAAAAGTACCCCAAACAGTGCCAGAAGCCCCCTGAGCCCCCCAACACACTAGAAACATGAACTGGATGATAGAGCAAGGGGAGACAAGTAAAATGAGCCATCTCTGAAGTTGCCAGGTTAAACGGTTACAGAGATATGTCCCAAACTGTACAGTCCCATAGGAGTGAATGGAGCAATGGTGCCTATACGGTAAAGCTCGCAAACTCAAATTTTACAAAATTTAAGGTGTAATATTAAAAGACAGGAAACATCACTAAAACATGTTAGGATACTCATAAAACACTGAACCAGTAGGAAAAGTGTCAGAAAACCCCCCAAATGAATGCCAAATCAGCAGCTAAAGGGTTAAATACCAGATAAACCTGCTCCAAACACCCAACAGACATACAAGATAGACCCAATGAGTGCAGCAGTGTGCAATAGGAGCTCCAAATAAAAAAACCCTGTGTGGAGGGGCACTGTGGGACATGAGGACTTGCAGCACTTAAAGGGTTGCTCACCTTTCCTGCAGATGTTCTGTCTTCAGACTACCATGTTTAAAGAAGCAGCCTTGGTGGGCAACTCCTGGGGAAAGAACTTGTAGCCAAGATTTTCCCCCCAGGGCTTAAGGTCCACAAAAATCACCTGGTCACTGAGCTAGCCACATCTAAGGGCGTTGTCAGTTATGGTAATCCGTCTAATGGTGGTATTCCATTTCTACTAGAAAAATAAAAAACGTCTAAACCTATAGCAGAACTGTTCTCTTGCCTGTGTTATCTTCACCAAGGAACAAATCTTTCTGGAGCTGGTTGTCTAGCTGCAGCCAAGGAGGGAAAGTAGGCTCCACCCCTGCATACAATTCTAGAATTGTTCCTGCCTACTTAAAGGGGCGGATAGCCTACCCAGAGTTACCAGTAACTTGTATTGGACAACAGAGAAAGCAGTGTACTTGTGGTGTATTCACAGGGAAACGACAGCAAAAACATCTTTGTGCATATGACGTAATGGAATTAGTTAAAATATGCCACAATACCACCAACCTGGCCCCATACCGGACCTTAGTGCTTCTCCTCCTGGAGAAAAAAAAAATCATGCCTATCTCCGTGGATATGATAACATACTAATTAAAGATTAACATTCAAGAGCCAAGTTCATTTTCCAAGATGAATTTCTGCCCAGATTAAAAAAAATAGGGTTTATGAATATGGAAGTGTTCATGTTCTTTATAAGTATCTTCCCTATCTTTGCGACTCATGGAAAGATTACACAACTGCAAAGAGTTATGGCAGCTGTGCTGGGATGCCTAATGTGTCACACATGTTATCATGCAAGAAGTGGTGCCAGCAGCTCCACAGGGCTACGCCGTCATGTGTTAGTCCTTTAAAGGAGATTCCTATCTAATAATACCATCCCACTTGCCTTACTATGGCCAGAAAATCTTAATAGATGCTATGAATTTTGTGTTTTTTCAGAAACTACCATCTTGAATTAGTCCTAGATGTCACACCTATGTAGGCAGGCAAAGTGTAGGAGTCTACTTAATACTGTAAAGGAGCAGTAAACTTTTTTTTATGAAAAAATATATATTGTAGGGCGTTTCATGTTGAGTAAAATAAAAGTACTCCCACTGCTAATAGATGCATATTTCCAGAGTTTATTATCCTGGCAATGCGTCCACAGTAGATGGAATTAGATGATCTGGACATCACTAATTGAAGAACAATGGTCAGATACGATCTGGCGTCTCCTGAACTGGTGAATGGCTAACACACAAGGAAATTCTCCAACTTGCCAATACATTGCTTACCTCTCTGGCACTCAAAGGGTTTGCAGCATGTCGTATTTCCCCCACCCACCACAGATAGCTAATAAAACTGTCCCGTAAACAAAACAGGCATACGTCCTGTGGATTCTTAAAATAACAGTTTTACTCTGTATACTTTCTGCAACAATCTGAAATGATAAAAATCGCCACTACCAAACTGCTGTGGCTTTTACATGCCTCGCAATTCATGAATGGACTTTCACTGTCTGTGTGTTTTCCAAAAAACATGTGAATGATGCTCCTAACCCACAAATGCTATGTCTCCAATACACTGCTTCACAATGCATTGGAGACCTATCTGGAATCTAAGGGAATAAAAGTCCCATTTCTATCAATAGCATTTTTTCCCTTTAAGTCTCATCAGTGGGGCAGCTGTCATGCCCCAGAATTACTCTGTTTTTTTGTATATGGCCCTCTCATAACACCCTTTGGTCTTTAAGGGGTTAATGACAGTGAATTATACCTTCATCCCTGGAACAGACTAATTTATGTAATTCACAGCCATTTGGGAGATCACACACACCACAACCAGATACTTTTTAAGAGGGCAGTAGATGGATACTAATTGCCCTTTCATTAGGTATGTTGTTGGAGTATAGCCATGTTGGGTCACATTAACTCCTAGAAGATGACGTGTTTTTGCAAGTACCAGACGCTCCAAGAATCTACCGGTAGCAGCAGTAGATTTGTGCTGAAACGGGATCCCTGAAAGCTCTCCCATCATCTCCTCAAAACATATTCCTGTACCTCAAGCAGAGGTTCTTATGGATAACAGATTCCCTTTAGAATTGGGAGAAGAGGGAAATTGATAGTTATGCACAATGCATAGCGGTTTATTCCAAAATAATACATTTAACCCTTTGAGTACCAGAGAGGTATCCAATGCATTTCTCTCTGGAACTCAGTGGGTTTGTTCATTTCCACTTTGAGGGGTGGCAACTTTTGTTCTCAATGGGTTAACTCAAGGGCAAACACTGTAACGCAGAGATTGATTGTATGGGCCTAACATTCAAAATAAAAGTAGAGCGATTATGGGGCAAACTTAGTGCACTGATTTAAATGGGGCTTTTAACTCCTTGAATACAATGCCTTGGCGCCCTTTTAACATGCAAATGGTTAATTGCCTGCTTTCAATAAATGCACTGGACAAAAGGAAGGATACATCTTAAAGGGATAGTAATACTTCAAAATTACTAATCTCTGTTTTGTAGCCATTAAAAAAAACATGCCCCAATGGCATCTCTCAAACCCTTATGGTTTGAGAGATAACCGCTTACAAAGTTCGCACCTGCCTAACATCAGTGTTCTAGCTGACAGCAGGGAAATCCTCTCCTGGGATCAGCCGGCAGCTCTGCAGCAGAGCCGAGATTGAGTTAATGAAAAATAAATACTTCACTTAAAGGTTTTCTAGGTGTGCTTGGTTTGCAAGCATACATAAAAGGTCTTCTAAGTGAAGTATTTATTTTTCATTAACACAATCTTGGCTCTGCTGCAGAGCCTACGACGGTCCCGGATTTCCCTGCTGTCAGCTAGAAGGGGAGGGAGGGGGGAACTTTGTAAGCAGTTATCTCTCAAACCATAAGGGTTTGAGAGACGCCACTTGGGGCATTTTTATTTTTTTTTTTTAATGGCTACAAAACAGGGATTAGTAATTATGAAGTATTACTATCCATTTAAATGGACAGAACATGCTAATTACTACTAACAAGGAACTGCAAGGGTAAAAATGTCTAGATGCAGATGACTAGTTTCCTTTCCATATTGCCCCCATAGGAACCTGTGGTACAAAATAAGCAATATTATGTTACCAGTTAATGGAATTTGTCCCATAGTGTAGAAGGCTTCTAGAATAGGTAAAACAAGCACTGACCAGTATTACATCTACATTACAAGTCAAACTAATGAAACTTCAAAATTCATCACCAAGTTTCACTGAGCAGATACAAGGTCAGTGGAAAATTGCAAGAGGGTACAAACTGTTTTGCATGTCAGATGGGCATCCAACGTATTGCAGAGTAATGTGTTGGATACCCCTTTGGCTTTAAATCTGTCTGACAGTAACTATGCACTATAGTTTACCAATGATATCAGAAGGTAAATAGGCTGGACAGAGCTGGAACTTGTGCCACAGTATTAATATTGTGATACACAGCCACAATTGGGATTAGGTATAGAGCAGGATCCCAAACAACATCTATAGCTTACACTTACAAATGTGTGCCACAAAGAGGTAGGTTGATGTACCATATATGAATAATTCTGGGTTGAATCAATTGCTCAAATACAATTTGCATAGATTGAAATGGGTATTTTGGTTAAATGCCCAGTTTAAACCAATGGGAATTTGAGGAATTTGTCATTTGTTCCTGATGGTTTGACTCCAGTTTCAGTTCTGGTTATTAGCCTAAAAGGTCCTTATATTATAAAGAAATTGGAGGAATTGTGGGGTAAACCAGCGGCACTGTAGAGGAGAACTAAACATTGATTTAGATGGGGATTTTAATCCAATCATAATTACAAAATGAACATTAACGGCTGCACATGGACATTTTATATCATCTTGGATTTATTTCACCATTTTAAAGTAGTATTTTATACATTTCTATAATCTTCAAGAGTCTGAGTCCACAGTTTGTTTAATGCCAAATCCATTGAAACAAATCTGAAGAATCCTTATATAATAATTAGCTAAAAAGTTTGTCACATGCAGTCATGCGCAGTAGAGACTACTGCACACGCTGCAGTCATGCGCAGTACTAACTGCCTGAACCCACCCCGGCTGATACAGAGCAGGTTACTCCGAATTCAGACCAGAGTCCTCTCCGCACACCTTCCTGCTTGGTCCCAGGAAGGTGCGCAGAGAGGACTACGGTCTGAATTCGGAGCGCCCCACTCCTTATCAGCCATGGCACGTTCGGGCAGTCAGCACTGTGCATGACTGCAGTGAGACCACTGAGAAGAGAGGATTCGGCTACCAGCCAAGGTTGCTGGGTGGCACTGTGGGCTTTTCAACTAGTTGTTCAAATGAAATACAAGATTTGGCATAATAATCTACCAGGTTTTATTAATGTAGAAATGTTCCGTTTACAGAATGGGCAAAAGACTACAAATCTGTTATCTTGTACACAATCTCCCTAAACCGATTACCATTATGAGCGTCAATCACAGCTTGATCACTGAATAAATGGTCATATGCATTTCTCTTCCCATCAGGACACCTTAAATGAGGGGTGCCCAAGATCAATCCTCAAGGGACACCAACAGACCAGGATTTAAGAGTTTCCCTTATTAAGCATGGGTGAGTTAATTAGTGGCACATTCATTTTAATTGGCCCACCTGTGCTTAAACAGGGAAATTTGTTAAAGTTGAACTTTCACCTTAATTCAAGTTTGCATATTTGAAAATTGCATCAAAAACTGCCTATATGTCACGTTAGCCAAAAAATCCAGCAGATGTCTAGTGTGGGAGATAGTCACACTTTTATTTCTCGGAAGAGTATAAAAAAACATTTCATGCTACTGCACAAAGCTTCATTAGCATATAAAATGTAATTGAAACCTCCATTAACATATGGTTTGTCACTGAAAAGGTTTAATTAGCATATGGAATGTCACTAAAGCGTAAATAGCACATGAAACGTTACTGGTACCGAAAATATTCACACTTGTTACAATATGCTAACGTAGACTATCTCCTTAAAGTGGAACTATCAAACAAATTAAAGCTACCCCCAAATAATTATGCACAATAAGATGAGCATATCCATACTAGTATCTGGAATAAGTCCAGTGTTATTGAGAAATCTAACTTGTTCTGAGTCAGTTCTCATACCACCTTCCCACTGAAAACACAATATCAAGAGCACATTTTTCTGATGCTCACCTAGTGTTGTTTACCTCATCATGTGTGTGAAATTTCCACAAACAGGACTATATGTAGGTGAGACAGGTTTTAAGAAAGGATGAATTTTCATAAGTCCAGTGTGAACAAGAGACACCCAGTGGGTCAACATTTTTGCAAAAATGATCACAGCATTAAACATCTCAAAGTGACTTACTGATGGGAAATTTTAGGACACCGAGGGACAGAAGGATCTGGGGATATACATTTCTAACCAAGTTTAACACACTGAAATGTTTTACCAGGAAAAAATACATTGAGATTTCTCTCATTTTCAAGTATGTCTTGGAGAATTTACAGTAAAGATTTGCGTATTTATACAAATAGAGAAACATCTATACACACAAACACACATGTATATACAGTTACATATTGTTTTTAGATATAAAGCAGCATTTATTTTAAAGTTTTTAGACTGGGAAAATATCTGGGTTTTTCTGGCAGGTTGTTCCAGACTCTGAGTTCTGAAGGAGAAGGCATATCAACCGGCTTCTTTCTTGTAGTGTGGTATACTCAGTGATTTGTTAACAGTGGAGCGGATGTTATAGTTAGTGTAAAGTGGTTTGAACCGTGACAAGGCATTTGTCACATTATCAAACATAATAAACATATCATGGGCCCTCTGGGTGCCTGAAGAGATGTATGTCGGGATGCAGGAAACATACTCTATCACTATTTCCAGTGTGAAAACCAATGGAGAATAGGTTTGCGCATGATTTTGTTGAAAAATCAAGATTAGCAAACAGCTGCTCATATTTTTTTGTGGGCGTGGTCAGGATTAAAGGGATAGTAATACTTAAAATGTAAAAAAAAATATGTTGTAGGGTTTATCCCTCTGAGTAAAACAAGGGTACTCCCACCGCTGAAAGGTGTTTTATTAAAAAGTTATTAATTTTCAAAGATGAATTTTTTAGGTGCAATATCACAGTAGCCTGAAATTATACAGTGGCGCTGCTACACCATCCTATGGAGATTTATGGTCCCGGGACCAGAGCTGTCCATAGGATCGTGTAGCAACAGCGCCACTGTACAATTTCAGGCCACTGTGATATTGCACCTAAAAAATTCAACTTTGAAAATTAATAACTTTTGAATAAAACACCTTTCAGCAGTGGGAGTACTCATGTTTTACTCATGGGGATAAACCCTACAACATTTTTTTTTTACGTTTTAAGTATCACTATCCCTTTAACAAATCTGAGTGGAATAGCAAATAGGCTTCATGCAGGAAGTGCTATTGCAAACAAATTTATACGTATTTGTGGTGTTGACATAAAAAAATGTTATGCGCAATTCAAGAAGGGGTTGGTTTTCAGCTTACTGGCTTAGAACATGCGCACAAAAATGTCTTTAGAGCATATGCACGTTTCTTGCATCCCGCTCATAGTGTCTTGAAAGCTGGGATCCTATAGGCAGATAGCCAATAAAGGTATAATTTTTAGTCTTCAAGTCTTCTGATTTTTTTTTGGTAGAATGTCAAATTTACAAAAGAAGAACCTAGATAATGAGGTACAATGAGTACAATGTGAACAAATATACTCCATGCAAATCTGCAAATTTCCTACACCTGACTTAAAAGAGGTGCTATGCCTAGGCACACGCTGCAAAATTTATGAATTTTATCAATCATGTTTACCAGTTTGGGTGATTGCTGTTGAAAATGACCTGATAAACATAAGTGAGATGTCGGAATACAGAGAAGGAAAGTCTGCAGTAGGTGCTGCTCGGCAGGGAAAGGGCCACATCAAGCCAATGAATTTGTTATAGGGGTTGAAAAAAAAGTTACTCTAAAGACCACATGATAAAATGACAGCTACTTGATCTTCCTGCTCTTTTCTAGCTTTTTTAAATTGTGTTAAATTGTGTTCTAGTGGTCAAGCTGCATTAGATATTGTGTCCATGACAGTAAAAATGGAGAATTTCAACTGAATTTTCCCTGATGATAA
This sequence comes from Rhinophrynus dorsalis, assembly GCA_037306005.1. NCBI lineage: Eukaryota > Metazoa > Chordata > Amphibia > Anura > Rhinophrynidae > Rhinophrynus > Rhinophrynus dorsalis. The sequence continues at coordinate 155,185,265 of CM074718.1, read as the reverse complement.
AATAAAATTGAACATACTTATTTCCCTCATTCATTGGAACAGTAACAACAATGAAAATGAAATAAATAAAGTGTGACCTTAGCATCGATTGAGCATACACAACTTTAGAACTGGGCATGGGGTGTGAGCATGTTAGGAGCTTAAAACAACTCTTGCATTCTCATCCAATTACTGCCGGAGATGATAAACCCACTGCAAATGATGTATCAGCTCATTTTATCTACTCTCTCTGGGGCTGGGTGACAATGAAGTTCATATTTCATGGGATCCCATTGAAGACTGGGAAAATTACTTGACCTCCTGACCTGAAATTTCACAAGAGGACAGAAATTCTTCTTCTGCAAGGCAATGCAATTTTTCAGATGTCAACCTTTAGTCTAGCTTTAAAAATTAATTTCATTTATATTAACCAATGATATTGATATTTTCATAGAATGCCATTTGATACATGAAGCAGAGAATGGCAAATTGATGTTGCCTTAGATGGGTAAAACCATTTTATTGAAAGCCTGTGTGGCAGACAGATTTACAGCAAGTGAAATTCCTATTTCATTGAGTAATATTTGTACTGGATGGACGCACCTTAGAGACCTAGGCCTGTAAATAATTCAAGCCATCTTTAGTAGTAACTTACTGTTTTATTTCAAATCTTGATCAGCCTGTGGATAATAAGAGTGAAAAGATGCAATGCATTCTTTCAGATGAAAGCATTAGAAAATTATGCTAGAAAGCACTGGCGAGAGGAATTTGAAGTACTGCCAGACGTTGTGGTATGTCTTGCAACATACACAATAACTTGTAAAGTTTTAGCAGTATATGCTTTGTGAATTATACGTTGGTATACATTTGGTACAAAATGGGACATTTTATGAAATATCTGGTAAACAGTAATTTAAAGGGGAACTACCACCCCGCAATAACTTAACCTGAAATGAGTCTTCATCTGGCGACTAGCTGCCAGCAATATTACCCAGTTCCAAAGATTTTTGCGTTTTTCCGACGGACCGTCGGAAAAACGCAAAAATCTTTGGAACCGGGTAATATGGCTGGCGACTAGCGCTACTAGCGCTAGTCGCCAGATGAAGACTCATTTCAGGTTAAGTTATTGCGGGGTGGTAGTTCCCCTTTAAGAAAAATACAGAACACAAAAATACACATGAAGAACTATTCTGGTGTTTTATTAAACTTTGTTTTAGTATACATTTAAAAGAAATATGCTTTAAATGGGGAAAAATGTATGTATGCCTATATTTCTCTCTCTAGATCCCGCTATATGAAAATGAAAGCCACATGACCCGCTACTGGATCCTCGCTGGCCAATGCCATTGGTAAGCAATAGGTAGAGCTCCCACAATACATTAATCCAACAATTGGGACAGCTGTGTTCCCAAAGACACATGCAAGCAGGGAATGGGTGGATACAGTGAGTGGGGACTGAAGGAAAGCATGTGGCAGAGCACCACCTAGCAGGCTGGGAGGTGGGGGGGAGAGCGCCACCTAGCAGGCTGGAAGGCGAGGAAGAGCGCCACCTAGCAGGCTGGAAGGTGAGGAAGAGCGCCACCTAGCAAGCGGGGAGGAGAGGAAGAGCGCCACCTAGCAAGCGGGGAGGAGAGGAAGAGCGCCACCTAGCAGGCGGCGAGGCTGAGCGCCACCTAGCAGGCGGAGAGGCAAGGCTGAGCGCCACCTAGCAGGCGGAGAGGTAAGGCTGAGCGCCACCTAGCAGGCGGAGAGGCAAGGCTGAGCGCCACCTAGCAGGCGGAGAGGCAAGGCTGAGCGCCACCTAGCAGGCGGAGAGGCAAGGCTGAGCGCCACCTAGCAGGCGGAGAGGCGAGATTGAGCGCCACCTAGCAGGCGGAGAGGCGAGATTGAGCGCCACCTAGCAGGCGGAGAGGCGAGGGACAGAGACACCTAGCAGGCGGAGAGGCGAGGGAGAGAGACACCTAGCAGGTGGAGAAGCGAGGCTGAGCGCCACCTAGCAGGCGGAGAGGCGAGGGAGAGAGCCAACTAGCAGGAGGAGAGGAGAGGGAGATAGCCAACTAGCAGGAGGAGAAGAGAGGGAGAGAGCCAACTAGCAGGAGGAGAGGGAGAGAGCCAACTAGCAGGAGGAGAGGCAAGGGAGAGAGGCAAAAGACTGGGAGGAGAGAGAGAAAGGCAGAAGACTTTTCAAATTTTCAGACAAGATGAAAGCAGAAATATCCCTGTTTGTATTCTTCTGAATCAATAAATAATATTCTGTAACATCTTCTACATCATAAATAACTCCTTAAAAATCTTAATACGTTTAATTTTAGGAACCTTTTAGTAACTACTGAATTTAAAACCGGTTAGGGAATCCAGAAGCTCTGATCAAAATTGGGAGTAAATCACATTCTCAAACTCAATCAAGAATTTGGCTATTATAGCAGGAAAAAAAATGGCTAGGCAAATTTTCCCTTCAAAGCAGCACTGAAATAATAAAATGAATCAAAAACCAGATGATTCTGCCATCACCATTACATTTATTTTTGATAACAGCTATGTCATAGAGTTATGATAACTAGCACACCCTCTTTATGACCTGATTTTTTTTTAGTGAAAGGACTTCTGTACATTCTATTCATAATATTGTGCTTGTTTACTGTTCTAGCTATGTAAAATATATATTTTTCCCAGTTTCTTAGCAAATCTTTCTGTGAACATTTATAAAGCTTAGAAATAATAGAATATGTGAGTCTCTGAATGATATGACAATAGGAATCAGTCTTACCAGGTGCTTGTACTAGATACTGCCTTGTATCACATTCTATTAGGATTGTAAAAATGTGCCATCGTTTTGCTATGCTTTGATGGCCACTATTAACTGATGCCTTTTCCTGGATTCCTTATCAGACTCAATTACCATATTAAAAAGACATTTTACAAATTGTTACTTTTGAAAATGGTTTAACTAGTATCTGGTAAAACATTTCATCCATCTATAATAAGGGAACATACAGAACACTCATCTAGAAGAAATCTACTGTTCTTTATGTTATAGTTCCATTCCACCACAAATATCCAAATTTGCCACAAAATGGAACATGTCTGTGACATGAACACATATGTAAAGTACATAATATAAGCTTTGGGACTTAAAGAAAAATCCTAGTGAGTATTATATATCCTTTCTAATACAACTAGACAAGCAGAAATACTAATTTGATACACATACTTGGGAAATAGCCCTCTATCCAGCTATCTGTTTTGGCACTGACTTTAATCCAAAAAGTTATACTGTGCCAATTTTTACCGAGCTGGAAAATGTAATCTTTTCATGCTAACAAAGGGAACTTTACATAAATGTAAACTCCTGTCAACTTACTTGTGATGGAGCTTGATTGATTAGTGCTATTTCAATGTTCATTATACGCATCACCTTATCTCTGGTACCACTTCATTTTAGCAGAGCCGTAATAATAAAACCCTCATCCATTATCCTTTTACGGATCTAGTCAAGCGGAAATGGTTAATAACTACTGCTACAAATTGAACTTCAATCACCTAATTTTCTCTCTTTTTTTTGTTTTATTCAAATAAGCATTAAATATTTTTTTGAAAATATAATTTGTTTTACAGGCAAATGTGCTGTATTTCAATTTCCAGCTGACATTAAGTGTTTTGAGTGCTACTATTAAATATAACCACTGTTTTCCCTTTATCTAGAGTGCTAAAACATTATCTCATTTTATTACAGGGCACTAACACAGGGGGCTTATCTTCATGAACACAGGGACATCAAGTCAGTCTAAATAATTGGTCAAATACAATAGGTCATTTATCTTGTTTTCAAATTTTGGGTTGCGATGGTTCGTTTATGAATTGCTATGTTATTGAGGATGAAATTGCTGCCTATTTAAAAGAAAGTTAATCTGTTTACAAGCCGTCTTATCTTTAAATGCCAGAGCTATTAGGAAACATGTCCATAACTGTCAAAGGAAGTGAATCAACCCTTAGGGCCCTATGTTCAATAAAAAGTGGAGCAAGTCGGAATATATAAGGGACAAATAGAAATTCATGGTTCTTAACCCCTGAATGCTAGCGAGGTCTCCAATGCATGTCCAAGCAATGCATTGGAGACCGAGAAAGCACACAATGGATTACAAGTAACATTTTAAACAGAGATGTGAATATTTCCTCTAGACAGTTTACCCACTGGAATGACTACGTCTCCTTTGAAAACAAACAGTCCAATCATTATCCAATGCACTGAAAAGTAATGTGTGGGACATCTACATGGCACTCAGAAGATTAACTTTAACAAGGCAATTTTATGCAAATAAAAGGAATGATTTAACCCTTCGAGTGCCAGAGAGGTACGCAATGCATTGCAAAGCAATGTGTTGCTTACCCCTCTGGCACTCAAAGGGTTAAAACTTTGGTCAGCAAATAGACTGCTGCTGCTGGAGATAAAATGTCTCTGACACGGTTCAGTACTTCGTGAAGAAGGTTAGAAAGTTACAAAGTGGCTCCCAGCACTGCTCATTCATCATACATGCTTGTTTACTAATCATGGTAAATGTGTTTATTTTTACTGTTCAATACAAATCATGCAATCTCCTCTGTGAAGAGAAAAGTATTGTTTTATCAAGTGGCTACCAAATAACTACAGTCAATGATCTTTTCATGGATCTCCTATGATTTATACATAAGTCTAAACACCTTCAGTCCCTAACAAGTGCTGTTGATTGTCAAAATACAAAGAGTAAAAGTCACTGGTAATCTTGAGGTTTATGCAAACAACAGGCAGACACAACAACATACAGTGTTACCCGGCTACTGGGTGTAAGGAACAGTTCCACATGGCAAAACAAAATAGGACAGGAAATGAAGGCAGTGAACCCTCAAAAGCCTAAGGAGACCTATTAAAACTGCCTATAATTTGACATTTTTATTTTTAAAGTCAGTGGAATGGAGATAGAAACTTTGGTACAGTGGTTAAGAACTCTAACCCCAGCAGTGCAGGATTCATTGGCATGTGTAGCACACCCTGCATAACCAATTATTCACCAGCCATGACCCCTCCTTGTGATGCTATCTGAACAAATCAGCTTACATCAAAGGAGTGGAATAATGTAATGGGGAGGAATAATCACACAAACTATCAAGATGGATGGTCCCACTGAGGTGAGAATTTCAACAGGTGACAGTTACTCTTTAACCTTAAGACTGGTGACGTGTCAGGACCATGACCTGTAACCCTAAAGAACCAGTAACGGTCCCAGCCATTCATGAATTTTGCACTTACAGCGCTCCTGCGGGAGCTCTGTAAACACTAGCGAGGTCTGGAATTGACCACTCCAAGACCAGAGTAGTCTCTTTTAGAACCCAACTGGCCCACTGGATCACTAGTCCTTAAGGGGTTAAAAGTGTATTGTAACATTCCTATAGGAGCATTAAATGACTCATGTTGCTAAACAACATAATCTAATACTAAAGCACATATACCGTGCTTTAAAGTGGACAGGTCACCTGGAATTCAAGTTTGAATATTTAGAAACTTTATTTAAAACTGCTCGTGTGTTGTCATGTTAACCAAATATACAAAAATATCCTTGAGGTACACCTTGCTCTCCTCTGCAAGAAAGCAGAAACTGAAAAAAAATGAAACTATTCACCATGAAAAACCCAAAGCACGCCACCAAAGCTACACAAGAGTGGGTATGGAAGAAATAGGCAAACGTTCTCGAGTAACCAAGTCAAGAGTCCCAACCTAAATCCAATTAAAAATGTGAGTGGACTTAAAGACTGCTGTACTTCAGTGTTTCCCAAAGAATGAGTACTTGACAAGAATGGTCAAATACAGCCAAACCTAGGTGTGTAAAGGTGGTATAAAACCTATCCTACATACTCACAGCTGTAATTTCTTCCAAAGGTTATTACTTGGGGTATTTAGACTTTTCCATTTACTGTATTTAAGTTTTGTATTTTTAAAACTTTTATAGCAATAAAACCCTTAACAGTATGGATTAGAGTATTACTTAAAGGGATAGTAATGTTTCATAATAAAAGCATCTCTAATTAATCAAAGTATTTGGACTTTGAAGAGTGTTATTTCAATTCTGTCACAGCTGTAGTTCAAGAGTAATTCAATCACAAAATATCCCCCTCCCACCCCTTTTACTGATGTCACACTGTTCAGCCAGATCAGAAGGGAGGTGCCCAGGTAGACTGCATAGAGGGACAATCTACAATTAAGATAAGGGAAAAACCTGAAAAACTTGTCAAGGGGGCAGGGCTTTCATTGTTCTCATAGGAAGAAGATTGCCCCCTTCTGTTATCTGTCTGATCTAGTAACCAGATTCCACATCTGAGAAAAGATAGCGGGAACTTTGCTTGTGAATATTCTCTCAAACCATAAAAATTTGAGAGATAAGACTTATATCGTTCTTCATGTTATTTTAATGCCTACAAAACAAAATAAAGATCAAACGAAGTATTACTATCCCTTTAACAGTATGAAATGGAGTTACAACAAAATGTAGAAGTAGTTCAAGGGGCTGAAGACTTTCTATAGTGTTTTAACACTTATGCAGTGGTTATGAGTTGGGATAGTATACCTTTAATGTACAAATATTTTGATACAACTTAATATTTTCTTTCAATGGGTTGTGTGATGCTGTTTAATCTACTCATTATCTTTTGTATACAACACTGTTTATACTCTCAGTGCTAAATGTTTGGAGGATGAATCTGCACTCCATGACATCACAATTTCCAAGCACAGGCTAATTCAATTAAATGAGTATTTGTTTCATGTCATGTGACAAATAATTTGTGTGCCTTTTCAAACAGAAGCAAAGACAAAATTATTTGGTGTAATAGCACCTTTTAGGGCTTAGCCAAAAGGTATCTATCTCAGAAGACAAGGCTAAGATCACACAATATAAAAGTATGACTGCACAAATTAGAAAAATAGACCATAAAATACATAAAATTCTCCCCTACCAGAAAGGTCTACAACATGCTACTATTCAAGACAGCAAAACACATTTTTTTGGCATCTTTATCAAAACAGTTTGCATTTAGTGATTTAACGATCAATGGCTATGATAAAATTGTGGGGAGCAAAGGTTTTGGAGATTACATTTCTATACCTTACACCAGTGGTTCCAAAACAAATCTTATGGGACCCCTAATAGGCCATATCTTTAGTATTTACAGTTTGAGTTTCTGATTAACTCACCTGTCCTCAGTCATTTAATCACTTTTGCACAAGAAGGGAAATCCTAAAGATGAACTGTTAGGGATCCCTGAGAAGAGGGTTGGGAACCACTGACTTACACAAGTGCGCACACTTAGGGCCAGCATAGAATTGTATAACTTACTGAATGATTTTTATGAATAAAGATCAGCATTTTATCCTGCAAGTCCATACTGAACCAATTCATGGGAATATAATTTAAATCCTCAGCAAATTAGTAAGATTTTCTGTGGTTATTTGCATTGCTATAAAATTCTAAACGCTAAGGTAATTGCTGTTTCAATGCTTGCTATCAGGGTAAATAATGTAATATACATATCCATCCATAAAACAGGAAAGTAATATTATGCAGGTATCTTGAGAAACAATAGAAGACCTAAAATTAGTCAAGCTACCCAAGCTTTTCACCCTTAGATCCCTGTCATTGCTCATCAGCAAATGAGTTTATCAGATTAATGAGAGTTCAGACAAATCGGCTTTCTAATGAGAGCTCTTATGAACGTGGCCACGGTTCTGCTCTGCTGCTATCATCAAGCTGACAGAGAGGCATAAAAAAGGCACTGTATGCAACACACACACACACACACACACACACACACACACACACACACACACACACACACACACACACACACACACACACACACACACACACACACACACACACACACACACACACACACACACACACACACACACACACCACACCTCTCTCTCTCTTTCACCCTTTTGGATTCTAGCGACATCTCCAACACATTACAAATCAATACATTACAGAAGTCACTAGCACCCAGTCCTTTTAGGTGTCAAGGCTTTCAATCATTTGAGTGCCAGAGGGGTGTGCAACATATTAAGTCTATTGTACTAAGAAAATGTGGTGCCAAGTGCATAACATGGAAAACAAGTTAAAATATTTCCTGATTATTTCAATTGGTCTTTTAACCAGTTGAATGCTACATAGGTCTCCAACACCAAGTGAACAATGACTAGCATTCAAAGGGTTAAAATCTCTAGCTTTTACAAACTAGATGGCACTGTCACTCTTCATGCATCCAAGGCACTTATTTGTGTTTAACCCAAACCTGGCCAGAATTCCAAAGATGCATTATGCACTTAAAGCAGAATTATCACCCTAAATAAAGTCCCCTCCAATAATTAGGCATATAGTGATAAGCTTAGAAATAGTGATATTATCCAGCAAAAGAACTTCTTTATTAAGAAATCCTTCTTCTTCTGAGACTGGCGGTCAGGCATGCGCGCAGACATCTTGGCTTAGAGACATCTGCATGCCTTTGCTGTCCTTCCTGGTCCCCTTCATGGTACTCTTAAAGGAGCAGTAAACTTTTTTATGAAAAAATACATATTGTAGGGATTGTCCTACTGAGTAAAATAAGGGTACTCCCACTGCCAAGAGATTTATATTTCCAGAGTTATTACAGTTTAAACCCATGTTTTTTTTTTTACATTAGCAGTGCCCTCTAGTGGTCAAATTCTAATTATATTTCCTGTTAGATTCTAATGGAGAGGAAAGTCAGAAAAGTCAGAGACATACAGTTCTCCATAGAATGTGATAGAAACTGCCTGTCACTTCCTGTCAGTTAGAATTATCAGGAAGTAAACACAGTAAAAATTCACTTCCTGATTATTTAAACTGCTATCAATTTTGAATAAAACATCTGACAGCAGTGGGAGTGACCTTGTTTTATTCAGCAGGAAAAGCTCTATAAAATATGTGTTTTCATAAAAATAAGTTTACTGCTCCTTTAAGGAAGCAGGAAGGGACTGATGGCACAGGCATGCAGATGCCTGTAAAGAAAGAAGCCAGCCCATTAATCTCAGATGATGTAGGATTTCTTAATAACGCAGTACTTATCCTATATTATAATTCGCTAAGTATGTTTGTCAGAAGCCGTCATGCGCAGTAGAGATGGCTGCGCGCTGCAGTCATTTGCAGTACAGACTGCCCACTCCGCGGCTGATATGGAGTGGGGTGCTCCGAATTCAGACCGGAGTGCTCTCTGCACACCTTCCTAGGACCAAGCCGTCACAGGAAGGTGCGCAGAGGGGACTCCGGTCTGAATTTGGAGCGCCCCGCTCCGTATCAGCCGTGGCGGGTTCAAGCAGTCAATACTGCGAATGACTGCAGCGCCGCCAGTGTTGGTCCTTGTACACGGGCTTTAAAACTAGTACTAGATAATAGCACTATTTCTAAGGTTATCGCTATATGCCTAATTATTGGGGGGCTTTATTTAGGGGGATAGTTACTCTTTAACTCATATGTAACCTGCATGACTCTCTTACTCACTTTAGACTGTAAGCTCTAGAGCAGGGACCACTCTACTGTTTCACTCTATAAAGCACTTCTATTACCTTCTATTGCCTCCTTAAACCCTTACATAGTAAAGTGCTGTACACTTGTGGGGCTATACAAATGAACATTCATTTAAAAGCTTCATTTAAATCAATAGGAATTATTTTTTTTTTTATCTCTGGTGCAGTTAGTGCGCCCCCAAAACCGCACTACTTTTGTTAGTACATCAGCCTCAGTTTGCAACATAATCATTGTGGTTTGCTGCACTCCATCCTCCCAGTATATTATAGTGTCACAGCTAACTAGGAGGAGGTCCTAATAGTTGGGATTCATGCATATTCCACATCAGTAATCCCCATGGCTTGTCTGCAATTGCGTAAATAGTTTAGATTACAGGAGGGGAAAATGAAGCTCTCTAGCTGCTGCAGGACTACAACTCCCATCATCCCCTACCAGCCACTGACTGGTGGGGGATGATGAGAGTTGTAGCCTGGCAACAGATGGAGGGTCTCCCACTACCCACCCCTGGCATACATACATAAAACACCACAGCGGAAGAGAACAGATTCTACCTTCCAGATTTTTTTCTGTCAACCAAAAGGTAGCAGTCTTTGTAGTCCCCAACAGCTGACTTCCAACTCCTATCATCCTGAACCAGCCAGAAATATTCTAAGATCTAGGAACCTAAGGTTATGTTCAAATGGATGACTGTTTCGTAGCAGTGAAATCATATGGGAAAAATGGATATGATGACAACAGGGGGTACAAAGGGCATAGGTGTGATGTGGGCCAGCACGCAAAGGGCCCAGGACCCAATAGGTTCTACTTGTGCCCCTGGAAGAACTTGTATTGGGTGGACCCCTTACACAATGCCATGCCTCCCAAGTGTCCCTCTGTGGGAGGAAAAGTCCCTCTTTTAGACCCAAATCACTCTCTCTTTCCCACCCTGATGTCCCTCTTTTTAAGAGATCAGACTGTGTCACGTGTAAGTGTATCACATTGCTCTACAGCTATAAAACTCATTATTTGTGTAAACGTCAGTATATGTGTTTATAAATTAGTCTGTGTAAATAAAATACTTTAGTCTTGTTATGAGTCATTTATTAGGTTACACGAGGTGGTGTCAATAGGTCATGAAATAACATAAAAATTCTCGGTAATGTCCCGCCTACCTGCCATGCCCCCAGCAGCACATGTCCTTCTTTGGCACCTTGAAATGTTGGGAGGTATGCAGTCAGCCCTTTAACCCTTTGAGTGCCAGAGTGTTTTGCAATGCATTCCGTACCCCTCTGGCACGCAAAGTGTTAAGGACCATAGGGAGTGCAGTGCATTGCAAACCAAAGTGTTGCTCCTGCTCTGGACCTTAAAGGGTTAATTACAGGCTGCAGAATGTCCTTCCCATAAAGGGTGGACCAAGGGATTTTACATATAACAACGGATCTACAATCACCCAGGCCCTGAAGAATGTCCAAGTCTGCCCTCAGACTTTAACCCCTTAAGGACCAGAGGTGGTGTGCAAACATTGCTTTGAAATGCATTTGCACATCCCTCTGACCCTTAAATGGTTAAAGTGGACCTGTTACTATAAAACAACTTTAGCTTGATTTTATAGAGAAAGACAGTCTTCCTATATGTTGTAATGGTCATTCTCTGGTAAAATGAGCAGTTTCCAAGAAATGGATCCTCCCATGTTCATTTTGTTAGATGCTAAATGGATTATTCGCTATGTGATTAGAATTGACCCCAATGTGTGGGCTCTGCCTAGATTCATTCACAGCATAGTGGGAGCCAATTTTGGCACAGCAGATAATTGTCTAATTAGCATAAAGTGCCACCAACAAATAAAGATTAATTTCTTAAAGTGGAACTTAAATGTTGTATAAAGTTGCCCTACAATAATTAAGTATATTGCGACTAGCTTCAGAATAGTTATATTACATCTCAGAAGTACCAGATTCAAAAGAAATCCTTAATCTTCGAAGACCATAAACCAGGCATTGTCCGCGCACCTGCACTGTCAGTCCCAGTGTCCTCTAAGAAGCATTGCAGTGTGCCACAAGGTAACCAGAAGGGACTGACAACGCAGGCACGCAGACCTGGCTGTCAGTCTCCGAAAATTAAGATAACTTTTGAATTGGGTACTTCGGAGATGTAATATAACTATTCTGAAGCTAGTCACCATTTACTTAATTATTGTAGGGTGACTTTATGAAAATTCCGCTTTAAAACGTTGAAATAATAGGTTACAGAAAGAAGAGAGGGGTGAGCAGTTGTTTCTATAATTCCAAATATAACAGGCTTATACATGACATGGGGGGGACATGACACAATGTAAGAGGTGAGAATGGAACAGGGAATAAAAAGAAGATACAGACAAACTCATTGGGGTGAGTTCACATCACTGAAGTGATTTAAAAGGATGACAAAAAAAAGCACGAGTTTGTTAGAACTGGGCTTTATGTATAAAGATAATTCTAACCAAAGCAACTACAACATAGGGGACATAAACATTTCCACTGATTTAAATGTGTTTACCCCTTTGAATGCCAGAAAGAAATGCTTTGGTGACCTCTTGCATACCTCCCAACATTTCAAGGTGCCAAAGAAGGACATGTGCTGCTGGGGGCATGGCAGGTAGGCGGGGCATTACCGAGAATTTTTATGTTATTTCATGACCTATTGACACCACCTCGTGTAACCTAATAAAGGACTCATAACAAGACCAAAGTATTTTATTTACACAGACTAATTTATAAACACATATACTGATGTTTACACAAACAATAATGTGAGTTTTATAGCTGTAGAGGAATGTGATACGCTTACACGTGACACAGTCTGATCTCTTAAAAAGAGGGACATCAGGGTGGGAAAGAGGGAGAATGATTTGGGTCTAAAAGAGGGACTTTTCCTCCCAAAGAGGGACACTTGGGAGGCATGGCATTGTGTAAGGGGCCCACCCAATACAAGTTCTTCCAGTAGAACCTATTGGGTCCTGGGCCCTTTGCATGCTGGCCCACATCACACCTACACCCTTTGTACCCCCTTTTGTCATCATATCCATTTTCCCCATATGATTTCACTGCTACGAAACAGTCATCCATTTGAACATAGCCTTAGGTTCCTAGATCTTAGAATATTTTTTCTGTGAGCCTCTATGGGCCATAAACATTAACCCTTTGAGTGCCAGAGAGAGATCCATTGCATTGCAAAGAAGTGTTGGATCCCTATCTGGCATTGAAAGCGTTACAGAAGTGGAGTAATTCTGGAGTAAACCAAATGCACAATAGGAAACAAAAATTCAGTTTCCTTTAAACAGAGCATTAGTATTCAATAGGTTAAAAGTGTGCCTTTCCTGGGAGCGTTTTCATTAAAAATATATTCCAACACAAGCATATTACTTTACTGAAATCAATCTAATAGCAACAATGCCAACTGGAGTAATGAGGAGAAAAATTATATATTGCACTTGTTGGTAGAACTTGAGTCATAGGCTATGGCTTTCAATAGTATTTGATAGGACCAGCACCATCTGGTGTACACTATAAAAAGTGCAGTTTAAAGTACTAAGAAAACTCAATAGCTTTTGGATGAAAACATCTAGCACATACTCCTACACAGCGTTATAAAATAAAATAAATAAATACAAAAGGTAAAAGTGGCTACTTTTTATCTGGCATGTTAACCCTTTGAGTACCAGCAAGGCATTGCTTTCAATGTGTTGTGAACCCCTCTGGCACTCAAAGGGTTAAAAAAAAAAAATCGAGCACTGTTTGGAGACAAAAACCTCCCAGTTTACTTCACAAACATCGCAGATTTATCTGTTTGCCTAAGTCGTTGCATACATTGGACTTATCACTTGTACAAACTAATGTGCCAAACTGTCATTCATAGCTGCCTACATATGACCAAGAAAAGCATGTTTATAACAAATTTGGTGTATATGAAGCTATATATATATATATATATATATATATATATATATATATATATATATATATATATTTTTTTTTTTTTTTTTATAACAAATCCTGGCTAGGAGTACCCAATATTTAAAAGGGTATGAACCATATTCATTTTTAGACGATATGGTCCCTTTAATACTTTCACCAATTCATTTGTTTCACACAATGGAGAAACATCCCTTTGTTGGTAGACTTAAAGCTTAGCATTACTTTAAAGAGTAACTTTTCTCTATGTTATGAGTTATTCGTCTGTGACAATTTCTGGAGTCCAAATGAAAGCACTGGTTTTTATTGGTGCTGCCTCACTGTTTTGTTCTCTTTGGCAAAGCCCTTTTGGGACACTAAGCCTGCATTTACCATAATACAGATTAAGCTCCTTTTTGTCCCACTGCACAGCGTTTGTTAGCAGGTTAGTCTTTTTACATTCTTCACAGCCTGCCTGCAGCTTACCCTTTAGGCCTCACAAAATACTTCTGTGGATTTACGAAAATGCCATCGTGGTCTTGGGGTTAATTGGAAGAAAAGTGAAGCCTTTAACGCATTGACTCATTAAACATTTAGCCCGCTGCATGTAAAGTGCAGAAGAAAGGGAGCTCTGCTAAGATCTGGACAATAATAAGGTAGCGGTGTAGCTGAAAATAAGGACGGCTGGTTGTCTAACAAATGGAGTGGGCTTCATTTGTAGGACAAATAAAGTTTAATTGCACAAAGATGTCCCAGCAATAGTGGCACTTGACAAGGAAAATAGCTTAAACAATTCACCTAACACGGCTTGAGCGTAGAACATTGAATCTTAAAAACACCCTTTTTATGTTGTACAAAGAAAAAGGAGGAACAATTTAGAAGTAAACCAAATGCACCATAGGGAACATCTACAAATTCAATTGATTCAGCCCTCTTGAGTGCCAGATGGGTACCCAATGCAGTGCTTTGAAGTATATTAGATACCTCACTGCTGATCAAAGGGCGAATAGGCATTTAACCCATTGAATGTTAGGCTTTGCAATGTGTTGGAGACAGCGCTAGCATCTGAGAGATTAAAAGCTGTCATTTAAAATAAACAGGAATTTTGTATTGTTCCTAATGTGCATTCAACATGCTTTAGAATTGCTCCTCTTGACTCTGCACAAATGGCCCAAACCTTCCAATAAATGGACAAAACTAGATCTGAAAAAAACTGGTTCACTTTACAACTCTGAAGTGGGCAGAAATTCTATGGGCTAGATTTAATATAAGCCTCACAGTTAACCCTTTGAGTGCCAAAGAGGTATACAATGCATTGTTTTGCATACCCCTCTGGCACTCAAAGGGTTAAATCCGCAACTCATTTCAAAGCTCTGATCTCAGAAACAGCCACATTATATCTTATTTGCTAAAATGTAAAAAAAAAAAAAAAAAAAAAAAGGAATTTTTATGCAGTTATCAGCTCTTGAAAAACTGAATGACAGAGCATAAGGAAATGGGCAATTAACAGGCACAGAGCTATTTTTTGCACCAGAAGTACATCGTTCTTGTAGCGCACAAGTAAAACATTCTCGTACAGGCTGAAGTATTATGAAGAACTAATTCTCATTCATTTAAAAAGGTCTTTAGTACACTTGAATGCTAGAGATGTTTCCAAAGTGTTGCAAAGCAAACCACTGAATATCTATAATTTTATGGAATAAAAGCCCCATTTAAATAAAAGAGACTTTTTATTTGTCTGTTATGGTTCTTCAGCCATATTGACTACAGTGTAATAATGCACCCATGCAAAAATAAAATGACAGTAGCGCGCACGCGTGTGTGTATAAACCAATCTTTATGTGTGTTAACCCCTTAACAACCCTTGACGTCATAGTACGTCAAGGGTCGATCTGACTGAACGACCCATGACGTACTATGACCGTCATGGAGTTCCGGGCTCCCCCCGCAGCTGCACGCCGCTCTGAGAGTCCGGAACCGGAAAAAGAAAAAATGCTCCGCAGTCCTTAACTCAAGTCACCGCGCCGATCGTCCGGGCGTTCAGGGGTTAATATTCTGTTTGTTTTTTTTTTTTATTTTTTTTTTTTTTTATTTTGTAACATTTAGTAACTCCCTTTCACATTTTAAGAGAAACAAATCCTTTATTAAATATCACTCTCTCTAGGAGAGGCATATTAAGGAAGCACAAGCAATTCTGGAGGTAACCAGTTGTATCAAAGAAGGAAAAGAAATTCTCACGTGTATAAATATGGTTTTAACCCTTTGAGTGCCAGAGGGATATCCAATGCATTGTGAAATACTCAAAAGCATTGGAATTGCTAGAGAGGTGAAGCAATATGTTGGTGAACTCTTTTTCAAGGTGTTAAAGTGAGCTTTTGTTATGAAAAAATACATATATTGTATGGCATTTCTTGTTGAGAAAAACAAGGTACTCCCAATCCTCAAAGATGTACATTCCCAGAGTTATTACTGTTTAAACCCATGTTTTTTTGTTTGTTTTTTAAATACTTTAACAGAGCCCTCTAGTGGCCAGATTCCAATTATTCAGTTGCATTCTATTTGAGAGGAAATTTAATTACAAAAAAGTTATCCGTAGAATGTGATAGAAACTGCTGAGTCATGCTATCAGAACCATCAGGAAGTAAATGCGCTGTAAATTAATATCTCTAGAATCTGACCATTTCTCGCACAAGACACTACCAAAATTCTAACCCAAACACTCATGTCCCGTCTTGACTACTGTAACTCATTACTAATTGGCCTCCCTCTCACCCGACTAACCCCACTACTGTCCATAATGAACTCTGCTGCATGACTAATCTACCTCACTCATCGCTTCTCTAACACCAAACCCCTCTGTCGATCCCTACGCTGGCTCCCATTAGCATACAGAATTAAATTCAAAATTCTGGTGCTAACTTATAGAGTCCTCACTAACACCACATCCCCCTATATTTCATGTCTCATTTTTAAATAAACTCCCACCCGCCATCTTTGTTCTGCACACGACCTTCTCCTCTCCACAGCTCTTATCACATCCTCCCACTCCCACCTACAGTGCTGCACCTGAGCTCTGGAATTCCCTCCCCATCAGACTCTCCCCCAGCCGTCAGACACTCCCTGAAAACTCACCTCTTCAGGGAAGCCAATCAACTACCTCCATAAATATTATCACCAAGAACCACCCCTTCCCTGGATCACTGCACTCAACAGCACTTCTCTCTCCCACTCACTGACCGGCAGTTCATGTGGCAGGAGGCACTTACAACCCGTAGCACTTACTCCTTCTGTGTCCAGCCTACCTTCCTCTAGATTGTAAAGTTCTCACGAGCAGGGCCCTCTAATCTTTCTGTTCTCCACATTTGATTGTATTATTTCATATCTTTGTATGTCTATTCCCTATTGTACAATGCTGCGGAATTTGCTGGCGCTTTATACTTAAAGAATAATAATAATTTGACCTGTTATAACGTTTGAATAAAACAACCGAGAGCTAATATTTCACCTATATTGAAACAGGATAAGGATCCTTGGGTGTTAAAGAACTATCGCCCTATCTCGATCTTGAATGCTGACATTAAATTATACTCATCAATTCTAGCAAATATAATTAAAATGGTTATCCCAGATTTGATTGAACAAGATCAGGTGGGATTTGTAAGTGGGAGAACATCTAGATGTAGTATAAGAAGAATCCTAGATATTGTGGAAGTGACGGAGAGTAGAGGTAACCCCTTCTGGCCCTGTCGTTGGATAGAAAGAAAGCGTTTGACAGGGTCAGGTGGGATTTCCTCTTTGGGGCACTGGCTGAATATGGGTTTCAAGGACATATTTTGGATGCTATAAAAGCACCATATTCTTGTCCACATGCTAGGGTGAGGAGCCCAGGCTTGAGTACGGATTGGTTCACTATAAGTAATGGTACCCGCCAGGGTTGCCCACTCTCTCTGTTACTATATATCTTAAGCTTGGAACCCCTGGCGAATAGGATTAGGGGGAATATAGCAATCAAGGGATTTAACATGGCATCAAACGAACTTAAATTAATGATGTATGCGGATGACATATTGGTTACTATTGAGGATCCATTAAGATCTTTAAGAAATTTGATGATAGAAATTGAGGAATTCTCTGTGTTCTCGGGATATAAACTAAATATAGAGAAGAAGACATGTCTAATGATGAATATAGATCAAAAATTAGAGCTCATTTCGAAAGAACAGTATAATTTTGAGTGGGCTAAAAACGACTTGAAATATTTGGGTATCTATATTACTAGGAAATATGAGGAATGTATGGGAGTAAATTTCATGAGTACGTATAAATGGATGCAGAAAAATTTAAGGAATTGGAAAGGTAAGTTTCTATCCTGGTGGGGAAGGATAAATTGTATAAGAAGTTATGTTCTGCCAAAATGGATATATATATTAAGAATGTTACCAGTATCAATACCAGGAAGCTGGCTTGTTATGATTCAGTCAGCAATTGATAGATTTATATGGCAGGGTAAAAACCCACGAATAGCAAGGAGATATTTATCTTTAAGGATTAGAGAGGGTGGTATGGCATATCCTGATATAGGGAAGAGTTATAGAGCTAGTAGATTATTACATATAATTACTTCAGTAAATCCATCATCAAAGCAAGAAAAATGGTATCTGGTTGAAAAGGGAAGAGTAGAAGGTGGAGATTTGTATTTTTTTGGGATCCCAGGAAAGCTAGCAAGAATATAGAAACGACACTGAATATGTTAAAAGATCTATCCCTTGGTTGGATGAAAATTAGGAAGCGATTAGGATTAAGATTTACAATATTGGATACTAGTTGAACAGCCCGTTACATGGGCCACAGTGTCACAGCCACCCGGTCGCGGGGCAGTCACGCGCAGTAGAGACTGCCCGCGGCACGGCTGATACAGAGCTGGACGCTCCTTCGGAGCGCCCAGCTCTGTATCAGCCATGGCGCGGGCAGTCTCTACTGCGCATGACTGCAGCACGCACAGCCGTGTCTACTGCGCATGTCGCGGCTTTACACACGATTTAGCAAATTATTATATAGGAGATTACCCCAGTATCGTCAATATCAAGATTTTTAGAGGATATAAATTTGAATACATGTGGAGAGGCTGGACTAGAGACTACTGCAGACCTTGTTGCAGGAAATAAAGTGAAACCTTTTTTGAATTTGAGTCTAGGTAATAAAGAGAGATTTAATTTTATTAGCGTTTCACATTTCATCAACCGATTTTTATTTAAAGGAGAAAAGTCAAATAATGTGATGAGACTGATAGAATTCAGATTCAAAGAGAAATTTATTAAGGAGATGTTCCCAATATTTGGATTGTCTGATTAATTCAGATGATTTTCCGGCGGTTAAGAAATGGGAACAGGATTTGGGGAAATCAATTATGAAAGAAGAATGGAATAGTTCTTTAAGGTAAATAAATCAGAATATACATTGTGTTCATTTGATAGAATTATGCTACAAGGTCAGTAATTGGTGGTCTCTCGTGCCAGCTAAGTTGGGTAATATGTTTTTGGGGGTATCTAAATTATGTTGGAGATGTGAACATTCTCCGGGGGATTATATCCATGTGTGGTGGAGCTGTCCAGGTTTAAAAGAATTTTGGGTAATGATATTTCAGAAAATATCAGAATTAAATGGAATAATTTTAACACCAATCCCAGAGATAGCTCTACTACACATGGATATCCCAATGATGAATAAATGGAAAAGGAAAATGCTGTTGCATATTCTGACAGCGGCCAAATTGTATGTTGCGAAACTTTGGAAAACATCACAGGTTCCAAGATGGGAAGAAGTTAAGCAACATGCAAGTAAGATGGAAAGGGAGTTGATGAGGAATGGTAATAAAGAAATAGAGGCCATGGGTTTATGGGATAATTTACATCCCAATTGATTTCTGGATTAGAGTTAGGAGGGAATTTTAAACCAGAACTCTATACTCTATTTGTTTTGTCTTACTGTCTGTGATTATGGATGTGATATAAATGTAATAGATGTGTAATGGTTTTATGATGAGATTGGAACAACTGTAATCTTTGTCTGATTGTTATTAGTGACAATTTAATACATTTATAAAAAAAAAAAAAAAAAAACAACAACCACCGAGAGCGGTGGGAGTGCCCTTGTTTTACTAAGCAGTAAAAAGCTGTATAACATATTGGTTTTCATAAAAGGAAAAGTTTACTGCTCATTTAAAACACCATTTACATCCACCTTAAAGGGATAGTAATACTTCATTTTAACTTTATTTTATTTTGTAGGCATTAAAAAAAACAAAGTTTCCCCTCCCGCCCCTTTTACCTAGTGTAAGCCATCTCTTCTCAGATGTGAATCTGGTTGTAAGACCAGACAGATAACAGAAGGGGACAATCTTCTTTGTATGAAAACAATGAAAGCCCTTCCCCCCATGACAAGTTTTTCAGCTTTTTCCCTTATCTTAATTGAAGATTGTCCCTCTCTGCAGTCTACCTGGGCACCTCCCTTCTGATCTGACTGAACAGGGGGGGATACTTTGCTTGTGAATATCTCTTAAACCATAAAGGTTTGAGAGATAAGACTTATATGTTCATGTTTTTTTAATGCCTACAAAATAAAATAAAGATAAAATGAAGTATTACTATCCCTTTAATTTGAGAAATTGTTATTTGAATGCCTTGAAAGATAGGTCTCCAATGCACTGCTCTAGTCCCAAACAATACAGATGACAAATGTCATCCCCTCCATGGTGCAGATGGTATGCCCCAGAACTGCTCGTCTTTTTCTTTCTACAGAGAAACAAATGTTGTGACGAGCACCCATCAAGAACGAACAAGATAAAGTGTCTTGTTCTTGGGCATAGTGACCCCTCAATGGTGCTACAAGTCACGTTTTTCACTCCCATGTGCCACTGCAGAGAGAAAATATCCATATTCATATCAGACTGGTCCCGCCCTCAGACAGCCCAGCTCTGAAATGTCAGGCAAATTCTCCCCGCACGAGAGAATCCGCAAAACCACAGATGTACGTTTTGGCCTATGTGGGCCTCGTCAGTGTGGTGCAGCAGATTCCCTCTAGGCACATGGAGAGCAAGGGCCCATATGCCTGGTATCCCCTTCCACTTAGGGAGACAAAAACAAAATGTTGTGACGAGCACCCATCGAGAATGAACAAGATAAAGGACGAAACGTACGTCTGTGGTTATGCTGTTTCTCTCGTGCGGAGAGGATTTCCCTGACATTTCGTTGCTGGACTGTCTGTGGGCGGGAGCAGTCTGATATGGAGATTTCCTCTCTGCAATGGCACATGAGAGTTAAAAGCTTGAGTTGTAGCACCATTGAGAGGCTACCATGCCTAGAAAAACACACTATCTTGTCTGTGCTTGATGGATACTCCTCACATTTCTTTGTTTTTCTTTCTACAGAGACCTGAAAATCTCTTCCTAAGGCATGGTCACATTACTCATTAAGTACCCGAGAGGTGTGTGTATTGTACACCTTTCTGGTCCTTAACCCTTTGAGTGCCAGAGGGGTATGCAACGCATTGCAAAGCAATGCATCGCATACCCCACTTGCACTCAAAGGGTTAAATATTTAAACAAACAAGAGCTTGCTTGGAGTTTTGCTTCGCTCTTTAAAAGTAGTAGAAGGGTGTGCAACTCATTGCTTTGCATTGCATTTGATACCTTGCTGGCACTGAAAGGGTTAAGGGTTAAAATAAGGGTTACAGATTAGAGCAATCCCTGTGTATTGTCAGTACAAAAACTGAGTGCAAATTCACCGCATTTAGCTCTCCTCCGTCTCATTGAATCATGTCAAAACACACTCTAATCAGATGTTACATTTAACATGCTTCCAGTACCGGAGGTTATGATATCACAGACGATATGAAGTTTAAAATCTAGTAATGTGAAAAATCACCTCCTCCATAACTAGCGATTTAGACACACTCACAGCATGCCAAGCTATGCTGGTAAACAAACAGCAGCAAAACAAGCTTAAAAGGGTATCCAAAAGAGCATGCGACCACATAACACCTTAACCATGTCGCCTTAATAAAAATGTTGACATGAGAATCTCACACTGCATGACAGTGTCAGATTCTCATGTTGAAGGACTAATGGTCACATACCTTGAACCCATTCATCCCCTCCATAATAATTATAGACTCATTAATCCAGTATAGAGCCTGCCTTCCCTTCATCTGCTCAGTGACATATCTGCTTCATCTTCTCAGTACTAGGTGTCCTGCCCGCAGTGGATCTGGAGAACTGTACAGAGAGTTGGGAAGAATCTACTGCCTTTATATCTCTGCCTCTAGGCTGCCTTTCCTGAGCCAATTGTGGATACCGGAGATTGATGCTGTTTTCCCCCCAGAGGTATATAGAAGTCTGCACTTCACTGGACTAAAGTGTTCATCTTTGCAGCAGTGTGCAGTATGCAACCGTTCATCCTGCGACATGAGAATCTCGAGCTTTCAAGCAGTGCGAGATTCTCATATCGACATTTTTATTATGGAGACATGGCTAACGTGTTTTAAAATTGAACCCTTAAAAGGGAGTAACTATGCATATATGATTTTGAGGTTGTTAAAGAGGAACTATACAAGAATAAGTGGCATATAATGTATTTTACATTATCTCTGCAATTTCCTATATAAAGTGATCAATCTGTGTAAGCCTGCCTCAAGCTCACATCTTCTCAAAACAATGGGCTTCAATTTACCTAACTACTTGTAAAGGCCACTAGTCTTGTAAACTAAACAGATTAAAGTGGACTACAGGAGATCAAAAGCAAAAATGTAAATACATATAACAGACTACTGTTTAAACTACATCCATATAAGTGATTCTGTTAAATAAATAGCCAGTTATTCCTAAAGCATAGTCCCCTTTAATATGTTAAACAGAATCACTAACCTAGGAGGGTGTCCTTCATATAGCAGTCAGGTCTATGTGT
The DNA here is from genome assembly GCA_037306005.1 of Rhinophrynus dorsalis. Taxonomy (NCBI): domain Eukaryota; kingdom Metazoa; phylum Chordata; class Amphibia; order Anura; family Rhinophrynidae; genus Rhinophrynus; species Rhinophrynus dorsalis. The sequence goes on along the minus strand of CM074718.1, from coordinate 155,162,846 downwards.
GTAGCTATTTATATATTTTGCCGATTATGTGCAGTTGCCTGTATTTGTTGAGCACCATAAGTCTGAATTTAGTTTACAACTCAACACAAACTATTAGTCTGAGTGGGATTAGCCGGAGTAACAGAGCCCCACCCATGACTTTAAAGGGCCATGAAAACCATCAAGATAGTGGTATGGTTGTTCATTTATAGACTACTAGTGTAAAAGCCCGTGTACACGGGCCAAGGTCTGGGTGATGTTAACCCTTTGAGTGCCAGAAGGGTATGCAACGCATTGCAAAGCAATGTGTTGCATACCCTTATGGCACTCAAAGGGTTAAGAGGCCAGTACTGCTCTGCGTCCTGTCGCCAACACAGTCATGCACTGTAGACACTGCCTGAAAGCTCAGAATGCTCCCAGCATTCTGTGTGTTCGGGCAGTCTCTACTACATGACGGCTTCTGGCAAACATCCTAGTGAATTATTATATAGGATAGCAGAGTTCAAATGCGAAAAGCAGTGATTAAATAGTTGTTCATATAGCTGTTCGATATCTAAGTCATAGGCAAGTCATTCTATTAAACGTATTAAGAACTACTTATTTCTACAGTATATTTCTGTTTTAAGAACAATGACAGTTCACACTATAAACAGTAACTGACAGTCAATTGGAGACCAAAAGTGGGAGATCTTCAACCCTACAGCAGCTGGGGAGAATGGGAGTTGTAGTTGCTTCAGATTTCCCACCCTTCTACTAGACTTAGAAATGGAGTCAAAAATTAGGGGTGGCAGAAGGGGGCACACAATTTTATCTAGCCCAGGTGTGTCCAAGATCTTCATTAAGAGCTACCAATTGCTTTGGAATGCGTTCCGTACCCCTCTGGCACTCAAGGGGTTATTCCTTTAATACCAGAGTGGAACATAATGCACTAAGCAATGCGTTGCATAGCTCTCTGGCACTGAAAGGGTTAAATTGTGGCTTGACTGAACTTGGACACCACAATCTAGCCCAGTGATTCTCAACCAGGGTGCCGTGGCACTTTGTTGTGCCACGGACATCATCTTAGGGTGCCCCATGTTTTCTATGAAAACTAACAAAAGTGGACTTTTAAATAAAGATTTATAGAAATTGTTAAGCACATTGTTTAATTTTGTTATTATGATTGTAAGACCTAATAACTTCTGTATATTTAAGTATGGTACCTTCATTATGACCTGGATAAAGTACATTAAATATGTTAGGGGTACCCCAAATGTTGTAGATTACGTGTTGGGGTGCCCCGAACAAAAAAAGATTGGGCTAATTGAGTGTCTCTCAAATATAAAATACTAGCAATCTTGGACGGCGTTGCCCGTCATGGGTTTGTGTTTCTGCAATTTTGTGTTTGAAATGTAATGTGTTTAAAAAGTGTTTTATAGGGTGTGTGAATGCGTATGTGACGTCATGTGGCACACACTATGGGGAAGCAGACTTTAATCCTTTGGGTGCCACAAGGGTATGCAGCGCATTGCTTTATCCCTGTGGCACTCAAAAGGTTAGGTATCATACCCCACTTCCCTGCATTTCATCTGTGCAGTAGTATTGGTGACGTCCGGTCAATCACACATGACATCCTGTGTTGAATGGACTCTTCAAGTTTGGTACACACCACGTTGGTTAGCAATGCGTTGTGTACCCATGCAGCACTGAAAGGGTTAACCTTCCTTTTTAATGGTGGGTTCATTAGAACACTCATTGAACCCTTTGAGTGGCACTGGGGTATGCAATGCATTGCTTTGTATTGCGTTGAGTACCCCTCTGGCACTCAAAGGGTTAAAGTAATGAGGAGTGCATACTTGTTAAAAATCTTTTAGTGGTACGTGGCCGTGAGACAGTGATGACAACACACACACACTATTAACCCATTGAGTGCCAGAGACTTACGTAACACATTGTGTTAGCCTGTGGCACTGAATGGGTTAATGGTGTGTATCGCCATCACTGTCTCATGCATCTGTTTACATCACCGCTCGCTGTGCTGGAGCCCTAAGGATCTCCCAGTCCCCAATAAGCACGGAAAGACAGCGGGTCCAGTGTTAATGCGGCACTGTAGATGTGTGGGCTAAAAGTGGCGAATCCAAACATGGGGTGCAAGCTGGTGGAGGGCCGAAAACGGGCCGCAAGACAACGGAGGGCTAAAAACAGGCCACAAGATGGTGGTGACAGCCACGCAGTGGTACAGGGAGCAGGGTAGACGTTGTGTTTGCCTTTGAATGGCGTTTGCTCCACTGCTGCTCTTCTGTGCAAGGGAGCCATGGTCCGGCGCGGTGTGTAGCTGAGGGCGGAAGATGCCATGAGGGGAGGAGAGGAGGCGGCAGGTTGACAGGCAGCCGCCTGGCAGCACTTGTACGCTAAGCACTGCGCACTCACAGGTCTGGGGCAAGGCGAGCTCAGGCATACACATCCTCAGATGGAGTGGAGGGGTCCAACACAGCATGAGTAGCCGGAGGGCACATAGCAGGGTGAATGTATTGGAGGAATGAGAGTATAGGGGAGAGGACACATTTGGAGGAAGAGGTTAGTCATGAGGACATGAGTATAGGGGAGAAGACAATGATTGAGAGCAGATAAATTCTGTAACCAGTGTGATACCATGCCCCTCTGTATTTTGGAGACTTGTGAATGGTGGAGATGTGTGGCTTGTGTGTGTCTCTGAGATGTAGGAGTGAGTGGTGGCCATTTTTTTTTTTTCTCTCTTTGATACTGATGGGCGGGCTGGATAGTGGGGGCGGGCAAAATCACACCCCCATTGAATCACCCAATGGGAGCAGTAACTCCTCCTTAATGCCGCCCCTGGGTGTGTTTGCCAGGCACACAGAAGTCTTTATATATATATATATATATAGGCAGTCTCTACTGTGCATGACTGAATCGGACAAACATACATCTGGCCTTTTATATTATAGAAAGGATGTTATTGCTTTAAATCTGACCACACTTTTTCCTTTTAAACTTTAACTTTATTAAGTGAATAAAGGGGTACCAATAAAAGAAGGGATCCAGGAGGAGACAGGAAAAAGCATGCCAGCCTTCCATTTGATGAGGAAACAATCTAATACTCTACACATGCTTAACCCTTTGAGTGCCAGAAGGGTACACAATGCATTACAAAGCAATGCATTGTGTACCTCTCTGGCACTTAAAGGTTAATGATGTAAAGCCTCACAAAGACATCCACGATGGAAGCTGTGCTGATACTTGCATATAGAAATGCTAGGAAAGGTACAGAAGGGAAGGAGCGGGAAGGAGGAAATGGGTAGGAAAAAGGGGGAAAGTGTTGAAGTTGAGTGGAAAAAAAAAAAAATATATATATTATATATATATATATATATATATATATATATATAAAAAGGAGGTGGGGGAGAGAAGCAAAGCCATCAGGGAAGGTGTCCAAGATGGTTCAGGCAACAAGCATCCAGATCCATCTAGGGTGTAACTACATCAGACTGTGCTGACCAGGCATTTATTTCATGCTTCTACAGCATGGAAAGCGGTTTAGCTGAAGGTGTTTTATCTTAACCCTTTAAGTTCCAGAGGGGTTGCATTAAAGTCTTCTGTGGATGTTTTTAGAATATTTTTTCTTCTTCCCACATCAGTTCCTAGAAAATTTCACCTGTTTTGTTTCATTAACCCTTTGATTGTCAGGCATCCAAAGCATTGCTTCACAATACACTGGACACGCTTTTGTCGATCAAAATGTTTAACCCTTTCAGTGCCAGAAAGGTATCCAAAGCATTACACCTCTGGCACCTGAAGGGTTAAGGAACATATCTACTAATTATCACTTCTACTTCCCTTAATCTGGGAAGAAACTCCTAATTACCGCCATTAATCTATTCTGTGTGAATTATTTCACCCAAATGAATCTTTGATTAGTGCGGGATATCATCTACATGGAGGGAAATGTGATCTTTGCTGCATGACTCCAGGACCTCAAACTCCTCCCACAGTAAAGAGAGTGTATCTTTGAGTCAGTCAATCCACATACAATTGGTTCATAAGGGCCATTAGGATTTTCTGCCCAGATTATGGGGGCTTATTATTAGGAAGAGTTAGTGTTTCTTTACGTTCCTCATGCAGCAAAAAGCATGTTTTTAAAGTTTTAGGGTGTTATTCTTCGTACAAGATCTACTTTACACTAAATCAATGTTTTTTTTCTTCTGTGCTACTTTAATAAAGTGTGTGATGTTATCATTACTTTAGAGAAGCCTTTATTTAGCTCTGTGGGCAATCCCAGCTCTGCTTGTAGTAAAGGAAAACATATGATAATTAAGGTTGGACTGGCTGGAATTTGTGAGGTATACAACCAACAGACAAGTGAAGAAAATTGGAAAGACAACCAAAGCGCAGCAACAAAATGGTTAAAGACTCTGAATTATTGTTTCTCTTACTGTGAAGGTTCGCTACATTGTGGCCAGCGCAAACATCAGACACTGGCTATTATCTTGGTAATTCTCTCTTCTTTCCCCCACAAACCCCTTTGCTATCAACATACACTACTTAAAAAGCTTTCCTTCTGCTAAGGAGTAAACTTCCCCTAATCCTTCTATTATTGAGGCCATAATTGGATTGGAAGCAGGGGGTGTATAAAATAACCTCCTTTCACTGCCCTACAGACTTAAAGGTGAACTCTCCAGCAAACATGAATGAGGCTTATTTTATACAAAGTCCCTTCAAGCTTTTCTTTAGAGAAAGAAAAAATAACTATTAAGCTGTTAAGAAGAATAAAAAAACCTAGTGTGATAAAGTAGAAGCATACATTAGCTTTCCTCACACTGGATGGATTGTTGATATTAAAGAGAACAGCTATAGAGAATATTATAGCACTGCAAGAAGTGTTCCGTTTTGCATATCTGTGATGTTTATATTTCACTGCAATGTGCATAGTAACAAAATATTTGTTAACCCTTTCAGTGCCAGAGGGGTATGGAACGCATTGCAAAGCAATGCGTTCCATACCCCTCTGGCACTGAAAGGGTTAATGAACCTGCCTCTTTCTGGGGACATTTCAATGCTATGCCTTACGCATAACATTTAAATACTACTTGCACATTTACTGCTGGGTGTTCCTGAAGTTCTTTCAACCCACCAATTCCATTCCCATACTTCCTGGATCAGCCCAGTCTCATTCTACCCCACAGTTCATTGGGCTATTTCTACAATTCATTTTGGTGACTGGGGCACATCCATGAGGAATTCTACCTCCACTACACACAGACACACTCAATTACTTCCAGCACTGCAGTGGTTACAATCCATTTTTTTCTAATACACACAAGTGTGTCTATAATGATTATCATACGGCACTCTTGCTGTCACTTTCATTAGTGAGCTTTATTCATAGACTCAAGCTCTACTACAGAGTGTAACAATAAATAAAATAAGTTAACGTTGTGATACCTTTTGAATGAAGCATCTCCTACCAGTGGAAGTATTCTTATTTCTTGTTTATTTCATCAGAAAAAAATGTATGCTGTTTACGAGTGTGAGAGAGTGGCGGGGGGGGGGGGGAGGAAAACTATAAACTGAGACAGCCCGGTGGGATTCAAGCTGTCAACCTCAGAACTGTAGGACCTAGTTCACACTGGCAACTTTGTTACAAACAAGTTTCACAAACTAGGTATTCTTCCTATGGGGAAGATCACAAGTGACTTTGTAAGGTACAATAATATTCAATGGCAATCTTGTGTTCCTGCAACAAAGTTGCTGCAATATAGTCGCCAGTGTGAACTAGGTCTAACATGGTAGTTTGTGGCACCAATGACAAAGATGAAAATGTCTGCTGGCAAGCAAACTCCTCTGTATGTTGCTGTATGTCTCATATGAGAATCCCGTTATGGGATGCATATCTGTCCAGAAGATCAGAGAACTAAACTGTTTTTAGCCAATGGAGAATAATAACACATAAGGGAAGAGGCAGTTGGCTAACACACTGACACTAAGGATCCATTTCATTAGAGTTCTGAAAATATGCGCATATTGAGTCACATTCCATTCTCATGAGATTTGTTGGGGTGAAAATGAGCGGAAAACATAAACATGCACAACAAGGACATTAATCCTTTTGAGTGCCAGAGGGGTATGCAACACATCTGTAACTCAAAGGGTTAAAAAAAAGTTAATTTTCTCATTTTTGTGGAGATTTACCAACATACTATGCTAACATGACAGTCGAGAGTGAAAAATAGCATACTGTTGTATCTACCTTATTTTTTTCAACCCAGTGAGGACCAGACGGGTGTACCCCTCTTGTAGCCCATTCCAGCCTTGTGTCGGTCTACTATCTTGTCCCTGACATCCTTGGACCGCTCTTTGGTCTTGGCCATGGTGGAGAGTTTGGAATCCGATTGACTGATTGATTGATTGCTTCTGTGGACAGGTGTCTTTTATACAGGTAACAAGCTGAGATTAGAAGCACTCCCTTTGAGACAGTGCTCCTAATCTCAGCTTGTTACCTGTATAAAAGACACCTGGGAGCCAGAAATCTTGCTGATTGATAGGGGGTCAAATCAATTTATAACTGTTTTGAAATGTGTTTTTCTGGATTTTTTGGTTGTTGTTATTCTGTCTCTCACTGTCCAAGTAAACCTACCATTAAAATTATAGACTGATCATTTCTTTGTCACTGGGCAAACGTACAAAATCAGCAGGAGATCAAATAATTTTTCCCTCACTGTGAACACTTGTAAATTAATATAGCACTGAAGATAAAAAAAACCTCTAGTAAACTTAGGGCCAAGTTCTGGGGCAAACCATTTGCACTAAAGGGAAGAATTAAAAATTACCATTGATTTAAATTAGCTTTTTAACCCCTTGAATGCTAGACAGGTCTCCAATGCATTGCGTAGTATTAATGGATGTGGTCCATAGTACTGAAACCGCTTCTGAAGCATGCTTGTCCCTTAGGTTGTGCAGCCTTAACTATTGTGTCCATTCTTCTTGATCGTACCTTTGTGAAAACCTTGCAGACCACAGACAATAGGCTTACCTGCTGGTATTTTTTAGGTCCACCTTATCACATTTTTTGTGCAGTAGTAGGACTTCTACATTTTTCCATATTTCAGACACTTTGCTGCCTAATAACCTTTTTTAAAACCGTTAGCTAGGTTGACCACCGACTTTCACCATTTATATTATGATTTATAAATATTGAAAGACAGATCTTTTTCCATATACATTTGCAGAGACTTTACTATAATGGACTGTGAAAGAAGATATAGTAATATAATGTAAGAAGTAGCATTGTGAAAAAAGACAGCATACAGATTGCTCAGTGCTTCAGGGACAGTGTTGCATTGTATCACCATACGGCTTTCAAGGTCAACTGACCAAAAATTATTTGTAAACATAGATCCAGGAAGCCCATTGTTACAGATGTAACATGCAATATTGTGAACGGTTCAGAGACATTACAAAGTAAGATTTTTGCACAAATGAAATGAGAAGCAAATCTGGAGAAGACCAACTGCAAAATAGAAATTAAATAATTCTCCACGTTCCCATTATTTTTGAACACTTTGGGTGCCAGAGGGGCGCACAACGCATTGCTCTGCAATGCGCTGTGTACCCCTCTGACACTCAGAGTCAAATACGTTTTTTAGCCCCTTGTATGCTATTGAGATGAATAGTAATTTTCATTTCTTCCTTATGGGATAGCCTGTTTTCCTCAGAATTGCTCTTAATTTGTGCAGAAAGCACAGAGTGTGTATAGAAACCACAAACAGGAACCTACTGATTGCACAATATACCACTATGTATACCGAGCTATTAACGCTACCCCTTCTCTATGGTCATTTTTGCTATAACAAGATGTTTTGTTTAACCCTTTGAGTGCCAGTGGTATATAATGCATTGCAATGCTCTGGATACCTCTCTGGCACTCAACGGGTTACTTGTGGTGTGAAATGAAAATTGCAACATCTGTATATATAAAAAAAATTCATATATATAATTCATATAACATTTTGTCTACAGCCAACAACATTACTTTTACATTTCCAGCTCTATTTATTCTCATTGCACAAACATGCCCAGTTTTTTCACCTCACACATCCTGAGATGGAGAAATTATGTTCTCTATACAGGGATTTAGGGCTCCACGATAAAAGCATAACTTGCTTGGCTTTAAATCATCTTCCTGTGTACCAATATTTATTTTAAAACTTTGATGACCATCTAGAGAAACGGTGCTAAGTGGCAAAGCAGTGATATTTTATGTTGTTTAAATTATACCCATGGTTACACCACCATCAACATTTTCCACAGGTATTTAGTTCTACCAAGGCTGCTTCAGCATGAAAATATATTGTCAAATAATGTAACTGAACAGAAAATATATATTGGTCTGCTGAGAGCACCAGTACAGTATAACATATCAGTTTAGTGCATTGTAACACACAAGTTGGAGGGAATTAATCAAATACAGGTCAGCCAACATTGTACCAGTGAAAAGTCAGCTGACAAGGGGCCAGATGTACAAACTATGGTGGAGCAATTCTTGAACAAAACAATTACAGTACAGGGTACAAACAATAATCCTCAGGTTTTTTAAATGGTGCCTTTAACACTATGAACTGTATAAGAGGTTGTATGTTTTAGGTCACTTTCACAAGGCTAACAAAAATACAAGATGGTAGAGATGGTGATGCTTGCCTATTGTGATATACCCTGCTGGGTTATGGTGCTTTTCACACAGGCAACTACAGGGCCGGATTAACTCTGAGTGTCAGAGATAACGCAATGAGATGGATACAACTCAGTCACAGCATTAAGGGCCTAATGGACTGTGAGATGAAAGTTATGATGGACCTATTCTACTGTAAGGCTGTGCAACGTTCTGTAGACAGTGTAGAAGATGGCAAATACAGCTTTCACAGGATTTGTTTAGACATTTGTTTTTATTCAAATTCTCATTCAATATTAAGAAACAGTGTTAGGTCTCTCCTTCTAGGCCAAGAGTTGCCCACTGTGGCTCACTCACTACTGATGGGTATAAGCCTATTGTTTTCATTGGGTCTGGATCTGCACCTTCTTTGTTAGACAGGTCCTAGGCAACTATTGCCTTGTGCAAATGCACTAAAGTACAGCAAGCTTCATCTTTAGTTTGTTCATGTAGGAATGCAGTTAAAACGCATCATCGAAAGTCTGCACATCATCATGTGGGTGTGTTGGCAGTCCTCTCAATCGAGCAATGTTGAAAGCTGCACTGCACTTAACCAGCTCCAAGCCAACCCACGTACATGCTCACATTGGCCAGCTATCAGCCATGCTCCCTACAATGGAATCCTCATGTAATGCAGGAGAATTAACATTCGCTCGGGGCATTCAAATGGGGCTTGTAACCTGAATGCTTTAGAGGTCCGGAGGCACTGTTAAATGATGTCTGAGAGGCCTCTCTACCATTCAGGGGGTTATACACCCTATTTAAATCATGGATAATTTTGACAGTTTTTATTTTTTCTGTATGGTGCAGCTAGTTTATTCAGGAATTGCATCAAACATTATTTGTGCATATGGTCTGAGGTGTCTGTAGATTTGTTTTTTTTTTTGTATATTGTTAACCCCCATGCCCACACTGATGAAGGTGTTCAAACTAGCCAGCATATACAAAATCATGAAATCAAAACCGTTGCCAAATTTCTGGCACTATTCACTGAACAAGCAGTAGATGATTCTTGTGTTCATGGAACAACATGGGAGGTACAGCAGGGACAGCATAGCAGGGGTGTGAAAAATAGATCCACTGGGCTCCCTCATGGATAGATGCTGCACTGTGCAGAACAGTTTCCTGTATCGTGGGATACTGATCACCATAGAGCATCTGTTGGGCTTGAAAGCCCTATTCATCAGGTCAATAAGGACTCAACATGCAACTCAGAAGTTTACGGCTGAGAGACAAAGACCTCCGGATTATGTTCCAGCTGAGAAAGTAAGTTTTCTGACAAGCCCCTCCCACAGGGACAGCCAATAAAATATTTTTAGGGACCCCACAGTGCAGCCCCAGTATTTTTATTAAGTCTGCTTCATATCCTTTAAGTTCATAGTGCAAACTTCCCATTAGTAAATGCCATTCATTAAAAATTTGTCCACAAGATCTCAGTTTTGGATATTAGGGGTTTTCCAATTAAAGTGTGAAGTTTGTGTAAATTTACATATAAAAAATTATTTTGCAACAAGCATAAAAACATTTTGACAGCAGACTGAATAATCCACATATTACGCTCTTTTTCCAGTTTACTTAAAACAATACCGTTGCTGAAAACAGAGTTATCGCTGCATAAGAATGACACCTTGATAGACCAGAATATATGTCCAAATGCATATTTTTAAGTAGGCTGTGGGAAGCAATTGTACTGTGCACGCTTCACTTCCCTGTCAGGAGACTGTATTCTATTGTGTAACAACACAGGTATTATGGGGTGCATGTTTAATTTCTTTACCCGGGCTGCGTAAAAGAAAAAAAATATATATATTTTCATATAATGCTACAGTGATACTTTATATTATATATGAAATCAGCTGTGCCCTAATTCTCATTGCTCAAACGTCCAACTTTCCACTCATTTCAGGTGGGTGATGTCAGAGCATCACCTGCTGCTCATGCGAGATTACTCTTCTCTCTATTGACTTTACAGAAGCCCCATGCTGGGGAATCCACCATCAAGAGGGCCGGATTTACAATTAGGCAGAGTAGGCATCTGCCTACAGGAGCACTCCACAGAGAGGCGCCTGTCATTGGGACCCTTTATATATATAAAAAAAAAAAAAAGTTGCCCCACCAGGTCAGGTCTGTGCCTCCTTCAGGACAGATCTGTAGATGCTTCGCTCCCTCGTCGGCGCTTTAGTATTACAGAGCGCTGGGAGATGACATCATATCCCAGAGCTCTGCATGAAGAGAAGACTGCGCGGGAGCTCCAGCAGCTACAGGTCTGTGCCAAAGGAGGCACACATACAGACCTCTCTTGCCGCTGGACCACCAGGGAAGAGGTAGGAAATGGGCACTGGGGGCAATGTGGAAATGATGGGGCAATATGGATCTGATGGGGGGCAATATGGAGATGATGGGGGCAATATGGAGCACAATGGGGCAATGTGAGGGTAAGTTGGAGCTGATGGGGGCAATATGGAGATGATGGAGGCAATGTGGAGCTGATGGGGGCAATGTAAGTGTAATATGGAGAATGATGGGGGCAATGTGGAGATTAGGAGCACTGTGGAGGTGTCCAGTGGAGATGGCCAATGGTGGGGGGAGCGCTTCAGATTTCTGTGCCTACAGGCTCCTGAGATATAAATTCGGCCCTGACCATCAATGGGTTTCTATAGAGAGGAAATAAATCCCCCATGAGCATCAGGTGAGGTCTGAATTCACCCAGCTATGCAGATCTTTAATTTCAAGGCAAAGGAGAGGACAACAGTGGAGTTTTGGAATATTGGAATAAGTTTCATAAATCTTGGTGCACAGCCAAGCATTTAAAAAGGTATTTTAGGGACCCCATACTTAGCCTTTAATGTATCAGCCTCCAACATTCTTACTGCATACTACTGCAGTCATTCTCCACCAAGAAAAGATTCCTACATTTCATCCACTGTCAATTGTGTCTTATGTTCTAAGAGTAAGAATGGTTAGCCAAATATCATTAAGTACTTGCTTTTCTACTTCTTTTACATCTAAGACATTCTAATCCTCTTTCTCGATGATTTAATGCTGCTCATAGTAAAATATCAGAAACTCCAAAATCTAAGCAGCGTACCTTAACTGTAAAATATATATCCGGAATGCTTAATCACTTTGCTGTTAAGACATTTTTCACCTCTACACTAAGCACTTTTGACTTTTTATTTTTTTTACCGATTGCATTTCATGTATAACATTATATAAGTAAAGATACTGAGATCTTAAATATGATATGCCTGCATTAAAATGACTATAAATACAAGACAAGTAAACAGACAAGGCACAACATTCTGGAAAAAGGAGAACCAGCCTCATCCAATTAGGAGTTGCTTGCCCTTTTCAAACAACCATGGAGCTAAAGCGAAAAAATATATTTATACACATTCAAAGATATTGAAATATTAGAAGACCATGAGATGTCTTCCAGTATACGGTATCTACTGGTTTCCTGAGAAAAACCCATTGGTATGGGTTGTCATAACACAAATATTTAACTACGACTAAAGCAATCTGTTCGTTTTCTAATTTGTTTTTGCAATATGGTATTCCTGCACTAAAATGACAGTAACTATTACAGGCATAAAGAAAAGGTAGACAGGTATAACACTGTAGATAACTGCCCACAGGAAATGAGGGATCACTTGCATTTCTACTCTTCCGATGAGGTGTAAATATATTTTAGAAACCTGTTGATCAAAGTGAGTGGAATATGCACCAAAGCCCTAATCTTTAGCATTCCGCACTTGAGAGTACCCTAACTTGAAAGTATTGACTTCCCATTTACAAATGGATATAAATTTGACCTGCTACCGTTTACAAGAATTGATCGGTTGATATTGGGGCACTTTTTCAATGCAACCTCCACAACCACTAACATACATACACAGAGTGATATTGGCCTAGGATCATGGCACATTCATTAGCCCTCTATACCAATATGTTATCACATGATCAGTTGGCATGCACAGAGTCATCAATATCCTTCATGGAAAGAGAAAACTCTCCCCCATTCCAAGGTAACCAAGCACACGTAGAAGACTGTTTCAATGAATCATTTTTCCTTCCATAACGAGATATCGGCTCTGCTGAAGAGCCTCCTCTTGATTCAGAGACCGGCTTCTCCTGCTGGCAGCAGAACGCTGACAGCAGGGGAGAGGAAACTTTGAACGTGGCTATCTCTTAAACCATAAAGGTCTGAGAGATGCCGCTGGTGTCATTTAACTCAGTTTATTAAGGGCTACAATATGAGGGATAGTAATTTTGAAGTAATACTATCCCTTTGAAGGGTTAAGGGAATGTTTTAAATTTTTTTTGTTTACTTTGACAACAACCCCCCTTGATAGTTAATGCTTCTGTTATACCTGGGGTAGGCAACCCTGGGCACTCTAGCTGTTGGAGATTATGGAAATTATAATCCCCTCCAAGCCAGCAGCTGTTTGGTGATGATATGAATGTTAGTCTCCAAAATTTGGAGCGATGAAGGTTGCCTATCCCTTTGCTAAACTATGAGGTGTTTATGTTAAACTTCTCACTAACATGGCAGCCATAATCTAGGACAACATACACACGTGGAACATCCAATTTCTATCTGCAGCAATAAGAGGGATATGGAGCTACTGCTTCCCTGAGGTCAATCCCTCCTACTAATTACATGAGAAATTAACCCTTTGCATGCCTGAGGGGTATACAACACATTGCAAAGCAATCCGTTGCAGACCCCTCTGGCACCCAAAGGTTGAAACGTAAAACAAGCGTACTCCCACTTCTGGAATATGAGTTGTTCCCAAGTCATTACCGATTTTGGATTTGTTTTTAACCCCTTAAGGACTGGCCGCGCGTGCACTTTGCGGTACCTTAAGGACCACGGAGCATTTTTTTTTTTTTTTTTTGCGATCTGATTCCGGACTCCCCGAACGGCATGCAGCCGCGTGGGGAGCCCGGAATTCCATGACAGTCCAGGACCGTCATGGGTCCTTAAGGGTATAACAACCCATAACGGTCCAGGACCGTCATGGGCACTTAAGGTGTTAATATTAAACTATTAACAATAGCTGCTGTCCAGATCAGTGGTTCTCAAGCTACGTCCCCAGTGGCCACTAACAGGCAGGACTTAAGAATTTCCCTGCTAGAGCACAGGTGTGTTGATCAGAGGCCCATTCAAACTGATCAACTCCCCTTTACTCTAACAAGGAGATCCTCAGATCCAGAACAACTGGTCTAGACAGTTTTTCTATTGAATTCTATGGAAGAGGAGAATCTCATGCTGCAGTTAAACGACGAATATAATAGTGACAGCCCCACAGCTTTGTGAAATTTGAACTGTTATAACTTCTGAATTGCTTCTTCCTTTTATTTACTCAGCAGGAAAGGCTCTGCATTGGGAAGAATACACACAACTGCACTCTTTAGAGGTCACTCTGCCTGCATAACCACTCCTGGGTAACAGACATTCACAAAGTTTTTATATTAAAGGAAAGGATGAAAATGTATGAATTTGTGAGACTGAACAACAAGTTTGCATAACATACGTGTACAAGTGGGAAGAGAGGAAAAGCCTAAGTCAACATACGCATGCATCTGTAGTGTTTTAATAAATTGCAACTCAAGCTGTGTGCTAAGACACAATGTTAAACAAATACATTACAGCTTCAAGTGAATTTCCAGACTTCCTGAGCAGTTGCAATTTTTAATTTGGTATATATCATTCCCAGAAAACCAGTGCTATGCAAGGTGGTCGTTCGGAGATTAGAAATAAGCATTTCCAGATTTAGGAAGGCATAAAGGAGCAATAAACTTTTTTTATGAAAAAAAAAATATATATATATAATATGGTGTTTCTAGGCATTCCTGCTAACGAAGACAAATGCCTGGGTGTCCTTATTGCTATTAGCTTTGTGGAAATATTGCCTGTTAATATAGTGATAAAATGATAGGCACTCAGGTATATTGTGAAGAAAAAGAAAGAATTTATTGTGCAGATATATCAAGGTTTGAAAAAGCCCAAGTTTGGGCAGAAACATGGATATATCCGCACAATACATTCTTGCATTATCATCATAGGTATTTTATTTTTAAACTGCTGGCACTCAAAGGGTTAAATTGTATATCTATATATACATACATTTACACATACAGTGTATAAAATAGAGCATAACCACACCAACTGGTGGTGACCAAAAGGCTTTTTTGTGATGTCCCAACAGCGCTAAACCACAGACACACATGAACGTGCGCTAAAGATGAGCTCATTGTGGCTGATTCTGTGTAATTCCATCTATGAATTGTTTAGCAGCTTAGTTGCAATTGGGATCGAAGTTAGAAATATCAGTAGACAATTCAGTAGGTATAAAGTTATTTTATTTTTAAGCTACCCCTCTGGATGCTCAACACATCCCCAAAACATTGCTTTATAATGTCTTTGAGACATTGCTAGCATCCTAGAGGTTAAAGGGACACTAACATCTAACAATTGGGATATACACAAATATACCCAGCACCTCATGCTAGCATCTGTAAAAAGTCTGTTTTCTGAGACACGCAATCTAGTCTTACACATGCCCTGAGGGAGCAAGCATTGCTGCCTTTTCCAGTGCTGCCACAGATCGCCCATGATTAACTGTGAATGGGTTGAATACAAGAGCAGTGGGCAATAATCACACTCAGCTCTCTCTCTTATCGCGCAATGCAAACAACATTAAATAAATGCACTCTGAACCAAATAATTTACATTAGTAATAAAAAGCAAGTTCAGGTAAATTTTTTGGGATGTAACGTGAATAATTAATATTTATATAGTCTAGTAACATAGTTAAAGATATTAAACCTATAATTTTCTGGTGCTTGTGTTCCTTAAGTAGCAACTTTTTTTCTTCTTAAAATTGAAATTATATGTCATTTTTCTCTCTTTTTTTTTTCTTCTTTTGCTGAATAAAGCAGGATATGTCCACTGCTGGGAGAATTTTCATTCAAGAGTTAAAGGAACGTTATCACGTCTTATAAGCATTTCAGTGGTTAGCACTGTTGCCTTGCAGCACTGGGGTCCTGGGTTCAAATCCCACCAAGGACAACATGTGCAATGAGTTTGTATGTTCTCACTGTGTTTGCGTGGGTTTCCTCCGGGTACTCCGGTTTCCTCCCACACTCCAAAAAACATACTGATAGGTGAATTTAGATTGTGAG
Organism: Rhinophrynus dorsalis; assembly: GCA_037306005.1. Taxonomy (NCBI): domain Eukaryota; kingdom Metazoa; phylum Chordata; class Amphibia; order Anura; family Rhinophrynidae; genus Rhinophrynus; species Rhinophrynus dorsalis. Next base: position 155,146,975 of record CM074718.1, on the reverse strand, counting down.
CCCCAATGGGGACAGGGACCAATATGAGTGTAAAGCGCTGCGTAATCTGTGTGCGCTATATAAATAAAGAGTTATTATTATCTATGGAATGTACATTAAAATATACAAATGATTTGTTATCATACCTGAATTAAATCACTGTGTGTATTCTTCCACAATAAACTTTAATTCCTGGTGATTAGAATGGCATACCAATTTTTTCCCCCCTCAACAGTCTCTGCGTCAAGCGTCTACCACATAATAAAATAGAACTAGAACAGTTTCATGCCTCAGTCTAATTTTGATACATAGCAAATGGATGGCAATGAGATTTCAAACCTGGGGGGGGGGAGGGGGGGGACAGTGAGCTAATGACGAAACCTCTCAAGATGTCTCTCCTGGTCATATGCATTAGTGGACAATTTTATTAGGATCATTTGTGTTATCTGAGTTCACTTAATTGGGGGGGGGGGGGGGTTCAGATATGTGACGGACAGAAAACAAAACCAGTGCAAGCAACTCATTGCAGATGTGTGATCGTTAAGCCATTGTGACATCATAAAATATCCTAAGCATTACACTCTGGTCTGTTTACATTTCAAAGACTTCTGTCCCCCTGTGGAAGTGCAGGTGAGAACAGGATCTGGAAGCAATTTCAGTTATCAAAATCCACCACACAGTCCCATTTTGGCTGATGTTGCAGATAATCTTCTGTCTTGTTCCATGGTGAATTTCATTAAAAATATATATTTTAAAGGATTCACGGTATTCTTACATATAGTCTTCTAAAAACCTGTCCCTAAAATCTAATAAAAAAATGTTTAAGGCTTTATGCAGAAAGGAAAAGATGGTGAATCCTCGATCAAAACTACCGCACAAGGGGTACATCATATTACTTCTCAAAGTGCATTACAGAGTACATTTTTCCACACCTCTCAGACATTCAAAGGGTTAAAAATGTGTGTAATCCTTTGTAGCATGTAATGCAATATAAAATGGTCATATGTCTGCTAGGAATTTGAAGATGCTAACCATGTTTATTTCAAGGAGATCTATCACCCCTATACAAGTTGATCTTAAATTATATGTTATATAGCGATTATTTAGAGTATTGCATTCATTTTGTTTTTTGAAATGCTATTTGGGCAAAATACAAGGAATAAATATTGCCCTGACCCTACTTCCAGATAGATCGTGGGTAACTCTGACTCTGCTCCCCTCCCTCTATCCAACCTCCTCCGATGATGGAGGCTTTCTGTCTGTAAGCTCTAGCGATCTCATTGGCAGAAATAGATATCTAGCCAATGAGATCGCTCTAGCTTACAGGCAGAAAGCCTCCATCATCGGAGGAGGCTGGATAGAGGAGCAGAGGCAGAGTGACAGACTGTGGGTACAGAGCTTTACCCGCAGCCTATCCGGAAGTAGGGTCAGGGAAATATTTATTTCTTCTATTTCACCCAAATAGCATTGTAAAAAAAAAACGAAATTAATGCAATACTCTAAATAATCGCCATATAACATATCATTTAAGAGCAACTTGTATAGGGTTGATAGATCCCCATTAATGTGCTCCAATAGGCTCATATTTGGAAAATCAAAAACGCATAGAGGAAAAATTAAGTGGTTGAAAAAAATGGTTGAAAGGGGGAAGGACAGTAGAGATAATACAAGCAGAGTTAGTTGTACATATGCATAAAGACAAAAGTGCTACACCCTAGGGTAATAATACATTTTCTCACCAATTTACATGGGGCTTCTCAATGTGTTGGAGACCTCCTTAGCATTCAAGGGGTTAAAGGCCCCATTTAACTCTATGGGAATTTTCATTCATCCTCTCTACAGACTGGCAGACACACACAAAAAGATACATAAACTCTTCTCTGCAACATTAAATAAATCAGGAAAAACATCCCTGTTTATTCAGCTTGTGCAAGTCGAAAGTGAGTGTACACCGTCCCTGCAGGCATGCCATTTTATCCAGACGGGAGGCGTCATTCGTTATAATTACTATAACTGAACAGCAGAGACTGCAGCTTATCACATTGTACATCTCTGATAGAACCACTCCTGGATATGCTGGATCAGCATCCATAGCAAACATTACTGGGTCTTCCAGTTCTTTAGCCTTTAACCTTACTGTAACCCTAAATTAACCCATCCACCTCTACAGGTACGTGCAGTGCTCTGCTGAGGAATAGCAGATTTGTTTGTGTTCAAGCTTATGTTCAATGCTTTGGGTGTGTGAGAGATCTCTAACACATTGTGAAGCAATTAGATAGTGATGTGTAGCAACCAATGAGAGGGAAGGAGCAGTGCGCAACGCACTGCTACGTAATCCGCTGCACACCATTTTGGTCTTTAAAAGTCTAAAAGGGCTTGTATTCAAAAGCAACTAGAGCAATTCTGGCTGGAACAAACCAACTGCACCATACATGAGAAATAAACATTCTCGTTGAATGGGGCTTTTAAAGCCCAATACATGGAAATTGTGGGGATATATATATATATATTTATTTATTTATTTATTTTTTTTTTCCTTTGCAGCTTCCGCCCTTAGGTGGAGTTGGTTTGATCCATAATTTCTCCATGAGGCCTTGAGACACTAGCCTCAGAGAGATATAAGGTATGTGGGTGGCAGGTTACTATAAATAACATAAGACTGAAGGCTTTAAGGCTAAATAAATTACATTTTACAGCAGAAAACAAGAGGCTTTTGAAGTGTTATACTGATTATGTGGACAAGTGCCACGTACTAAAAATAGACTGCTCCATGCAGGCATTAGGGCTGCAAAACTCCCAGTGTAATTAGTACTGTCTGCCTGCAATGACATCTGTGTTCTCGTGGTCTTCCAGACTTGTCACACCAATAAGATGTATTAGTAAGAAAATGACAGGCAATAGCAATGGGCTCCTCAAAGGTCTCACTTGGGCAAAAAACAAGAGTGACACATTGTGCAGGACTTTTTTTTCCCCCTTTTTCTTTCACCAACTAAACCAAGGCTGTGAGGAAAAAAAAACCCAACATTTTTTCACTAATATGCCTTTACTTTCAAATATTCATCGAGTTCTACAAAATTCTGACTGTATTTCATTTGTGGGCCTGTATGGAAAATGCATGTCTGTTTGTACCCATGATTAGATTAAGCAGTGAATTCCAGTAGAAATTCTATGAGTTCATGTCTGGAGCATGTGCAGCTGGGATGTGCGCGGGTCCTTCTGTAGTACACTGCAAACATTACATGGACGGAGACTTGGAAAAATACCTGCACAAAGCAGCTTTATCTACTGATTATAGAGCAATTTTTTTTAAACCTAAAATGAATTCATTTGTGGTGAATTTAACCCTTTAAGGACCAGAACTACCGGTCCTTATAAGGATAAATATGGAAGAATATAACATTTCCGATGATGGGGTAAAAAGTTGTGAAATGGCAAAATGTTGGGGAAGAGGGGAGCATAATGATAAAGACATGAATTGTCTGGGTTGTATTCAAACCTGGTCAATTCTCATGCTTTTAAATAAACTTAACCACCTCACAATAAGGTGTTTATTTGGAAAAAATTAAAGGGGATCTATCACCCCTGTACAAGTTGCTCTGAAATGAGATGCTGTATAGCAATTATTTAGAGTACTGCATTCATTTTGGTTTTTTTACAACGCTATTTGGGCAGAATACAAGAAATAAAGATTACTCTGCACCTACTTCCGGACAGACTGTGGTTAACAGCTCTGTACTGCAGTCTGTCACTCTGCCTCTTCTCCCCTCCCTCTATCCAGTCTCCTCCGATGATGGAGGCTTTCTGCCTGTTAGCGGGAGCGGTCTCATTGGCAGAGATCGATATCTAGCCAGAGATATCGCTCTAGCTTACAGGCAGAAAGCCTCCATCATTGGAGGAGACTGGATAGAGGGACAGGAGCAGAGGTAGAGTTATATACTGCGTGTACAGAACTTTACCAGCAGTCTATCCGGAAGTAGGGTCAGGGTAATATTTATTTCTTCTATTTTGCCCAAATAGCATTGTAAAAAATGAAATTAATTCAATACTCTAAATAATCGCTATATAACATATCATTTAAGAGCAGCTTGTATAGGGGGTGATAGATCCCCTTTAAATATTCCTTTAAAAGTACAGGCTAGGCACAGGCTAGAACAGGCTAGGCACAAATAGCAAGGACTGATTCTCCCACATGAATCTTTACTTAGTACTGTTTGACATGTCCATGGAAGGGCACGTGATATTATGTTTTTTCTTCTAGACCCCAAAATTACTCCCAATTAGGTAACCTTCTAATGGAGAAATTTGGGGTCCCACATTTTGGAAACCAAAAATCATGTCTGCCTCCAAGGACATGATATCAATACATTTTTACAATAATTTTAGGGAAACCATCTTTACAGAATTGGATCTTAATGATTTTACTACTTTCTGTCCAGATTTGTGTTTGATTAGGGAACAAATAAAAACTGTCAGTATTTAAAATGGGGGTTTTAACTTATTGAATGTTAGCAAGGTCTCCAGTGAATCACAAAGCAATATGTTGGGGACCTTTCTTGCATTCAATGTTTATAGGCATAGTAACACTACAGTTATTAAAAAAAAAATACGTATTGTAGAGTTTATCATCCTGAGTAAAAGTACTTCCACTGCTGTTTTATTCAAAAAGGTATTGAAGATCAAACTTGATTTTATTTCTTTTATGTGTAGTATCTTTAAGGCTTAAATTGTACAGTGGTGCTGTTGCTACCCAGTCCTATGGACAGCTCTGGTCAGTAGGCCATAACCTCCATATGATGGTGTAGCAACAGTGCCACTAACATTTCAACTGAGATAGAGCACATACATTATATACATTATAAAAACACACATTTGAACTGCATTAACTTTTGGAAAAGAAAACAAAAAACCCTCCTGTAAGCATTGGGAGTACATATGTTTATATATAAGTTTATTGAATAGTCAATGTTTCGGCTCCTTTGCAGAGCCTTTCTCAAGAAAGTGCTACTATCCCTGTAAAATACCAATTTAAAGGGATGGTAATACTTAAAATGTAAAAAAAAAAAAAAAAAAAAAATGTTGTAGGATTTATCCCCCTGAGTAAAACAAGGGTACTCCCACTGCTGAAAGGAGTTTCATTCAAAATTTATTAATTTTCAAAGTTGAATTTTTTAGGTGTAATATCACAGTAGCCTGAAATTGTACAGTGGTGCTGTTGCTACATGATCCTATGGACAGCTCTGGTCCCGGGACCATAAATCTCCATAGGATGGTGTAGCAACAGCGCCACTGTATAATTTCAGGCCACTGTGATATTGCACCTAAAAAATTCAACTTTGAAAATTAATAACTTTTGAATGAAACACCTTTCAGCAGTGGGAATACTCTTGTTTTAGTCTGGGGGATAAACCCTACAGCATATTTTTTTTTTTTTTTTTACATTTTAAGTATTACTATCCCTTTAACTTACCAAATTTCTATTTGAGTACCCCTCTGGCACTCGAAGGGTTAAAAATGGCTCCCCTACGGCCCTTATGCAGAAAGCTAAATATGAGCAATTCTGGTGCAACCAAATGCACCACAGGGTATAAATATGAGTTCCCTGTTTTTCCATCAAATTAAAAGGGACTTTTACTTCCTTGAATGCTATATAGTAATTCTTAAGAGACGTCTATCATTAAAAGGATTAAAAGCCTAATTTTCCTAAATGAGACTATTCATTTGCCCCCTTCATAGTTGCTTCTCTCCTTTTGTGTATAAAACCCTAAAGACCTTATTTATCAAGCTATAAATGTGCACCTCTGGGGAAACCAACTGTACCACAGACTGAAATCAAAATCCCAATTGACTTAAAGGGATAGTAACACTTCGTTTTAACTTTATTTTATTTTGTAGGCATTAAAAAAACATGAAGAATGATATAAGTCTTATCTCTCAAACCTTTATGGTTTATGAGATATTCACAAGCAAAGTTCCCCTCCCCGCCCCTTTTTCCTAGTGTAATCCATCTCTTCTCAGATGTGAGTCTGGTTGTATGACAGTACAGATAACAGAAGGGGACAATTTTCTTTGTATGAAAACAATGAAAGCCCTTCCCCCCTTGAAAAGTTTTTCAGCTTTTTCCATTATCTTAATTGAAGATTGTCCCTCTCTGCAGTCTACCTGGGCATCTCCCTTCTTATCTGGTTGAACGGGGGGGGATACTTTGTTTGTGAATATCTCTTAAACCATAAAGGTTTGAGAGATAAGACTTATATCATTCTTCATGTTTTTTTAATGCCTACAAAATAAAATAAAGTTAAAATGAAGTATTACTATCCCTTTAAACCCTTGAATTCTATAAAGACAATGCAATGGAGTTGTAACTAGCATTCAAGGGGTTAAAAGGTCCAATTTTAATCAATGGGGGCTTTTGGTCATTTTTATCCCCCAATCATGCAGTTGCCTTGCTTCAGAATTGCATTTTTCTTTGGTGCATAAAGCCATACAAGTCTAATATACATATACAAATGACAATATTATTAACCCATTAAGAATAAAATGTATGTACAATGCATTGCTCTACACCCCTTTCTGGACCTTAGGGGTTCATATGTACATTTATAAAATATGTTTTTCTGGATTTCGTGTGCACAGGCACACAAGTCTAATAAAGGAACCACAGACTGCTATGACTGGTGTAAGCTGCTAATCTGCAGAGCCTTTGTTTTAGGGCACGCGGTCTCAGTCTCATGCTCACTGTGCACTGTCTCCATGTTGCTGCAGCAGCAGAAGAGGGCACTTGTTCAGAGAGACATTAGTCATCATTAACAGTAGCTCTGACACCGTATCTACACTAAGTGCTTCTGCACAATGACCAAGTGGCAATCATCTTTCTCTTACACCGTCACTGCTGATTAAGATTTTCTTTCATGAAAATTTAATTTGCCTCCTATCTGCAGTTTCATTTTATATTAGTCATTTTCTCTCTTGTTTTTATTGCTTTAGTTCAGAGTGAAAAAAAAAAAAAACAGGTGAAGAGAGATGTACAATACTGTTATTCATCTTCCGGAAGGACAAATTTTTATTTTAAAATTATTTTGCAGAAGGCAACCCTAACAGAAAGACTGAAATTTTCCAGGCACCCCTTACATTTTTATAGGTAATTTATATGGGGAGTAAATGGTGTGACAAGCAACCAGATTCACCACAAGGGCGGCATAGGTGGGCCTCAGTCCACAAAAGGGCCACCCCTATTTTGCTTAAAAATCAAATTAGGTATTTAAAAGTAAATTAACCCCTTGGATTCTCTGAGACAAAGGAAATAATCTGCAGTTTTATATTATATACTAGTGTAAAAGCCTATATACACAGGTCAAGGTCCGGATAATGTGTCACTGCTCCGGTCCCGTTCTGCGTACTGCCGCTACCTCACTGCTCCAGTCCTGCTCTGTGTACTGACGCCACCTCACTGCTCCGGTCCTGCTCTGTGTACGGACACCGCCTCACTGCTCCAGTCCTGATCTGTGTACAGACAGTGCCTCGCTGCTCAGGTCCTGCTTTGTGTACGGACGCTGCTTCACTGCTCCGGTCCTGCTCTGTGTACTGCCATTACCTCACTGCTCCGGACCTGCTCTGTGTACCGACGCTGCTTCACTGCTCCAGTCCTGCTCTGAATACGGACGCCACCTCACTGCTCCGGTCCTGATCTGTGTACTGACCCTGCTTCACTGCTCTGGTCCTGCTCTATGTACTGAAGCCGCCTCACCGCTCCGGTCCTGCTCTGTGTACTGACGTCGCCTCACTGCTCTGGTCCTGCTCTGCTTATGGACGCTGCTTCACTGCTCCGGTCCAGCTCTGCTTACGGACGCTACCTCACTGCTCCAGTCCTGCTCTGTGTACTGACGCTGCTTCACTGCTCCGGTCCTGCTCTGCATACTGACGCCGCCTCACTGCTCCGGTCCTGCTCTGCATACTGACGCCGCCTCACTGCTCCGGTCCTGCTCTGTGTACTGACGCCGCCTCACTGCTCCGGTCCTGCTCTGCGTACTGACGCCGCCTCACTGCTCCGGTCCTGCTCTGCGTACTGACGCCGCCTCACTGCTCCGGTCCTGCTCTGTGTACTGAGGCTGCTTCTCTGCTCCGATCCTGCTCTTTGTACTGAGGCTGCTTCACTGCTCCGATCCTGCTCTTTGTACTGAGGCTGCTTCACTGTTCCGGTCCTGCTCTGTGTACTGACACTGCTTCACTGCTCTGGTCCTGCTCTGTGTACTGATGCTGCTTCACTGCTCCGGTCCTGCTCTGTGTACTGATGCTGCTTCACTGCTCCGGTCCTACTCTGTGTACTGACGATGCTTCACTGCTCCAGACCTGCTCTGCATACTGACGCCACCTCACTGCTCCGGTCCTGCTCTGTGTACTGACGCCACCTAACTGCTCCAGTCCTGCTCGTCCTTCTCTGTGTACTGACGCCACCTCACTGCTCAGGTCCTGCTCTGTGTACTGAGACTGCTTCACTGCTCCGGTTCTGCTCTGCGTACTGACGCTGCCTCACTGCTCCAAGAGATGCAGTCATGTGCGTTAGAGACTGGAACGCTGGCAGTCTCTACTGCGCATGATGGCTTCTGACAAACACCACTAGCATTTTAATATATAGGATATATGGAAATTGTGATTTTATACATTAACAAACATGCGAATGTTGATTGTCAGATGTCTGTTTAAGTCTTCATAGAAAATGAACAGCACTCTATGCTGGTACCTATGGCTTGCCATAGTGGTACAGAACCATGGTTGAGAACCACCACTAGATACAAAGAGTACATTAGTCAGGAGACGAATACATATGACATGGATACACAGCCCGGCTACCACTCAATTATCAATTTAGAGAGTCAGAGGTATAGTGCATGGCCTTATATTTAACTCTGTGTGCGTTGAACACCTCTCTGGCACTAGAAGGGTTAAAACCTTTGAGTGACAAGGGATTGGACAACCCTCTGGCACTCAAAGGGTTAAAATACAAACTTTTTCCAAAGAATTAATATGCATATGTAAAAAGGCAAAGGTGGATCAACTATAGATGCACTATTACACCACATTAGAAATTTCAGTTTATTTAAAAGGGCCTTTAACCCTCTGAGTGCCAGGCAGATGGGCAACACTTTAGAAATTCCTTGTCCACCCCTCTTGCACTGAACCCTTTCAGTGCCAGTAGGGTATGCAAGACAGTGCAAAGTGTTGTGTACCCCTCTGGAGCTGAAAGGGTTATAGGACTGAGGCTTTTTAACCCTTTGAGTGCCAGAGAGATATACAATGCATATAACTCACTGGCACTCAAAGAGTTAACCCTTTGAATTCTAACGAGATATGCAATGCATGCAAACCTCTAGAATTAAAGGGGTTAAGTCCCATTTTACCCTTTGACTGCCAGTGGGGTACCCTATGCATTGTAAAGCAATGTGTCGTGTGCCCTTCTGGCACTCAAAGGGTTAATTTCACCCATGGTGCGGCTGGTTTGCCCAGTCATTGCTTCACTTTTTTCCCCTACACATATCTATATTTGATTAACTTTTCCAGATGGGTTTGTGTTTGGGAACACAAAAAATGAGACTTAAGTAAACGGTTTCAATACCAGGGGTGTCCCACTGCTGTATGAACTGCGGCCTGATGCTGCTGACTGCCAGGATCTGAAATGGCTCCTAGCCGTCAGACTGGACTAATGTGCAGGAAGGACTTGCAAATCTTTCATTAAAAATTAAAAAAGGACGAAACGTATGTCTGGGGTTGTGCTATTTCTCTCGTGCAGAGAGGATTTGCCTGACATTTCGGATCTGGAATGTCTGAGGGTGGGACCAGCCTGATTTGAATATGGAAATGTCCTCTCTGTAATGGCACATGGGAGTGAAAAACATGAATTGAGCAGCACCTGAGAGGCTACCAGGCTTTTGACCTCTCTCGGTGTGAGTTTGTCACACTTTGTTTTCAAAAAATGAAAAATAGCCTGAAGCTTACATTTCAGAAAAACTGGCAGGGTTCACCACACCCCAAACCATTTTTTCTGCTCTTTCAGGGTTTGTGCAACATATTGATATCATATCCGGACCCTAAAAGCTTCACTGAATTGTAAACTTCCTTCTATTTTTACTTCTGTGGTGGTACTTATGATGTTATATAAAGGTTAATAAAAAAAATTATTACTGCCATGCAGTAATTGGGTAATGCTAATATTAGTAATTAAAAAGAAAAGATAACTATACACAATATTAAAGAGTAACTTTTAGGCCATCCTAGTATAAAATGAATTCAGGTCACAATCAAATGTTTATGTAATATACACACTGGTGTGGTTGCTGTAGTAGTGCTTTCTTTTGATACCACAATTATATGAATACCTCATCATTTAGTTTGATTAAAATAGAAAAAAAGAGGAAATACAAAAAAATGAAAAAACATTTTGCTTACATTTTCCTGTCAGGATTTGTATACTATTAGTTAATTACAAAAAAATACCCCTAAATATAACCATTTGCTTCTCCTGAATATGAGAATACCCTATATGCCTAGTATTTCAATCCCCTTCTCACATTTAAAAGGTAAATATTACAAAATGGATGCCATTATTTCCAACCTGTAATTTTTCAACAATTGCCATGTGAGCATCATAGCTTAGCTGACGGTGCCAGAACCAAAAAATGTTCCACAAAAGTATATGTTTCTGAAAAGTAGACAACATAAGAAATAATCAGTAGATTTTTGGAGTTTTTTGTGTAACTATTTTTCCACAAATATGTCCCAAAATTGTGGTAATATTTTGGATTTTTTGCAGTTTTCACACTTACATTTCAATATTACTGTTGATATCAAGCGCAGGATAGGTGAAGAGTTTTAAAAATGCATTTTTTTTTAGTGTTCAGCGCCTTCTTCTGAGTACGGCAATACCCCATATGCATAGGTTTCTAAAGGTTTGGGGGTGCTACGGGGCCCAAATTAGAACATGCGCTTTTCCAGTTTCACACTTTGAATTTTCACAGCTTGTGTCACTGGTGCCATGTCTCATTTCAGGCTGTGTACCAGCACTCCACTTGAAAAATTTCTCCCAAAAAAGTATACATTTTTGGAAAGTAGACACTCCAGGCATTCATTTTAGGCACGTTTTCAAATTTTTCACTCAGCCATTTTACTATCAATTCCTCGTAAAACTTTTTTTTTTTTTTTTTAATTTAAACAAAATCAGCATTTTTCACACTTAATTTTAATGTTGATGTGGATTTCAAGCACAGAATAGGTGAACGTTTAAAAAAATGCATTGATTAATGTTCAGTTGCTTGTTCTGAGTACAGCAATACCCCATATGCATATGTTTGTCAGGGGTTGGGGAATCTACTGGGCCCAGTTAGTAACAAGCACGTTCCATTTTCAGACGTGGCATTTTTACAGATCGCTTAACTGGTGCCTTTTGTATTATTTGGGGGTGTTAAGCAATGTTGCAATTAATATTTTACCCCCAAAATATATTTTTTAGTAAGGAATACAACCCTGGGTTTTAGTCTAGGTGCATTTTGGCAATTTTTTCTCATTCATTTTATCACAATCCCTCCCAAAACCTGCAGTAAGAAAAAGAAAACCCTGTATTTTCACACCTATATTTCAGAGTTGCTGTGGATTTCAAGCACAGGATATTTGGAGATTTGCAAAGATGCACTGTCCATAATTCAGCTACATTTTATGAGTATGGCAATGCCCCATATGCATAGGTTTGTCAGGGTTTGGGGGATTTACTCGGATCAATTGTGAACATGTACATTTCCATTTTCAGACATGGAAAAAACAGGGTTGTTCACATTATATTTTCATAGTGTTAGATCTAAGGAGGGATGTGTTTTCAGGGGGAAAGTATGGCCAAATAATTAAATTACAGAATTACTGCACTGCACGTAAGTGATACTGTTTGAAACAGTCACATGCAGAGCCCAGGTTTTGTAGGGCAATCAGGACAATTAAAGGTGGTGTCTGACCGTTTGCCATTGGCGTAGCACACCCTGCGGGTTACTCTTTTGGGGGGGGGGGTTAAATGCAAAGTATCCTAAATGGGGTCTCTGCTATAAAACTGCTGTTGCCCCTTCAAACAAAAAACTGGAAATGACATACATTTGGAACTGCAAAAAAGTGATTTTTGTGAGTGGGGTTTGCCGATTTAAAAATGATATACGAATTATAAACTGCAGTCTGCATCAGGAACATAGCAACCTTCTTATACCAGACACTAGATTTTCTCATGATGAGGTAAGGCTGCATGAGTTGATCACAAAGATCAACGCCCCCCCCATGTGTTTATTGTAGTCTCTGATGCAGACTGGTTTCCTGAGGACCGTGCCACGGACAGACTGGCACAGTTCCCTTGTCATGCATAGTTGTCAGCATGTGTACATCCCTTTTGTCTCAAAACTTGACTGCCAGCAGCTCCTCTTGGCACAAAGCTACAGACATTCCCTTTCGTAGCTTGCAGTCTATCATTTGTTTGGGCATCTCTTTACAATTTCGTCTAACAGTGCCACAGGCCACTGTGTCAAAATAAAAAAGTGATTTAAATAAAAGGGGTATTGTGTAATGGTTATCTACATATATCTGGTATCCTTCATTTAATATGTGGGAATTGAGATCCCAAACAATTTTGCCATTGGTTCCCAGATATTCAGGGCAACCAGGAGGATCAAGTTGGCTGTCCTTGCCCTCGTAAATGCAAAAAGGGTAGGTATATCCTGTGTGCTTTTGCACAACTTATAAAGTTTTACTCCAGACTTGGAGCGCTTGGAGGGGATATATTGCTTAAAACCCAACCTTCCCTTATATTTCATTAAGGACTCATCAACAGATATTTGTTTCTGGGAGGTATAGTTTTCTGAAAAAAATTTTTGCAAATAAGTTATAAGGGGGCAAATTTTATACAGCCTGTCATATTGGGGGTGATCTTTGGGGAGGCACAGGCTGTTATCGTTGAAATGCACAAAGAGCGAAAGCATTTCACAGTGTCTCCTGCTCATTGTTTGGCCGAAAAAGGGGGTAGCACATACATGATTTTTGCTCCAGTATGACCTGATGCTTGGCTTTTAAATTATCCCCATAGCCATAGTTAGGGCCCATAATTTCTGGAATTCAGCAACATCAGTGAGGTACCATGATTGCTGCTTTGAAACAGAGTGTGGGATTGGCTTCAATGTACTGGGCTGCATAAATATTTGGTTGCTCTACAATCTCCCCCAAAATGTCTTCCCCCAAATATAAATTAAAAAAATGTTCCTGGTTAAAACCAGCCACATCTACATTTATTCCTGGGCTGCCTGTGAAATTGGGAATTTCTGGACTTAATCCCACTGGTGGTACCCATTCCCTAGGCTCTGGATTCAGGGCAGGCCTTGTAGTAGGTCTTGGGCCTGCTTTTGGGGAATGGCTTGTGCCTGCTTCTGGGGCAGCTCTTGGGATAGTACGCCTCTTCTTTGTAGATGGCCCAGCATGATCGCTAGAGCTATCACGGTCGCTCTCTGTGAACTGGGAGATGTCAAAATCAGAGGCAGTATCCGTGGCTTCTGAATCAGGAGCCAAAAAGGCATCAACCTCTTCCGCAGAATACATACGCTGCATCTTTTAACTTAACCTACCCTCATTTTTTCTAAATAGCTTCTAACTAACTTAACCTACCTACCCTATTTTTTTCTAAATAGCTACCCACCTACCCAAACTTTATAAGTAACCACATTAAATTGCTAAAAGAATACTTAACCCCAACAACTCCCTATTCCTACATAAATACTACTTTTTTTTTTTTTGGGGGGGGGGGGGTTGTTTGTTTTGTTTTTTTCTGTGCCTAACTCTAACCCTACACCTTACCCTAAACCACGTCAATCCTAATCCTACCTAATTTAACCCAAAAAGCACTATTCCTACAATAAAACTATATATTTTTTTTTTCTGTGTCAAACTCTAACCCTAAACCTTACCCTAACCCACGTCAACCCTAATCCTACCTAATGTAACCCAAATAGTTACTATTCCTATATTATAAATATGTATATATTTTTGTTATTTTTTTATTTTTTTTTTTTACAAAACCTTAATCTTTAAACCTAAATTCAATACTAAATCTTACCCTAACCCACGTACATGCTAAAACTACCTAGCCCCACTAAAAGTACCTATTTAAACTACCTAAAAAGTTTAATAAATTAAATTTTTATTAATAAAAATAAATAAAAAATAAGTCCCTAAACCTAAATTCAACACTAAAACTTACCCTAACCCACGTACCCTCTAAACCTACCTAGCCCCACTAAAATTACTTAACTAAACTAGCTTAAAAAAAAAAAAAAGGGGATTTCAATGGGGGGGGGGGAATACCACAGGTCAGCAGAAGCTGATCTGCAGCATTTGATTACTAAAAAGAGTGATCAAAGGGGGGAAATCTATTAATCACTGTATTAACAGTGATCAAATGGAAAAAAAAACTATACTTTTTCTAGCAATGTAGCAACTGGAACACTGTAAGGATCTCTCTCTCTTCTCTTCAGATTTGTGCCTGAGGAGGAGGGAGACAGAGATGTCAAAGAAGCAGTGACATCTTCCAGCATAAGGGAAAAACCCGCCCTCCTTCGTCAAGGGGGCAGGCTTTCCCTTATACTGAAAGTGGAAAGATTGTCCCTCGATGCAATCCGTCCGGTCCACGGACCAGATTCCAGATCTTAGGGGAGGATGCGGAAGCAAGTAGAAAGGGCGGGAGGGGGAAACTTTATTAGACTATAAATGAAAAACGGCAGCGTTTAAGAACGTTTTCTCGATTTTACTTCAATAATGAAACATTACTATGCCTTTAAATACCAATGAACATTTCTACATGGAACAACCAAAGATGGATTGTCTGTGCTAATGGAAACAAGAGAAGAATGTAAATGTTTAACCTTTACTTCACCCAACTTACAGAGTGTAACATAACTCACAATTATATCAGATCCCTAGAAGAAATGCGTTGCAGTGTATGTTGAAGATAAACAACAAACTCCAGATTACTCCAGGGCTGCATAGATTACTACAACAAAACCATGCACACAGCATTTTCCATGTGTCGCTTTTAAACCACTCTGGCTGCCTGTACCATACAGTTAAAACACAGATGTCTGTTGAATATCAGTATAGTAACTGACTTGGTCAATAAATACATATTTTTGAATAGCTGACAGGCTATAGTTCACCATCATTTTCAATACAAAAAATAATGCAGCCCTCACAAATATGGCTTTCTGATCACATGGTCCATAAATGAAATAACTTGGACACCCTCTTAACCCTTTCAGTGCCAGAGGGGTACGCAACACATTGCAAAGGGTTAAAGCAATGCACTGGATACCTGTAGAAATCATGGAGTTAAACTCCCCATTTAAATCAATGGGAATGTTCCTTTCCCCCTTGGGTGCAACTGATTTGCTCACAAACTGCACCTCTGATGACTACAATCCCTAGTGACAAAATGCTAGCTTAGAAGATGTCACTCAGAGGGACAAGTCTATCCACAGAAATGCATCCCTCAATATCAACCTGAAATTACATTTCCCACTATACAAAGAGACATAAGAATGCCATGTAACATGCCTCCAAATATAGTGCTAGAGACTGACCTTTAACGCACTGTTAAAGAGCAAGATTCACAAACACATTTCACATCCTTCTAACCCCATATTGTTTATATATATATATATATATATATATATATATATATATATATATATATGTTAACCCCTTAACGACCGGCAGGTACAAGTGCAGCCAGCACTTGAGAACCTTGCAACATTTTTTTTATTTTTTTTTTTTAAGATCCGATTCATCAGGGCTCCCCGAGTGGCATGCAGCCACACAGAGAGCCTTGAATACAATGACGTGCAAGGACATTCACTGGCCCTTAAGTGCCGGACAGCCGTGAAGGCACTTGACGTTAAGGGTTTAAAAATACATAAATATGTTAAATCGTATATTATAAAAGACAATCTAGTCACATGATGGAGAATTCTCTGTCTGTGCCCACCACACTTCAGAGCAGATGTAAAGAGGCGATAGGCTAATCTCCTCCTTACTGCCTCTGTAAAACATACAGTGGGGAGTGATTCTGACAGGATTGACCAGAGGGGCTCCTGACAAATTCTGTGCAAGGAGCCTCAAAGGTTGCCACTCCTGCCAAAATCCATGCACACAGTTATACTTTGAAAACATCCACCCTATCTTTTCACACATTGCCTTTCAATTTCCTCCTCCCACATGTAAATCCGCCTGCTCATTCACTACTCAGTCTTCCTATTCCTCAGTAGCCCTGTGTACTCCATTTCCCTTACCCTCCATGGCGCTGTGGATTTCTAGTCATTCAGTTCTGATTATGACCTCCACTGTGCCATCTCCCCATTTACAGTGCTTCATACTCTGTGTTTTGAGAGAAATCTTCAATACATTACAAAGCAATGTGTTGCATCCCCTCTAGCACTCAGAGGCTAATCATTAAAGGAGCAGTAAACTTTTTTTTTATGAAAACACATATTTTACAGAGCATTTCCTGCTGAATAAAACAAGGTCACTCCCATGGCTGTCAGATGTTTTATTCAAAAATTATAGAAGTTTAAATAATCAGGAAGTGAATTTACTGTGTTTACTTCCTGATCGTTCTGACAGGCAGTTTCTATCACATTCTATGAAGAACTGTATGTCTCTGACTTTTCTGACTTTCCTCTCCATTAGAATCTAACAGGAAATCTAATTTGAATTCGACCACTAGAGGGCACTGATAATGTAAAAAAACATGGCTTTAAACTGTAATAACATGAAATATAAATCTCTGGGCAGTGGGAGTACCCTTATTTTACTCAATAGGAAAATCCCTACAATATATATATTTTCATAAACGTTTACTTCTCCTTTAAGCTTTCCATCTCTCCATTCCATCACTATCCCTAAATCCTTTCCCCTCTCTCTGATTACCAGTGCACAGTGGAATATCTTGCCTTTTTTCTCAACATCTACCTGTATGGGCAAAGCTTGCTTCTCTTGCTAGTACTACATAAATGGAAAACTGGATCTTATTGATGATCTCTTGGACTTGAAGGAAAACCAATCATGTAAAGGTTTTCATTTATTATTGGCAATAAAGTAGCCTGGCATTACAATGATCTTATTTGTGGAGGGATTTGTAGTATTAAGCCCTGGAGATGTATCAGATAGAAGAGAACAGCCTAGAAAAAGAAGGGATACAAATCCCAGCATGCATTACTCCATCCTCTTTGCTAGTCCCTGCTGGGGTCAGAACAGAGCCACAGTGTTGTGACACTTATTTTTATATTTAGAGATTTTCTTTTATGAATTTGGGTCACTGAAATGCCCTGTACACATGGGCAACATTGGTACCAAAAGTTTCTAGGTGGAGACACCTGGTTTTGGAAGCAGTTGTATGACACTTCCACCTCCAAATGGGTGACAGGAGTTGTTATTGAACTGAGCATTATAATGCATGGCTTTTTATACTAAGTCGGCTCCCATAACAACAGACTTTGCAAAATGTGATAATTGAGTGCAACATTTTAATGGTAGTTATTTTATGGTGGTGCTGGCCACACCATAAAATAATAATTCTTAAGAAAATGCTGTAATCATCTTATAATAAGAAATGACAGGAATAACTTTTGAATGAGGCATCTCAAAGTACTGGAGTACCATGTTTACCATTTTCTAAACTCTAGTTCTGTTTGTGATCTTAACACCTATTTAAGCCTCACTTTTACGTTGGAAGCTATTCTAGCACATAAGCTCTATAGCAAGCATAAGTATACTCTTACTACATATACTTTGACATAGATAGACTTATGCCTACAGAGTCAATGAACCTAATTTATAGTACCAATGAATGACACTCCTTGAAACCTCATACACAGGCATGGGTGCCAGTCATACAGCAGCATACATAAAATTATGTGAATAATCATAGTCACAGGAATTTGTTCACTGGACCCGCATGTACTTTTTATTTTATTACACTGCAGTTTCAGCCATAATGCCAGCCATTTTTAAGATTACAGAAGTAACAATCAGGCACCCTTAAATAACAACATAAAACTGAATAAAAAACGGTGCCAAAATTATGGTGTGGGGATGGAAGAGGAAACGGACATTCGGTCAAAAACATGAATATTCAGGATGTATATCATATTATAGGCAGGTGGGGAAGAGAGAGAAAGTAGACTAATAAAAGATCAAATACAGCCAGAGAAAATATATACAAAAATATACATTAGGTTACAGGACACATAACCTCCTTTTACACTGCTCACCTAAGATACTTACCTGGATGTGGGTCCCCCAATTTTGATGCCCATCATTGACTCATGTATATTCAATAGGCAACCATAAGAGACACCTCATGTACTGTGGTTACAATTTACCAACTAGTAACTTTTTCACATACTTTTCCCACTCTGTACGTGGACATTATATCTTACACATTTTAGAAGATATGGCCTGCTTTGTGTCACATACCAATCCTCGGAACCCAGTGAGTCATGTAAGTAGATTCTCTATGTTGTTGGTCTAACAGAGTGATGGGAAAAAATACAGCCATAGTATGGTAGCTGGATTACAAATACAGCAGCGCTGCTATACAGGAAAAAAAATTCTGGCTTTCCTTGCAAAGCAAGATTGATTAATTTAATCAGACTTGTGCTTTGTGAGAACTGTATCCATCTACTAGAGACCAGAGAGACAAGGTTGATCCATTCTTTGTGTTAATGCAGCACAGGAAATACCCAATGTTTCACTCACATTTCATTGTATACATATATGCATAATTTATTTTTTTTAAATATATATATATATATATATATATATATATATATATATATATATATATATATATATATATATATATATATATATTTTTTTTTTTTTTTTTTTTTTTTTTTTTAACACAGATGTGGCCCTTGGGTAAAAATAATTGCTGAACCCTAGTCTAACATATCTTTAAAAGAACGGAAAACCCCAGAAACCTAACCTAACTAAAAGGCTGGCCATTTGTCCATGACTGCCACTAGCATACTTCAGTAGCTCAGAGTAATAATTACTGGGTAACATGGATTATGCCATGGCACACATTTAAGACTATGGAAAATAACCTCCAGTTCTTTCCCATGATTGGAGACGTGTATGGTGAGAGCTAGTGTGCATGTGCAGAGCTACAATCGTGCATTTATGATCATGAACGTGTGTATGTTTTCTAATATCACACTGGTTTCGCTGTCCATCCCTATAATATAATTTGGGCACACTGCAATTCAGATAAGGGTCAGAAAACATGGAAAAGTTAATCTAAAAAACAATCTCCTGTGGCTCCAGTTTACAATCTGATTGATGTATAAAAGATACTTAGCTTGTCAAGTTCTTCTGTTAATCAAATAAAGAACCAGTTACTCCTAAGTATAACAGTGTGAAGTAATGTAGAGGGTGTGGCTTACCAACAGATATTGACAAATTTGGAACGGTCGATAATCAAAAAGATGTGAATTCACATGTGTAAATTTAAGAACAATACTCAATTCATTAGATCATGCAGCAATATATAATTATGAGGTGAACATTCTCTTAATCCCCTTTAGTGTCAAAGATTTGGGAAATTTTTTTTCTACCCTGGAGGCCAGACACTTTCACCATTTTTTGTTGTCCATCTGTTTAAGCATGATTCCCACAGGAAACATTCTAGTTATATATGGAAAACTATTAGCATTTATTAGTATTTATATTTTTACTTCAAATTCAGCTTTTTCATGGTGCTATAAGCGAAGTAAATATTGAATTTTTGGGCAAGTATCTCCTAAATACAAATAATGTTTAAAAAATATATATACTTATTTTGGATACATCATACACTATACATCAAAAACATTAATTTTGGATGTGAAATTTTCAAATATTTTTAAAATCGCTGAGCCCTGACTGCAAAAAATACCAAATATGGATAGTTTTACCTACATGCATAGTCTGCACAGATACCTAATTAACAGAAGCGAAAAGGGGTATTTTCAGCTTTATTAACTAAAATGCACATTGCAATAATTAAACAACACAACCTAAAATGGGGTAACATACATAAGGGTGGCTCTATAGAAGTTACAGTCTACAGGAAGTGAGGCACTGATATTAAAGGCTAGTTTATGTAAAGGGTTTGTTTTTTTTTAACCTCATAACTGCTAGAGAGGTATCCAACTCTTTACAAAGCAAATCGCTGATTACATTGAAGGTAAAAGTCCCCAATTAAACCAGTGGCAATTATATATGTCTCTGAAAGTGCAGATAGTTTCTTTTATTCTTGTTCCAATTTAGCTTTTTCCATGTAGCCCTATACTTTTTTTCAATATTTTTGCAAAAATTTTAAACAAAACTAAACTACTTTTCATGAAAATTTTAGATACAAGACATCTTTTTTCAAGTCAGAATAATTTCCCTGAGCAGGGAAGCCAAGTATCAGACACAATAGGTCTCTAACGCAGCTCTGCCTGCTCTGTGTAACATCACAAACATTGTTAAACAAGATATCAGAGCAAGAAGTTATTTAAGGAAGTTTTTCAAAACATTTACTCTCCTG
Source organism: Rhinophrynus dorsalis (assembly GCA_037306005.1). Taxonomy (NCBI): domain Eukaryota; kingdom Metazoa; phylum Chordata; class Amphibia; order Anura; family Rhinophrynidae; genus Rhinophrynus; species Rhinophrynus dorsalis. The sequence goes on along the minus strand of CM074718.1, from coordinate 155,126,364 downwards.
TTTCATTTCAATTTGTTTAAAGATTTTTCTTTCCATTTCAATCAAAAGCACATGCAGAAATATGCATGAGTTTTGTAAGTCTCATAATAAGTAAAAATGTATATTGCATATTGTATTACAAACCCCCATCACGGGTATGTGTGTATATTATATTATATTATAATATATATATATATATATATATATATATATATATATATATATATATATTATATATTTTTTTTTCCCCTGTAACACATTCATTAGAAAATTAAAATAATTTTAGGGGATTCTTTAACACATTTGTGTTTAGTACATATTAAAAGTGATACAATTTTTTCCGCTCAGAGCCTGCATTTTATAAAAGGAAATCAGTTTTACCTCGATGTAAATGTCAACTTAAGCTATAACTCTGAAACATGCCATAAATATATATTATTTTTTTTTTACATTTTTTTTTTAGCTCCACATTAAACTAATTAACCCAGGACATCTTATAGTTATTGAAGAACAGCGTTCTAGGAGGCCCAAGTCAGAAAGCCTATTTTTTATATATAAATATAATATGAATAATACAAATATCATATAGTTATATGAACTCTAAACTCTTGGATGCTAGACAGGTAGGTCTCCAAAGCATTGATTCGCAATGTACTAAAGATCTCTCTAGCATCCAAGAGGTTAAGAGACATTTTTATGGTCTCATTTTAAGCAAGAAAATCAGGGAAAAGGAAACCAGGAATTAAAAGTGGATTAGGAATGGCAGCGTGTTATTGGTGCTCTGCTGTGGCAGTGTACGCTGATTAAATGCAGAGCTACGTGGTAAAGTCAGACCCTAACTATTCTGTGGTAACTTAACCTTCCCCTAACTATTTATGCATGCTTTGTTTATCTGGAGTACAAACATCTTAATTGCACACCTATATTTCAAGGAAGCGGAGCACTGCTGCTGGTTTTCATCTCAAAACCATGAAAAGCTAGAATTGTTCAACTTATATGTAGAGCATTTTTCTCACAATTAAAGTAATATTACCAGAGTTTTATCCATATAATTTAACAAATGCTGCTAGAAAATAATGCATTTATTTGAAAGGAAGAAAAATGAAGTATAAAACATTGCATTATAACCAGTGTGGATAAACAGGGAGCAAAAGAACTAGTCTGTTTATTGTTCTCACATCATGTGGAGAGCACAGAGCTGCTGTCTCTTCCTTACGACATGGATGCCATTTTAGAAGATGGTGGCACACTTAAGCACTGGATGCTGGAAACCAGGGAATAAAAAAAAAATTACAGCAGATAAATTCTCATCTACTACTAGCTTTATTCATGTCCCATTAACAACATAATATAAGTAGGAGGCTCATTAAAAAAGAATATGAATATTTAAATGTATACAGAAATGACACCTTTTGGATGCAAGAGATCTCAGACAAAGTAAAGACCTCTATGTGGTGATTAATGATGTAATTAAGGTTACTACTAGTAATTTAGGACTGCTGATGGAATTTTACCCAGTCCTGTAAAAAAAGAGTCAACTTAAATTATACAGTAACAAATGCATTTTTATCCTTCAGAGGAAGCGCACATATGCAATATTTAGTACATGGCACTTATATGTTGGCACTTTATACAAAGAGATGCAACAATGATGAAGGCAATACAATATACTGAAGAGAAAACATGTTGCTGTAAAAATAACTAGAGAGCTATGTACACAACACAATGCTATTTTCCTCACTCCAACACCGAACGTTTGTCTCACTTTCACACTACATTTTAACAGAGATACAAAAATTCTGAATCACAGAAAGTGGAGCCACTTTAGGGCAAATAAAAATCCACATTGAAATCAATTTAGGGAGTTTTAATAATTGGTGCATCTGTTTCACCCTTTGTATGTTTTGTCTTTATGGCCCCTTAATTTGCCACAAATAAGATACCTCTCTTAAATTTCAGATGTGTGTGCAAGGCACTGCAATGCACTGCTCAACCATATGTCATTTAAAGTGTTAAAATAAATGAAGGATTTCTAAAACACAAAGAAAAACTAGTGCTCTTCTACTCCTGTCAGAAAACATTTATTTATTTGGCTCCACAGGTCCTCTTCCAGTTGCTTGGATTTAAAGGAACCCAGATTTATTAAACACATTTGGATTCACAGTGTCAATGCTTAAGAAAAAATGGGTCCAGAGTGTCACTACTATTGTAGAGCTCATCAATAATGATATATCTACCTCTGTCACCCATTCCCCATCCAGCAAACTACTTAGCCCTAACAGAAAAATCAATAGGCTCTGTGCAGTGGTTCCTGTGACTGCTTCCTTTGATTGCCAGCTTCTGTCTAAGGTTTGGCCTTTTACATGAGAAAGGGCTCTGGCTGCCTAATGCTTTCAGGACCAGGATATAAAACTAGCCAGCAGAACAGTAAATTCTGTCTCTACCCTCCTCATCAATTAGGCTCTGCCTAAAGCTGCCTGTATAAATGTGACCTTTGGAGTCTGGGGTGAATATGGGCTAGCTGGAAACACCAGTGCGTGGGCTCTGAGCCAGGAAATCTACTGACAAGTTAAACAAAACAGAAAGTTGTAACTGTCATAATTTGCATTGCACTTTCACGCCAACAAGAGTGTTATCAGTCAGGGCAAGCCCTTGTACACACAACTCAAGAACCCTTGAGTCAACCTCACAGTAAATTCCTAAGTGAAGCCAGATAAACAGGGATTCACCAATGGCCATGCCTTTCAAGGCTTCTTTCCTTGCAAAGTGCCTATCATCGGCTCTCGGCATACCGATCATCACATTGCAGAAATAACACACCTAGCCCAAGCAAAATCTGAGCGACTCTGGGGCAATACAATAAACATAGGGGTAAGCAAAAACACAAAGCTCATATGGAGTTCTATGGGTATTTTAACCCATTCAATGTTTGAAGTCTACATGTAGTACAGATCAGCAGGGGATGGCGGGGGTGGTGGTGGCTTGTTTGTTCCCCTAAGGTGGAATGGGGTTGCTCAATTTTTAGTACTTGATGTATTAAATTCTTGGGTCTCCTGCTGCTGGTGTCAACCACTCATCATCCCCAAATAGCCACTTGCTTGAGGAGGATGGGAGTTGTCTCCAACATTTTATTTAGAAAAAGGTTTTACCAGGAAGACTACATTGTGATTTCCCTAGTTTTCTCGCATGTCCAGAAGTGTTTACAGCAAAAGTTTGCCTATGCTGTTTACATCTGTTAAGCAAATCACTAACTACCCCTTCTTAGTACATAGCCTCAGTCTCCCAGAGACTGTGCAATAGAAGGGTTACTGTGCAGAGATGCAAGATGAAAACCTCTCTAGCAAGCAAGTCACTAGTTCACAATTCATATTATTTTTTATTTTTTTATTTTTTTGTTAACGCACAGTCTACCTACTTCAGGGCACCTCTGATGTTTTATAAATCATGTTATGAGCTTAATGAAGGGTATAGAGCCATACATATAAAGCTATTCTTAGGTCTCACAATCAGGATAGTCAAAACGAGCACAGCGATTTGCACACGTTCATTTGAAACTGAACATTCGCACTTGTCAAAGGTCTTCACAGGAAAAGAGTGGTACCCTAAACTGTCACCAAGCTCCTGTTGAGGCCTGGTCTTTTACATGGATGGAGCTACCTAATGATTTCAAGTCCAGAATATATTCCTACTCAGTAGAATTACCCACCCTATATGGTACAGTTGCTTTACCACAGAAATGCAGCTCATTTTCCTTGTAAACATGGCGGCTAGGCATCTTGCTTATTTCTTCTACAGTTCCTATTAGGACAAATGTTCATGCAGATTAGGGGTAGGAGAAGTTTGGCACTCCAGATGTTGGATACTACAACTCCCATCATCCCCCAACCAGCCGACAGCTACAGTGCCAAGGGTAGACTATCCTTATGCAGATAAAGGTAAGAGATTCAAACTGCTAAATATAGGGCCATATGCACAAAGAGGGTGAAGCAATTCTATATCAATCCAGCTGCACCACAGGGGACAGATATTCCCCTGATATGACAGATATGTCAATGGGCCTTGAATGCCAGAGACACCTTCAATACATTGTAACATAGTAATTTAGGTTGAAAAAGAGACTTACGTCCATCTAGTTCAACCCTTTTCCTATTCCTGTTTACTATTGTTGATCCAAAAGATGGCAAAAAAACACCCTCAATATAGCAATTTCAAATTCTGCCTTGAATGGGGGGGGGGGGGGGGATTCCCTCGATTCCAAATGTCAATCAGATTTCTCCTTGGATCAACAAGCCCTAAGTAAATATTAATCCCAATACTAACGTACATAGCCCTCTATGTTATGCTCGTTTTTTTTGTGAAGTAGAAAGCCCACTTAAATCAAAGTGAATGTTCCCTGTGGTGCTGTTGGTCTGCCCATAAATGTCTCCACTTTGTATGTGCATATGGCCTATAGTCAGATAAAAGGAATACATGCATTGGAGGCGCCTCTAGCATTCAAGGGGTTAAACATCCCACTTCAATTAATGAGAATGTAACCCCCTTACGGACCCATGATGTCCCAGAACCATCATGGGTAAACTTGTGTTAAGTACCCATGACGGTCCTGGGGCACGTCACGGAATTCAGGGGTTCCTGCGCAACTGCAGGAAAAAAAAAATCTCTGTGGTTCTTAACGGATAGCCACGGTCATTAAGGAATTTATTTGCCCACTGAGGTGCAGTTCTTTTGTTCCAGAGTTCATCAGACTCCAAGCAATACAGTGGTTACCATGGAACATAGATTACTGGAGAAAACACTCACCTCAGGAAGAAAAATGTTTACATTCAATCTGAGTTATTCATGTTAGAATAAAATTAAATTATTATTTTCTTAGTACACATTTTAAAAAATTATATTGTATACATGTGTAGCTCTTTGTCTAAAATAAATATATTTTGTACTATCTTATAATGTATGTGTGTATATGGGCAGATTCAATTACCAAATTTGTTGGTATACAGTGGCTTAAAAAAAAAAAAAAAAAAAGGACAGAAGTTGTTGGCGACATCCTGAAGAGATCTTCATCCTGCAGTTGACAGACAACAGCTGAAGATGATATATTTTATAATTAAAAAAAGAAAATATATATATATTTTATATTATATACATACATACACACATATATATATATATATTTATATATCATGTTGAGGAGAACAAAGGTACTCTTCACTGCACTGCAGGCAGTTTTATTCAAAAATTAGAACTTTCAAGCTGTCAGGAAGTTTTGATTTGTTTTGTTTTATTCAACTGGAAACTTCTTACAATATGCGTTTTCATAATAAAGGTTGACTATTCCTTTAAGCAGACTAAAAAGACAGAGGTGGTGGTAATTGCAAAAGTCAGAAAATGTGTTTAATAGAAATTATGTAAACTCCATTTCATGCAAAATGTGTTTAATGAAATATAAAGGACTAAAATGCCAAACAATTCAGAACTGAAAACCAGAAAATGTGATCTTTAAAATAAAACTAACTGTAATTCTGACACAAGTCTATGATAAGTCAAAGTGGCATTAGGCCAAAAAAATACGTTAATTCGACATGGATGAAAATAAACTCACACATATACATAGACACACGTATACTGTATATGCACCCAGGTTGGCGAGTGTGATTAATGACCACATTTTTCTAGCCTTTGCACAAATCAGCTATGACGGGCTTAGAATTTAAATACATACACTTTTTAGCATGGAATACAACTGAAACATTAACTCTTCAGGATGATTAAATATTTCAGAATAACTAAACTTTGTTCCGATGTAAATTTACTTCACACAAACACCCAGAGAGGATTCAGTAAAATCTCACCATTTAATTTTTTCCCTCCCAGTTCTGTTGAAGTATGAAATATTAACCTTTTTGCAAAGCATACCTCTCTCGTCCTCAAGGGGTTAATTTTTTATGGAAAATAAAAGGGGCAGGTAAAAGTCTGGTTAGAAGATATAGGGGTCTTAATATGCATGAAAGAACAGTGCAGTTCTGGAACAGACCAACTGCACCATGAGGACGAAATACAATTTGCTGATCATTTAAGGGGGGGAGAGATTGTGCTTTTAACATCTTGGATGCTAGAAATGTCACCAATAAATGCTCTGAGATGCGCTGGAGACAACTCTTGAATTAAAGGTATTATAAGCCCTATTTAAATCAATGGCAATTTGGAGTATATTATTTTTGCCCTATTGTGCAGTTGGTTTGCTCCAAAAGTGCTCGTTTGGCTTGTGTATAATAAGGTCTTACTAAAGAATAGCAATTCTGGAGCCAAACAGCTGCACAGAAAGGAACAAATAAATATTTCCAATTTGGGAGTTTTATGTGCCACCCCCATGGTGCAGCAGGACTGCTTAAAAATGGTACCTCTTTATTATATGGAATGCAGACGGACCTCTGATCTTGAGCCAGTACCTTTTACCAGTGACTTTGTACCTTTTTTTTTTTTTTTTTTTTTTTTTTTTTTTTTTTTTGGTCATTTTCTCCACCAAGAATAAGATGGCCTAGTACCACACATTTTATAATACCCTAGATAGCATTTATGTAAAATTTTCATTATTGCTGCAACAGAACTGATATTTTTATGTTCCTACTTCTATTTTCCATAATCCATAGCTATGTTCTTTAGGATTCTACACAGAGCTAACCTGTGTGATCTGATATTACAGACAGAAGCTGCGTGCACACTGAGGCATGTGTTCATCACAGATTCCCATTGAAGTCTATGGACGAATTTGTAGGTAAAACCCTTGACAAAATTGCAATTCAATACAATTGCAATGGAATCTGAGATATGGATAGAAAATTCCACAGGGAAAACTAACTGGATCATCTGCTGGTGAATCACTGAGGCGGATGTACTGAGAGAGTGGGGCAATTCTGCCCAGAGTTAAAGTGGAACTACCACTAATGCTAGAGAGGTCTCGCAGATCTCTAGCATTTAAGGGGTTAAAGGTAACATTTAAATCTGTAGGAATGTTCCTTTGACCCCCTTGTGGTGCATTTTGTTTACTTCAGGTCCGCACCTCTTCAGACTGCAGAGTACGACACTGCGTTGCAGTTCTGACTGAACTTCAAGAAACTGCAGGGTCAACAACAGCTGGGAAAGGGAAGGCCTCATCAAGCACTGATGGATCTCTGTGCAGGCCTGATCCAATGATTAACTATGCATCTGGTAGCACCTCTAGTCATTCCCTGTGCCTATCAGATAGTGAAGTGAAAGGGCATGGACAGTGTCCAGACCCAGGGAGCAAATCATTTGAAAGCAGGCAGAGCCATAGATCAAAGTTTTTTCACTCTATCCAGAGGTAATGTCAACCCACCAGACCAGGCCTCTGCTGCAGACAAAGCCAGTCAGAAATTCAGAAAGGCTCCTTAGGATCCAAAGATAATAAAAGGAGATAGAAGGAAAAGGGGGTGGGGATGCGCAGAAGAGAAACAGATTAGCAGGACCTTGATAGTTGTAGTCCGATGCAGCTGTTTTACATCCGGATTTTAAGTTAAAATGGCTGCTATTCTCTTCTTGATCATTAAAAAGATTTCTGTCACGCCACAAGCATTTCAGATATTTTAGTTATGAGGTTATTTATGATTTTAGCATACAAAAAAAAAAAAAATAATAAAACGGGAGGGGTTATCCTCATCTAGGCAAAGTGGCAGTACCTTACTGTGCTCTGGAGACCCTTGGATCTGACAGGCTGAGCAGATTTAGGGACAAGTGAAGTCATCTGCACTATAGGAAACAAATGGAAATTACCACTGAATTAAATAGTGATTTTAACCCCTTGAATACATTTAACACTGGAATGGGTTAAAAGTCACATTTAAATAAGTGGCACATTTTTAACTGGCCCTTATAGTGCAGTTGGTTTGTTCAAGAACCGCATCACTATCTACCAAATGAAAATGGCCACAGATTTAATTAAGGCTTTTCACCCCATAAATGATTGCAAAGAAATATGTGAGACCTCTCTAGCATTGAAGTGATTAAATGTAAGATTTAAATCAACGGGAATTTTATTTTTCCTCTGTAGTTTGCCCCAGAATTACTCCATTGAAGTCTGTGACCTAGGGCCACATGTACATCAGTAAAAGCGGAGTAATTCTAGGACGAACAAACTGCAGCAGAGGAGAAACATCAAATTAGTTAGCAACCGCTCTAGCATACAATGAGTTAAACTGGCTTTTTATCACCTTGCTTTGCCAAACCTTGTAGACTTTCTAACATTCAATGCATTAACCCTTTTTGAATGTCAGAGGCATATGCAATACATTACTTCACAATATGTTGTACATCCCTCTGGCATTCAAAAGGTTACGTTTCATTTATTTCCATGGACATTAGGGAATTATTTTTTGTACCCTACGATGCAGTTGGCTAGTCCCTAAATTGCTGCTCTTTTCTTTGTCCATACAGTTATGTTTTCTGAAACGGTTGTTAGAAATCTCTAATACCTGCTCCTCCCCCTGACCTCTAACCCTGCCTAATAACCAATTAGGGAGCTATTTCTTTGTTGGCACTTTTGGCATTCAAATTCAGTGCTTGGTAGCAAGAAGGAAAATAAATAAATGCTGACCTTGAAAATCAGCATCCCTAAAGAAGCCCATCATCACAGGCTCACAGACAGGAACCACTGCATGCTCTAAAACATACGCAACTAATAATACACTGTGGGGAGGACATTTATTTCAAGACTAGGATCCTCCTGCCACTAAAATCATTTTATTTTCCAGTGATTTTTAAAAGATCCATCTAAGTAAGATGCAATGGTTACAAACAATTTAAAGGAACGCGTACACACACCTAAAATGATAACCCTTTAAGCACCAGAGGTGTATCCAAAGCACTGCAATATGATGGATGCCTCTGGTGCTCAAAGGGTTAAATATTGTACCTTGCACTCCATGCATGGACCCATAAAAATGATCTAATTGTTTTCTGATGCCTAAAATCTACTCTTACATATTGCTATGTGGGGACTTCCATTACCATAGCAATCTGGATAATGTGTTTAAGAAGTGATTGTTCTGCATTGTATTTAAATGGAATTAAATAGGATCAGCTATTCAGGGCAGAAAAACAGTGGGTACTGATCTCAATACATTAACTGTGTTATCACTGCACAATCACCCAACATGTGTCAAGGGAGGGTAGTCTGCATATGTATTAAATATGCAAGTTTAAGATTAGATTTTATAGATATACATTAAATAACTACATTATACAGATGCTAATGAGAAATAACGATATTAGAATTTTAAATAACCCAATTTCATTTGTAGGTGTTAGGGACCCGTTAATTAGTCCACTAATTAGCTTAATAGACACTCTGCAGGGTTTTCTAATTACTCTTTTGAGAAACATCACTACATTTTTAATGATAGACATGTTAAAATCTTTATTTTTTTTTTATTCCTTATAATTTATAACAATGATGGGCTAGAGGCGGCCTTGTATCCTCACGTGGCCCTCAGGGGTTTCTCCTGTGGCCCCCGGTCTGCTCCCTAGTACAATGGGAAGAAGATCACTGCCCTCTGCCTCAGCACACACACCCTGTATTCACCCCAAAAGGTACACACACACACACCCTCTCAGGGGAAATCTTCATTTCCACTTCCACGATTGCTAGAGAGTTCAAGGGGTTAATCTACTTTTACTATCCTTACTTAAAATATGTAACCACAGTGAGTGGCCTTTTGCAGCCCTTGGGTGAATCTCTAGTTGTTGGCCATTAACTTATAGAGAGATCCTGAAGAGATCCATATTTTAATCACTTTCAAATAAAAAAAAAATAGCCTTGTCCATTTAGTCTATAAAATGGAAAAAGTCTCATCTACAGTGGATATAAAAAGTCTACACACCCCTGTTAAAATGCCAGGTTCTTGTGATGTTAAAGAATGAGACAAAGATAAAGTCAGAACTTATTCCACCTTTAATGTGACCTATAACGTGAACAATTCAATTGCAAAACAAACTGAAATCGATGAGGGGGGGAAATAATAACCTGGTTGCATAGGTGTGCACACCCTCTTATAACTGGGGATGTGGCTGTGTTCAGAAATAACCAATCACATTCAATCTCATGTTAAATAGAAGTCATTACACACCTGCCATCATTTAAAGCGACTCCGAAAAATCACAAAGTTCAGCCGTTCTAGTAGTATTTTCCTGACATTCGCTTAGTTGCATCTCAGAGCAAAAGCCATGGTCCACAGAGAGCTTCCAAAGCATCAGAGGGATCTCATTGTTGAAAGATATCAGTCAGGAGAAGGGTACAAAAGAATTTCCAAAGCATTTGATACACCATTGAATACAGTGAACACAGTCATCATCAAGTGGAGAAAATATGGCACAACAGAGACATTACCAAGAACTGGACATCCCTCCAAAATTGATGAGAAAATGAGAAGATGACTGGTCAGGGAGGATTCCAAGAGGCCTACTGCAACATTAAAGGAACTGCAGGAAATTTTGGCAAGTACTGGCTGTGTGCTACATGTGACAACAATCTCCAGTATTTTTCAAATGAATGGGCTATGGGATAGGGTGGCAAGACGGAAGCCTTTTCTTACAAAGAAAAACATCCAAGCCCGGCTGAAGTTTGCAATAACAAACAAGTCCCCCAAAAGAACGTGGGAAAATGTGTTATGGTCTGATGAAACCAAGGCTGAACTTTTTTGGCTATAATTCCAAAAGGTATGTTTGGTGCAAAAACAACACTGCACATCACCCAAAGAACACCATACCCACAGTGAAGCATGGTGGTGGCAGCATCATGCTTTGGGGCTGTTTTTCCTTAGCTGGAACCGGGGCCTTAGTCAGGGTGGAGGGAATTATGAACAGTTCCAAATACCAGGCAATTTTGGCACAAAACCTCAGGCATCCGTTAGAAAGCTGAAGATGAAGTTTACCTTTCAGCACAACAACGACCCAAAGCACACATCCAAATCCACAAAAGTATGGCTTCACCAGAAGAAGAATAACGTTTTGGAATGGCCCAGCCAGAGCCCAGACCTGAATCCAATTGAACATCTGTGGGGTGATCTGAAGAGGGCTGTGCACTGGAGATGTCCTCGCAATCTGACAGATTTGGAGCACTTTGGCAAAGAAGAGTGGGCAAATACTACCACGTCAAGATGTGCCATGCTAATAAACGCTTACCCAAAAAGACTGATTGCTGTAATAAAATCAAAAAGGTGCTTCAACAAATTATTAGTTTAAGGATGTGCACACCTATGCAACCAGGTTATTGTGAGTTTTTTTTAATTTTATTTTCCCCCCTCAACAATTTCGGTTTGTTTTGCAATTGAATTGTTCACGTTATAGGTCACATTAAAGGTGGAAAAAGTTCTGACATGATTTATCTTTGTCTCATTCCTTAACATCACGAGTACCTGGCATTTTAAGGGGTGTGTAGACTTGTTATAGCCACTGTACCTCTGCTCTAATTTCCAGATTTAAATAAATAAATTTGAATATAAATATCACAGCCCCGGCACAGTAACCCTATGCTGAGTTCCAAGTTTCTAGCTAACTGTGTGGTACATGTACAAAGGTTCGTAAGACCTTGACATCTCCTCCTGGTAGACCCATCATTTCCGGGATTAACAACAAATTTATCTGCATATGTTGATTTCCATTTGCAGAGACTGGTTTTAAGTCTTCCCTCCTGTCTTCGCTATTCGTCACATTTGATTGCGCTGCTGAGGGACTTCGTCTGGTCACAGGATTTGTGTTGGCTTTCACTTGATGTTACTTCTTTATATTCTAATATTCCTCATCAGGGAGGATTGTTAGCTGCCAAACATTTTCTTTTACAGGATGAACTTATGCCTCTGATCCAGACGAACTTCCTCCTCAGCACAATCGAATTTATACTTACACACAATTTTTTTGAGTTTAATGGTAAATATTTTATCCACGTATAGGGGACTGCGATAGGCACCAAGTTCGTGGCAAGTTATGCAAATTAATTTATGGGCTTTTTTGAGGCCCAGAAGGTTTATGAGCATAACCCTTTTGGCGCAAACTTGGCGCTCTATCGCAGATATATTGATGAAGATATTATTATTTGGCGTGGTAGGAGGGAAGATATCCCAGTCTTTGTTGATTATTTAAATGATAATCAGTGGAATATTAATTTCACATCCACAATTCATGACTTTAATATCTATTTTCTTGACCTTGAACTGATGGGCAGGCCTGGACATACAGTTGCTACTAAGACTTTTTATTAAGTCTGTTGACAGAAATAGCTACCTGGACTTCCACAGCTGTCATCACCCTAAATGGTTTAGGAATATCCCCCATAGTCAATTCTATAGGATTAGGAGGAATTGTACTACTGTGGGAGATTATGATGAACAGTCAGAAGTTCTCTTTCAGCATTTTCTAGAAAAATCATATCCTTTGAACATAATTAAGAATGCTTATGATAGGGCCAGAGAACTAATTGGGCCCATTAAGCAACTGGATTTAGGAAGAAATTCCAGCTTTTCCGAATGTCCCCTTTTTATTACAAAATTTGGTAGTATGTGAGGGGAAGTTTATAAGAGGATTTTAGTCTTACCTGTTAAATCCTTTTCACTTAGTCCATACAGGTTACTGGTAACTCTGGGAGGCGATCTGCCCCTTTAAGTAGGCAGGAACATTTCTCCAAATGTATGCAGGGGGTGGAGCCTCCCCTCCCTCCTTAGCTGCTTCCCAGTCAGCTTGATGCCAGAATGATTTGTGACCCTACCAACTGACGAGAAAAAGGAGAGAAGAAAAAGACTCCTGTGAGCATGCCCCGAAGGACTCCCACAAGTTGCCACAGGAGAGCCAAGCATGGTCTCTTGACAGGGTGGGAGACCAGTAACCTGTATGGACTAAGTGAAAAGGATTTAACAGGTAAAACTAAAATCCTATTTTCACTGTCGTCCAATACAGGTTACTGGTAACTCTGGGATGTCCAACCATTGAGTTACCCTGAAGTGGGAAAGAGGCAAGGACCAGGCGCAAGGCCCCCAAAGTCACCAGGACCTCTATGGACCTACCGGTCAGAGGTCCCAACAAAACAGAAGTGTCAACGGACACCAACTAGGGGTAAAAACAGACCCCAAGAACTGTTACACAGCACACTGAACTAGAGCCAACAGGGCTCAACAGTAAGGAAGCACAAAGAACCTCGGAAGAAGAAGACCCTAGACAGGCAGAACTGCCTCCAGGACCTTCCTCCCAAAGCTGGCATCAGCCGAGGTCAGCACCTCCACACGGTAGTGCTTCGAGAAAGTGTGCACAGAGGACCAAGTGGCCGCCCGGCACAGCTGATCAGCAGACGCTTGATTTTTGTAGGCCCAGGAGGCCCCAATAGACCTGGTAGAATGGGCCGTAACCCTAAAGGGAACATGCTTGTTCCTCAATTCGTACGCCTTACGGATGGTAGACTTAATCCAAGATGCAATAGTCACTGGATGCCGGTCTCCCTGCCCTAGGACCCTCCGGAATGACGAACAGAGCGTCAGACTTCCTGATGGATTCCGTGCGATGCACGTAGAACTTGAAACAATGCACAACATGCAACAAATGGAGATCCCTCTCCTTATCGGAAGAGGGGTTAGGGCAGAAAGAGGGCACCACAATCTCCTGATTAATGTGGAACTCGGAAACCACTTTAGGTAAAAACTCCTTGGAGGTACGAAGAACCGCCTTGTCCTTGTGAAACACCAAAAAGGGTGGTTTACAGGAGAGAGCTTGTAACTCCGCCACCCAGCCAGAAGAAAGGCCATCTTCCGGGACAAAAGTCGTAAAGGAATATTAGCCAAAGACTCAAAGGGAGGACGCTGAAGAACTCCCAAGACCAAATTAAGATCCCACTGAGGAGCCGGACTCCGAAAAGCGGGACGCACATGAGCAACGCCCTGGAAGAAGATCTTGACATCAGGAAGCATAGCAATACGTTCCTGGAAAAAGACAGAAAGCGCCGAAGTCTGAACCTTAAGAGAACTCAGGCTGAGTCCTTTATCCACCCCGTCCTGCAGAAACACCAGGACAGTAGGAAGGTGAAAATCGTGAGACAGATCCCTGTCATCACACCAAGAGAGAAAGATCGACCAGACCCGGTGATAGATCTTGGAAGAAACGGGCTTACGAGCACGGAGCATGGTAGAAACCACAGCAGAAGAAAACCCCTTCTTCTTCAAAATAGAGGATTCAACCTCCAGGCCGTCAAATGGAAACGATGAACGTCCTCCTTCCATAGATAACCCTGTATCAGAAGATCTGGACGAGAGGGAAGAAGAAATGGCTCTGCCACCGACAGAGCCAGAAGGTCCGGATACCAAGACTGACAAGGCAAGTTTGGAGCAATGGGGATGACCGGACAACGGTCCACCTTTAGCTTCTGGATCACCCTGATCAACATTGGAAGAGGGGGAAAGATGTAAGCTAGGGGAAACACCCAAGGAATAGACATGGCGTCGACCGCCAGAGCCAGCGAGTCCCTCCACCTGGAGCAGAACGTCGGAACCTTCCTGTTGTGTCTGGTAGCCATCAGATCCACCAAAGGAACCCCCCACATCTGAGTTAGAAGCTGGAACACCTCCGGATGAAGCTCCCACTCTCCGCTGTCGACTGTGTGACGACTGAGGAAATCTGCCATGGCGTGGTCTACGACTGGAATGTGCACAGCAGAAATAGCGGAAACATGAACCTCCGCCCAGGACAGAATAGCCTTTACCTCTAGCAACACGACGAGACTTCTTGTCCCGCCCTGTCTGTTGATGTAAGCCACAGCGGTGGCGCTGTCGGATTCCACTCTGACCGGGCAGTCCTCCAGTTGAGATTCCCAATGGCGTAAAGCATGGAAAATCGCCCGAAGTTCCAGGATGTTGATGGAGAGAAGAGACCCCTCCAACGACCACTTCCCCTGAGCGCTGAAACGACCCAGGACAGCCCCCCAGCCCGAGAGACTGGCGTCCGTCGTGACCGTGGTCCAGTAGGGTACCCGAAAGGGTCTCCCCTTCAAGAGATGGGAAAGGTCCAACCACCATTCCAAGCTCAACTCCACATGAGGAGGAAGAGATACTGACAACTTCTGATGATCTGGACGATCCCTGCACGTCTGAATCACAAATCTCTGAAGTTCCCTGGTGTGTGCCATCGCAAATGGAACCGCCTCTATCGTGGAGATGAACTTCCCCACCAGGGAAAGCAACTTCGGGACTGGAATCCACTCGAGAGCCAGGACCCTCAATACTTGCTGAGCAATCTGATGCGCTACTTCCTCTGGCAGAAACACCATCCCCTTCTGAGTGTCGAACAGCAGACCCAGGAAGATGAGACGCTGAGATGGGGACAAGTCCGACTTGTCCAAGTTCACAATCCACCCGTGGAGAGTGAGTACCTGAATGCAGGTCTGAACCTGCCGGTGAAGGAGATCCGCAGACTCTGCCTTCAAAAGCAAGTCGTCCATGTACAGAGTCACTCTCACTCCATCCCGATGAAGGACGGAGATCAACGCCACCAGAACTCTTTGGAAAACCTGGGGAGCAGTTGTCAGCCCAAAAGGAAGACCTGAGAACTGAAAACTGAAAATGACCCCTGGCACAGGCGAACCTCAGATACTGCCTGCTCGCTGGATGAATGGGGATATGCAGATACGCATCCTGCAGGTCCAGAGAAGCTAGAAACTCCCCTGTGGACATGGCGGCGATCACAGTGTGCAGAGATTCCTGACGATAGTGAGACTTCACCACAAAGGAATTGAGATCCTTGAGATCCAAAATGGGACGGCCCCCGCCATCCTTCTTGGAGACCACAAAAAGGTTGGAGTAAAACCCCGAACCAATGTCCACAGGAAGCACTGGCTCCAGGACCTCTTTGTCCAAAAGATCCTGAAAAGCGCCTTCGAACAACCTCAGTTTCTCTGCATCCCACGGAGAACAAGTGAGATGGAAACGAAGGGGGGGGGGGGGGGGGAGGGAAAAGAAAGGGATCATGTAACCCTCTGAGATCACCTGTAAAACCCATGGGTCCGACACGGATGCTTCCCAAACCCTGCGGAAGAGGTGGAGATGTCCACCCACGGCAGGGTGCGGACCCGGGTTCGGCGAGTCATGCCGAAGCAGGCTTGGAAGACTTGGACTTGGAGGCAACCTTGGGCTTCCAGGACTGCTTGGGCTTGGAGGAGGGATGAGGATCGGATGGAACTGTCTTGGAGGACGAACGCGCCTCCGCCTGAAAGGAACGAAAGGACCAGTAACGCTTAGCCTGCAATTTTTTCTTGAAGACCAAGGGCAAATGGGTACTCTTACCTCCAGTAGCCTCACTGATCAGCTCCTTGAGCTCAGAGCCAAACAAGGAAGTTCCCTGGAAAGGCAAAGAAAGCAAAACCTTCTTAGATGCAGTGTCAGCAGACCAAATCTTAAGCCAAAGCGCGCGCCTGGCCACCACAGAAGAAGTGGAGGCCCTCGCATCATGCGGACAGCATCATAGGCAGCATCAGAAACATAGTTCTGCGCTTCAGAAATATTGGCAAGCAAGCGCAACTGCTCTGAAACCGGCGCGTCCTGACGGACCGCCTTGGTGAGTTGCTCAGTCCAGACCGCAATGGCCCGGTTAACCCATGCCACAGCAAAGGCCGGTCGAATAGCAGTGCCAATAGACGCAAAAATAGACTGGAGGCAAACCTCCAACTTTTTATCCGTCCAGTCCTGCAACGCAGAAGCATCAGAAACAGGCAAAGCAGTGGATTTAGACAGTCTAGACACAGGAGCATCCACCTTGGGAGGATGAATCCATTTAGCCAGTTCAGCCTCAGAAAAGGGATAAAGTTTAGCAAACTTTTTTGAGACTGAAGACGACTTATCAGGATTTTTCCAAGCATCGGAAACCAAACGTTCCAGAGTAGGGTTAGGAGGAAAACAAGTAACAGCTTTTGCCGGTTTCTGAAAGACATCAGTTGGGTCAGAGGGAATCTCTTGACTCAAGGGAAGGTTGAGGGTGGACAGAACGACCCGACTTAGACCCTCTGCGGAAAATTCAGGGTCACATTCAAAGGGGTCACCAACAGACCTGGTAGACTCAATAACAGTACCATCCTCACTATCAGAATCTAGCAACAATTCTTCCTCAGAAGAATCAGACACGTCAGGGGCCCCCTGTGGTTTAGGCAGGGAGGTCCTGATGGTAGAGGGAGCCTACCATACCTGCAGTCCTCCCTGTACCTGAGAGGGAAAGAGTTGAAGAGTGGACCTGAGGTCCCTAGTTGCAGCCTTGAACTCTTTCACCCAAGCTGGCTGTATAGCATGGCTGGAAGGCCCTGGGTTGCTGTCAGGACCTTCTGAGCATGCTGGGCATAAATGACCAGAGAATTCCCTAGGCAGCCCTGAATGACAGGAGGAGCAATGCACAATGGGGGAAACTGATGCCCCAGCCTCCTTAGTCTTAGGTCTAGTCCCAAGCTCCAGTGAAGAAGACATACTCACAGTGTCAGATATACCCCACTGACAGAAATCACCCAATTAAAGTGTGAAGATTAAGGATTCACCCCAGAAACGTTTAAAACTAAACTTATCTGGCAAGCGAAGGGTTAATCAGCGAAGGAGAGGAGAAGGTCCAGTCCCTGCGTAGTATACTCGATGAGAAGAACTCACAAAATGGCTCTCGCGGCGGGAGCCAATCAGAAAAAAAGGCACGAAACAAGCGCTCATGGGAATAGTAGTTTTTCTCACAAAGTACCCCAAAACAGTGACCGAAGCCCCCCAAGTCCCCCAACACACTTGACTAGTGAACCGGATGAAAGAGCAAGGGAAGACAAACAAAATGAGCCCACTCTGAGATCGCTAGGTGAAGCGGTTCCAGAGATACGTCCCACACAGTGTAAGCCCATAGAGAGTAAAGGAGCAATGGCGGCTATGCGGTAAAAGCACGCCTTAAAGGCGCGGAACATAAAATTTTAGAAAATTAACCCCAATTATAAAAAGGTTAAAAACACATATAGAACACATGTACATGAGGAAAAAACACTATCCCATAAAGAAAGTGTTTCAGAACCCCTAATAAACGTGTCAAACCAGCAGACAAAGGGTTAAAATGCCGCATAGACTGCTCCAAAACTCACAGACAAACACTCATATACAATAAACAAGTATATATATATATATATATATATATATATATATATATATATATAAACACCCAATGAGTGCAGGAGTGCGCAACGAGAACTCCCAAATACAAGCCCAAAGAGGGACACTGTGGGACAAGTGGACCTTCAGCACTCAAAGGGTGGCTCACCTTTCTGCATGTCTTCTGTCTTCAGGTCACCATGCAAAGAAAGGATTACCACAAAGGATAATCCCCCAGGGAAGTACTTAAAACCAAGTTGTTCCCCCATCAGGGCATAAGGTCCACTAGAAAATCCCTGGACACTGAGCTAGCCACTTTGGAGAGGGCATTTGTCAGCCATGGTAACCCGCCTAATGGTGGTATTCCATATTTGACAGAAAATAACAAAATACTAAAACTGAAGAGAGATGTTCTCCACCTGGTGTGAACACACCCAGGAACAAATCATTCTGGCATCAAGCTGACTGGGAAGCAGCTAAGGAGGGAGGGGAGGCTCCACCCCCTGCATACATTTGGAGAAATGTTCCTGCCTACTTAAAGGGGTGGATCGCCTCCCAGAGTTACCAGTAACCCGTATTGGACGACAGTGAAAAAATATTACGAAAACATTGGCCAATAATTCTTAGTGACCCTATATTAAGAGGTATTTTACCACAAAACCCAAGACTGTTTTTTAAGAGAGCAAATACCCTGAAAAATAAATTGGCCCCCAGTAGATTCGGTGGGGGGGGAAGAGTGGAGTCGGATCTGTACAAAATTGTATTTCTACTACTAGAGTGATGGGAACTAGTGAAGTAGGTAAGATTAGGAAAGTTCAGGGATCATATAGATGTTTTGGCCCAAAATGCCTGACTTGTCCTTTCTTGATGGATAATGTCTCACATTTCACATCTAATATTACAGGGGAGACTTTTAAGATCAGATGTTTAATGAATTGCAATAGTAAATTTGTGGTATATCTCCTGTGCTGCCCTTGTGGCCTAAAATATGTGGGCCGCACTACTCAACATCTTATTTTTTTTATTTTTTTTTTATTTATTTAGAAAATGTTTTACCAGGAAGAATACATCTTAGGACACATTTTGGGCAGCACAGGAGAAATATCATTAGTGACTTCCAACATCATAGTGCATCAAGACACTTTTTGAAATACCACAATAGAAATGCCAATGGACTGACTTTGGTACCAATCGAATATATCCTTCCTTCTAGGAATTATTATAGATATAATAGGCTAAATAGCCATGAATCATACTGGATATACAGATTGTCTATTTTTATTCCTTATGGCCTTAACGAGATGTTGGAATCTCCACAAGAATAGAGGTTTTTTACTATATATATATATATATTTCCCCCCCCTTACATTCAATCATTATTCAATTATTATCATTATGTAATTAAAGTAGTATTATAATATTCACAAGTTATGTTATAGACACTGCAATTATACTTTTGCTTTTACTATTCTTTTCAAATAAAAAATTATTTTATACTTTATCATACAAATTATGTGGACAAATTATGATTTAGTTGATTCACATTATTTATAAATTATAGATATTTAATTAATATATAAACATCAGGGTTTAGATCCATTGTTCAGATACTCTGTTATATTAGGTTTTAATATATATAATGTACATTTATAGTTCACAACACATGATTTATCTATTATATAGGTTTAGGGATTTTATATAATACCTTATTAATTTTGGTTTGTATTGGGATTCAGAGAAGAGTAGTAACAAATGGTATTTTGTTATATAATATATATATATATATATATATATATATATATATATATATATGTGTGTGTTTTCATTTATTTTATTTTGAGATTAATCTTAGTTTATTATTATTTGTATATTGTCCTGTTTGTTCATGAATACTGTATTTAATTGAGTCTACTGTCGATTGGATATATATATAATTTTTTTTTTTTTTGCCATTTTTTGTGTATATGGTGGATGAAATGTATTTTAATACTTTAATATTGTTTTGCTTGTCTGCACATTTGTTTTATGTTTTTTGTTTGTGTTCGTTTGACCCATGGTTCTTTTAGTGGGCCGACTAGGACTGACGTAACATAGTCCGATCATGTGATCGCTGTATTACAGTTTGATCACGTGATCATTCTTCAGTATGACGTAGTCTGGGGATTCCTTTTCCTTGTTGTTGATTGGTCTCTACAGACACATCAGTTTTTATCATCTGGAGGTTCGATATTATCCATTGTGGACTGGCCAATACGCTTTGTGATGCCTCTTGTCGACCCAGTGAATAGTAACCGAGAGGTATTTAAATCTTGTAATCTTGCTGGCTCCTCGTTTTTATGTACTAAAGTTATCATTACCTCTTTGATAAAGTGGCATTTATAGCCACAAAACTCGTTAGATCACTTCTGTTATAGATTACTATTTGGTTTTATAGATACATTTTACTTTAATTAAACTTTTGATTGGAGCCGTGTTTAGTATCCCAATTTTCAGTTATTTGGAACAATCAAGACGATACATTTACAGCCTGAACGGAGACAGGTCTAATTTCTCCATAAGCATTTGTGTCAGCTCATTCCCCAGCTGACCTTTACTAGTGTGAGTATATATCTTCTACTCGTTGCCTACTAGGAGATATTATTACACTATTGGGCGCCCTTCTGCTCTTTTGTGTTTTTTATGGTTGACCGCTTGGGGAGAGCGTTTTGAGAAGGAGCGACCTCTTGCATAGTGAATCACAGATTGGCTGATTTGGGAAAGTATTATATACTCATTAGCTTTTGGGCTGTTTCTCACATGTGCTGAAGCAGCAGCTTATGTTGCGAGTACCATTCACTTGGGTAATTGGTGAAGGTATATACGTATTGTTGGGTTCAACACAAGGGGAGCCTCTTCCCCTTTTCTCCCCCTCTTCTTTTGCCTGCATGTACAAAGGAGGACTGCAGCATTTTTGGGACAAACCAACAGCTACATAGGGGAAAATACCCCCCCTCAACTTCCACTGATTTATTTTTTTTTTTAGTCAAATTCTAGAGAGGTCTCTAAGGAGTTCAAGGCTTTAAAAAGCCCCTTTTAACAAAGAAGGAATTTTTCCTGACCCATGGCAATTGGTTTGTTGAAGACGTGTTCTAATTCTTCTTGGTACATCAGCCTCAATGAGCTCAATCTGCTTCTGGGTATTGCTACAGTCCAGCCTTTTGATTGGACAGGCTATTAATACAGGAGTCTAGCCAGGAATCATAGCGCTCTGCAGCTAAGACAGCACTGTCTGTGCTTAGCATCTGATGTCCGTGTAGTGGGAGGAAGATGAAGGGGTGGAGATTCGAAATAATCAGATGGGATGGTAATTTCATAACCATCAGAGTTGATTTGCAGAAATATCTTAATAAAACCATACTAAGTTAACCTTTTAAGAGAAGTGCAAAACTTTGCATTCACCTCTGGCACTCAAAGAGCCATAAGCACAAAACGTAAGTTAAGCAATGTGTTGCAGATATCTCTATCATTCAGTGGGCTACAAGTCCTGTTTCAAATCAATAGAAATTTGGTAGAATTTTTTTACTTCTTTCATGGGGTGCTGACGGTTTGCTCGAAAATAGCCCCAGTCGTCTTTTGTGGATAGTGCAATTCCATAAACATGGCACATAAGTGCTGGCCCACCAAACCTTAGCTTTACATGCTATGGCTGAATATGTTGGGTTTTTTAAACTCCACATCAAGCTGGGAAGAGGAATATTTGGGACACGGATGATACTGCAGGCTACAATCACATGGCATTACTATATTGCTGATCCAAACATATAGTAGGAGGGCAATGGTTGCAACACTGCAAATGCCAACACAAATGTGAAATTGATATTTAACTTAACTTTGTAATGGAAAATTTGACATAATAGAGATGGACGGGTTTTTAAGCTATTTTCTCAACAGAGAAATAGGGCATTATGCATGAGAAACAAGAGCAATTCTAGCACAAATCAACTGCGTCACGGGGAAGAAATAAAACATCCCATTCATTTCTATTGTGGTTTTAACCCCTTACATGCTAGAGGGTCTCTCCGATACATTACTCTGCAATATATTGGAGACCTCCATAGTATTCTAGGGGTTAAAAGTCCCATTTAAAACATGGGAAGTCTGGGTAAAATATAATTCACCACTACTGTGCATTTGGTTTGCTCCAGAAAGCACTTCATGTCTTGTACATCAGACCAGCAGTATGTCTAAGGCAGCAGTTCTCTTGCTTTCAGGACTCACTTCATCCTTTGAGCGCCAGGGAGGCATGCAATGTGTTTTATCCCTTCCTGGCACACAAAGGGTTAACACACAGTCTGGTGTTCTCTGGGCACCCCCTAATATCTTATAGGTCATTTACCAGTGGTGTAGAAAGGGTGCAAATACATATATATATATATATATATATATATATTTTTTTTTTTTTCCTTAGGTCTTTCAATCAGAATGACAAAAATGTGCATATTGTGCATAACAATTTCTATAAACATTCAAATGCAACATTTACATTTTCTGTAAAGTCTTTATAGAAAACTCACACACCAAAGTGCCACAGCACCCTAGCGGAGAACCGCTGCTCTTGATGGTGTGTTATAAAGCACTGTGGAATATTTTGGCAATTTATAATTATTTTAATTTAGGTTTACAAGATAAATTAACAAACAACTCTACAGATGTCATTGTTCGTATGAGTGCCAGAGGGTGGTCAATTCATTGTAAACTGGCAATTTTGTTAAACTGCACTAGAGACCATTCTAAATTCTAATATTAAGGGAATGACCAGGCACTGAAAGGGTTTACTGATGACCAAACTGATTTGTATGTAAATTATGGGCTAGGGAGAAAATTCCAGACAACTATGGAAATATGCTACCTACAAGACAATATAAAACACAGTCATTTTTCATTATAATATGTTCAACAATGCAGCAGCCAGAAATGCATGAAAATCTTTGCTGATGCGGTTTGCTCATCTCATGGAGTTTATAGATCAGCGCTGCTGAAATGTTTAGGTAAAAGTACTTCTTTCTAGGACCAAACAATTGCTTAAACTAAATGTTACATGCACTCAGACTGTACAAACTGCAAACGAACACAGGCTTCCTTGGCTTTTGAATGTTTAGTGACAAAGGATATTAATATTTAGTAGATGATTTAAAAAAAAAAAAAAAAAAGAAGAAAAGAAAAACTGCCAAGATACAAGTTTTGTAAGTCTAGACAAACGCCTCTCAGTGACATATGTACCGGTACTAGTCTTAAATATTAAACTGCATTAAAGAAACATTCAGCTCAGTAATATAAAAATCACATTCCTACATAATGAAAAATGTCACGCACTTTTAACCCTTACCACTCAGATCTCTCTGGTATCCAAAATAGCTAAATAATTAATTTCAGATTACCAAATTACTGATCTGATTAATAGAAACTGAATATTAATTGACAACAGCATATAATTAGTGTCTAGTACACCAGCCAGACTGTGTTGAAAAGCCACTCAAAAGAAGTTCCGCAGAGAAAAATATTTTTTGTTGCAGTAGAATCGAATGAAAACAACCAGCTTGTGCACCCAATATGGAAAAGGTAACCGCCTGTATCTCACAATGGTCTCCAATGCATTGCAATGCAAAACCCTGGAGACCTCTACAGCATGCCCATTAATAAGGAAAACTGTATTTATAGTTAAAACTTATTGTTTAAGGAGAAGTATTTGCATTGAATACCTCTCAGGCACTCAAAGGATTATAAAAGACAGTACACAAAAACAACATTAACTGTTTGAGTGCTAGAGGGGTACGCAGAGAGTTAAGATAAATGCATAGTTATTATTGCCCTTTAAAACAAATTATATGGGCTGGACTCCAGAATCTAAGGACAAACAATTCCGGAACAAACCATCTGCAAAGAAGAGATACAAAAATTCCCCAAATATCAATTTTAAATGGGGCTTTTAACCGTTTAATTGCAGGAGGGGTACTCAATGCATTGTAGAGCAATGCGTTGTGTACCCTTCTGACATTCAAAGGGTTAACATTTCATAAAGCGCCGAGGGCCTCAGTGCCATTCAAGAGGTTAGAAGCCCCATTTAAATCCCTAGAAACTATCAATTATTTAATTTGGTGCAGAAAGGAACCTATTTAGCTTTCCGAACACAACCCTATATAATCTCTATTTGGAAACAAAACAGGTTAACAATTTGAATATAATTCCTCACAGTGTCTGTGCTCTGCAGATTCACTGGATGATAATTATTTTCCAATATTTACAATGTTTTTGGATAAAACATATACAATCTAGGAGTTCTATGTTCAGTAACAGGCAGCCTGATGAAGCAGATTTGCCAGTCTACAAAGTGCACAGGATGGGATCTGACACGTGTTGAAATGACAGCAGCAGACTCTCTGCATCCCCAGAAAAGTACACGTCATTTGGAATATTAAACCATATTTCTAGAAAAGCAACAAATCTAAATGGAGCATCTGGAGTTTAATATGGAAATATCAATTACAATTTTATGCTTCGTTGTACAAAAAGAATTAAATGAAAAATCACAAAGTGTTACAAATAAAATATTTTATTATGATTTGTATATTGCAGTGGAAATTGAAACCAGTTCAGTATGAAGCATTATTTTTCTTTCCTAATACCGTACAAGATTAGTTAAAATATGCAATCCTTAAATATTATCTATATTTAAAAAATGTATATGTTATTACAAAAACACACATACACAGCCACACATACCCTTATGCATATGAGAGAGAGAGAGAGAGAGAGAGAGAGAGAGAGAGAATCAATTCTGGGACAAAACAACTGCATAACAGAGAAGTAAAAACAAAATCCCACTGAATTGTAGGCTTTCATTTGCTCGAATACTACCGATATCTCAATTGCATTGCTGCTCAATGTGTCAGACACCTCTCTACCATTCAAGGAGTTAGGCACTCCATTTAACTCAGTGAGAATTTGGGGATTTTATTTAGGTTTACTCTATCATGCAGTTGGTTTGTCCCAAAACTGGTCTTCCACTTAAGGCCTAGGGAGTATTAGGCAATCCGGAATTCTGCAATGATTAAATAAGCTGCCTGATCGCTATTGTCCTTGTGAACATTGGTAGATACAAGGTTAACCCTTAAGGACCAAAGGGCTGAGCAACACATTGCAAACTCCTCTAGCACTTATGGGGTTAAAAAGGCACAAAATTGCAATACTTGATAGTATAGTACAGCAAATTGTATTAATTCGGCATAGGCTACAAGAACATTTGCAAAACAGATTGCTTTTGCTTCTAATGGGGGAAAAAAGAAAAGAAAATGTCTGCCTTTCTGAACAATTTTCTTTTCAAATCCATATACTCCCGGCAGCAATTTAGGCTTCATCAACAGTGCAGGAATTTATGAAAATGACAGGCAAAGGGTACTAGTTAGTTTCCCATACTGTTTTCTATAAATGGTAGCACATATTTTAATATAACAAAACATGTTATGGAAATCTGAAACGACTAAAAGCAGACTACATGAAATCTGCAATGTAGGTGCAATTGAATAAACGAAAGAGGTACAATTCAGGAAGCACACCAACCCCAACACAGGGGAGAAATGACAATTCCCAATCATTTAAATGGGGCTTTTAACCCTTCCAGCTCCAAAAGGGTTTATACCACCTTGCTTTCCAATGTGTTGTGTACCCCCTGGCATTCAAAGGGTTAACCCCTTGAAAGTTAGAGAGGACACCAAAAATGTGTTGGTGCCCTAGCATTGAAGGGGTTAAACTCCCCATTAAAACCGTTAACCCTTTGAGTGTTAGAGGGGTACGCACTGGATAATTTTTTTGTCCCCTAGACAGTTGCTGGTTTGCTCCAGAATTGCACCTCTTTAGCTAAATGATTTGCACTGTATGTATGAGAAACATTTTGTTTCCAGGTTGAAAACAGAGACTAAATGCAGGTATCTGTTGATGCTACCCTAGTGCCTGATTTTCTACAGTGTCAATCATTCTACATACAGTAAATACTAGTTTAATCCCTCAAATTACATGGCCACATATCACTCAAATAAAACAGCAGCGTTTGATCCCTGATGGGCCATCCATTTCTACAAGCTGCTGGATGCCAGGAATTGTGGGTTTGTAACAAAGATCTTCTCTACCTTGACTGAAACTTAGTAATTTAATGTTACAAACTTGTCAACTAATATTATAGTTTAGGATTGGAATCAGATTTTAGGGGTAAAAAAAAACATCCTCGACGAGGATTAACAAATCTTTTCAAACATTCCACAGAAAAATTAAATTGTGACCTGCAATCTAAATAAAAAATACAGATAATAAACCTTAATTTAAACTGAAATGTACTGGTGTATAAGATCTCCACAAGCATTACATATTTAATTACCCACCCATATACATACATATGTTTATATGCATGTACACTCATAGATCTAAATCTATAAACAGATACAGTGCAAACATAAAAACACACACAGTACGAGTATT
The DNA here is from genome assembly GCA_037306005.1 of Rhinophrynus dorsalis. Taxonomy (NCBI): domain Eukaryota; kingdom Metazoa; phylum Chordata; class Amphibia; order Anura; family Rhinophrynidae; genus Rhinophrynus; species Rhinophrynus dorsalis. The sequence goes on along the minus strand of CM074718.1, from coordinate 155,099,734 downwards.
ATTTGGAAATTTGATAGCACATCACAAGCTATTCTCATTTCTATAACACTGAAATTTTGAAATCCGAATTTGATTAACATAAACGCTGTAAACCAATGCTTTACCCTTTGATTGCCACGGAGTGAAGGCCAATCCATTGCTAAATAAATGTTTAAAGCCGCAAACAAAAACCGGCCACGCCGTGATATCAGTTTCGGACTTTCAGGGACTGCCGCTCTGACGCAATTCACGGGAAATAGAGAGAGAGAGAGAGAGAGAGAGAGAGAGAGAGAGAGAGAGAGAGAGAGAGAGAGAGAGAGAGAGTGTGTGTGTGTGTGTGTGTGTGTGTGTGTGTGTGTGTGTGTGTGTGTATGTATGTATATATGTACACAAATGCGGCATACATGCGTGTGAGATCCACCGTGCTCTTCACCACACAAGCCCTTCCAATGCACTACTATCCAGCAGCTGGTATTAACGCATCGCCTAATACAAACAAACAAGTAGGACAAGCAGCCCGGCTCCATGATGAACTTGTCATGGGCTATGAAGACCCTCTTTGCCCCCCTCTCAGGACTCATTAACTCAAGTGTGATGAGGGGACGGTGAGAAGATGGTGGTGTCCATCTTCCAGCCGTGACATTATGTCAACTGGCTTCATACGTCCTTGTACACAAAAGAAACGTGTACTGGTTGGGGCGGGTGGGCAAACAAACAGCACCATAAAAAATCCCAAAAAACTAAGGTGAATGACAATGGACTTTAAACCATGAACGCAAGAAAGACTATCAAAGCATTACGAAGCAACGTGTAACAGACAGCTCTAGACCCCAATGGGATGTGAAACTATGCCAATTCAAGGAGGTTCTTAGCGTTTGCTTTACCGTAACCGTAGGGACATTATAACGTCACTCAGTCCTCGGCTTGCGCTATGCACCGCTCTAGCACTCTGCCCCTTGGTGCAGCTGGGTACCTGACAGTAAAGGGCAACGTAGATATGCTGGGAACTTCCAGTGAGAAGTGATCACTGCACCCCGGGTATATAAGATATGAGAGTGATTTCATCAGAAGAACAGATAGAAACCATCTCCGATAATTTAAATAGGTCTGTTAACCATTTGAGTGCTAGGAGGATACATTGCCTACCCCTCTGGCATTCGATACAACTCACTGAAACCTAGGAATGGATCCATCGCATCTAGTCGCAACGCGATTGTGACCCATCTAGCATTCAGATGGTTAAAATCGCATTTTTAATCTGTAAAACTGCCGCCCATTATGCAAATAGCTCGCCCCGGTTCTTTTTAACTAAACCAACCTTGATATCAGTGATAGGTAAGCGCCTTCACACCGCACTTGTGGCCATCAAGTCCGCCATGGAAAGGCCACTGTAGGTCACTTTTCTAAACAGTGGTTTATTATTATTTTTTTTGCCACAAAAGTTCTCAACGCATTCCACTCTAGCATGTGAGGGGTTAAGGTGACCAAACGATAAAATCTGGGGCAAGGGTATGAGGGATGTAGGGAAGGGCGCTTATTTTCTCCTCATTGCGATATACAGGACAGACTAGGTAGAAGTGCCGGAGAGCCGCCTGTTCTCTGCCTCTGACTGTGTCTTTAGCCTGTCTTCACACACTAGTCTGCCGGTAACGTCCATATGTGTCCCAGGCACCAGCCACTCCCTCCGGTGTTCTGTGCACCAAACCAGATACTTTCTTGTATTTGGCGTTGTTTAGCTCAAAGAATTCCCGTTGTATATTACAAGCTAGAATAGGGACAGATTCAGGAAGGGAGTGCAGAAATTCGCGGTAAAGTTAACTGCACCATAATGGACAAATGCAATTCATCAAAAATACCCAGTTGATTTAAATGTGTATTTTAATCACGTTACTCGCCAAACATCAAAAGGAAGTGCAGGTTGCAGGTGTGATAAGCGAGTGCAGGAGACAATCTAGTGCCTTATATAGCGCACCCGCCAAATCAAGGCAACAAAGTGTGTGGGATCCGGATTCATGGCTCATTCAAAGCACATATCGCATCATTTCATCTGGTGTGCTGACCCATCACCGCTATACATCGCATGCCCTGGGGATGGGTTCATGCCCACAGACTGGAGAAATGTGCCCCATCGCCAAGCATTTGCCCATGTAGGGCAGATAATCGGTAGGTCTATTGCTGTATATAGGCATTCATTACAAAGGAAAAAAAGCGCACAACTAAAGATTTATATTATATGTATTATAAGTATCTCTATATAGAGAGAGATACACACACATACATATACACACACGTCCAGCGTATATGGCAATGGGGAGAATTACGGGGAAAATAGCTTCACTGTAGGGGGTTATAAATCCCATTCACTAAAATGAAGTTTTTAACAACTTGAGTGCTAAAAGCCCCATCTGAATCCAATGGACATTTTGGGATTTTTTTTTTTAATTTGTCTGGTATCACAGTCGCTTATATTAACGAAGAATAAAACATACAGGGCCTTAGCAGACCCGAGTCTCTGACATACAAGCACATTGAAGTCAATGTGAATGTTTATTTGTTCCCTGTGGTATGTGTTCCCCTTGGTATGTGCATATGGTCCACAGTGAGATAAAGCAATACACTCTACATGACTATGATCCCCCAAAGTTGTGCTTATTTCACCAGTCATAGAAATGGCGGGAGCAGACACTAGTTTCTCAGTATTACATCAAGTCGCTGAGGTACTAACTAGGCACTACAGGGTAAATTCGGGGGGGGGGGGGGGGGGGATAACGACAACATAGGGGACAAAAGCGCTCATCCTCACTGATTTACATTGGGTTTTTAACCCTAGGGTTCCACAACTTATTGTAAAGCAATGTGCATTTTGTTTTCCCCACTTTGTCTATATATAAATGCCGATATACCAAGAAGAAATTTAATAATTTTGGGACAAAACAGCTGCACCACAGCTGTTAAATTTCAATCCCAACTGCTTACAATTGCAGGTTTTAAAATTATTACTTCTCAAAGTGTTGGGGACTTCTCTAGCGTACAAGGGGTTAAAAAGCTCAAATTCGATCAAAGGGAATTTTTCTCTACATCATGTCTGTCCCAGAGTTGTAATTAATATATTACTATATATTGTAGTTCAGAAATTAGGACCGATTTAGAACCATGTCGTTGTCATACCCGACTGTAGCCGGCACCAATGCCAAGTACATTTCATCTGCGGCAGTTGTGTTACCATTACATAGTAACAAGGGAACCGTGCACAGAATACATGCCAATGTGTAAAATGGCTAGTAAAAGTTACTAGTGCGAAAAGTGTTTCAATTAATGACTGATAATGATCGGAACGTAGGCATATAAATTCTCCTGTTCAACTTCATGACTCATCACTTGATTCACGTATTCTACCATATGTATTTTTTTATATATATTTGTAGACAGTTCTACCATATGTATTATAAATATATACATTATGTATATATGTATTAGACAAACACCGACATATATTGCCTGTATACACGTTAGTGTGCTCGTATATTTTATATGAAATACACCTACACTATTATATATATTACACACACGAATACAGATATTTATGTGCATAAACATAAAATCCAAGCATGTGTATATATCACAGTGATATACAAATTGTTAAACTCCACATGCACAGGAAAATATAAATATACACAAAAAAATGTATCGAAGCAAATTGTATTATTATACTACTGCAATAATGGCAGATCACAATGTCTCAATATATGCAACTCTATAAGCGCACAGTAGTTATTTACTATATCAAACTAAGCAACCTGGAACGAGACAATAATAAAATATCACCCTAAAGACACGTTTACTACATATGCAGATTTTATTAATACAGTTCATAATGTACTTTAAGTTGAGTATGATGGCAAGCTTATCTTCCAGACTTCATCAAGAACAGAGCCTGTTAACAGGTGTTGTAGGGATAATTACATACCAACATAGATGGCATAACCTTTTAGCTAACAATATTTAAGAATCTAAAACGGAGACCTGCTAGAGAAAAACAACTTCACCACGGTGTGTAGGGCGCAAATAAAAGCCCCATCGATTCAACCCTTTAAGTGCCAGAGGGGTACCCCTCTGGCACTCAAAGGGTTAATATCTCATACTGAATGGTAGAGGCAATGCCTTTGAGAAACCTCTAGCACTCAATGGGTTGAAATCGTCATTTAAATCATTGTGAATTTGGGGAGTTTATATAGCCACTATGGTACAGTTGGTTTGCTTCAGCTTTAGGTACCCGGAAGAGTATAGGAACCCCAATTTAGCCGCAGGTTTGGTAAGCCTATTATTCAACAATGCATTTCATTTTTTCTCTCTACTAAAAATTGTGTAAATTAGCAGAAGACCTCAAAATGAAAGCAGACGTTTACAAGCAGAACCAAGTCAGTCTCTCTTGTTAACCCCTAGATGCCAGCTAGAAGCCCTGGTGCAGTAAGTGTCTGGCCTCTTGATCAGAGCAAGCTTTATGTCAAACTAAACAAGACATGCCACTCTCCTCTGTGTCACTTTCCCTGCTGCTCAAGATCGCAATCAGTGCTAGCAGGCTCCTGTTAGTAGCACGCCTCCCTCCCCCACTTCCACACACAGGCTCATCTAAACTGTGCTAGGCTAGAAGCCACAACATGCCAGATCAAGGTTGGTAACAAATGGCCCTCCAGTTGTTGGGGACTACAATTCTCATCATGCCCGACTGGGAATTATGTGAATTGTAGCCCTTAGAACAGTGATTCTCAGCCAGGGTGCAGTGGCACGTTGTTGTGCCATGGACATCAACTTAGGGTGCCCCATGTTTTCTATAAAGACTAACAAAAATTAACTTTTAAATAAATATTTATACATATTGTTATGCACATTATGCTTCCTTTTGCTATTATGATTGTAATAACTGTATATGTATGCATTGTATCTTCATTATGCCCTTGATAAAGTACATTAAATATGTTAGGGGTGCCCCGAATGTTCTATATTACGTGTTAGGGGTTCCCTGAACAAAAAAAAAGATTGAGAACCACTGCCTTAGAAGCTGAAGGGTCACAGCTGCACAACCCTGTGCCAAGGGTACAAACTAGCACAATTCTCCCAAGACTACAACTTGCAGCTGTATAATTCTGCTCACACTACAGTGGGCATCTCTTTCTTCAAAGGGCGTAAACAGTCCACATCGCCCAGGTCAGGAAGCGGGCACAGACAGCGCAGATGAGGTGAAAGTTGGTGGCAGGCTGGCAGCAAAGCACTCTGGATAGAAGATAACATCGTTGGCAGCAGCTCACTCTGGATGGCAGGTAAGATGGTTGGAAGCAGGTAAGATGGTTGGAAGCAGATAATCGCCCTGGCTAGCAGCAGTCGGTGTTGCCAGTCAGGGATTGTTTGTTGTGTTTCCCCAGCCCACTAGTCAATGTGCAGCTTGTGCTATGCTAGTACGGGGCTGCGCTCAGTGTGACCGCCGAGCTGTCCCATTGGCTGAGCCGCTGACAGCTCAGTGTTCTATTGTAAGGAAGAAGCCCTGCCCCTTGCCAGGGCCTTGGGACCATTCATAAAACTAAGCAACTCCAACAAGAGCTTTGAGTCACAGCTAGCAAGAGCCAGGCTGATACACAACAAGCCCTCATTACACCCATAGCACCCCACTGCCAACATATTGGCCAGTGCCTGCATGTGCCATTCTCAGTAGTGTGAATTACATCGGGACACGAGGAGTGGACATTTATTTCCATCACCAGGGGAAACTACCAAGAGCCTGCACCTAAGGATTGGTTGTGCACACAAGAACACGGGCTACGCCTCCCAGAAAAAAAGGGAAAGGGGAAAATAACCAAGTCAGCCTTGTGATGCGGCTCCGAGTTCACTTTGGAGGTTGTGATCGCTGCTAGTTGCTTCATGAACACTTTGTTGCAATCACTTGTCACCGACTTGACAGGACTTCATCTGACAGCTACAGAGGTCACATTACTACTCCACAGCCAAATCCAAGTGCGCTTCCAACAGCCAGAGCGGATACCCCTGTGCATCCCATTACACACAACACAGAAGTGAGCAGAGATTCCAGCACTATTTGTGTCCTGACTGTCACTTGTCTGGTTACTGCACTAATCTTATATTAAGGGGCAAAACATTGGATCCCTCAACGTACTGCGAACCCGCGGTGTACAGCCCGGACCTGTGCCCAAATATGATCGCCGCCCAGGCCAAGCTGGTGTACCAGCTGAATAAATACTACACCGAGAGGTGCCAGGCCAGAAAGGCGGCCATAGCCAAGACCATCCGGGAGGTGTGCAAGGTGGTGTCCGATGTGCTGAAGGAGGTGGAGGTGCAGGAGCCCCGCTTCATCAGCTCCCTCACGGAGATAGATGCACGGTACGAGGGTCTGGAGGTGGTGTCCCCCACAGAATTTGAAGTGGTGCTTTACCTCAATCAGATGGGGGTCTTCAACTTCGTAGATGACGGATCCCTGCCGGGCTGCGCCGTGCTCAAGCTGAGCGATGGCCGGAAGCGCAGCATGTCCCTGTGGGTGGAGTTCATCACGGCCTCCGGTTACCTCTCAGCACGGAAGATCCGCTCCCGGTTCCAGACCTTAGTGGCGCAAGCAGTAGACAAGTGCAGCTATCGGGATGTGGTAAAGATGATAGCGGACACCAGCGAGGTGAGGCTGCGGATCAGAGAGCGCTATGTGGTGCAGATCACCCCAGCCTTCAAGTGCACTGGCATCTGGCCCCGCAGCGCTGCACAGTGGCCCCTGCCCCACATCCCGTGGCCGGGCCCCAATAGGGTTGCCGAAGTGAAGGCGGAGGGCTTCAATTTGCTGTCCAAGGAGTGCTACTCTCTGACCGGCAAGCAGAGCTCCGCGGAGAGCGACGCCTGGGTGCTGCAGTTCGCTGAGGCCGAGAACCGCTTACTGCTGGGCGGCTGCAGGAACAAATGCCTGTCCGTGCTCAAGACCCTGCGGGACCGGCACCTAGAGTTGCCCGGCCAGCCCCTCAACAACTACCACATGAAGACTTTGCTGCTGTACGAATGCGAGAAGCACCCAAGGGAGACCGACTGGGACGAAGCGTGTCTAGGGGACAGGCTGAATGGCATCCTGTTGCAGCTCATCTCCTGCCTGCAGTGCCGCCGGTGCCCGCACTACTTCCTACCCAACCTGGACCTCTTCCAGGGCAAGCCCCACTCCGCGTTGGAGAGCGCTGCCAAGCAGACCTGGAGGCTGGCACGGGAGATCCTCACCAACCCCAAGAGCCTGGACAAGCTATGAGGATGGGTGTAGACTAAGACTTCTTTACAGACAGCCTAGCATAGTTACGTGGGCGCAGACTGAAAGACATCTCACATGTGCAGGGGAACCGCATCCCAAAGATTCAGCCCCACCGCAGACCAAATGACATTGCATGGGAGTTTACAGTACAAGTGAGTTAAGTCTATACCCACCGGTAACGGGATCTCCAGTCCCAATATCTCCGTGCACTGGCTAATCCATTTTGCTGTAACACAAAGTAGCAGCGACATGTCCCCGCAGCACAAAGGAGTACGCCAAAAGTTGTGATCAAAGCTATTTTTTTTTAGCGTAAAGCAGATCCAAATTCATAGGAAACGAAATCGCAGATAACCATATTGGAATGTTTGCGATTGGGGTTATCTTAATGGGATTGCAATAACCTATTACTATAATAACCTCTTGGGTATTAGAGACGCCTTAAACGCATTGCTAAGCACCTCTCTAGCATCCAAGGGGTGAAAGCACGTTGGGGGACCACCCTAGGATCCAAAGGGTTACAAACCAAAACGGTTTTGCCATAAAAAGGGTCAGCAATACATTACAAAGCAAGGTTTTGATGATACATCTGTCAATGAGGGTGCTAAACTAAATTATAATTCATATTTATTCCTGGCCTTGTTTAATGGGCGCCTTTTAAGTTCAAAATTGTCATAGGCTTGATACAAAGGACGTTACGTATATAAGCAAAGTATAGCGGTTCTGTGGCAATTCAGCTGCAATACAGGGGACGAATAAAACGCCCAGCTGAATGTAACAGAGCTTTTATCCCCTTGAATGCTAAATAACTTTCTAACATTCAAAGGGTACAGAAACCATAGTTAAATCAGTGTGGCGTCGTGTCTGTCCCCTGTGGTACATCTGGATTGTCCCACAACTGCGCTTCTTTGCATTTGTACATATGGACCAAAATGGTGATCACAACTTTTCCCAAATTCCCAGTACCATTCCATTTCAGGACGGACTGCTGCACTGACCTGGTAAATAGAACTAGATCTGAAAATGCATTGGAGAAGGCGGCCCTTGGGCTAGTGACTGACACCCAGCATTTGCTTTAGCCTGCTTTATGGTTTGGCAGCACCATTGCATATGTGAATGGACCAAGCCCCACCATCCTTCAAATTGGACATTTTATACATATTTGGGGATGAAAAGGAACATTTCGTTGCACAGGAGGAGAAGGGGCACCTTCTCCTTCCAAACAATGTGAATCAAGTCACACGAGAAGCAATCGGACTTAAGAAAAGAAAATCTAAGGTACATTTTCACATAAAATGTAGTGAGTTTTCTTTCCTCTCTTTCTTACTTTGCCTGAATGTTTGTCACCAAGTGAACAAAAAATTATTTAAAGCTATATGTATAAATTTCTCTTTTAAAAGTTTACCGATGTTAAATGTATTATAGTGCCAATGTCAGGCTGTGACGAACAGCTGACACCTTGAGACATGAAAAAATGAATCATTAATAATAATAAAAAAAAATATTACTTTAACTTCAAAATGTCTTTCTTGTGGGTTCTGGGTCAGCAAAACTGTAAATTTTATAAGGTTATAATATTATTTTCAAGCGTCGTTCATATTTAATTATTTATATATTACACAGTTGGGAAAAAATAATTACATAAATAACTAAAATGTGAGGTTATTACAGTTTGGCATTCAGAGCTCCCCAAAACCGAACGATCACTATTTTTGCTTAATTCAGCAATTCTAAAGAAAAAAAAAGAGATACTAACTCATTCACAAATACTGGACACGTTACAAATGACAACAACCTTGTACGATTAACACAGGACAAGTTCATACAGTTTCCAAAGTAATCTAATGTAACAGAAGGTCAGAGTATAGCACATTGAATATTTTAACTGAATAGTGACAAATTAAAATACATTTAAGATAGTATAATTATAACAGTATGAAGTTGCATGCAAACAATTATTCACACGGTTATTATGATTATTCAAAAGAAAGAGTACTCACTTCTCCAGATGGGAGAAATACAAATCTCCAAAATGTCCATTCATTTAAAATGGGATTTTAACCCCGTTGAAACGTCATGTCTCCAAAGCATTCGCAGCACTCCAATAGGTTTAGCATTTAATAGGTTAAAAGCTCCATTTAAAATGAATGGGAATGTTTAATTATCCTTCTAGTGCTGAGCTGGTATGCACCATAATAACCCTACTTTTGATTTTGGCTACAATACCCTAAAGCTTGAAACCACTGGATGCTAGAAATGTTTCCAACGCATTGCATAGCAACGTGCTGTAGATCTATTTAGTCTCCAGAGGGTTCCTTTAACTGTATTAAAATAACAAGTAAACCACAAAACTCTAATGGCTTCAGACGTTTTTATACATTATTTTTATACAAAATTTAGGAACACAAAATCTTCTCATCGTTTTAAAATTTTAAAATTATTTTTTTTTCAATAGATGAGTGCGAAATTTAAATTATTAAACCCCTAAAATGCTTCATTTATGTAGCAGACATATGGAAAGGGATTGTGGCTTCTCCCAATGTCACTTCTCTGTTTAACATGACACAAATAAGCTTTATGTAAAAGACTACTGTTTCCTTGTAAAAACAAACCACAAGTGTGAATATAAACTGGGATCTTATCGCCCCAGATCTTATCTGCACCGCTAGAACCATGTCACATTGTGGTGTTCTGCACTAAGTAGCACAAACACCAACAACTACACAGATGGTGTTTAGGGAAATACATTTATTTACACTTATACACAGGATAAAATATGTATTGTTCACAATAGGTTATGCAGTCGCTATTTAAACAGCAAGCGTTTTAGAAACTAAAATACAACGTGTAATCAATTAAAAATTCATGCTTGCACTAAAGTACATGCAAACTAATTACTACCTAATTGTAAAACACTAGAATCCCTGATCATGTCAGTAGTAAGAATACAATTCTAGTTTATATACAATTATAATTAATACATTATTTTAATAACTTTGTATAAAATGGATACAAATTAACAGTAAACTGGAAATACATTTTATTGTATTCAAATTAAATTATAGAACTAAATTACCAAGTCCTGAGTAGTATGCAATATAAAGTGTTAGCTACATAAGAATTGTTCTCAATACACTTCTATTGTTGTGCATCATAAGGAATAACGCATTAACCCACTGGATGCTGAAAGTGTCTCCAGAGACATCTAAAGCATCCAGTGGGTTAATATTTTAGAAAAACAAACGCGTTTACGCTTCCAAAACACACACCAAATGAGGCCAGGCCGTGGGATGTAATAACAATCCCTGCTGTGCTAGTGTACAGGACTAAAGAGCCCTCAAATCCCACAGTAAGTTTATATAGCGAGGCTGTGCCTGGAACCAGCAGCCTCCTGCACTGCACTGTGCACCATATAAACAATCCTCCCCTCTATACCATCACAACCTGCAGGCAACACGATGCTGCTGGATTTGCCTTGATTTCATGGCATATATATTGCATTGGTTGGCTGTAACCCAGTTGTTCCCAGTCCTATCCTCAGGGACCCCTAACGGGCCATGTGTTTAGGATTTCCCTGCTTGTGTATGTGAGGTAATCAAAGGCTAGGGCATTAAGACACTCACCTGTACACAAGCAGGGAAATCCTAAGCACATAACCTGTTAGGGGTCCCTGAGGAGAGGGCTGGGTACCAGTGAGGAGAGTGCGGTGGGAACAATGCAATTAATTAAATACAATGAAAGTCAACATGGCTCATACAAACAGGAAGCCTGTGTGAATGGAAATTCTGTGTTGTTGAGATATATGTGATCCTAGGTGCAATGCAGGCCATATTTAATGAGTTAATAAAGCGGTAATTCTGGAATCAGCCCAGTCTGAATAATAACGGAGAAATGAACAATTACAATGTTTTAAATTGAACTTTTAACCCCTTGCATGCTAAAAGGCATCGCATTACTATGAAGGCCTCTAGCACTCAGTGAAATCAATAGGGTATTAGGGACATGTGTTTGTTATGGTGTAGCTGGCTTACTCCTCTATTACATAATGAATACAGCCCTTAATGTGTGCTTAACCCCTAGGGCGCAAGACCCCGCTCACCTCATTCTTATCCAGCAACTAGAGTGTTAATGTTTACATTTTCCCTCACATTCTGCACCGTTGAACACCTTAGGTAATGTGTATAAATAACATGGTGTAATTATTGGGCAAAAATAAAAATGGTCATTGATACTTAACCCATTGCTCTATCAGTTAAGGGACCCAAATCCCCATTTATAGCAACAGAGAACGTCTATTTGCTCTCTTTGGTGCAGCTGGTGTGCCTCAAAACAGCTCCTCCTATGCCAGTGTGGTCATTCTGAAACAGAGGGCAGTGCTGACTGACTGTAACCCCTCTGTGCAAGGGGTATGTGTCTGGAAAATACCATCTGAAATATAATGATCTGATGGCCAGGAGTTGGGCAAACCAAATGCCCCACTGAGCCCAAATACAAATACCAGTTGGTTTAACCCTTCGAGCGCCACATGGATGAGCAACACACCCCTCTAATATTCAAAGGGTTAAGTTGGCATTTTAACCCCTTGAATAGCAGAGATGTCAAACCAGTGGTTCTCAATTTTTTTTGTTTGGGGCACCCCTAACACATAATCTAGAATGTTCGGGGCACCCCTAACATACTTAATGTACTTTATCAAGGGCATAATGAAGGTACAATACATATACAGTTAATATTAGGTCTTACAGTCATAGTAACAAAATTAAACATATTGTGCAGAACAATTTGCATAAATCTTTATTTAAAAGTTAATTTTTGTTAGTCTTCATAGAAAATGTGGGGCACCCTAAGATGATGTCCGTGGCACACCAAAGTGCCACAGCACCCTGGTTGAGAATCACTGTCTTAAACAATGAGAAGCAATGTGTTGGAGACCTCTCTAGCATGCAAGTAATTAAACGCCACATTCAAATGAACGGGGATTGTGGTTTGGCCAGTCCCCTATAGTGCCCAGAGTAGGCCATTTATCCAACAGGCCTGGGCAGGCACATGGCGGGTCACTTACCTTGGGATCGATTTTCTTAAAGCCAGGATCATCCTCTTCAACCTCAAAGTAGAGCTCAGAGGAGGTGATGGACACGGTGCCCTTCAGCACCAGCGAAGGTGCCACTAATTGGGCAGGAGTACTCAGGCTGACAGGACCTGCCAACAAAGACCTGAGTTAGATGCCCATAGCACAATACACCTTGCACTAATCAATTATTATGAGCAGTTTACACTCTTAACCCTTTGCGTGTCAGAGGGGTATGCATTGCAAAGCAAAGCGTTACGTACCCCTCTGGCCCTCATAAGGAAAATGGCCCAAGTAGCCACTTGTGTTAACCCTCCTTAACCCTTGTGTTAACTTGTGAGCTACTCTCCGTCCCTCCAGCATTCAGGGGGTTAATCACCTTATAAAACTCTAAGGTCTGTATATAGAAAGCTAAAGAGGAGCATTTTCTGGGTAAACCGACGGCACCGTATTATACAAGATTGTTTCCTATAGATTTAAATGGAGCTCTTAAACCCTAGAATACTAAGGCATGTCTCCAACATATTGCTTCACAATGCGCTGGGGATCCCTCTACCATTCAAATGATTAAAAGTGCAATTTACATCAACAGGGATTTCTCTTTGTCCCCTGTGGTGCAGTTAGTATGCTCCAGAATTGCTCCTCTTTGTCTTCCTGAATATTCCCCAAATCTCTCAACCCGTAAGGACTACAGGGGTGTGCAACGCATTGCGAAGCAATGTTGTCCTTACCAGGTTAAGAGAATACAGAGTACTGTAAAAGGATTGCTGCAATTGTATAAATACATTGTGCACACACATTATTTAGTATATATATATATATATATATATATATATATATATATATATATATATATATATATATATATAAATAGCTCTGTCATTTGTTATATATACACATCTATGTATAATACATATTTAATACGCATATTACATTCGTATTTACTTTCAGTACACATACATATATATGTGTGTGTGTACGCTATTATACTATATTCTTATACCCCAATGCAATGCTAGTTACAGCTAATCTGCGCTCGGCCATCGTAACTGCCATAACAGGGCCCACTACACAGCCAGCCGAGCTGATTCGGGTATTAAGGAACAGCTGTGCCTGGGTCCAGGGGAGCTATTGAACACAAGGAAGAGCTTGATTTTCGGGTGTATTATTCTAAACTGCAATCAACGTATTTACAGGCTTTGCCAAAGCACCCCCTCCTTCTCACAATATACATATTTGTATGCAGTGAATAATTCGCAGTATAACCCTTTGAGTATGAAAGATGTGAGAAATCCATTGGATGCATACCCTCAGGCACCCAGAGGGTTAAGAAACGCAGCTGAGACTTCGTTTCCGATTCAGTGAATTTATATTTAAATAATCACATTTCCACTGGGTTCATCTCTGTGTCAAACAATAGGAGAGCGAGAGAGATGTAGCATGTGAGAGAAGGTAGTATATAGCATATGAGAGAGAGCTGTATATATGAGCGATGACAGCATATAATATATGAGAGAGATGGCTGTATATATGAGAGAGGAAAGTATATAATATATTAGAAAGGGTAGTATATGAGAGATGACGGTATATAGAGAACAGTATATGAGAGCTGTAGGTATTAAATGACAGAGGTATGAGAGAGGGCAGTATGCAGTATATGAGAGAGGTCAGTATGCAGTATATGAGAGAGGGCAGTAAGCAGTATATGAGAGAGGACAGTATTTAGTATATGAGAGAGGACAGTATTTAGTATATGAGAGAGGGCAGTATGCAGTATATGAGAGAGGGCAGTATGCAGTATATGAGAGAGGGCAGTATGCAGTATATGAGAGAGGGCAGTATGCAGTATATGAGAGAGGACAGTATGTAGTATATGAGAGAGGGCAGTATGCAGTATATGAGAGAGGGCAGTATGCAGTATATGAGAAAGGACAGTATTTAGTATATGAGAAAGGACAGTATTTAGTATATGAGAGAGGGCAGTATATGAGAGAGGACAGTATTTAGTATATGAGAGAGGGAAGTAAGCAGTATATGAGAGAGGGCAGTATGTAGTATATGACAGAGGGCAGTATGTAGTATAAGAGAGGGCAGTATGCAGTATATGAGAAAGGACAGTATTTAGTATATGAGAGAGGGCAGTATATGAGAGAGGACAGTATTTAGTATATGAGAGAGGGCAGTAAGCAGTATATGAGAGAGGGCAGTATGTAGTATATGACAGAGGGCAGTATTTAGTATATGAGAGAGGGCAGTATGCAGTATATGACAGAGGGCAGTATGTAGTATATGACAGAGGGCAGTATGCAGTATATGAGAGAGAGCAGTATGCAGTATATGAGAGAGGGCAGTATGCAGTATATGAGAGAGGGCAGTATTTAGTATATGAGAGAGGGCAGTATGCAGTATATGAGAGAGGGCAGTATGCAGTATATGAGAGAGGGCAGTATGCAGTATATGAGAGAGGGCAGTAAGCAGTATATGAGAGAGGGCAGTATTTAGTATATGAGAGAGGACAGTATTTAGTATATGAGAGAGGACAGTATTTAGTATATGAGAGAGGGCAGTATGTAGTATATGAGAGAGGGCAGTATGTAGTATATGAGAGAGGTCAGTATGTAGTATATGAGAGAGGGCAGTATGCAGTATATGAGAAAGGACAGTATTTAGTATATGAGAGAGGGCAGTATATGACAGATGGCTGTATGTAGTATATGAGAGAGGGCAGTATGTAGTATGAGAGAGGGCAATATGTAGTATATGCACACACATACAGAGAGACAATGCGTGAGATCTTTCTAACATTCATAGGGTTTAAAAAATTGAAATGTTGAAAAATGTTTAATTCCCCCTATGGCGCAGTTAGTTTGCTCCAGAACTGCCACTCTTCCTGTATGTTTGTGTGATTAAACTGTAAAATTATTTACACGTTTTAGTAAAAAGTACCAGTACTGGCGGCTCTTGCTGAAGAAGGATAGCCTTGCAGTACTGAAACTTGCACCATTAAAGAAACAATAACACTATTCAGCAAATTTGTTAATTGATACTCTGGAAAGATCAACATCGTGTTTTGAGGTCAGCACCCGAGCAGATTTAACCTGTTGGATCCTAGATAAGAAGCAATGCGTTCACCTGCTGTATCCAAGGGAATGTGAACGGGTCTTAAAAATCACTATGCGCCATATACAAAGTGGAGCAACTCTGTAGCAAACCAGCTGCACTACAGGACATTAATCTCAAGCAATGTATCCCTGAGTGTGACAGGCACTCAAAGGGTTAAAGAGGAGTTTAACCTTTTGAGTGCCAGATAGTATGCAAAGCGTTGCATAGCCATCTGACATTCAAAGAGTTAGCCCTCTGCATTCTGTCTCCTACAAGCTGCAGAATAATGCATTTGAGACCCCCTCCATTAATTCCATGGGGTAAGAGCCATTACTGTCAATTGGGACTTCATTCCTTCGTGTGCCCAGAACTGCCCACCTCTGCCTGTGGATGCACCTCCTGTATTAGCTAGGATGGTGGATATATATATATATATATATATATATATATATATATATAGAGAGAGAGAGAGAGAGAGAGAGAGAGAGAGAGAGAGAGAGAGAGAGAGAGAGAGAGAGAGAGAGAGAGAGGATTTATAAAACATTTGATGGATAGAAGAATCGGCCGAATAAGAGAATAAAAAAGGAAAAAGAGGACAAGATATACAGATGGACAGACAGACAAAGGGCCTTATGTGGGGAGCTAGAAGTGCAATTCTAATGCAAACCAACTGCATCTTGGGCGGGGGGATAAACATTCCCCAAATTCCAGCTGATTACAATTGTGACTGGAACCCACTGAATACTAGAGAGGTGCCAATCTATTGCGTATCAATGCACTGAAGAAATCCATCTAGCGTTCAGTGGGTTAAAAAAATCAATTTAAATCCTTGGAGATTATTTACCCTCTATGGTGCAGTTGGTTTGCTCCAGAAATTAATATTTAGTTTGAGAAAATAAGGTCCCTCACAGACCGAATGCAATTTATGGAGGGGAGGTAGGGGGCAGATAGATAGATAGATAGATAGATAGATAGATAGATAGATAGATAGATAGATAGATAGGACAATGACACTCTCAGGGCGCCAGTCAGTGGGCCAGGACTATCGATCCCTCTGCTCAGTAGTCAGCAGTGAGGCAGCCCTGAGTGACAGGGAAATTCTGGATTAATATAGTGCTTTGGGATGAAGAGCACGGGGCCAGGTAATGATTTTGCTGAATTACTGCCAAATAAAAAAATTCAAATGAATTGTCATTTCCATCGATTGTTAGACGGGTGAGTGTCTTTAATCTGCCATCAATCTTCATGTGTGCCATGTGGACAATGGGGAAGATGCTGTGCTGGGATTAGGGCAGGTTTTGCCCTCTATTCCCAGAGTACTGATACATTGTTGGATGCAGATGGGCCGCAGATATCTGCGGAGCCGCCTTGATTTCCCAGCGCTCGTCCCCACAAATGAATGGAATAAGCAGCCCTGTGTTCTCATTGCACCCTGGGCATTAGCATGGAGTCCAGAACAGAAATAACATTTTCCCAATCACTCCCAGACATTCAATTACAGGAGGGAGAGGGCAGCAATAAAAGGTAGGGGCAGCCTGTTCCCCACTAGGGGAGGGGGAATTACAATTTACACTTCATTTCTAACCCACACCACTTTATTATTGAGGATTACCTCTTAATCCTATTGCCATTGTCAGGATTATGTAATTAAACCCGTGTCACCTCTATTACAGTATCATTGTATTCCCGTGAAGTGTGTGTGGGGGTGTACAGAGAAATCCTACCTCATTCCACTAATAAAAATGCATTAGAGGCCCTAATCAGGAAGCTGAAAAGGACCAATTCGGGGGTAAACCAAATGCATTCGGAGGGGATGCAAATTCTCCAGGATAAATCAATGCGATTTATTTTATTTAACATATTTAGTCTTCCTTTTATTAATAAAAAGCGTCGTTATATTCCAACAGACGCTATTTAAATCCCCTGAATGCTAGAGGTGTAGACACCATTAGGAAGAATTGCGTTGACCACTCATGCAGCGCTCAAGGGGTTAATTAATAATGTTTGGAGTTAGAACAGGGACAATCTATATTCTCTGACCAGGATCATGTCGTGATTACACCATTTAATGCCAGCATGATATATAAAGCACTCCTCTGAAATGAATTGGACACCCGTTGGTGTTTTGATGGTTAACGGAGGTCTCTTTCTGGAACAAACCAATTGCAGACAAGGTATACGTTTTATTTCCTCGCAATGCTTATTAATTCAATGGGTCTTAACCCCTTGTACGCTAGAGAGGTCGCCCGCACATTGCTCTCTAGCATGCAAGTGGTTAATAGTCCATTTTAACCACTGGGGCTTTTATTTGTTCAGAGGGGTTGTACCAAAATCTCAGTTTTTGTATCTACACGTATCCCATAAAGTCTGGTCCACTGTGGTGTAAAAGCGCAGCTCCCCATCTGTTTTGGAGTCTTTGAACCTGACTGGAGAGCACATAGCAACCATTAACCCGTTAAAGAACAGAGGTTTGCGCAACTCCTATAGTACAGAGTTAATAAGTAGTATACCACATACAAAGGAGTCGGTAAGGCTTTTTGTGGGGTA
The DNA here is from genome assembly GCA_037306005.1 of Rhinophrynus dorsalis. Classification (NCBI taxonomy): domain Eukaryota; kingdom Metazoa; phylum Chordata; class Amphibia; order Anura; family Rhinophrynidae; genus Rhinophrynus; species Rhinophrynus dorsalis. The sequence continues at coordinate 155,081,756 of CM074718.1, read as the reverse complement.
CTCAGCACCACCATATTTCCCCCCCACAATAAAAAAAAAATAAAATAAAAATCAAGATTTCTTACCCCACCACAAAAATTATATAGCGGTATGGAGTATAATCTATCCATACCAATACCATGGGGGTCTAGTGACAGCCCGCAGCCGCACACAGGTCTGTAAGTACCAGTAAATGCCTGCAGCTTTCTGCACTGACCAGACTGCACTCACAGGAACTGGAGAGCAGAAATCAATGTGCTCTTTAATGATCTTGGTCAAACGTCTGGCCCCTGTCAAGGTTACAGAAGTGGTGCAAATACCCAGTTTTTATACCTTAAAGCATAAGAAACAAACTCGATTTTGCACCATGACTATATGACAAACCCTTGTACCATACACATCTGTACGCTAGATCGTCCACTAGTTCTTCGCTTTTATTATGATGATCCGTTCTCCCGTCAACAGCCTTTTGTCTTTATTGCACACCACCTCTATACACGTACTCTGCTGTGCAATGACCGAATGACTACTGGACTTCCTGAAGCTGTGATTATGCAGCATTTCGATTTGATTTTAGAGGCTTTAAAGATTGTCACCTAGAAGGTATACGGTGTGGACCAATGCATTTTTTAGCTGCATATTTCCGTCCACAATTGTAATTATGTTTCTCTTTTTTATATATATATATATATATATATATATATATATATATATATATATATATATATATATATATATATATATATATATATATATATATATATATATATATTATATATATATGAGAGACAGAGAATGAATCACATTAGCAGTTTGGGATTGTCTGCCTTTTTCTGTTCTTTATGTATATGAGTTTGCCGCACAGTAATTCAGTTCACTATCATTGCTCCACCCACTTCCTGACATCATCATAATGCCAAATCGTATTTGTGTGTTTTAGAGTATAGAAAGATAGGTCTTTGATTTGTCAAGATTACAGAAGACCCAGATAAAAAAGACCAAGAATGTGGCCAAAACGGTGAGTCATTAAAGCGCTCACTGATTTCTGCTATCAAGTTCCTGTGAGTTCAAGTTTTTGTTGTTGGACTTGTGCATGTGTGAAGTATGCAGTGTGCGTGTGTAATTGACAGTATGTGAGTACCTGTAAGTGTGAGTCAGTGCACAAGTGAGTGCGTGAGAGACAGGAAAATCCTATACTAGGTATTGTCATACAGACCAGTGACAATGTAAAAGTAGTTGCATTTAGAAAGAGTCTCTATTGGAAAGAGAGCAAAATTACAGACGGTAAGCAGCAGTGAAAGAGCTGGCACTCTATGGCCTTACTGGTTCATTCTCCCATAGTAAAGGATTCGTCAACACAAGAGAGCAGGTGTTACCATTTAGCTTGTATCTACATATATCATCCTACACCAAAGACTGCCCCGTTAAAGGGCAATATGAAACTATGCTTTGCATCTTCTGTTCCTTAAAGAGTTAACCGAATCAATATCAAGATGTGTGTTACTTGTGTGTGTGTCTGTAGGTGGATTATCCTCACACCTTCATCCTTGTTTTGATTTGTCAGTTTCCATTCTGAAGACGTATTGTACAAGACAGATTTTTATTTTTCCCCCAAATATTAACACTTTCAGAACCTAAGATGACAACATATTGCAAAGCAACGTGTTGAACCCTTCTGTGGTCCTTAAGGGGTTAAACCTAGTTGCAGCAGAGCCCGAAAGGAAGTAGAGTACATGTTAACCAGAAAACAAAGGAGTAGAATGTGAAAGAATGGAACGGTGTACTACAATACTGGTTATATACACACCATCTCTCCACTTTTCTATTCATAACATTTTTAGAATTATTTATGAAAATATTTTACCAGGAAGGATAAATTGCAATTTTCTCTCTTTTTTAAGTATGTCCTGGGTACTCTATTTATCTACCGCAGAAGGGTGAAAGGCTGAGCTGACCCTGCCTGGACTAGAATCTGCAACACTGAAGTTTGAACAGATTCTACAGCTGGTGCATAACCAACTGAGCAATCTCACCAACATCTTTCCTTATGTGTAATGCTTAACCCTTTGAGTGCCAGAGTGGTACATAACTGCAAAGCAATGCGTTCCGTACCCCTCTGGCACTCAAAGGGTTAAGGTTGTGAAGCAATAAAGAAAAACAAATTCCCTAAAACAGAGCAGATCCTCCCCAGATGTATATTCTTGGGCACTGTATGAATTGTTAATCATATTAGGACAATCAAGCAAAGCCTATGTAAAATCCCTTGCCTGGTAGAAGCAGCCAGTTTTAACTATGGGCCTGGAGCACAACAGGCAGGGAAAGCAGGCGCTGGGGCGGGACACAGCAGCCAGGAAACGCAGCAGCTGGGGCGGGACACACCAGGCAGGGAACGCAGCAGCTGGGGCGGGACACACCAGGCAGGGAACGCAGCAGCTGGGGCGGGACACACCAGGCAGGGAACGCAGCAGCTGGGGCGGGACACACCAGGCAGGGAACGCAGCAGCTGGGGCGGGACACACCAGGCAGGGAACGCACGAGCGAGACACATGCAGGGAATACAGGAGCTGGGGCGGGACACAGCAGGCAGGGAATGCAGGAGCTGGGGCGGGACACAGCAGGCAGGAAACGCAGGAGCTGGGGCGGGACAGCAGGCAGGAAACGCAGGGGCGGGACACAGCAGGCAGGAAACGCAGGAGCTGGGGCGGGACACACCAGGCAGGGAATGCAGGAGCTGGGGCGGGGCACCAGGCAGGGAACGCAGGAGATGGGGCGGGGCACCAGGCAGGGAACGCAGGAGATGGGGCGGGACACGCCAGGCAGGGAACGCAGGAGCTGGGGCAGAACACGCCAGGCAGGGAACGCAGAAGCTGGGGCGGGACACGCCAGGCAGGGAACGCAGGAGCTGGGGCGGGACACGCCAGGCAGGGAACGCAGGAGCTGGGGCGGGACACGCCAGACAGGGAACGCAGGAGCTGGGGCGGGACACGCCAGACAGGGAACGCAGGAGCTGGGGCGGGACACGCCAGACAGGGAACGCAGGAGCTGGGGCGGGACACGCCAGACAGGGAACGCAGGAGCTGGGGCGGGACACGCCAGACAGGGAACGCAGGAGCTGGGGCGGGACACGCCAGACAGGGAACGCAGGAGCTGGGGCGGGACACGCCAGACAGGGAACGCAGGAGCTGGGGCGGGACACGCCAGACAGGGAACGCAGGAGCTGGGGCGGGACACGCCAGACAGGGAACGCAGGAGCTGGGGCGGGACACGCCAGACAGGGAACGCAGGAGCTGGGGCGGGACACGCCAGACAGGGAACGCAGGAGCTGGGGCGGGACACGCCAGGCAGGGAACGCAGGAGCTGGGACGGGACACGTCAGGCAGGGAACGCAGAAGCTGGGGCGGGACACGTCAGGCAGGGAACGCAGAAGCTGGGGCGGGACACGTCAGGCAGGGAACGTAGAAGCTGGGGCGGGACACACCAGACAGGGAACGCAGAAGCTGGGGCGGGACACGTCAGGCAGGGAACGCAGAAGCTGGGGCGGGACACACCAGACAGGGAACGCAGAAGCTGGGGCGGGACACACCAGACAGGGAACGCAGAAGCTGGGGCGGGACACACCAGACAGGGAACGCAGAAGCTGGGGCGGGACACGCCAGACAGGGAACGCAGAAGCTGGGGCGGGACATGCCAGACAGGGAACGCAGAAGCTGGGGCGGGACACGCCAGACAGGGAACGCAGAAGCTGGGGCGGGACACGCCAGGCAGGGAACGCAGAAGCTGGGGCGGGACACGCCAGGCAGGGAACGCAGAAGCTGGGGCGGGACACGCCAGGCAGCGAATGGAGGAGCTGGAGCAGGACACGCCAGGCAGGGAACGCAGAAGCTGGGGCGGGACACGCCAGGCAGCGAATGGAGGAGCTGGAGCAGGACACGCCAGGCAGGGAACGCAGGAGCTGGAGCAGGACACGCCAGGCAGGGAACGCAGGAGCTGGAGCAGGACACGCCAGGCAGGGAACGCACAAGCGAGACACATGCAAGGAATGCAGGAGCTGGGGCGGGACACAGCAAGCAGGGAATGCAGGAGCTGGGCTGGGGAGCAGCAGGCAGGGAATGCAGGAGCTGGGCTGGGGAGCAGCAGGCAGGGAATGCAGGAGCTGGGCTGGGGAGCAGCAGGCAGGGAATGCAGGAGCTAGGCTGGGGAGCAGCAGGCAGGGAATGCAGGAGTTGGGCTGGGGAGCAGCAGGCATGGGGGCACCAGAGCTGAACTGGCAAGCAGCAGGCATGGGGGCACTGGAGCTGGGCTGAAACCCAAGCAGGAAGAGAATGCAGAAGCTGAAAAGGTACAAGAGACATGAGTTAAGTACTGTCCAGAAGCTCCACAGAAAGACATGAATGTTTGAATGAAGCTCACACCAGGCATGGACAATGGAATGGATCACAGAAGGCATGGAACCTGGGCATACACTGCAGAGAAGGGAATAATGTACTTAGCCCTGAAACGCACCTTGCAGGAAGAAGTGTAAATATGTTCTGCTAACAAGGGAACATGGAGCTGATCAGGATCCCAGCTAAAAGAGGGCTGTTGATCTGATCTAAAGCTCACCTAGCAAAGCTGGCCATTAAAGTAGCTAGCAGGGCATTGTACAGATGACCAGTAATGCAGCTAGCAGGGGGCAGTGGAACTGACCAGTAATGCAGCTAGCAGGGCGTTGTACATATGACCAAAATTGTAGCTACCGTGCTTTAATGCAGCCGTGCAGTTACACAGCCGGCAGCGGAGCCGTGCAGTTACACAGCCGGCAGCGGAGCCGTGCAGTTACACAGCCGGCAGCGGAGCCGTGCAGTTACACAGCCGGCAGCGGAGCCGTGCAGTTACACAGCCAGCAGTGGAACCGTGCAGTTACACAGCCAGCAGTGGAGCTGTGCAGTTACACAGCAGCAGTGAAGCTGTGCAGTTACACAGCCAGCAGTGGAGCTGACCACTAATGTAGCTAGCTGGGGGGTAGTGAACCTGGGCCGTAACAGAGCTAGCAAGAGGCAGTGGAGCTGGCAGACAGCCAAGTGCATAACTACTACAGGGGATGCAGATGATTCCTTTTGACAGGGTCCAGCCTCCAAGGGAGGCCTATCAGCAAATGCATTACCCTGCACCCCCTTATAATCAGACCAGTTTTTATCAAGGCTGGTGTCCAAAGAGATCATCACACACAGCTACCGCCAGCCAGTAAGATAATGATAGAGTTGGCGATTTCAATCCCTATTCTTCATTAAACCAATGCATTTCAGACCACGTGGGTTGGAAGGCCCAGCCTCAGGTTTTGCCACAGGGCCCAACAGGTTCTGGTTGAGCCCCTGCCATGAACTCAACTAGCTGGGCGCAGTGTAACTGGCAAATGACTAAGTAGATATCCCTAAGCTTACCTGTTAGGTTCTCTAGGTCCTTCTCCTCTAGTGATGACAATGTGTCATCATCTCCTTCCAGCAGGGTATCATTCTCAGAGCTCTGCCCACCTACAACCTGGCTCTTGATGGACGGCTTTCCTTTCACAAGAGCATCATCATCTGGATCTGAAAAATAAAGAGAACAACATAATTACAGTTTACCGAGTGGTATGGGGTGATCTGTCTCAAACTGTAGGGCAAACCACAAATTAAAGTAATGGTTGTAAAATATGACCATGAAACTCCAGGACCTGTTAAAGCAAGACTAAATGTGGAATTAAAATTAAAGATACAAGGACTGCTGTGCAGACCAACACATAGTGACAATATGCAGCTGTATTTGTCATTAGCCAATATTTCTTTCTTCTATTTAATCAAACAGTAAATACCTAATAAAATATCATTTGCATTGTATTTTTATTTATGTACCAACTACATTATAGCACAGTACTTTTGATAGGACACACTCTTATTCACAATTAATTATAGAATGACTGTAAATCATACTCTTGCCCAAGGGTAGGCAATCTTTGGCACTCCAGCTGTTGGAGACAATAATGACCATAATCACCAGACAGCTGTGGGGCTATTTAGGGATGATGGAGTCAGTAGTTTCCAAATGCTGGAAAGCAAAATTCATCTACCCACAGATCTAAGTATTTCTTTCACACACTCAGGAAAAAAGCATACTAACAATTAAAGTGAAACCATCACCTAAAACAAAAAAACACGTATATGTTGCATTACCTATTTTATGCTTGGAAAACTGTCAGGCATGGTATGACCATTGTTAGCAGCCTACTGTTCAGGTGACTAGGTGGTGCAGTTCCTGCTACTTACTATAGGGAGCTGAAGACACTGACTCAAGTTCTCCCATAGAATAAACTAGAAAAAAAGCCTTTTGGACACTAGCTGGTATTGTTGAATAGCTGCACACCCATGTGGTCCTAAAGTCGTTAAAGAACAGAAATTAATAAGGAAAATATGTATAGCAGGTTTTATCCTGCAAAACAAGGCAACGTCCACTGCTGAGAGAAATTTTATTCAAATGTAACTGCAAATTAAACTTGTATTTTTTTGGGGTGCACTGCATCCATGCTGTTACTACAGAATCCTAAGGAGGGATGCTGTCACCTGATAAGAGATGTCCATAAACTTCCATGAAATAACATTTCAGTCCATGGAAGCACTACAGCCAAACAATCTCTCTCATACATATTAAATATTAGATATCTATCTCTCTAACTTTTTATGTATATATGTTATGTGACCAATAGTCTACATGCCTGACACACGCACATCCAGGGGCATCATAAGAAAGTTATTCAAATTTCTTCTATACTGGTACTCTCTTAGGTCTATGCATGGGGCTTGATTTTTAAAGGAGTGGCTCTGCAAATACCCAGTGGCTTGATTTGGCCCCTTTTTAAACATCCCCTGCAAACATCAAGCCTCTCTCCAATAGTTAAGTGTGAGCATGTTATTACTGACTGTTCATGCAATACTTTTAAACCCACTGGTTCAACTTTCCTCTCTCCATGTGTGGCTGGCCTTCTCTTCACCTGCTAGTGAAGAGAAGCAGCACTGAAGGCTTTAAATGTATTATATGAGACACTTTCTGCATTAATAATTTAACCTTCCATGAGCCAGATTTTCTGCTACTACAAGGCAACCGGTCAATGACCTCAACAGAACCTCTGCAATTCACATTACTGCTACAAGCTCAACATACTTCTCTCTCCAACTCCCCACATTCGTCTACAACAACAACATCTGACCCTCTCTCACCTTTCTGCCACCACTCCAACAATCTTTGATGCCCCCCATACACCCACCTTCCCCATACCTAAATTAGAAGCATCCTCTCTCATTCCTCCAGTTTGAGCTGAGGCTGTAGATAACCATCAGGTCATGCAGTCACACACTTTTGCATGAGACTACATCACAAGACAGTTCCTGACAACATCCGCTCACACAGTGTGACCTGTACACTGCTTCACATTACTAGAGAGCCACATAATTGGACTGCTGTTGAAGAACCACATAATTGGAGCATCAATGAGAAAAGAAAGGTGACAGCCACTGCTGCTGGAAAATGACCCCCGCTCTCAAACACACTGCAGATCATGTATTTGTGTGGATGTCGATATGTCTGAGTATGGAAGTGTAAGACTGTATATACATGTCATTTGCACCTCCACCCCACACATTGTACACCATCCACTGTTAATGCATGGGCAATGACGTGCTCCATTTGCTATTTATAAATATTAATCTTTTCATAATAAGCACCCCTTAAAAATATAACAAGTTTGTGCTGTAGTAATGTTTCAATGAAAAGTCTCCTAGCTGTTGGTTCTATCCTTGTGTTACTCATAAGAAAAACCCTATAACCTTTTTTACATAATAAAATGTTACTTGTCCGTTAAGCACCAGACAGTTGTGCAATTAATTGCTTCACAAAAAGAATCACTTTTGTCTCCATTGACTTGTTTTTTGTGTTATTATGAGGTGTTATTGTTCCTTTAATGGGGTAATATAGGGTTCAAACAAGACATTTTAAATCTTTGACCAAGTTCCCATACCTTGAAACTACCGCTGTGCTCTAGTTAGCCTTCAGATCATGCTGATCTGCAAGGCTGGGTGACATCAGTGCCTCAGTCTACACTCACTGGAGATTGCATTCCTTGATATAGAAGGCCTGTGTTGACAAATCTGCCATCAATGGGCTTCTGTAGTAAGGAGAGTGATCTTCCATGAGCGCTAAATGACGCACGGATATCACAAAGCCTTGCAGATCATCATTAACTGGGACACAACTGCATCAGCAAGGCTAACTGCAGCACAACAGAGGAGTTTTGAGCTATGAGATATCAATTTCCACAGCTCTTGGAACACAGCCAGGGATTTAAAAGGGTCTTTTATGGACCATATATTGCCCCTGTAAGTCACAAAACTGTTAATTGCACTGGCTCATTCAGAATACCAAACATAAGAACAAACTGCTCTCTAATAAACACGTGTGTTTATTTCATGCTTGATGAGAGAGCAGATACTCAGTGTGTATTTCATCATGGCTGCCATTAGAACCCTGGCTCTCCCAGCTGGCAATGCACACTTCCTCTGATGTTCAAGAGAGACGTAGAGGAATTTTGGAGAGATCAACTGTACCGCATGGGAGAAATAACAGTTCCCAGAATTCCCAATGATTTAAATAGGGGTCTTAGTCACTTCTATGTTAGAGAGGACTAATATACATTGCAGAGCAACGTCTTTGGGTCCTCTCTAGCATTCAAGGGGTTGCAAGACCTATTTAAATGAATAAACATTTTTAGGTTCTCCCTTCTGGTGCAGTTGGTTTTCTTCAGAATACTTCTACTCCTCTTTTGAACATAGGGCCTTAACCCTTTGTGTGCCAAAGGGGTACACAACAAATTGCTTTGCAATACGTTTCATACCCCTCTGGCACTCAAAGGGTTACATGTGTGTATTAAAGAGCCTATGGTCCCACAACATAAAGTGTAGCCATGTCGGTGGGAATGGCTGGAGGAAGAGACACAAAACAATGCACTCTGACGTGTCCACAGGCAAGCAGATTGTCTGGGACAGTGTTAATCTTGGTTCCCTGACCCACAGATCCTGCTGTCTGTGCTTTTAAGCCCATACTCTCTGTGCTATATGCTTGTCCTTAAAAGGTTAATTAGAGTATTGGCTTCCAAACATTGGTTTGTGTGGTTTCATATAGCATTTTTCGTGCCTGGTACACATGCAGCTGTATTTTCTGTTGACATCTTGCTACACAGTACTATGGACCACTTGTGACACATTGCCATGTGGCTGCCCATGGGAAAAGTGTCCCTGGATGTGTTTTGTCTTTTGGATTTTATTTAAATGCGAGAAAGAATGCAAACTTTTCACACAGACTGCCAAGAAACAAGTGATCTCACATGAAAAACTATTGCTGCTGAGGCAGTATGGAGGCTCTTAATCCTCACAAAAATAATGTTAAAGTACATAGCACTATTACCTAGAAATAAATCTGCTTTAAAGTAGTAAACTTTTTTTTTTTTTTGAAAACCTGTAAAGAGCATTTCTTGCAGAGTAAAACAAGGGTACCCTAACTGCTGTCAGTTGTTTTGTTCAAAGTTTATAACAGTTTATATAATCAGGAAGTGAATTTACTATGTGTTATCTTCCTGATAGTTCTCAAAGGAAATGACTCAGCAGTTTCTGTCACATTCTATGGAGAACTGTATGTCACCGACTTTCTTCTCCATTAAAATGTATCAGAAAAACGAATTGGAATTTGACCACTAGAGGGCACGAATGTAAAAAACAAACAAACAAAAAAAAAAAACATGGGTTTAAACTGTAATAAAGCTGGAAATATGCACCTTTGAGCAGTGGAAGTACTCTTATTTTACTCAACAGTAAAAGCCCTACAAATAAAAAAAAAGTTTACTGCTCTTTTAATGGGAAACACAGGGAATCAAGTCAGAAAAACAATGGCCTTACTTATAGTGGCAAGGTGCCACTATTCTGGGGCAAAGTAACTGACAAAGGGGAGGAAGACACAGTCTGATTGCTTAAAATGGGCCTTTTAACCCCATAAAGTGATCTGCCAGAGAGGTATAATGTGTTGGATACCTCTCTGGCACTCAGAGGGTTAAATCCCTGGATGTTAGAAAGTTTGCTAACACTGAGTAGCAACATGTTGGGGGACCTCTCCCATTCAATGAGTTAAAAGCCCCATTTAACGCCTTGGATGCTAGAGGTGCTTCACAATAAGATGGAAGTGTCTCTAGTATCCAAAGCAGTTAAACTAGTGGGGATTTGGGAAACTAATCTTGTTCCCAGGGTTGCAGTAGGGTGGCCTTAGAACTGCATCATTCTGCCCTTAAACAAGGTCCAGTGCGCACAACGTGATGGGATTACTTGTCAACACAGCAAGATGAAGATTATTCCTCCCCAAAGATGTTATACGCTTCCAAGGCACTTGAGAATTAACAACCAAGGAGTTAATACAAACTCCTAACCAAGCCATGCTTTCTAATGGTCCGCTGTAACTGCACTCTGAATTCCAGCACTCAGGAGATGTATATAATGGCTACCAGCAGATTTCAGTTACTGGAAGAGGCCATTCATGTGTTAGAAATACATGTGCATTGCAGCAGATGTGAATCCTGGGTCTATGGAGAACACAGGGCTGTATGTATAAAGGCAAAGAGGAGAAATTCTGGGACAAATCAACTGCTCCATGGGGAACAAAAATTCATATTGGTTTAAATAGGGCTTGGTATGGGCAGTATACCTTGATTAAGAAGTAAAAACTACTGTAGGGTTATTCTTAGAGAGTAAAACCAGGGCATTCATAGTGCTTGGAGAGGTTTCTCTCAAATGTTATTAAAATAATAATAATAATAGTAATAAGAAAAAATATATATACTTTTTTTTAAAGCTCAAGATGTTTTGCAGACACATAGTACTGTTTCTACATCAAACTATGGGAAGCTGGTGTCTGTGACACTTCTTTATTAGTAACAGCACTACCTGGCTGCAAAACATCTTCAAGCTATCCGAAGAATGCAGTTTTCCTGTGTCTTTCCTTTTCCTGTTTCTTCCCCTGCACATAGTAGTACTTGAGCATGGTGGTTGAGAAACTCTGCCAAGAGAACAAAAACATTCACATTAACTTAATTATGGCTTCTAATGCTAGAGAGATCTCAATGCATTATGAATCAATGCACTAGAGACCTCTAACATTTAAAGGTTAAAACCCCCATTTAAGTCATTTGTCTACTATGGTGCAGTTGATTTGTTCAGAATTGCTCATCGTTTTTATTTTTTTGCATACAGCCATGTTTTTGTGTGCCTCTGTTTCTAGTAGTGGACACACAGACAAATAAAATCTTATAAATCATGTTTTCTTTCAGGTTTCACAATTTTTTTTTTAAACTTTTTATTAAAAAGTCAAGCTGGTACCACATCAAGTAGCATGTGAATATACAAAACATAGCAGAGTAGAGACAATTATAAATAACTGAGATAACAGTGTGGAAATTCGCCAGCCCGACTCCAGATTTGTCCCAATTTAACCACCCCTTCAACTCCCCCTCCCAACCCCAAAACAAACACCCAACTGTCCTTTCTCTCCCCTGCACCCCCCACCAGCCCCCGGCCGTGGCTAGCCCCTGACACCAATCCACCACCTCAGTTGCCTACTGGGACTATATGTCCCCCCCATCTGGGCTGCCATACACCCCATATGTTACTGAACTTATGAGGGGTACAACTATGTATGGGAACAAGTCTATAATGGGGTATATTGTGAGATACTAGGTTTTGCCAAGCCTTATGTGCTGGAGAAGGTTTCACTAATTATAATAAGCATTATAACCTAGCCCCCTCTAAGAACAAATATTACTGTTACTGTGTTACCTTATAAATGTAGTACTGAAATACTGATTTAAACAGTACTAAACACAATGTCAGTGCTGCATAAAACCCTACAATGCTAAGGTCCTCAGACCATAACAAAGCAGCGCACTGAGGATGTTACTAGCAGCCAGGGATTAAAGGGTTTAATCATTAGGGTTCCACAAGGATTTCATAAGAAATTACAGGGTTCCTTCACAACAAAATGTTTGAGAACCACTGATTTAGAGTAAAATTATAGTCAAAGGTCTCCCTAGCAGGAAGGGTGGGGGGACTGTTAGTCCATAGATTTCTGTACAGATATTAACCCTTTATAGACCAGAGGAGTACAAAATGGATTGTAAAGCAATATATTATACAACCTCCCATCTTGTTCTTTAAAGGGTTAAAGGCACACTGGCATATATTCAAAAGAAACTGTGTTATATTAATTTTAAATATCATATATTTCAAGCTAGCAGTTGTAAAAATTAGTTATTTTATGTTAAACCCATAAAATGTAATCTTAAATTTTAATTTTTAATTAATTTGTGCACTGTTGTATAAGTACATCTGATTAATTTTGTTGCACGGTTTGAAACGAGACAAAAGCTAAAGCAGTTAATTTACTTAGATTAGTACCTGCAGCTGTTATCTTATCTCAGGATTACAGTCTATTCCATCTGATTACTTCTCAAACACTTAAATCAACACTGACATGATGGCAGCCATTCAAAAGGTAGGAATGGCTGCTCCCACAGAGCACCTGTAAGACTAGATTTTACTCCTCAGAATAGAGATTTCTTTTTTACTTGATTTTGTTTTACATATGTTAGCATGGAGTAAATGGTATTTAAGGGCATATAACCCCATTTCTTTTTTAGGTGCCTCTGGTCTGTGACATAAAAATGTTCATTGTTAAAGTGTGATAGTAAAAAATCTTCCACTTGCAGGAGAACCCTTGCTTTAACCATTTAAGGACGAGATTGTTTGCACACCCCTCTCTGGTCTTTTAACAGTTAAATAAAAATACCCAAAACTCTACTGCTGCATAGCAAGGCGAGTCTCCTAATACCGCCAGAAATGAAACACCATTCCAGTTTGTCGAAGTAGCATATGGGCATCGTTGTGCAATTGTTCAACCTGAGTTGAGAAAGGCCTTGTCATGGAAAATATGCAGCTTATTGATATTTGGAATGGTTTTCCTGTAATTAACTCCCCCTGGAGGATTTGAAGTTAGCAGCAGTGAAATTACCAACAGTGTTCTAATACACACCACATGGGCTGTGCCCCTTCACAAATCTCACTGGCCTAATAGCATTCTGCCACAGGAGTTTCTTTTCTTTCCTTTGGTAATTAGAGCTCAGCTACCCTGAACACAAATTAAATGATAATGATTGTGTTTAGAACTGCTCATAAAATAGCTGCAGTTTTATAAACCAAGTCTAGACTTTATTGGTTTAATCATCATTTCAAGAAGATGTCGACATTTCCTCTCCCCCAGGATTGGAAGCGTCACTTTCTCACGATGCAATCTGCCTAAATATTCAGAGGCCCCAGAGCCTTACAAACCAAAACACTAACCCCTAATGTCATCTTAGACAGGCAGATCTGGAGCTTAATATTTTATGGCCACTGCAGGCATTAACCACTAGAATGGAAGTGAAGCATCCAACACTTTAAAGGGGCACAATTCTGTAAGAAAAACAGTCCCAATTTAAAGAGACAATCAACCTTTTTGATTTTACATATTCAAGAGCATAAAACATTCAAATTTCCTATACTCCCCTCCCCATCTTTAACAATTGTTTTTTATTAAAACTTGTACCCCAGAAATGGAATTCCCTGGATCTGTTAACAGAGCTTTCAGTTGAGGACTGTGAAAACAGATGATATTTATACAATGTTGCAGTCTCCCTGCAGCACTGAGCAATACGTATGCCATAGAGCAGGCATATCAAATTCAAACATAGACAAGGGTGGCAAATGCAACACTCCCCTGCAAGGAGGGCCACAACATCAGCACCCCAGCCTTGTTCCAATGTCCACTAGTAGTAACAGAACCCCTTAAATACTGTCTACTTCCCAGCCTTGTTCAACTGTTCACTGCTATCCACAGAAGCACCTACGCACGTGTCTGCTTCCCCAGATTGTCCCCTCTGGGAGTCCCAGAATCACACATACACCCATCTGACACCTGACTTTCTAATCAGTTTTCTCACTGCCAGTTACACTGTCCTCCACAAGGGTCTTCCCCCATCTCACCCACAAGTTTCTTTCTCCAACCTGTGAAGGTCTCTCCTCCTAAAGTTTTGCAAGTTTCTCCATCCCCACAAACAGTTAATTCTTCAACAGATCTTACCCACCACAAACTTGCACCTATCCTCCCTACACAAATACACACACACATTACATAGAGAGAAATAGGGGGGGGGGGAAACACACACACACACACACACACACACACACACACACACACACACACACACGGGGTGATACATAGTGTGCTAAGAAAAGTAGAGCAATTCTGTGGGAAAACCAACTAAAAAAAAAAAAAAAAAAAAAAAAAAAAAAGAACCAATCAGAACGTCCCTGAGGTGAGGGCTCTGGTACGTCATGACTTTTTTGTATCCGTTTTTTGTATTACTGGGACAGCCTAAAACGAACTGCTCCGAAATCAGATCAGTCAGATTCAGCCTCTCTAGGGGAGAGTCAGTACATGCAATCGCTCACAAGTACCAGCTCTCCGATCACTGGGGGAAGGGGAGGAAAAAAAAAAAAAAAGAAAAAAAAAAAAAAAAAAAAAAAAAAAGGAGGCCTGGTTCTTCAGTGCACCCCACTCCCTTAACCCCTTAAGGACCGGCGGTCCTGGGACGTTTCCGTCCCATAAGGACCATTTTGATCCTTGCTGACGCACCAATACACGTGACCTGTTTAATGTATTGGCGCGCCGCTTTGGGGCCTAAGAGAGACCGTTCCAGTCTTGGAGCAGTCAGTTTTAGGCCCTATTTTTACGTACAGCGCTCCCAGTGGAGCACTGTAAGTAAAAAAAAGTGACGTACTATGACCGTCATCGGTCCTTAAGGGTATAAGGACCATGACGGTCATAGTAAGTCATGTAGTCTTTAAGGGGTTATGGGGTTAATTTGGACTTTTAACCACAATACTTGGCAATGCCTTAAAGATCACTCCGGCATATGTGAGAGGGGAGGTTAAAAGCCCCATTTAAATAATTGGCTCTAGCTCCTAGAACAGTGATTCTCAACCAGGGTGCTGTGGCACTTTGTTGTGCCACGGACATCAACTTAGGGTGCCCCATGTATGCTATGAAGACTAACAAAACTGGACTTTTAAATAAAGATTTATAGAAATTGTTCTGCACTTTATGTTTCCTTTTGTTATTATGACTAAGACCTAATAATAACTGTATATTTATGCATTGCACCTTCATTATGCCCTTGATAAAGTACATTAAATATGTTAGGGGTGCCCTGAATGTTCTATATTACGTGTTAGGGGTGCCCTGAACAAAAAAAAAAAAAAAAAAAAAAAAGATTGAGAACCACTGTCCTAGAGTAAGAATAAAAAAAACAAAAACAAATGATCTGTCCAGCACCCAAATGCACCTCTGCACCTTTCATTTCTGTTCTATTCAACCTGAAGCTCTTTTACAGTGTTCCTCCTCTCCCTACACACATTGGTCACATAACTGACCAGTGAAGTAATTAAAGGGGAAAATTCACCTCTACAAAACTTTTTTCTATCTGGATAATAATTTTCTGGTCTAATTGCTACTCATGGCTACCTGCACTTCAGAGGAACAACATGTTTGGTAGACTAGCAAAGAAAGCAGTGTTGCCTGTTCATGGACAGGTAGATTGCTACCTCAGCCTTATTCTGCTGTCCAACTGGTAGCCACAAAACCACACATATGCTGTCTGACACCCCAGCCTCCACTATCCCTAAGGTAGCCAAAGAACAACTCGACACTGCCTTCCACTCCTACCTTCTCTCCTCCATATCTAACCAAGTGTACCTGGCCTCCCAGCAGCTCCCTGTCAACTTTTTGACTCCTCTCTGCCCTGCTTGCAGCATGTTCTGTGGCATGACTGTGACCTCACCGAGAGGGCAGGCCACAGGATAGGTGAATGCGAGCCGGGGGCCAGGTACACTTGCTGGGCATGGAGGGGGGCAACTATGGGAGCATGGAGGACAGGGAAGCCAATGTGAAGGTGATGGAGCTGCCAGGAAGTCACGTATACCTGTTGGAGGCAGAGGGGGTACAGGAATGCTAAGAATGGGTAGGCCACAGAAACGTTGCCTAGGAGCCACTGTGAGAACAGGTACACTAATTGGAGGTGGAGGGGATATGGGTTTTAAGTGCAGGAACATCTCTGAGCAGGGTAGCAGAAAGACACAAGGGACCCAACTCAGAGAAGTTCCTGCTATGATATGGACAAAAGTGAAGAGAAGGAATTTGCTGTGTATCCAAATTGCAACCCATAGTAGACACTGAAAGCTTAACCATGCCCTAAGAATAAATGGCTCGTAATTATTTAACGGATTAACTTACCTATTTTGTATCGTTACAGCAATCTATGTTTATCGTTATACTGGGGTTGCAAGCTCAGTATAATGATAAATGGAGCTTGCTGTAACAACATAAGCGATTCACACCACACCGAAGGGAAGCTTGAATGTTACCCGGGGCAGCTGATAAGGAGGTGGGAGGAGAATTAAATAGCACTGGGAAGTCCTGAAGAGCTGCGCTGAAAACTGAGAGTGCCACATAATGCGGAAGTGCAAATCTTGAAGATTAAATATCTGAAAAGGTACTTTAATGGCCGCCCCCCCCCCCCCAAAAAAAAAAAAAAAAAAAAAAAAAAACTGTTTCCTAATGCTAGTTTCATAACAAAACATATGGTAAGTGTATATGCTTTAGGGCTTATCACTTGATATTAGAATCCAACCTTTTCCCTTCTCTAAGAGCTAACTCTTGTGAGCTTAGATTTGTTAAAACACTCGCTGCTTATTTATGTCATAAAGGCTTTGCAATGTGTTGCGTACCCCTCTGGCACTCAAAGGGTTAAGTAAGGAGGAGATACTGATCCCATTGGGTGATTCAATGGGGAGTGATTTAAATCATGCAGGGAGTTGGCCTGCCCCCACTATCCAGCCCGCCCACCACTATCAAAGTAACTGAAAAAACAAAATGGCTGCCACTCGCTCCTACACCACAAACACGGCCAAAAAACACGCACACTCACTCACACTCTCAATCTCACACACACTCTCACACCCCCAATCACAATCACACACACACACTCTCACACACCCAATCACAATCACCCACCCAAACACGCACCCACCCAAACACGCACCCACTCAAACACGCACCCACTCAAACACGCACCCACTCAAACACGCACCGCACCCACTCACACCCCGGAAGCCAGCACGATCCACCTTCTACCATAGTATGTGCAATTACCACATGCATTTCAACTATATGGATGAATGCCACAGTGAAGGCATCAGTACAAACACAAACTCATTACAATGACACATAAGTCACCCCCTTATGACTCACTTCTGTGTATGTGCCTGTGTGTGTCTCTGTATGTGCCTGTGTGTTCCTCACTGTGTGTGTTGCATGTCTGTATCACAATACATGTCTGCATGTTGTGTATTACATGTATGTGTGTATGACTGTGTCGCTCTTTATGCATCTCAGTGCATGTGTGTGCATTTGCGTGTGTGTCTCTGTGTGTGTTTGTCTTGTTTCCATGTGTGTGCATTAATTCCCTATATATCCTGACAGGCAGCGCCGTCCCACATTGCATATATATATATATATATATATATATATATATATATATATATATATATATATATATCTATCACACAAACTAGTGTAAAAGCCTGTGTACACGGGTCAAGGTCCGGGTAATGTTAAAAGGCCGGTCCTGCTCTGCATCCTGCCGCCGACGCAGTCATGCACTGTAGAGACTGCCTGAAAGCACAGAATGCTCCCAGCATTCCTACACCTCCCAGCATTCAGTGCATTCTGGCAGTCTGTACTGCGCATGATGGCTACTGACAAACATCCTAGCGAATAATTATAATATATATATATATATATATATATATATATATATATATATTTTTTTTTTTTTTTTTTTTTTTTTTTTTTTTTTTTTTTTTTTTAAGGTTTTCTAGGTCAATTCTTTAATCCAAAACACACACCTGCACACTCCTCCCTCCTGGCACCCCAAATTTGGGGGAGGAAACAGGCTGCTATATTATACTGTAAACCCCACCTTGGGTTTCAAAAAGACACAAAGCGATAACACAAAAAAGCTTGAAGAGTCTCCCTTTTATATATAACAGTCCTTACTGGGTGAACACTCTGGAAATTGCTAAAAATAGAATGGCACAGGACTCTATACCACGAATATATAATATATGCATAAAAAATGACAGTTAAAACATTTATATAGAGCTAAATAGCTAGAAATAAAGTCACTTAGACCCATCAGAAAACACAGTTTCCTCCCTAATAAATATGCGTGACCCTGCTGCCAATGTAGAAGAATAAACACAAATAAAATAGAAATAGCAATAAATGAAAAGAAAAAAAAATGAACAAAAAATAGTAATAATGAATACAAATAACAAAAAATAACCTGATATCCAATATATACTCCTAGACTTATTTTCAAAGGTCCAATGATTGATACAATCTGTGAATGAGTGTATCCCATAAACTTAATGTCCTCCTTAAATTGATTCTAAAGGCACATAAATACTTGAATAATCCACGAATCAAACAAAACAACAACAAAAATGTAAAATAGTGAAACAATATGTGAAGTGGTTGATGGTACTTATGCTCCACTGAATTGTCCTTATGCCATTCCATTTCTAGCAGTTTTCTGTGTGTTCACTCAATATAACTGTTCTATTCCTCCTTTTCAATTAATACAGACACTTGCATAAAAAGGGAAAAAGTTGAACATTCAATAAACCAGCTAAGTGGTTCATGTGTGGCACGCACATACGTCAAGTACAGGGAGTATGTGAGCATGCGTGTGTGCACAGGAGTTATTCGTAGGTAGGCAACTGAAAAAAGTAATTCAGAAGGAAATGCACTGGTTCTATGTCCATGAAATCACCATGAAGACCTCATACAGACAAGACAGAAGATTTTCCACTATAGAACAAACCGCAAACATGTTTCTTGGTGAATTCTAGATTTAGTTTAAAAAAATTACTTTACCTTTTTATTCTCCAGTGTATTTTGTAATCACATCAAATGTTTTACAATAAACTTACAGTGATAATGTAAACATTTAATTCCTATAAACGGAGTTAATTGTCACACATTTGAAATTTCACGTATTTTGCATTTACAGTATCAGAAATGTAATTCAAAGGTGAAGCAGAGGGGGAAACAAGACATCACTCAATCTATATCTGCTTACACTTTTCATTAGGTTCTTTTTTTTTTCCCTATTTCCTCTCAGACATTTTTCATTTTGACATGCTCCAGAGGTTTTCTATTTCAGTGAAAAATTGATATCAGAATTTGCATTGGCTTCTAAATAGGATTTGTAATACAGGTTTGATCACCGAGCTTGAGAAACTCTATAGCGTGCTAGACCTCAGACTGCTTTGGGACAACAAGCAAACCAAAGTCTACATTATTAGGGTCAAACACAAAAGAAGATGAGTGATGCTAGGACAATCCAACTGAGCATAGGAATTAACCCTTTTAGTGCCAGAGGGGTACGAAACACCTCTCTGGCACAGAAAGGGTTAACTAACATTCCAAGTGTTGAATGTCATTTAAATCAATATGGAATTTAGGAATTTCTAACTATAGTTAGTCTGTCCCATAATTTGGCCTTTTTAGCTACCCGAACACTGGTCATAGGATTATATTCAATCGGCTTGAGAGGTGCGATTGTGGAGAAAACTCGCTGCACCAATAGTGCAGAAATGAACATTCCCAGTGAGTTCACCCCTTAATGACCCATGATGTACTAGGACCATCATGGAGAGTGTTAAGGACCGGTGACAGTTCTGGCAGGTCATGGAAGTCTGTGATCACAAATCACTTCTATGGGGAAAAAAAACAAACAAATTAAAAAAAAAAAACGTGCCTTGTTCCTCCAGAAAGCCTGGACCGCGCTGTCCTTAAAGTGTTAGTAATGTCCCATAAAAACTTGTCATAGTTTTGTAGAGGATGAAAAAAATAAGCTTAAAGGGATAGCATTGCTTGAAAATAATTTTATATTGTAGCCCTTAAAAAAACATTAAAAATTATACAAGTCTTATCTCCCAAACCTTTACTGTCTGGGAGATATTAGCAAGTTTCACCTGGAGTGACATCACTGCTCATGCCTTCAGATTTGAAATCCGGTCAGCGGACCGGCGGCGGCTTTTCACCAGTGCCGAGATCACGATCTTTAAAAAGAATTTCTTTATTGGAATGGTCTACAAAGTGTGCTTGCAAGCCAGGCATACTTTGTAGACAATTCCAATGAAGTAGTTATGAAGACATATCATTTTTAATGTTTTTTTAAAGGGCTACAATATAAAATAAAATTATTTTCAAGCAATACTATCCCTTTAATGGCACAAACCCTCTCTCTCAAACCACTATGATTTGAGAGATATAAGCATTGAAAGTTCCCCCTCCCTCCCCTTCTCCTGATGTCAGCTGTAAAAAGCTGACAGCAGGAGATCCGTGTCGGCCGACACGAGGAGGCTCTTCAACAGAGCCGAAATTGCGTTATTGCAAAATAATTACTTCATTGGAAAGGTCTACAAAGTGTGCTTGCAAACCAGGCACACTTTGGAGACCTTTCCAATGTAGTAATTATTTTGCAATAACGCGATTTCAGCTCTGGTGCAGAGCCGCAGGCTGATCCCCAGATCAGGATCACCTGCTGTCAGCTAGACACTGACATACAGAGAAGGGGAGGGAGAACTTTGAAAGCGAGTACCTCTCAAACCATAGCAGTTTGACAGATAGGGTTTGCACCATTAAAGGGTTAGTAATGTCCAAAAAAAGTTTTTTGCATTTTGAAGAGCTTAAAAAGCTAAGCTAAATGCAAAACACCGTATCTCTCAAACTGCTATGGTTTGTGAGATATAGGCATTTAAATTTCGATGTCTCCTAATGTCAGCTGCTCTGCAGAAGAGCCGCAATTGCGTTAGTTACAACAAATCCCTTAATTGGAATGGTCTAAAACATGTGCCTGGTTTGCAAGCACACATTTTAGACCATTCCAATGAAGAGATTTGTTGTAACCAACAAGATTGCGGTTCTGCTGCAGAGCCTCCGTGTTGACAGACACGGATCTCCTGCTGACAGCTTTACAGCTGTCAGTAGGAGACATCAAACTTTAAATGCCTGTATCTCTCAAACCATAGCGGTTTGAGAGATGTTTTTTGCATTTAGCTCAGCTTTTTAAGCTCTTCTAAATGCAAAAAAAAACTGTTTTGGACATTACTAACCCTTTAAGCTTATTTTTTCGTCCTCTACAAAACTATAACAGGTTTTTACATTACTAACCCTTTAAAGGGACATCATAACCTTACAACAAGTTTGGTGATTTTGAAAGGGCTTTCAAAATCACCTGTATGTTGTATTTTCCATTTGTATTTAGAAAACTAGTTTTAAAGTTCTTTCGATTTATAGATTATGCTAACAAAGGTATGGTATACAGGAGCATATCAGCCAACTGTCCCCATTTACGTGGGACAGTCCCGAATTTATGGCCCAAACCCTCTGTCCTGCCCGCATTACTGTCTGTCCCGTTTTACCAAGCCTGTTACATTTTGCCCACATACTACCTGCTCCAGCAGCAGCTAGACGCACGGCACGCTGAGTGCGATCGTGTGTGAGCAGCGCCACTGTGCTGAGTGACGTCATTGTTTACTGTGCACATGCGTGCCACACACTTGCTAAATGTGCGCACGCAACCGCACCTTAGTCTGCCTGTCGCAGCAGTGAGTTAGAGTGAGGCTAAGATAGCCACTGCACAAAGACTCTCTCCACCCGCTGGCATACCAGGTTACTGCGCCTCAGCCTGAGTGACAAATACAGATCATCTCTGTGACTGAGTCCTGGTCCTCCTGTACCCTACAGCCTCAAGTACATATAAGTTTCAGTGTGTCCGAGATAGCAGCAGTGGCTCTCATACAGAGCTAATATTTGTGGGGGGGGGGTTGCTAGAGGCATCGCACAGCGCAGCGCTGTCTGTCTCCGCCACACTAAGCCTGCCTGGTGGTGTCCTTTAATTGTTCGGGAGGATAGTAGTCCGGCTGCTGGCGGTGTCTGAATCAGTTTAGATATCCGGACAGAGCAGTCAGACAGTGGTGTGTCTGAGGAGTGGTCATGCACTGCTCGCATACCACTTCCAGCAGCCGCTGCGCACAGTCACAGAGGGGAGACTGTAGCAGCATGGTTGGGGCGAAAATGCATTGCCGTAATGCCCTTTCCTCACGGCTTCCTTCTCCCTCCATACTGTCATGGAACTTTTCCCTTTCTCCTCCTCACAATGATCCATCACTGGAGCCTCCATTCTCCCCTACCACCAGCAACTTCCATACACTTCACCTGATCTTAGAGTGCCAGAGGGCTGTCCACTGGTAATCAAAGGGTTAAGGAGCCAAGTAGGTTTTTACCTCATGGGATGGGGGGGGGGGTGCAGCAGTAAGTACTGGAGATGGGAGGAGGTAAGCAGGGCTGAGAATAGAGGAGAGAGGGTTAATCAGGTGTTGCTGAGGAGGGAGAGGGTTAATCAGGTGTGATGGGAGAGACTGATGAGTGAGGCTGAATAATGGAGGGAGAAGGGGTGTGGAGTATTAATGTATCAGTATATCGTTCAGGGGACAGTCCCTTTTTGAGAGCCAAATCCCTGTGTCCCCTCTTTCCCACCCTGGTGTCCTTTTTTTTTTTAGGAGATCAGACTGTGTGGTGTATATATAAATGTATCATATTGCTACACAGTAATGAAACAACCATTAATGTTTGTTTAAACTTTAGTATACGTGTTTATAAATTAGTTTGTGTATAAAATACCTTTTCCTTTTTCTATATAACTTGTTCAGTTATACAAAGTGCTTACAATAGCTCATGAAATAATACATATTACGGTTAATGCTCCGCCTACCAGCCACTCCCCCAAGCAACACCCCCTAAAACGAAGTGTCCCTCTTTGGCCATTTGAAATGTTGGGAGGTATGCAGGAGCTTCCTGTCTTAGCGCTAGATTATGTCTACTCATGGCAATGAAAGTGTTAAGTGTTGAGTGGCAAAACAGTAAGCCTGTATGACATGCCTTAAGTAGCATAATCATAGCCAGGAACTCTATGGGTTTGCCCTGGAGACTCCGGTTTTCACTCTGCTTTACCAGGTCTCTGGGGGTAGAGTCTGATTCTCCGGGATGTGGGAAGTTTCTTAAGAAACTCTGCCCATTGGTGCTCCTTCCTTATCTGTTCCACCCACTCCAGCCCACTTCTCCTTTCCCAGCCCATTTCCCTATACTTTTACACTTTTCTTAAGCCCCACCCCAGTTGTGATTAGGCCCTGCCCCCTTTTGACTCAAATTCATAATTTGTCTCCCTCATCGGCACCAAAGGCCTCCCTGGAGAATTAAGAGTTCCCAGGTATGAGCATAATATACCAATCTAAATAACACAAAATCTAGTTTTTCAAATACAAAATGACAGATCTCCAGCTGTTTTTGCAGTCCTGCTGAATACTTGATAACTGCCAAATTGGAGCACTCAGTTTTTTGCTAATACTGGAATATGCAAGTTTGTGGCTGTACAATTCATATCCACAAAATAATCTACTTGATGAATCACAAACCAATAATATCTATAGTGAACTATTTAAGAATCAGAAGGATGAGCAACACATCGCAAGGCACTGTGTTGTACATTTCTAAGGCGATTGAAGTCTGGAATCTGTGAAAAGACTGCAACTTATTTTGTTTACTGAAATGTATCATGTTAAATCTTTCAGGACCAGAGGGATACCAACACAATGCTTTGCAAACCACTCTGATCCTAAAAGATTCAAACCTCAACTTTCAATTTAAAGGGACAGAATCATTGTAGTGGCTTGAACTTTTTTTTTATGATCATTAAACTCAGTGTTTGATACTATGGCCCAAGGTGGGTGAACCAATGAGTGGCATGCCCTCCTGTTATTTAGAGGGATAAGAAACTTACCATAATGTATGTGGCAGGTGGTTGTGGAATTCTTACCTTGAAATACGTGTCTTATTTTGTTTAATACAGTGGTTTTCAATTTTTTTTTTTTATTCAAGGTCCCCCCCCAATACACAGTCTGGAATTTCTGAAACACCCATAAACAACTTTTAGGTTGTTTGTCAAGGGTATATATAAACCAACCCAAATATCAGAAGAAACAGTTGCCATGACGAAAAGGCGATGATATATGAAGACAAATGGTAATAGAATGTAGAAATGTGCAAGACCATAAGGAATTGCATAAAAGAAGAAACATGCAAGTTCAACGCAGACCTCATCAAAAGGACAATGGAAGAAAATCAAGGGCTAAAGAAAGCAAAACAAAAGATGGCCAGACATAGAAGCCATATGTTTCCATTTGCATCAAATTCTACACATAACAAAATGAGACAGAAATCATGTGCATGGATTCATCAGCAAACAAAGATCTATGACATCACCGAAACAGTAAAGCAACTGAAATGGAAATGGGCAGGCCACGTAGCAAGAAGACCTGACGGCAGATATACCAAACAAATTTTGGAATGGATTCCACTTAATATTAAACGCCAAAGACGACGACCAAAGAAAAGATGGGCAGATGAGATTACCAAATTTGTTTGTACACAGTGGCACAACACAGGACCCAAGCTCTTAGAGGTGATGCTTGCTGAGGAGGCATTCATCCTGCAGTGGATCAACGGAGGCTAAAGATGAGGATTATTATTATAATACAGTACCATGCAAAAGTCTTAGGCAGGTGTGAAAAATGCTGTAAAGTAAGAATGCTTTCAAAAATAGAAATGTTAATAGTTAATATTTATCAATTAAAATGATAGTGAGTGAACAGAAGAAAAGTGAGTCTACCATACTGGTGGGGTTAATTAAAAATAACACTTCTTCCAAGGAAAGAAGGAACATAGTAGCAAGGTACTCTTGCCTCCAGTGGCATGACTGATAACTGTCTAATTACAGTCCAAACACGTTTGCCCAAAAAAGGAAGAGAAACCAAGGATTTCTTGGAGTACTGGTCGGCCTTTCTAATCAGCTCAGCAACATCAATGGCCGCTTCAGTAAAGTAAACATTTAGCATGGCTATAGGAACCACCAGGTCCTCTTTGGGAGTGTCTGTGTGGACAGCATCCAAAATATGATCCTCCAAGTGACCCATGCAATAGCGAAAGTAGGGAGCAATGTGGTACAATTGGCTGAAAAATTCCCCTTCAAAAGTAAATCTAGGAGAGGGTGTATAGATCGTATATAATAGGGTTTTAGTGTTTTTACATGTTAAACCATTTTCTCTTTAGTCCATATGGAACACAAGTACAAGGGTGGTTGAGTAACTCATTTGGAGGGCAAGACGCATCTCAAAAGACAGTCTTATGGGTGGAGACTCCCTACTCCTCCTCCAGCTCAACACTCCCCCCGCCTGCCCTGTAATCACTAGTATGAATGTGACCAAAGTCACACCAACAGGGCAAACAGGTGAAGACGACTACAAATATCTCCTATGAGAAGAAAGACTCTAAAAGGACTCCGCAACCCAGACAGGCCAGACTAAAACAAAAGTCTCTTTCTCTGGGTGGGAGACTTGTGTTCCGTATGAACTAAAGAGTAAAGGATTTAACAGGTAAGAACACTAAAATCATATTTTCTTATGTCCATGGGGATATACAAACAATAAGCTCCCAGAGGTGGGGAAAAAAAGGAGAGAGGGCCTGCCCCCATGATACTGGAGTCCCTCAGGATTATCCAGAATCAGAAGAGCCCTAACAGAAGTGTGTCAAACGGACATTGAACTTACATAGCACACAAAAAGGGCAAACAGGGCTCAAACAACTGAACAACAGTAAGATAAAGTGTACATGTCCTTAGACAGGCAGAACAGCCTTCATTACCTTCTGGCCAAAGCTGGCTTCAGCAAAGGTATGTAAGGAGGACCCAGTCTCTGTCTTGCACACCTGCTCAGCTGAGGCCTGATTCCTAGCCCAAGAGGCCCTCACAGACCTAGTGGAATGTGATGTGACCTTGAAAGGAACAGGTTTCTTCCTGAGATCACACGCCAGGTGTACAGTAGCTTTGATCCAAGATGCAGCAGTGACCTTGGAATCAGCTTGACATGCTCAAGGACTCGGAGGTATGACAAAGAGAGTCATCCTTGTGAAAAGGCTTAGTGTGCTGTACATAAAATTTAAGACAACGCACTGTCTAACAGATGGAGATCCTTCTCATCAGGCTTAGGGTCAGGACAAAAGGAAGGCACAACAATCTCCTGACTGATGTGAAACTCAGACACCACCTTAGGAAGAAATTCCTGAGAGATACAGAGCACCACCTTGTCCTTGTGAAAAAACAGGAAAGGTGGTTTGCAAGTCATTGCCTGCAATTCAGCAACTCATCAAACAGAGACTACCACCAAAAGGAAAGTAATCTTGAGTGACAACTGTCACAGTGAAATGGAAGCAAGGGGCTCAAAGGGAGTCTGCGAGGACACAGACTCATCAGCGCACCACGTTTGGGAAAAAAGACCATATCCTATGGTAGGCCATGGAAGAAACAGTATTAAGAGCCTGAATCATAGTAGAAATTACCTCAGTAGAGAACTCTCTTCTCCTCAAGATATGGGCTTCAACAGCCATGTCATAAAAGCCATCTTCTTTACATCCTTGTGCCACAGGTAACCCCGGAGAAATGGGGAAGGGGAGATGGAGCGGATCCAAACCACGACCACCTGGTCCAATAAGGAACAACAAGAATGATGGCTGCATCATCCATCTTGATCTTCCAGAGTACCATAGGGATGATAGAAGTTGGAGACAATACATAAGCAAGGTGGGAGTTCCACAGAATAAACAAGGTATACATGGTGAAGGCCAGAGAATCTCCCCTTCGAGAGCAGAAGGTCCCATCCTGTTTTCCCTGGTGGCCCTGAGATCTATCGTTGGCACACCACACTTGCACAGTTAGGGTGAATACCTCTGGATTCAGCTCCCACTCTCTTGGATGCACGTCTTGGCAACTTAGGAAGTCCAACAGAATGTTTTCTACCCCTGGAGTAAGAATGGAGGAGATGGCCAGAATGTAGGCTTCTGCCCAAACTACAATGTGCCTCACATTGAAACCAGGTGGCAACACTGGGAGTGCTCCTTTGACGGTTGATTTAAGTCACAGACATGGCACTGTCCAACTGGACCCCGGACAACCACCACTAAAGATCCCATCTGGTCTCCAACAAAAAAGACTCAGGCTTTTGCGGACAATCTGACCACTTCAAAAACAGCCTCAGTCACACAACTGGCTTTTTAATGTTGGCAAAAAAAAAAAAAAAAATCAACAAATCCTTCTTTGAAACCTCGGCACGGACACCCCACAGGGCAACAGCCCTATTAACCCATGCAGTGGCAAAAATGGGTCTAAGTACCATCCAGTGGCTGCAAAATTGGCCCTGAGGATAGAATCCAGCTTCTTGTCAGCTGTATCCTTAAACCCTGCTGCATCTGGTTGGAGGAGAGGCCAACTGAGCCAAAAGTGCCTCCAAAAAGGGTTACTGCTTAGAGAACCTTTTGGTGATGGACAGCCTTTTTTCTGGGGTCTTCCACTCTTTCAGAAGGATCTGGTCAAGAGTGGCATTAGGGGGAAAAAAAGGGTGGAGTTTTCTTATGCCTCTGAAAAACATCAGTAAAAGATGACCCCGCATCAGACATATGTAGTAAATGAAATTACCCAGCATGAGTGCAGGAGCCAACAAGGGCACAAAGAAAACCTCTGTATGGAGAGGTACACGATTGGGACAATGTGGACCAAGGCACTCAAAGGGTTACTTACTAATCTTCATTCTTCAGGTTAGCATTGTAGCTGAGCACAAACAGTGCCCCAAGAGACTGTGTTGGGAGGAAAAACTTGGAAGCAAGATTCTCTCCTCAGGGCTGAAAGGGTCCACACATCACCTGTACACTGGTCAATCCACTCCAAGGGAAGCCCAGCAATGGTAACCCTCTAATGGGAAATTGTGACAGTCCCATATCTATCTGGAAAAAAAAAAAAAAAAAAAAAAAAAACTAAAATCTTAGAGTGTCTCCTGCCATCTGGGACTCAACCCCCATAATACCAATGTTCCATATAGGATGTAAGAGAAAAAAGGATTTTAGTCTTACCTGTTAAATCCTTTTCTCTTAGTCCATACATGTTACTGGTAACTTTGGGTAGGCGATCCACCCCTTTAAGTAGGCAGGAACAATTCTAGAACTGAATGCAGGGGGTGCAGCCTAACTTCCCTCCTTGGCTGCAGCTAGCCAATGAGCTCCAGTAAGATTTGAGACACTAACTATTGACTAGATAGTAGAAGGGAAATAATATTCCTGTGAGCATGATCCCAAAGGACCCCCATGGTCTCTCACAGGAGAGCCAAGCATGGTCCCTTGAAAGTGTGGGGGACCAGTAACCTGTATGGACTAAGGGAAAAGGATTTAACAGTAAGACTAAAATCCTCTTTTCTCTCTCGTCCAATACAGGTTACTGGTAACTTTGGGATGTCCAACCACTGAGTTTCCCAGAGGCGAAAAGTAAGAAAAGGAACAGGCGCAAAGCCCCCAAAGTCACCAGAGCATATATGAACCATCAGATCAGAGATAGCCAAACAAAAACAAATGAAGTGTCAATAGACACTGAATAGGGGTAACACCCCAAAAACTGTCACACAGCACATTGAACTAGAGCAACAGGACTCAAAAGTGAAGTATGCACCAAAGCACCGAAGAAGATCCAAGACAGGCAAGACTCTTCCTCTTCCTCCCAAAGCTGGCGTCAGCCTATGCCAGCACATCAACACGGTAGTGCTTAGAAAATAGGATTTTAGTCTTACCTGTTAAATCCTTTTCACATAGTCCATACAGGTCACTGGTACTCTGGGAGGCGTAAGTCCCCTTTAATAGGCAGGAACAACTATGCAAATGATTTGCAAGGGGCGGAGCCTCCCCTCTTACTTAAGCCACCTTCTGGCCAGAGCCACTTAGATTGATTTGAGACCCTAAAACTGACCTCAGGTAAGCAAAAAGAAAGACTCCTGTGAGCATGCCCCAACGGTCTCCCACTGAATGCCACAGGAGAGCCAAGACTGGTCCCTTGACAGGGTGGGAGACCAGTGACCTGTATGGACTAAGTGAAAAGGATTTAACAGGTAAGACTAAAATCCTATTTTCACTGTCGTCCAATACAGGTCACTGGTACTCTGGGATGTACAAACATTGAGCTGACCCAGAGGCGGGAAGTAAGGCAAGGACCAGGCGCAAGGCCCAAGTCACTAGAACTGCTATGAACCAGTTAATTACATAGCCCAAACTGTAAGTGTCAACGGACACCAACCAAGGGAACAATCCCTGAACTAATACCGCACACGGAACTAGAGCCAACCGGGCTCAACAGCAAGGAAGCACTAAGGATCACAGAGCGGAAGACCTAAACAGGCAAAACTGCCTCCAGGACCTTCCTACCAAAACTGGCATCAGCCGAAGCCAGTACATCAACTCGATAGTGCTTTGAAAATGTGTGCACAGAGGACCAAGTGGCCGCTCTGCACAGCTGATCCGCAGATGCCTGATTCTTGTAGGCCCAGGAGGCCCCAATAGATCTGGTGGAATGGGCAGTCACCCGGAAAGGAACATGCTTATTCCTCAACTTATAGGCTTCACGGATGGTAGCTTTAATCCAAGATGCAATAGTAACTTTGGCAGCCGGTCTCCCCGCCCTAGGTCCCTCAGGAATGACGAATAGAGCGTCAGACTTCCTGATAGACTCGGTGCGATGAACATAAAACTTGAGGCAACGCACCACATCCAACAAATGGAGATCTCGTTCCTTGTCAGATGAAGGATTAGGGCAGAAAGAGGGAACCACAATCTCCTGATTGATGTGAAACTCGGACACAACCTTGGGTAAGAATTCCTTGGTAGTGCGAAGCACAGCCTTATCCTTGTGGAACACCAGGTAAGGAGGTTTACAAGACAGAGCTTGTAACTCTGCTACCTGGCGAACTGAAACAATAGCCAAAAGGAAGGCCATCTTCCAAGTCAAGAGACGTAATGGAATGGAAGCCAAGGATTCAAACGGTGGTCGCTGGAGAACTCCCAGCACCAAATTGAGGTCCCACTGGGAAGCAGGACTCTTGAAGGCAGGTCGAACATGAGTCACACCTTGGAAGAAAACTTTCACATCAGGAAGGATAGCAATCCTTTCCTGGAAAAACACAGACAAGGCAGAAGTCTGAACTTTGAGGGAACTCGGACTGAGCCCCTTATCCACACCGTCCTGCAAGGCGGCCAGGACAGTGGGAAGATGAAACTCAAGGGATAACTTCTTATCAGTGCACCATGCAACGAAGGTTGACCATATGCGATGATAGATCTTGGAGGACACAGGCTTACGAGCACTAAGCATAGTCGACACCACAGAAGGAGAAAATCCTTTCTTTCCTAGAATCGAGGATTCAACCGCCATGCCATCAAATGGAGAGAGTGAACATCCTCCTTCCACAGATAACCCTGGAGAAGTAGGTCCGGACGGGCAGGAAGCGGGATCGGATCCGACACTGACATGGCCATCAACTCCGGATACCAGGACTGGCGAGGCCAGTTTGGAGCGATCAGGATGACAGGACAACGCTCCTGCTTCAACTGCTGGATAACTCTGATCAATAGAGGAAGAGGAGGGAAGATGTAAGCCAGGGAGAAATTCCAAGGGATCGACAATGCATCCACTGCTAGAGCAAGGGAGTCCCTCAACCGGGAGCAAAACACCGGAACCTTCCTGTTGTGCCTGGTAGCCATCAGGTCCACCACAGGCATCCCCCACCGCTGGGTGAGCATGTGAAACACCTCTTGATGAAGAGCCCATTCTCCGCTGTCGACGGTGTGACGACTGAGGAGTCTGCCATGACGTTGTCCACGCCTGGAATATGAACTGCAGAGATGACAGGCACGTGATCTTCTGCCCAAGACAAAATATCCTTGACCTCCCACCAGGCGGAACCGCTTCTTGTGCCGCCTTGCCTGTTGATGTAAGCCACCGCCGTGGCGTTGTCGGACTCCACTCTGATCGGAAGACCGGTCAGTTGAGACTCCCAGTGCCTCAGGGCAAGCTGGACAGCTCGAAGTTCCAGAACATTGATGGAGAGAAGGGATTCCTCCAGACCCCATTTCCCCTGAGCACTGAAGCGACCCCAGACTGCACCCCAGCCCCGAAGGCTGGCATCCGTTGTGACTGTGGTCCAACGAGGAACTAGAAAGGATCTCCCTTTCAGGAGATGAGAGAGATCTAACCACCAGTGCAGACTCGACTCGACATGAGGAGGAAGAGAAACGGACAGATGTTGATGATCTGGATGATTCCTGCACGTCTGGATCACAAATCTCTGAAGTTCCCTGGAGTGGGCCATGGCAAATGGTACTGCTTCGATCGTGGAAATTAACTTCCCCACTAAAGACGACAACTTCGGTAAGGAATTTCGTCCATGTCCAGAATCCCAGCCACTCTGACGGCTATCTGGTGAGCCACATCCTCTGGAAGAAACACCATGCATTGGCGAGTGTCGAACAGGAGACCCAGGAACAGAAGCCTCTGAGATGGAACCAAGTCCGACTTGTCCAGATTCAGGATCCAGCCATGACGGTTCAGAGTGTGCATGCACTTCTGTAATTGCTGACGGAGAAGCTCCACTGAGGAGGCTTTCAGCAGGAGATCGTCCATGTATGGGGTCACTCTGATCCCATCCTGATGAAGCACCGCTATCAAGGAGCCTAACACCCTCTGGAAGACCTGAGGGGCTGAAGTCAGCCCAAAGGGGAGCGCTGCAAACTGAAAGTGTCCCCTGTGGCAAGCAATCCTGAGATACCGCCTGCTCTCTGGATGAATAGGGATGTGAAGATAAGCATCCTGAAGGTCCAGGGAGGCAAGGAACTCCCCTGGAGACATTGCTGCAATCACAGAGCGCAGGGACTCCTGGCGGAAGTGGGAAGTCACCACATAGGCATTGAGATCTTTGAGATCCAAAATGGGACGAGCCCCTCCGTCCTTTTTGGCTACCACAAACAGGTTGGAATAGAATCCTGAACCTGTGTCCCCCTGAGGAACCGCCTCCAGGACCTCTTTGTCCAAGAGATCCTGAATAGCGTCGTCGAACAGACGCCGTTTTGTGGGTTCCTGAGAAGGACGAGTAAAATGGAACCGAAAAGGAGGAAGGGAGGAGAAAGGGATCCTGTATCCCTCTGACACCACCTGAAGAACCCATGGGTCCGCCACTGACTCCTCCCAAGTCCGGCGAAAGATGCGGAGACGACCACCTACAGCCGGATGCGGACCCGGGTTCGGCGAGTCATGCCGAAGCAGTCTTGGAGGTCTTGGCCTTGGGGGCAACTTTGGGCTTCCAGGACTGTTTGGGCTTGGAGGAGGAGCGCGTAGTGGGAGGACCCGTTTGGGCCGAGGAGCGTGTCTCAGTCTGAAAGGAACGAAAGGACCGATTGCGTTTGGCTGGAAACTTTTTCTTAAAGACTGAGGGTAGAAGAGTACTTTTACCGCCAGTAGCCTCACTGATCATTTCTTTGAGTTCAGACCCAAAGAGCAAATTCCCCTGAAAGGGCAAGTAAAGCAAGGCTTTCTTGGAGGCTGTATCAGCAGACCAAATTTTCAGCCAAAGGGTGCGTCTAGCCACCAAGAAGAAGTGGAGGCCCTCGCCATCATGCGCACAGCATCAAAAGCAGCGTCAGCAACATAGTTCTGAGCTTCAGTGATATTAGCAAGAAGCTGCAACTGTTCAGATACTGGTGCATCCTGGCGAACTGCGGCAGTCAGTCGCTCAGTCCATGCCGCAATAGCTCTATTAACCCACGCCACTGCAAAGGTTGGACGCATGGCAGTGCCAATGGAGGCAAAAATAGACTTAAGAGAAAGTTCTAGCTTTTTATCCGTCCAATCCTGCAGGGCAGAGGCATCAGAGACAGCCAAGGAGGTAGACTTGGATAGTCTGGAAACAGGAGCATCCACCTTGGGGGGATGAACCCATTTTGCCAGCTCAGCCTCAGGAAAAGGGTACAGTTTAGCAAAGTTTTTAGAGACAGAGGAGGATCTATCAGGATTCTTCCATGCCTCAGAGACCAGACGGGCAAGAGTAGGGTTAGTTGGAAAACAAACCACTGGCTTAGATGGCTTTTTCTGAAAAACATCAGTAGGATCATAAGTGGATTCCTGAGTCAGAGGAAGGTTGAGCGTATTCAGAACCGCTCTGATCAGACCCTCAGCCAAGACTTCAGGGTCACACTCATAGGGGTCCCCAATGGACCTGTTAGATTCAATAACAGTACGTTCCTCAGCATCAGAATCCTGTAAGAGTTCTTCTTCAGAAGAATCAGTTACATCAGGAGCCCCCTGTGGCTTAGGCAGGGAGGTCCTGATGGAAGAGGGGGTCTGCCGGACCTGGAGAGCCCCCTGTATCTGAGAGGGAAAGAGTTGAAGCGTGGATCTGAGATCCCTAGTGGCAGCTTTAAACTCCCTCACCCAAGATGGCTCAATAGCGTGGCTGGAAAGCCCAGGGTTGCTATCTTGACCAGTACAATTAGGGCATAGATCCCCCACATTATCGCTAGACAGCCCAATGTGGCAAGAGGAGCAAAACGCCATGGGGGTAGCAGACCCCCCATCCTCCTTAGACTTGGGTCTAGCCCCTAGCTCCAGTGAAGTAGACATGCTCACAGCGTCAATATACCCCACTAATAACACTATCACCCAGAAAAAGTGTAAAGGATTAAAGTTTCACCCCAGAAATGTCTAAATTCGGACTTATCTGGCCAGCGAAGGGTTAATCTGTAGAGGAGAGAGAAGGCTCGGTCCCTGCGTAGTGTACTCGCATAGGAAAAATACCACAAAATGGCGGCCGTCATGACAGCCAATCAGAAACGAGCGCGAACCAGGCGCTCATGGGAAATGTAGTTTTCCCCATAGAAGTACCCTAAACAGTGCCCAAAGCCCCCCTGAACACCCCACATATAATAAAACACAATCCGAATGATAGAGCAGGAGCCTAGCAGTAAAATGAGCCCTCTCTGGAGTTGCTGTGACAAGCGGTTCCAAAGATATGTCCCACACTGTGAATTCCCATAGAGAGTAAAGGAGCCATTGCGTCTGAGCGGGAAAAGCCGCGTTTAAGAAAACGTTAAAAAGTGCTCAAACAAGAATAAAACACATAAGAAACATAAGTAAACGAATATCCCAAGCTCCAAAACCCAGAGAATATCACAGAAATTGCATAAACATTAAGAATGCAATAAAAAAACACCCTATGAGTGCTGGAGTGTATTGAAAACTCCCAAATACAAGCCCATCAAAGGGACACTGTGGGGACAAGTGGACCTTCAGCACTCAATGGGTGACTCACCTTTCTTGCAGGACTTCTGTCTTCAGGTGACCATGATGAATAAGGAATAACCCAGAGGTAAATTCCTCAGTAGGGAAGCTGCTCAACACAAGCTGTTCCCTCTTCAGGGCATAAGGTCCACAGGAATCCCTGGAAGCTGCACCAGCCACTTTAGAGAGGCCAATTCACAGCCATGGTCACCCTCCTAATGGTGGTATTCCATATTTGAAAAAAAATAATAAAACACTAAGATGCATAGATGTTCTTCTACCTGGTGTGCAAGGCACTCCAGTAACAAATCAATTTAAGTGGCTCTGGCCAGAAGGTGGCTTAAGTAAGAGGGGAGGCTCCGCCCCTTGCAAATCATTTGCATAGTTGTTCCTGCCTATTAAAGGGGACTTACGCCTCCCAGAGTACCAGTGACCTGTATTGGACAACAGTGAAAAGGTTGCACAGACGACCAAGTGGCAGCTTTGCACAAGTGATCAGCCGAGGCCTGATTCTTGTAAGCCCAAGAAGCCTCAATAGATCTAGTAGAATGAGCCATGACCTGAAAGGGAACAGGCTTCTTCCTTAGCTTGTAAGCCTTACCAAGATGCAATAGTCACTTGGATGCAGGTCTCCCTGCCCTAGGGCCCTCAGGAATGAAAAACAGTGCGTCAGATTGTCTAGTGCACATAAAAATTGAGACAACGCACCACATCTAACAAGTGGAGATCCCTCTCCTTGTCAGAGGTAAGGTCAGGGCAGAAAGAAGGCACCACAAACTCCTGATTAATGTGGAACTCAGAGACCACCTTCGGGAGAAACTCCTGAGAAGTGCGAAGCACCGCCTTGTTTTTGTGAAACACCAAAATGGGTGGTCTACAAGACAGAGCATGCAACTCCGTGACATGGAGAAAAGACACAATCTCCAGGAGAAAGGTAATTTTCCTCATCGGCAGGCACAGAGGAATAATAGCCAAGGACTCAAAGGGAGGGCGCTGAAGGACGCCCAAAACCAAGTTAAGATCCCACTGAGGAGTGGGAGTCTTGAAAACAGGACGAGTATGAGCAAAGCCCTGGAAAAAAACCTTGACATCAGGAAGAATAGCAATGGGCATCTGAAAGAAAACAGACA
The DNA here is from genome assembly GCA_037306005.1 of Rhinophrynus dorsalis. NCBI lineage: Eukaryota > Metazoa > Chordata > Amphibia > Anura > Rhinophrynidae > Rhinophrynus > Rhinophrynus dorsalis. Next base: position 155,046,131 of record CM074718.1, on the reverse strand, counting down.
GCAGAAGTCTGAACCTTAAGGGAACTCAAACTGAGGCCCTTATCCACACAGTCCTGCAAGAAAGCCAGGACCGTAGGCAGATGAAAATCCTGAGAAAGGTCCCTATCAGCACACCAAGAGAGAAAGGTTGACCAGACACGATGGTAGGCCTTAGAAGAAACAGGTTTGCGGGCACTAAGCATAGTAGCCACTACACTAGAAGAAAAACTATTCTTCAGTATTGAGGATTCAATTTCCAAGCCATCAAAGCTAGACTATGAACATCCTCCTTCCACAGGCATCCCTGTAGAAGATCCGGACAGCAAGGGAGCCGGAATGGCTGTGCCACTGAAAGATCCAGAAGCTCTGGAAACAAAGCCTGTTGAGGCCAGTATGGTGCAATCAGAATGACTGGACAGCGCTCCAGTCTCAATTTCCGTAACACCCTGTGCAACATGGGGAGGGGAGGAAAGATGTATGCCAGAGGAAATAACCAAGGAATGGACATGTCATCCACCGCTATAGCTAGAGGATCCCTCCAGAGAAAGCAGATCATCAGAACCTTCCAGTTGTGTCTTGTCACCATACGTTCAATGCAAGGAAGACCCCACTTCTGAACAATGAGTGTGAACATTTCTGGGTGCAGTTCCCACTCTCCGCTGTCCACCGTGTGTCGACTGAGGAAGTCTGCCATGATGTTGTCTATGCCGGGAATGTGCACTGCAGATATGGCAGGAACATATTCTTCTGCCCAGAACAAAATAGCTTTGACCTCTAACCAAGCAACCAGATTTCTTGTTCCACCCTGCTTGTTGACGTAAGCCACGGCCGTAGTGTTGTCGGACTGGACCCGGACTGGGCATTCTTCCAGCTGGGGTGCCCAATGGCGAAGGGCATGAAATATCACCCGAAGCTCCAACAGGTTAATGGGAAGGAGAGACTCCTCCGGAGACCACCGACCTTGAGCACTCAGGAGGCCCAGGACTGCTCCCCAGCCAGAGAGGCTGGCATCCGTCGTCACCGTGGTCCAGAAGGATAGCAGGACCAGGACTTAACCTTCAGCAGATTGGAGAGGTTGAGCCACCACGGCAAACTCAGTTCCACATGAAGGGGGGGGAATATTGACATCTTCAGAAGGTCTGGCTGACCCTTGCACATCTGGATCACAAACCTCTGGAGTTCCCTGATGTGAGCCATGGCAAATGGGACTGCTTCTATGGTGGAAATGAACTTCCCCACCAGAGAGGACTGGACTGGATTGTGAGCCAGAACAGCAGAAACCCTGTGGGAGATCTGGTGAGCCACCTCGTCCGTGAGAAACACCATGCTCTGCTGAGTGTTGAAGAGAAGGCCCAGGAAGACCAGGCGCTGGGATGGGACAAGATCTGACTTGTACATGTTGAAGATCCACCCGTGATGGGTGAGAACATGAATACAGTCCTGAAACTGCTGATGAAGAAGTTCCGCAGAAGGGGCTTTCAGAAGCAGGACGAGGACGTCCATGTATGGAGTAACTCTGATGCCGTCCCGATGGAGGATGGATACTAATGCTCCCAGGACATGGTTGAAGACTTGAGGAGCTGTAGTCAGACCAAAGGGAAGAGCTGAAAACTGAAAGTGCCCTTGGTCGCAGGCAAATCTGAGATACTGCTGGCTCTCTGGATGAATGGCGATGTGTAGATACGTGTCCTGAAGATCCAGAGAGGCAAGGAATTCCCCCGGGGACATAGCAGCAATCACTGTCCTTAGTGACACTCCTGGTAATAATGAGTCTTGATCACAAAGGAATTGAGATCCTTCAAATCCAAAATGGGACGACAGCTGCGGTCCTTCTTGGAGACCACAAAGCGGTTTGAGTAAAAACCCATACCTCTGTCCTGAACTGGAATAGGTTCCAGAACCTCCTTGTCCAGGAGGGCCTGTGTAGCACCACTGAACAGACAGCATTTCTCTACGCCCTGGGGCGTATGAGAGGGGAAAAACTGAAAGGGAGGAAGAGAGGCGAAAGGGATCCTGTACCCTTCCGCCACCACCTGCAAAACCCACAGGTCCACCACTGAATCCTTCCACAAGCTGTGGTAGTGACACAGACTGCAACCCACAGCTGAGTGGAAACCTGGGTTCGGTGAGTCATGCCGAAGGAGGCTTGGAAGCCTTAGTCTTGGGGGAGACCTTGGGCTTCCATTGTTGTTTGGGCTTGGAGGAGGAACGAGGAGCTGAGGGAACCACCTGGTTCGCCGGACATGTCTTAGCCTGGAAGGAACGAAAAAGCTGATTACGCTTGATAGGCATCTTCTTCCTGGGGACCATAGGCAGAAGGGTACTCTTGCCCCCTGTGGCCTCACTAATCAGATCCTTAAGATCTGGCCCAAACAAAGAGGAGCCTTGAAAAGGCAATGAGAGCAAAGCTTTCTTGGAAGCAGTGTCAGCAGACCAGATCTTGAGCCAAAGAGCTCGTCTGGCAACCACAGATATGGTGGAAACCCTTGCCACCAAACAGATGGCATCAAATAAGGCAGCAGAAACATAGTTATGGGCCTCAGAAATGTTGGCAAGAAGCCGCAACATATCCGAAGTAGGAGCACCCTGACGGACAGCCAGGGTGAGCTGTTCAGTCCAGACTGCAATGGCCCATTTCACCCATGCTGCAGCGAACGCTGAACGCATGGCTGTACCAGCAGTGGCAAAAATGGACTTGAGGGAGACCTCAAGTTTCTTGTCAGTCCAGTCTTTCAGAGCGGACGCATCAGCAACTGGCAAGGTAGTGGACTTAGATAGCCTGGAGACAGGATCATCCACTTTGGGGGGATGGACCCACTGAGCAAGCGCCACCTCAGAGAAGGGGTAAAGCTTGGCAAATTTCTTGGAAACAGAAGGTTTCCTGTCCAGAGACTTCCACTCATTAGACACAAGGTGATCAAGAGTGGGGTTAGGTGGAAAACAAGTATGGGGCCTCTTAGGCTCCTGAAAAACATCAGAGGGATCCGAAGAAACCTCCTGAACTAATGGAATGTTTAGAGTAGTTAAGACGGCTCTGATCAGGCCCACAGCCGAGGGATCAGGATCAGCCTCAAAGGGGTCCCCAAAAAACTTAGAGGAGCCCACAGCAGAACATTCCTCAATGTCTGAATCCACCAACAGTTCCTCCTGAGCATAATCTGATACGACAGGTACTCCCTGCGGTTTCGGCAGGGAAAATGTGACGGAAGTAGGGGGTCTTCCACGAGTGGAAGACGCCCTGTAACTGGGATGGAAAGAGTTGCAATGTAGACCGGAGGTCTCTAGTAGCAACCTCGAACTCTTGTACCCAAACTGGCTCTAATGCATGGCTGGAGGTCCCTGGGGAAGACTCAGGGACATCAGAACATGCTGGGCATAAATGACCTGAGAATTCTCTAGATAACCCTGAATGACATGAGGAGCAATGCGCAATAGGGGACACAGAGACCCCAGTGTCCTTAGTCTTAGGCCTGGCCCCAAGCTCTAATGGATTAGACATTCTCACAGTGTCAAAATGTTTAAAGTATAAGGAATCACCCAAATACAGTGTGTAAGATTAAAATAAATCGATAAAATGCACTTATCTGGCAGGAAAAGGGTTAATTTGTAGAGGAGAGAAGGAGAGTTCAAGCTCTGCGTAGGATACTTGTTCAGGAAAAGGCACCAAATGGTTGCCGCGGCGGAAGTCAATCAGAAACGAGTGCGAGAGGCAAGCACTCATGGGAAATGTTTTCCCAGAAAAAAAAAACAACAGTGCCCGAAGCCCCCTGAGCCCCGCAACACACATAAAACGTTAACCGGATGACAGAGCAAGAGCAGACAATTAAAATGAGCCATCTCTGATGTTGCTACGTTGAGCGGTTGCAGAGATAGGTCCCAAGCTGTACAGTGCCGTAGAAGTCAATGGAGCAATGGTATCTATGCGGTAAACAGCACCACAAATTTTGTTTTAACTGTGAAATAAAATTACATTAAACATCACTAGAACATGTTAGCAAACCCCAAAAAACACTGAACCCAGTAGTGAAAGTGCCAATAACGTCCCAAAATATGCAAAACCAGCAGCTAAAGGGTTAAGTTACCACAGAAACTTGCTCCAAAACATCCACTGGACATACAGCTAAAACCAATGAGTGCAGGAACAAATCTTACTGGAGCTGATTGGCTAGCTGCAGCCAAGGAGGGAAGGTAGGCTCCACCCACTGCTGTCACTTCTAGAATTGTTCCTGCCTACTTAAAGGGGCAGATCGCCAACCCAAAGTTACCAGTAACCTGTATTGGACGACAGAGAAAATATATTTGACAAGAACTTATCTTGTAAACACTGATCAGGGTTACCACTTGTCGCCCTGGATGTCTACTGGAATGGACCCTCGTCCATTACTTGGAGACCTTTTCAGGACTAGTAGCTTATAAGGCAAAAAAGACTGGTTTTTATGTGGAGTTGAGCTGGTGGTCGGGCTAAGGTGAAAGGCCTATTGCAACGGGAGTGGGCCTGTTACTGGAAGATCTTTTCAGGCCTTAGACACGGCTGTAAAAGAACTGGAGCTTTACAAGAATTTGTTGGCCCTCAGGGCAGAATACCCAGGTTGGCACCTTAACTTTGAAAAGTAGGCATGCCAGGAATTGGCTGCCATCTCCAGGGTGATGTGTGGTGTTTCACTGTGTAGTTTTGTATGGGACAAGTAGGCAATCATCTGATTGGTAGCCTACCCTCTATGAGGGAAATTAGGTGAATACTGTTTGAGGAAACGTCGATGGGCAATAGCGTGTTCAACCAGTAGGTGTCTCCCTGTCTAGAACATAGTGCTGAAGGTTTCAGTGCATTATGTTATTGGGCAAGTAGGCACTCTTCCTATTGGTCGCCACCATTCTAGTTGTCGCTCTGGTTCCCATTGGTTGGGGAGCCAGAGTAACATAATTGCATTACACATCAGACCCAGGTAATTTAATCTCCTATGGAGAACAACGACCCGGGTCCTGACTGGTTGGTTGTCTCTTGTTGCTCTGATTCCTATTGGCTGGGATATGGAGTGGCAAGATTGAATTATGGTAAGTGCATTTTGCTGTGTACAGTCCCCTTGTTTCCATTGTCCCCATGTTTATATACCCATTATCCCCTTTGTGTATTGTGCCCAGCCACCCTCGTTTCCAATTTTGTCTCTTGTATTCAGTTCATGGTTTAATTTTTTATTTTATTTTTATCAAATCTGTATAAAAGAGCTGTTATTCTAACAAAAAAGAGGGTTCGTTCTGGAACAAGAAGTGCGTCCTGTTGTATTCCTGAATGGTCTAGAGAGTCTCCTTTTGACTCTCATTCATAGGAGCTTTGATTCAAGAAGACCAGCCTAGCTTCCCACTTGTAGCCGAGTCCAGGAGGGAGAAACCCGGAACAATGGCCCAAGACAACACCGCGTCTTGGGTTCTCGTTACACTGGTGGCAGCTGTGGGATCATCTCACTCACCAAATCGGATGGCGCCGGCAGAAACAACAGCACACCCAGAGGCCCTGAGCTCGTCAGCATTGGAGCTACAGCATTATAGGAAATGATGGACCTTGTGGAAGCCCCTGCTAGGGGGACTTGTTCTGGTGGAATGGGAGGACCAGCTGGATAGTTGCATCCAAACTGAGATGGAGGTACAAGATGGGTACTGGGCTCTGTGCAACAAAGTGAACCAGGATTTTTTTCACGTGCCACCCTACACCAGTCCCCCCCGCCCATCCTGGGATACTGAGGTCAAGGGCTGGACTCGGAGGCCTTGCTCCAGGATGCTACATGTAGCTGCCAGGAGTACAGCCAAAGCTGTGAGTTCCGACGCAAGAGAGATTATATCCTGGGTCGCTGCCCTTTCCCAGACTTACACAGGGAGTTGTGGCGACTAGTCATCTGTGAATGGACTGTTGAACAGAGGTACGCTGCTCTGCTACAGCGAATGAACAAGTATTGCCTCAACCATATTTTGCAAACACTGATGAGGGTTTCCACTTGTCACCCCAGATGTCTACACTGTTTGAATGATGCAGGAAAAAGGAATTCAGTTGGGAACACAAGTTTAGAGTAATTGGATTCACAAACTGGTCCCCTAAGGGGATGCATATATGGGCACTGCTGGTCACCTAGAATGTCTGTGTATGTAATAACATACACACACACATATTAGGCCATGTGCACAGACTGTGGAGCAATTCTGTAGCAAACTAACTGCATTTTAGGGTACAAATAAAACTTCCATTGATATAAATGGGCTTTTAACACATTGCATTTTAGAGGTAACATAGTAAATTAGGTTGAAAAAAGACACAAGTCCATCAAGTTCAACCTTCGCCTCATACCTCAGAACTGAGAATTTTATAGCTTTCCTGCTACCAATTAAATTAGTCTTTATCAGACCTTCCTGATCAGCCTACTGATAAACAGTATAACTCTGTATGTTCCCTTTTGAAAGAAATGTATCTAATCTTCTCTTAAATGTATCCATTGTATCTGCCATAACTACCTCCCTGGGCAATGAATTCCACAATTTGACAGACCTTACCGTAAAAAAACCCTTCCTCGGCTGAAGTTTAAACCTCCTTTCCTCTAATCTCAAGGGGTGTCCCCTGGTCACCTGATCAGGCCTTGGAATAAATAGCTCACCGCAGAGATCCTTGTATTGACCTCTCATATACTTGTACAATGTGATAAGGTCTCCTCTTAGTCGTCTTTTCTCTAGAGTAAATAAACCAAGTTTGTTTAGTCGTTCCTCTTACGTCAAGTCCTCCATTCCCTTAATTAATTTTGTTGCTCTCCGCTGTACCCTCTCTAGTTCTAGTATATCCTTTTTCAGAACCGGTGCCCAAAATTGCACTGCATACTCAAGGTGAGGTCTTACCAATGATTTGTATAATGGCAAAATAATGTTATCCACTGTTGCTTCAATACCTCTTTTTATGCAAGACAGGACTTTGTTTGCCTTTGCTACTGCTGTTTGACACTGGTCACTGTTTCCAAGTTTGTAGTTGACAAGGATACCCAGGTCTTTTTCTAGCAACGAGTCACCTAAAATTATTCCATTAAGTTTATAAGTAGCCTTGGGATTGTTTCCTCCCAAATGCATGACTTTACACTTCCCCACATTAAACTTCATATTCCAACAAATTGTTAAGCATACACACACGTGCACTTGGCAGAGTAAATATCAAGGAAGTCTGGATGTTCGACCTTTTTCATCTTAGGGTGAATCAGATCAGGACTCACTGTGGTGACTTCTTTATACAAGCAGCAGAGTGTATGATATCAAGAGAAAACTAAACAACACAATCTTGTAATTAACAAAAGGAGGAAATAAAAGTCTCAATTCTGAACCAAACCAACTGTACCAGGGGAGACAAATAAAAATGAACACTAAATGGGGCTGGAGGAGAAGCGAGACAATGTGCTGGAGACCTCTAGCATGCAAGGGGTTAATAAATCCATTATAATTACAGGTAAATTGAGGCATACTTTTTACTTGGCCCTTTTGGTGCAGCTGATTTACTCCAGAATTGCTCCTTTTATTATTTCTGTAGAAGTCTAAAAATGTAAAGTGCTGGCTCTTCCTATATGTGCAAATCTGGGTAAGAACAAACTGTGTTAAATCGTCCAACGCACTACATACAAATTAGGTATGCAAGATGAAGGGCAGAGACTTTGGCCAATAGCGTTGGATGTTGACATAAATCTTGCCTTGAAATTCTCTTATGGTTATCTGCGAAATACACTTAATTTGAGACCTTTTGAAACAAATCTCTATGGAGAGCAGTGATATACCCTGATTTCCCCAATAAGCTAAATATACACGTGAGGTGCTACATAGAAAGCTATGTCAATGTCCACATTTTACTAGTCTCTGGAGCAAATGTGTTGCTTTGAGCAACCTGCTGTCAACTCTTAGTTCATTGGAAGTCATAGTAACACAGGAACTAACACTCAGGAATTTGAAAATGTCTCATCATGCTGAAATTCAATATGCAACTAAGCCAATGGAAAATCATAAATGCATGAGCCAAGACATGGCAATGTAGGCATGTCTGAGGCATAATTACAAGGATAAAACTGTGAAGACACCTTAGTGCATAAAGGTAGATGGATTTGACTCAAATACTCCATATTATGGTCAGACAGGACCATTAAACTTTAATACATCTCCCACAAAAAAATCCTGTTGTAATGAATATGTCTAAGCCTCAAGATACTGGGTACTTTTGAGAAGCACAGAAGTGGATATCCACAGAGAACAAACAAACAAAAGCATGGAATTTGTTTGATCTGCTGCTATGATTGCTCAAGAATATTACGCTCTATTGCGATTAAGAAAGAAAAATTTGCATACTGAGCTGACTCCACCCAAAACTGCAGGGAAATTCTCCCCTGCATGAGATTACCAGCAAACCCTAGACATATATTTCAGTCTTCTGGAGTACTGAGAGCAAGGTTTACCTGGGCTCACGTCTAGGCACTGAGAGCAGGGTACAAATTACCCATAGGGAGACTTCGTAGGGAAAAAAAAATAAAAAATAGAGGAAAAAGTAAAAAGTAGTTGGTAGTGATTATATTTCCTATTTATGACAAGTCAGCCATACATTTACCTACACAACAATGTACAATTAGAATTTCTGCTTGTGCTAGGGAATTAGAACATTCCATGTGGAGAGGAACAGTTCTGGATCAAACCAACTGCAAGAGCGGTGGGAAACAAATATTTTAACAATTGTCTTGGATTTAAATTGGGCTTTTAACCCTTTGAATGCTAGAGAGGTCTCTAGCAATCAAGTGTTAAAAGCTCAATTTAAATACATTGAAATGATTAAGTTCTCCCCTATGGTGCAGTTGGTTTGCCCCACAATTGTTCATTTTCTTTTTTGTGTAAGGCTCTTTATTTCAGAGCCCACAATGAACATCAATTTCAGTGGAATCCACCACTGTCTCGACTAGCAACCCACCAGCAGTGTGACTGCCTTAAATGAACAGAGGTGTGATTTCATTACAACAATTCCCTGACGGACCATAATATACCAGGGCACAAGTGTCTCGCTCCCAAGCCATGTCTGATTTGTATTCATAATACTCCCTAAAACACAAACACATATTCGTCATTTCTTTATATTATACCACGCAGCCTTCCTCTGTAGTACAAGACAATCTCTTGTTTCCTCTTATACCCACTCTACCCAATGACCTTTAGAGTCCATCATCTCTATTAGGCCCCCAAATGACAATTATATTGTACCTCTGGGGTAGAGATTCCTGTATCCAAATATTACACCTTATTACATGTACCCCTGGTGAATTGTCCATTTCCAGTATTGTGTTATTATAATAATGTTGAGAAAACAAATGTAAAGCTCTGAATACCTTGTAGAGCTGTAAAACGAGTAATAAATATACAGTGTGCGCTGTGCAGTAGAACTGTGTGGGAATTAAAGATTCACCAGGAAATGAGGCCTGAGATATAGACTGAGGGTCATACACGCAAAGTAAGAGGAGCAATTCTGGGGCAAACAATCTACACCCTTGGGGACAAGAACATTCCAAAATCTCCCTATCTGAACAGGTCATTTAACTGTCTGAATGCTAGAGAGGTCGCCAATGCAATGAATTGTTTACTCCTTGAATACTAGCATTTCTTAACCCATTGTTTTGCAATGCATTGACCTCTCCAGCAGAACAGATTTTCAGTCAGGTCAGTGACATGGCACATTTTTTTTGCCACTTCGTCCATCAAGAATAAGGTGACCTGGTACCTTTAAAAAAAAAATCCCTTCAGCTGTAGGAGACAAACTCCCAATGGCTGGTTAAGACTGATGAGATATTTAATCTCCAGTAGCTGGAGAGACAAAGGTTGGCTACATTGTTGTGTAGGTATGGCTGGTCTGTCATAAATAGGAAAAATGATCACTATGCTCTACCGCTAGTTGTTGTGCCCCAGAAGCTGTGCATTTGGCCTTGCCAGTTTTGATTTGCATAGATACATGTGCAAGGATAGCCACAGTGGGGCAGTAATGGAGATTGGACATATTCATCAGTATGTGAATAGAAGAATCCACATATGCTGCTCTCCACTAGCCCTTCTCATTTATAAACACACTCTGGTATTTATTAACCTTTAAAAGGACAAAAGATGTGCAACTCATTGAAAGTAGTGCTCTGCACATTCCTTTAGTCCTTAAAGTTAAAGTGGAACTCTCACCTCCCAGAAAGTTAATGCTATTTAAATTGCGGTGTGCAATCAAGCTTCAATTAGTTAATCTTTTCTTTTAAATATTATTGGCACAGAGATATTAGATTATAAATAATTAGTTTCTGATATAACAGGGCCAATTGCTGTGGTACAGCTCAATACCTTAAGGCTATCACCTCCCCAATCCACCCTCCTCCCACAGTGAGACCCAAATAAACATGGCGCTCTCTTCCCAAAGAGTGTCCAGGTCATGGAGACAAAGAGAGAGCGCTTTCATATGCTCTCACTATATAACAAGTGGCAGTCAGTTTGTCGACAAGCGTACAAAGCTGTACCGTAGCAATGGTCTCTGTTACGTCAGAAGGTAATTGTTTATAATCCAATATCTCCTTGCCAATGATGATTAAAAAATAAAAAAGAATTACTGATTGAAGCTTTATTGCACACCACAATTTAAACAGCAATAACTTCCTGGGAGAGGAAAGTTCCACTTTAACCCCTTAAGGACCGGCCGCGCATGTACTTTGCGGTCCCTTAACCCCTTCAGTGCCAGAGACTTGGGCCATTTCCTGTACCCTGCAGGCCAGACACTTTTTCAGCATTTTTGCTATCCTTCCGTTTAGGCTTGATTTCCTCTGGGGATTTTTAGTTAAATATGGAAAACTATATATTGTTTTTTTCAGAACGAATTGAGCTTTCTCGTGGTACCTTACATGAAGAGAATTTTACATCGTGCAAAAAGCGATGATGTCATAATGACAAAAAAAGTGAAAATTTACTCATTTTCCTAAAATCACATAATATGTATCAAAAACATTTACCTTGATTGAAAAAGTTTCAATTATTTGAAAAAGCCCCAAATCCCCCGAGTAAAAAAATACCAAATTTGTATAGTTTTACCTACATCCATGGCTAGCGTAGAGCCCTAATCACCAGCAGCGCAAAATGACATTTTCAACTTTATAAACTAATATGCGCATTCTAGGGTTTTTGTGGTAAAACTACCCTAAAACAGTGGAATAACTATATAAAACTATATATTTCGGAAAAGTAGACAACCTGCCGCATCTAATGAGGGGTAACTTGCCTTCTTACCCCAAGCCTGGTGTGCACAAATGCCTCCAAAAGATGGCGCTAATGAAAAAAAAGGCATTTTCTTACATTTCTGCCCCTTCAAATGTACTGAAATTTGTGAAAACCATGGCATTTCCAACTGTATTCATTAGCTAGTGCTCTTAGGAGAAAAATGACACCCCAATGGTATGAGTTTAACTACCTCAGGGGGTGCTAGAAGTGCAAAACAACACCTACTACAACCTCAAATTTTTCTAACATTTTCTCAAACATTACTTGTCTGTACACAAATGGTTATAACAACTACAGAAGCGAAGAAAGGGTACACAAACTATACCATTTTGAAAAGAAGACACCCTGCCGCATCTAATGATGGGTGACTTGCCTTGTTACCCCAAGCCTGGAGTGCAAAAATGCCTCCAGAAGGTGGCGCTAATGGAAATAAAAGGCATTTTCTTACATTTCTGCCCCTTCAAATGTACTGAAATTTGTGAAAACCATGGCATTTCCAACTGTATTCATTAGCTAGCGCTCTTAGGAGAAAAATGACACCCCATTGGTATGAGTTCAACTACCTCAGGGGGCGCTAGAAGTGCAAAACGACACCTACTACAACCTCAAATGTTTCTAACATTTTCTCAAACATTACTTGTCTGTACACAAATGGTTATAACAACTACAGAAGTGAAGAAAGGGTACACAAACCATACCATTTTGAAAAGAAGACACCCTGCTGCATCTAATGATGGGTGACTTGCCTTGTTACCCCAAGCCTGAAGTGCACAAATGCCTCCAGAAGGTGGCGCTAATGAAAAAAAAAGGCATTTTCATACATTTCTGCCCCTTCAAATGTACTGAAACTACACCTACTACAACCTCTGATGTTTCTAACATTTTCTCAAATGTGACTTGCCTGTACAAAAATGGCTATAACACATTCAGAATTGAAGAAAAGGTAGATAAACCATACCATTTTGGAAACAAGACAACCTGCCGCATCTAATGAGGGGTCACTTGCCTTCTTACCCCAATACTGGTGTGCATAAATGTTTCCAGAAGGAGGCGATATAGGAAAAAAATTGCATTTTTTTTACATTTCTGCCCCTTCAAATGTATGGAGCGCTGTGAAAACCATGGAATTTTCAACTGCATTTGTTTGCTAGTGCTCTTAGGAGTCAAATGACACCCCATTGGTATGAGTTGAACTACCTTAGGGGGTGCTAGAAGTAGAAAACTACACCAACTACAACCTCTGATGTTTCAAACATTTTCTCAAACCTGACTTGCCTGTACGAAAATGGCTATAACATCTTCAGAATTGAAGAAAAGGTAGATAAACCATACCATTTTGGAAAGAAGACAACCTGCCGCATCTAATGAGGGGTCACTTGCCTTTTTACCCCTAAGTTAGTTGGCACAACTATTTCCAGAATGTGGTGCTACAGGAAAAAAAAAAATTTGTTTTACACATCAGTCACTTCAAAGATACTAAAATGGTTCAATGGCGTGGGATTTCCTAGGAGGACTTCTTGCCAGCCTAAGAAAAATGGTACCCCACTGCTGTGGGTTGACATACCAATTTACGCTACAGAAGCGTAGCTACCAGTGAAACAGAAATGGTAAAGCAAACAGTGTATGTGTGATTTTATGGCTAACAGATGAAAGAAGCTAGGGCGTCAGCCGGTGTACGTGCGGACCTGTGACTACAAGTGTAACAAAGTATGTGGGAGGGTGAGGGATTAGGCAGTGTGTGTGGGTATGAGCAGAGGAGCAAGGATGGTGGTGATGGTGGGGCAGTGTTTGATAGTGTGTATGGGAGATCTGTGAATACCAGTGTGCAATGTATGTCCCCTCATACAAAGCACTGCGTTGGACCCCCCCTCCTGTGGCACGTGCATTTTTTGGGGCTTTTTCCCCACAATATTTTTGTGTAGACCTCGTTGGGGGCATCAGAACCCACACAATGAGGTCTAAATAAAAAATAAAGGGGGAAAAAAAATCCTGTGTGTGCCACAGGGGTGTCCATTGGATTGCAAAGCAATGCATTTGGGCCCCTGTGGCACAAAAAGGGTTAATTTTTTTTATCGTTACTTTGTATTCAGATGGCCACCAAACAAGCTCTGATCACAAAGTAATGATAAAAAGTCCTGTGTGTGCCACAGGAAGGGAGTCGGCATTGAACTCCCCTCCCAGTGGCATACACAGGGTTAATTTTTGTTTTAATTTTTTTTTTATTATTATTATATACCTCATTGAGGGGCATAAGGACCCCCTGATCCCTCCCCAATGAGGTCTTCGTAAAAAAAATATATATGTCCACAAACAGAGTGACCCTGTGAGTGCCACAGGGGTCTCCAGCGCATTGCAAAGCAATGCATTGGATCCTTGTGGCACTCAGAGGGTTATTTTTTTTTTTTTTTATCATTACTTGGTAATCAGAGCTTGTTGGGGGGCCATCAGGACCAATCATGATGGCCCCCCAACAATCTCTAATAACGAAGTAATGATAAATGCCGTGTGTGTGCCGCAGAAGGGGGGCTGCATTGGCCCCCCTTGTGGCACACACAGGGTTAATTTTTTTTTCTTTACTTTTTTTTTTATTATGGACCTCATTGGTGGGTATCAGGACCCCTCTGATTCCCCCCAATGAGGTCTTTAAAAAAAAAAAAAAAAAAAAAAAAAAAAGGAATCAAAATAAATGTCCCTGTGAGTGCCACAGGGGTCTCCAGCGCATTGCAAAGCAATGCATTGGACCCTTCTGGCACTCAGAGGGTTAATTTTTTTTTTTATTACTACTTTGTAATCGGAGCTTGTTGGGGGGCCATCAGGACCAATCCTGATGGCCCCCCAACAAGCTCTAGTAACAAAGGAATGATAAAAGCCGTGTGTGTGCCACAGGAGGGGGGTGCATTGGACCCCCCCCCCTGTGGCACACACAGGGTTAAATTTTATTTTTTTTTTTTTTTTTTTTTTTAAATCATAGACCTCATTATTGAGGGGCATCAGGACCCCCCCCGCCCCGATCCCCCCAATGAGGTCTTGCAAAAAAAAAAAAAAAAAAAAAAAAAAAAAAAAAAAAAAATCCCCCCAAAAGAAGTGACCCTGTGAGTGCCACAGGGGTCTCCAGCACATTGCAAAGAAATGCATTGGACCCTTCTGTCACTCAGAGGGTTAATTTTTTTTTTATTATTACTTTGTAATCAGAGCTTGTTGGGGGCCATCAGGACCAATCCTGATGGCCCCCCAACAATCTCTAGTAACAAAGTAATGATAAAAGCCCTGTGTGTGCCACAGGAGGGGGTGCATTGGCACACACAGGGTTAATTTTTTTTTATAATAGACCTTATTGAGGGGCATCAGGATCCCCCCTAATCCCCCCAATGTGGTCTTTCAAAAAAAAAAAAAAAAAAAAAAAAAAAAAAAACCCAAAGAAATGACCCTGTGAGTGCCACAGGGGTCTCCAGCACATTGTTTTGCAATGTGCTGGGGACCCCTGCGGCACCCACAGGGTTACTTAGGGATTTTTTTTTATTTTTATTTTTTTTTTAATCTTTTCAGACCTCGTGGGGGACATCAGGACCCCTCCTGGTGTCCCCCCCAGTTATTGATCTCCCAGCCGATTGGCTGGGAGATCAATATGGCGACCGCAGGAGAGCAAAAGCTCTCCTGCCTTTCACTCCTACCATCGGTAGGAGTGAATCGGGTAAGGGAAGCTTCCATAACGTCATCGGTGACCATGTCACCGATGACGTTAGGAGGTTTCCCCCGGTCCCGCCCACTCCTACCTGGAAGTTCGGGGTAGGAGGGCGGAAGAGGGAGAAGCTCTGTTTCTCAGAGCTTCTCCCTTGGAGATATTGATCTCCCAGCGCAATCGGCTGGGAGATCAATACCTGGGAGGACATGAGGAGTAATCCTCATGTCCTCCCAAGAGTGCCAGGATGCATTTCAGCTGAAATGCGGCCACTGCCAGCCAGTTATACCGGCTTAAGCAGTGACCGCATTTTAGCTGTCAAATGTACGAGCGTGGCACAGCAGGTACAGCTGTGCTCACTCGTACATTGTACCCACCTGACACTCTAGGGGTTAAGGACCATGGAGCATTTTTTTTTTTTTTGTGGTATCCGATTCCAGACTCCCCGAAAGGTGTGCAGCCGCGTGGGGAGCCCGGAATTCCATGACGGTCCAGGACTGTCATGGGTCCTTAAGGGTATAACAACCCATGACTGTTCAGGACTGTCATGGGTCCTTAAGGGGTTAAAGCAGCAGTAGTAATCTTAATCCTTATGGAAAATAATAAAATAGGGAGAGTATTCAACGGAGCAGATGTGTAACAATCTTTGCCAGACTGTGACATACATCAAGCGTATCACTTGTGTTCATTAAGTTGAAGAAGAGGATCTGATCATGAGGAAGGTGCACTGTAGGACATTGGACCTTCCCAACATTTCATATCTATGGCATATTAAGGTACATTTTGAGGGTTAATGAAAGTTAATGAAACAGGTATACTGTCCATTCAAAACCAGCAAAAGATCAGTGTGTATAAAATGGCATGCTGTGCATTATCATTATAGAATTTATTTGGTATATTGAGCGATAATGTGTGCACCTACATAATATTATGGGGATTGGGGTTGGAGGCTGCTGAAAGTTAAGTATAATGATTTTATGATAATTGGCATATCTAGAAGGTTGAACAATGCATTTTGCCCTGACAGCTACAGTAGCAGAAGAGTTCCCCCAAAAAACTGCTGGAGATAGATCAGTTGTGTGTTTTGGGGGTTAACCCTTTGAATGCCAGAGTTGTAGGCAACACATTGCACAACAAGGTGTTACTCACCCCTCCTGCATTAAAAGGGTTAAGGTAAAAGGGTCTGCAGTAGGGAACCAACCCTTTGAGTGGCAGAGATGTACCTAATGCAATGTGTTGGATACGTCTGGCACTCAAACTGTTAAAGAGGTATACCGGAAGAAGCTTGGGAACAATTGAGTGCGCTATCCGGAAAAAAGCCAGTAATTTGTCAAAACAAACATTAACTTGACCCCTACGGTGCACATGGATTGCCCCAGAATCCCTCAACTTTTAATTTATTGACATGTCCCAAGCAACTCACTAGAGACCAGGTTTATAAGGGTTAAAGTGCCCACTTAAATAAAAGGTAATGTGCTGCTGGTTTGACCCAGAACTGTCACTTTTGCCTATGCCTAGACTGAGATACACACAGATATCAAATCCTTCTCAGACACAAATAAATCACAGACTGAAGATGGCACTCAACAAACAGCCAATTCAATGTATGTATACAATTAAGGTAAAAAAAAAAAAACCAGCACGTAAAATACATGACTATATTTTAACATATGTAAAATAAATCATTACTATTACTTTAAGATGTAGAGTAAAGTGTCTGTAAGAACATATTTATTTAAACAGCATACACTGTTACGTAATTCGTTACCAGCAGGGTATGGGACAGATGCCTTATTTTATGGTGCAGTTGTAGATGCATTGATACGCACAAGTAATGCTCTGGGACTGTTACAGGGACTTGAACACTGGGCTGTAAGGGGCATACTCTCAATATATGCCCAAGAACCTTTGGGTTTCAGGGTTAGTTACTGGGTCTTGCTGGGATATAGGTTGATTGGCATGGTGAGTGTTCTAGTAACCCAGCATACGCCCTACCCTTTCTTCTCATGCCCTGCTTATTTTCAGCATAAAATCTGTCTGTCCTCCCCCAATCCTACCTTTATTAGGGTACACCCACATTATGGCACACATCATCACATAGGCACTCCTACTCCCTGGCCTTATTACAAGAAGATTTGCAAGTATGGTCATTGATAGGCATACTTTGGCTCTCCAGTTGTTGGTGATTAGAACTCCCATAATCCTCAGTCAGTTCATACGGATTATGGTAGATGTGGTTACCTACAGCTAGAAAGTCAGACTGCCCAAGCCTGGGCTATGTCTTACAGAAAACTGATGAACGCCTAGGGGGAAATGTTTCACTTTACCTAGCCAGGGTTCCAATTCCATTATTATTTTAATATACATAGTTTGAAACCTGCATAAAGCACATTATAAAACTATAATATGAAGACATAACTAGCATAGGTTAAAAATCACAGGAACAGTAATTTAATAGCCAATGCCATGACATCTAAATGTATTATTCTTACAAAGAAAGGTTGATAGTTAGACCCATTTGAGGCTGGTAAATGTACAGAGACATGTATAAATGTCAGTAAAGTCAACTTTCAGTCATTTGCCAAATAAGACTGTCTTGACTGTTTAATTTGTAGGTGCTAAACCTTTCTGCTGCATCTCTGTTTTGCCACCATTTCTTAAATTATTTTTGATACAAATGTTGTTAAAAGTCACTTTTGCAATTTCTGGGAGTACACTTTTAATTTGTTTCATGAGTCATTAATGCTACATTAATAACGGACATATGTAGGAAGACTGCCAGTACTGTCGATATCCTTTTAAAACGGGCACACTGGAGGTTACTCGACACATTACTGTTAACGCTGCTGCTAGTTACTCAACACTTATATGGGAGAGCTTCTGATGTCTCGACACTTATGCCTACAACATCAGACTCTCCCCTTTTCAACTAGGTGCCATTTTTATTGCACCATTTTGTTGGTCGTCCAAAAGCGTGCAACATTTCAAAAGGGTACCATTAATAACTAGTCTTGATTAATTTACAATTGCATTTGTAACCTATTTGTGACACAGTAATACACATGTCCCATACATTAAGATGTTTTAGGACTGTAGTAATACTGGGAGACGATGCGCTTGGAGATATAGTGATCAAAGCTGTCCATGAGCTTCCCATCATCACCGATATAGCAGGTTTGGCTAGTCTCAATGATTGTATTCATTACCACAGGTGGATTTGCACACCTGGCTGAGCATCTCACTGATTTGCCCGTGATCATGTCAGGAGATCCTGAATGCCTGCTCTGCTGTGGGTGGTGGCTTGAGTACAGGTTTGTGCACCAGTTGTACATCACTATTGTGATAAAGATGCACCAGGAAATAACATTAGTTTAACCATCTGAATGGCAGAAGGAAATCACATTTTAGATCAAATGTGTTAAAAAGTGACACAAAACTGTTAACCCTTTGAGTGTCAGAGGGGTACGCAACGCATTGCAAAGCAATGCGTTGCGTACCCCTCTGGCACTGAAAGGGTTATAATGCAAACTTTTACATCAACGGAAATGTGCAGAATTTTTTTCAAAATCCCTCTCTGTGAAGCTCTATGAATTAACACTTTAAAGACAAGATGTTGCACACCCCTCTGGTCCTTAAAGGGTTAAAGGATGATACATATACAGAACAAAACCACATTTACCTTTGCATGTAAAGTAGTTTGTTTCAATTAAAAATACAATCTCTTAGAAGACACGTTTCCGGCCAATGGCTCTTATAAATAACTGCAGGGAAGGTTTCCTCTTTGAAAAATTACTCCTGGCTCTTTCTGAAGCAAGCTAATGTGAACTTGGGAAGGGCAATTAAATTGTCAGAATTAACAAATTTGTTTTTAACTAGAAGATAGCCAGAAGTATAGGCTAGGGGCATGTATTGATCGTCAGAATACAGAACATTAGTCTTCAGGTATTTACACTGCCACCTTCCCATTAGAGGCTGCTTTAGACCCCATCAATCCTTGCAGAAGATGCCTTGGACTTCACATCCGCACCAAATCTTAAAGTACCAGTGTCACACAGTAGCAGTGTCTATCCGAGAATAGTTGGGTTCAGAAACACATTGTACTTTTGAGTACACACAAGCACTACATTTTCTTTAATACACAGTTTAAGTGATTTATCTCAAGGCAAAATATGGATAAGGAAGATAAATGCAAATACAGGTGCAGTTTTAAGTTATTGCATGATGACGGAGGCTAGTTAACAGACCCATCACCTTGCAATTATGTCTGCATATTTGAAAACTACATTAAAAACTGCCTTTGTTATACCAGCCAAAAGACCAGCAGATGCACTGTTTAGGCTTAGGAGATAAACTGTAATTTTATTTAGAAATAAATGAAATTCTGTCAATGCAACAGAAAGTTTTATTAGCATATGAAACCACACAGTTTTATTTTCATTCATTAGAACACAAAACAATGCACTTGGAGATCACCATAGAGAAATAACAATCTCTTCTAAACTATGCATTTTATGGTGTTTGCCCAATAAGATATAGACCACTTAAACGTAAAATACTTTTTCAGATATGCAAACTTGAATTCAAGGTGACAAGTCTACTTAAAGTCTCCTGAAACCTATATGATTTAACTCACTGAAGATTCTTATTTGTTGCTGGTGTCACAAGGGCTATTTCTCAACTTTGCAGTGGCCGGCTCTTCATTTATTAAATGTGGCCCAACACTTTAGCCTCAGTTACATCATGGAACGTATGCTTTAAACAAAAGGGGAGTAATACTTCGGTAGAGCCCATGGGCTGCCAAATACCAAGATGTATACAGATGTAAGTAACTCGCAAGGTCACTTCCTACAAGAAGACACATTCCTAAATAATCCACAGGCCACATACTTCAGTTGAATTTTGCATTTCAGTCATTTGTCTGAGGCACATTATCAAAACAGATCGTTCAGTTTTCTTGGATACCTGAGCCAGCTGACCATTCAGAGCAAAACCACGCAAATCATTACCAGAAAGCCACAAATTGAAGAGCAATTTAATCCTAATTTCTCAGTTCCAAAGCAGAAATTAAACTATGGGTACCAGCAACTATAATAGTTATGCTCCTTTTATGTACATATATTTCCCTGTATTTAGCAGGACTGGACTTGAATCTTAGGTGCATCAAGGAAAGGGCACCCTAAGCCACACCTATGGCCACACCCCCAATAATGAAATAATTCCTCCCATCTACTCTTGTCTGGCACAGAAAAAATCTCTTAGCCTAAAAGACAAAAAGTTATTACTCCTTACTTGCTAGAAAGGTCCCCAACCTCCGGCATCCAATAGATAATTAAGAGCCTGAACTAAAGGTCATGTCTAGAATTTCTTTTAAGATGGGTATGCTGGTGGCTTGATAAAAAGCACAACCACCCCAAAGAAAACACAAGCAAACACTGCTCTAACATTGCTCTTAACCCTTTGACTGCACTCAAGGGTATAACCCTTTTAATGCCAGAGGGGTATGCAAAGTTATCCACTGCGTACCCCTATGGCACTCAAAGAATTAAACCTGCTCACCTATGTGTGTGTGTGTGTGTATCAGGTTGGTTAAGGTCTAAGTCGAATTTTAAATGCTCGACAATACACAAGATATACAGTTGCCCATTTTTAGCTTGGAGGAATTGTGACTGGTCTGGGGTTATACCATCTCCTCCTTTAATGCACCCACCTTAGATAAAACATGACTTGTCAGCTCGGAGCACATATTGCTTGCAACAGCAAATAAAACCCACTAAACAAGTATTGATTCCACCTTCTACTAAGATACATCATAGATAATATCAGCATTACTCCTTTTCATGATCACCAGAGGCCAGTGTGCTAGCTCATGAGGCAGCAGGTGCGCTAAATAAACACACACTGCAGCTATTCACCAACTAATACAATTATTAACTCTTGGGGTCATAGAAGGGGGTAACATCACAATGCTTTGTCCAACTGGATATCAAAGGTTCCAAGTGAAAAATATGCTTAACCTATTCTTAAACCCATTGAAGGATGTGCTATGTATTGTTTTGTAATGCACTGCAAAAATCTCTGGTCTACAAAGGGTTAATAAAATGGTGGGTGTCATTGCAGATATTATTTTGTTAATTTATGAAACATCTTACAAAAATGCAATGTTTTCAACCCTTTGAGTTCCAGAGGTATCTAAAGCATTGAAATGTGTTGGACACCTCTGGCAATCAAAGTTTTAAGAGCTGAAAACAGTCTGAGGTATGTGGCAACAAAGTCTGCAAAAAACTAGGGCACATTTCCTTTGAAAGAGTATAAGTATATAGTAAATGTTCTTAATGGATCAAACGTATTGCACTGCAATGTGCTGGACAGGACTCTAGCACTGAAGACATAAGAGCAGTGATTCCCAAGGACTAACACTGAGAACCAGCTGTATTAATCCTTTGAGTGCCAGAGGGATACGCAATGTATTGCAAAGCAATGCGTTGCCTACCCCTCTGGCACTCAAAGGTTTAAGGGTGAAAAACAATAATTTTAACCCTTTAAAGAAAACAGTAGTCTGTACCACTTTCTGGCCCTTAGAGAGTTTATAAATGTTGGCTGCACCAGGTTTTGACCTCAAAATGTTAATCCTATGAGAACCAGAGGGGTAAACAATGCATTGCACTCCTTCCAGTACTCAAAAGGTTAAATTATTGCCTGGGATCCAACCAAACATTAAAAAAATGTATGTGAACACACTTGTGCTAGAGAAATCTCCAGTGCAATGCTCCACAATGCACTGACAACTTCTCTATCATCCAAGGAGTTAATAAGAGGTACAGCAATATGCCAACGACCACAATATCCCTGCTGCATAATATCTTCACATATAGAATAACCTGCTGTAAAATTGCTTGTGCTTTTCATAAAACCCGCAGAACACACCAGATACAGAACGTGCCTTCCATTTGTAACCTGTTTCAGTGGACACAATCTAGCAGACCAAAAATATAAATATTCTTATTTATGATTAATATAGATGCTAACACTTCAGGTGGATGTGCTCTTTATGCAACTCAAAGTTCAGATTTTTTTATATTTATTTTCCAGGATGCTCAGGCATATGGAGAACTATCTAATCCAAATAATGAAAAACTACATCCTAGCTGGGCAGTAATATTTTATTTCCCAAACAGATAGTACATCACACTCCCTGATATAGATTCTTAGCAGGAAGATTTAATATCAATGGAGATGCGTGCGCAGGTATATAACTTTCCACTGTATACCTATAGATCACAGAATATGTGATGACAATAAGATAGATCTAGAATTCATCCTCCAAGGGAGAGGAGGCCTTGTCAGGAGTGAGTGACTTACTGAGTAGCATGCGAGTAAATTTCCCAGCTTGGGTTGCACAATGACATTCAATTTTCTCTCAAAATCCCACCCACCAAAAATTGTATATCAAATTTTGGGATTTTCACATCAAAGTGGAAAGCCAACTTTTGAATGTTCTAATATTATACAACCTTAACCCTTCACACTGTGCTGCCTGGGTCCAAGGATGAAATGCTGCCCCCACCCTCCGCACACCAAAACCACGCCACATTCTTAATTATATTAACCCCTCTCCTACCCTTAAAACCACATAGAACTTTAGTGTTTTGTTTTTGTTTTGTTTTTTTTAACACCCCTTGTACCTTTCTCCCCCTTGCCTTTTTACACCCCTTGTACCTCGTTCTCCTCCCTTGCCTTTTCATACCCCTTGTGCCTCTTTTTTCCCCCTCTTTTTACCCCTTGTGCGTCTTTTTCACCCCTTGTGCTTCTTTTTTCACCCCTGGTGCCTCTTTTCCCCTCTTTTCATCCCACGTGACTCTCTTTCACCCTTTGTGCCTCTTTTCCCCTCTTGTGCCTCTCTTTCACCCCTTGTGCCTCTTTCTCCCCCCCTTGCCTGTTTCTCTTCTCCATTTGGCTCTCTCACGCTCTTCTCTGGTTGTCTGGCTCTTCTCCTGCTTTTTATTCAGTCTCCCCACTGCCTGCACTGATGACAGCCGGGACTGTCACATGCGGAGACGCAGCGTATGCTGGGTTTTTCTTTGTCAGTGTGGGCGCCAGTTTTAAACTTGCACTAGCCTCTGAACAGAGGAAAACCCCGGCATGTTCCACACGGCGTCTCCACATGTGACATGGTCCCAGCCGTCACCAGTGCGAGCAGTGGAGAGACGCTGTGCACAAAATAACATGCCTTAGGGCAGCAAATTGCTGCACCTGTCAGAGTGCTGCCTGGGTCCATGGCCCCACTGGGACCCGTGTAAGGGCCAGACCTGCTCGATCCTCTGTATCTTAAAGGGCAATTATGTTTTTCATGCATGGTCCAATGGCAGCAAACTTGGGGCTGCAGTTTGTAGCCCCAGAAGAGCTACCATAAGTCACCCCGGAGGGGGGAGGCCTTGAGCCACCGAAAGTTCTGCCCATGTGCAGGGTTCGCTACAAAAATACTTCTGCAAAATACAGCCCTCTCACTTGTAGATCCCAATTTGCCCTTAAATAAAATTCAGATAGCATCTATGAGCATGATTGACTGAAATCACTGGTTTACAATCAGGGATTCAGGTATTTAACCCCTTGAATGCTTGAGAGATCTTCACTGAATTCAAGGTGCTAAAATCCCTATTTAAATCAATGGGCATTTTTATTTGTTCCCCATTTTCTCCTTATCCACACCCCTTAAGAATTAAAAGAAAATAGGTCACATATGCATTTTACTTTAACACTTTATTAACCAGGGTTAAGAGGTAACAAGCTAAATGTGGGTCACTGTTTACACCTTCTTAGATTATCTTTGTATACACTGATTCCTGCGAATGTTGCTTTGAGGATATATGTAGTAAGGACAGAATGGCTCCTTTTCTCACAAAACAGCAGGTTACACACCTAGCAAGATAAACCATTGCTTATTTTTACCCCTTTTGCAAACATTTCCATGGATTTAAAAGGTGCTCTTAACCCTTTGAGTGCCAGAGGGGTATGCAATGCATTGCAAAGCAATGTTTTGCATGCCCCTCTAGCACTGAAAGGATTAACCCTGTGAATGCTAGTGGTGTCTCCAAAGCGAAATGCGTTTGAGACCTTTTTAGTATCCACTGGGTTAAAAAAAAAAACAAAAAAAAACACTAATTAGCTTTCAATGGGTTAAATGCTTTAATTTTTTTTTTCTTTTCCCCATATGGCCAAGTTGGCTTGCATCTCTTTAGCTACCTGCATAAGGGCCATAGTTTTGAAATGACAAGTTGTGGTGTTGATTCTCACAAGTAGCTGTCAGAATGGCCACCACAGGAAAAAGGAGACATTTTATTGTACATAATGTTATTGGTAAGAAGCTGCACTTATACTGACCGTGCTCTATGGCTGCTTTGAGGGTCGCTTCAGGATGTGTTGATCCAAGGGGGTTCCGCACAAATCGTCGTCGGCGCCTCAAGTCATCCTCCCAGTAGTCAAGGCGCCAGAACTCACGAGGACGACTACAACAAAACATTGGGGGCACACATGTTAGCCATTATTAACCAGCATGGTAGCTGTGCATTTTGACAGAAAGCTTTCCTTGTTTGCTTAGTTTTACCCCCCTCCCTACTCTCTAGCCATTAAAAATGTCTGAGGAAAAGAATTTACCATTGGAAAAATGTATTCTCTGCAAGGAAGATATTGATCTACATGGAGATGATATACATTTGTAAGATGCAATCTAAGAAAAATGCAGCCATGTTTATTGACTATAAAAATACTACTGGATGTATGCAGAAAAATGTGGAACAGTCCGGAACAAACCAAGTTCATCACAGGGAATAAATAATTTGTAATGATTTAAATGATATTTTTAACCCCTTGAATGGTAGAGGAGATCTCAAGAGGATAAAGCATCAATGACAACTATGGGAATGTTATTTGTACCACATGGTGCACTTTGTTTTGCCCAGAAATGGTAAACTTATTTCTGTATATTGGACCTATAAGGAGAGGGCTGCAACTGGACAACTCTCGAGCATTATGCACTTAAAAACTGAGGACGGTAACCTCAGGTGAACCAGCTCACTGCCCTGTTAGGTGGAAATGTTCTCATCAAGTTACATGTTGTGAAATCAAAGTACTTTTATTTGTTTATTTTGTTACACAAAAGAGCTGATAAGGGTAAGATTCCATGTGTATCTATTGCAATTTAAAGGGGAACAACACCCAACTTACCTTACTATGGCCAGAAAATGTTTATGGCCCCTATGAGTTTTTAGTCTGATCCTTTGTTCAAGAGATAAGAGTAGGTTAATCTATTTTTCTTTTTGTGAGAGATAGCAATTTGGTCTAGATAAAGCAGTGTAAACTGCGAAACACGTTGACCTTTTTGGCTTATGTCATGACTGAATTGTATTTTACATTTTAGATCAGGGCTTTCCAAGTTCAGGCCTCAAGGGCCACCCAACAGGCCAGGATGTAAGAATTTCTCTGATTAAGCACAGGTGAGTCAGTCAAAATGAACGAGACGCTGATAAACTCACCTGTGCTTAATCAGAGAAATCCTTATATCCTGTACTGTTGATGGCCCTGGAAGGCTGAAGTTGGACAGCTCTGTTTTATATACAACTTTATATTAACCCCTTAAGGACCGGAGGTTATGGGACATTTCCGTCCCATAACGACCGCATAGGGGCACTTTGACGTGCCGGAACACGTGACCTGTCACGTGTATCGGCGCGTCACTATGGGGCTTGAAAGAGATCGCTCAGATCTTGGAGCGGTCTATTTCATGCCCTATTTCATGCACTGTAAGTAAAAAGTACGTGACGTACTATGACCGTCATCGGTCCTTGAGTATACCAAGGACCGTGACGGTCCTGGTACGTCACGGTCCTTAAGGGGTTAAAAAGTATATTTTCTACAAAAGAAAACTTACAGCAGCCTTTCTTCTGTCCTTCAGCATTGGAATCTGGCATCCTGAGCAGAAAAAGGATTTAAAGGGATAGTAACCCCCTCGAGAAACTTTCAGACAAATGCAGGGAATAATCAAAACATACTTAACTCCGTTATTCCCATCTCTCAAACAGTTATGGTTTGAGAGATGTAAGAAAAGAAAGACCTCCGCTCCCTCCCCTTTCTGCCTGACAAGCTGTAAAGCTGTCAGAGGCAGAATCTGGTCGACCGACTTTAGGCAGCTCTTCAGGAGCTCTGACATCTAGATATCTCTGTATAATTACTTCTTCGGTATGGTCTACAACATGTGCTTGCAAGCCAGGCACACGTTTTAGACCATACCGATGAAGTAATTATACCGAGATATCTAGATGACAGCGCTCCTGAAGAGCCACCGCCTGGTTCCGGAAGCAGGATCTCATGACGTCCGCTATACAGTGGACGTATGAGAAGGGAGAGGGTTCGGAGGTCTTTCTTTTCTTACATCTCTCAAACCATAATGGTTTGAGAGACGGGAATAACGGAGTTAAGTATGTTTTGCTTATTCCTCGCTTTTGGTTTAAAGTTTTCTGGGGGGGGGGGTTACTATCCCTTTAATTCTCTGCATGCCTATTTTGTTGTGAGTAGGTATATGCCTCCTCCTTTCAACCCCCATTATTATGAGCACATTTATTTCTTTTACCACATTTACCGCTTGGAAATGTATCAGGCACTATTAGGTGCCCCTTTTTTCTGTTTTCTGATGCCCTATTAATGCAATACCAATGCAGCAAAGCAGTGAGAAATCAAACTTTGTTGTCTAGGACGAGGAATTTGCTGCATGAATAGTACGAATGTCATTCTACAGATCACTGGTAAGGCCTCATCTGGAGTACTGTGTGCAGGTATGAAGACTACATCTCCACAAGTACATTAATATAATGGAAGAAGTTCAAAAGAAGAGTTACTAAAATGGGGAAAGGTCTTCATGGTACAGGGTAAAGAACATATTATGCACTGCTTGGAATAAAGGAGGGAGAGGGGTGATAAGACTGAAATCTTCAATTATATTACAGGATTTAATATAGCCCTGGATGGAAGCATTTTTCATAAAAAGACGAACAGAAGTAACAGAAGAAGGCATGAGCTAAAGTTATAGGATGAAAAGTCATCAACCCTTTGAGTGCCAGAGGGGTACACAACACATGCGTTGCGTAACCCTCTGGAACTCAAAGGATTAGGTAATGTGCTAAGCAGAGGTAGTAGGGACTAACAGTGTCAGGGAACTCATAAATGCCTGGGACAGACCTAAATCTAGTCTAACATGCAATACTGTATACATTATCCTTTAGTTTCACAATGTGTTGGGCGCCCATCTGGCACTCAAAGGGTTAATTAGATAGCAAAATGGGCAGACTGGACATGCTAGTTTCTTCTCATCTGCTGTCCAAAGGTAGGTTTCCATGTAATAAGATGGCCAAAACACTGAGTCTTTAAGGAACCAAGCATCTGCTTTCTATTGGGTTTCCTACATGCCAGTACAGATTTTTGTATTCACTTATTTAACAAAAAATAAACAGAATTCACTATAACCATTTTGGCGCCCACATAGGTGAAATCAATCTCACAAAAAATAGTGGAATAATTTTGGCGAAAAGCATCTGCAACTTAAAGGACATATTGCCAAAAATCAATTCATTCTAATGGATCTTAAACCACTACTAAATGCTCATGGTACTGTGTTGGAGACTTAACATTCTAGGCATTAAAAGCCCCACTGAAATAAAGAGGAATGTGTGGACTTAGTTCCCTATGGAGCAGCTGGTATGTCCCAAACCCCCTAGTTTATATATGCATAGGGCCCCTTAGTAAATACTGGGCAGAACATAATCTCCCAAGTAGTGCTTTGTGGAGTTATTGGGCACAATGAGATTATTTATATACACCAGTTACATCTGACTCAACCATAATGGAACCAGACACATCACAGTAAAGAGAGACTTCTGAATGGAAGGTCACATGGGTACATATCAACATTTGTACAGGAATGAGCAGTCATGGTTTGGAAAGTAAAGCATTAATGATCGTCCTATTAAAACTACAGTAAAAAGGAGAAACACTTCTATGATGAAAATGATGACTGCACTAACCAGCAGTGATTCTAACCCTTTGAGTGCCAGAAGACTGACCACAACCACCGCAATCACTTCTACAATGAAAAAAATAAACAGAAAAAAATAAGAGGAAGAAATGCAAATCTCAGTAAAATGTATTGATGACACAAAACATGTATGAGGTTTATGGAGTGCATATAAAGGTGCTGTGTATCCCCCAGATGGCAAATGGCTGCATTACGGTCTTAACCCTTAAAGGCCTAGAGTGGTGCACATCGCATTGCAAACCAATGTGCTGTATACACCTCTGGTTAAAATCATTGATAGCAGGATTGCATCAATGAATGAGCGAGTACCATGCAAACCTGGTGTGGACACACGCATATACATACATGCATGCATTATATGTGAATGCATGTTTGTTGTAAGGCGCTGCGTACACTGTGTGGTGTCATATAAATAAGGATATACATACATACATACATCCCTGTAATGGAAGCATTAGGGCTTTTTTCAGGTATCTCCATGCCTCGCCTATGTAAAACAAACACATACAACAGATCATTGATAAATACCTGAAGGTACAGGTCAATGAACATGCGGGAGAATGGCTTATCACATGTACTATACACTGCCTCTTTGAGGAATTCCTCCCAAAGTGTCCAGTCATACTGATCAAAAGTGCTATGTGCACTGGAAACAGTTCAAAGTCTTTCCCTAGGAGCCATAAACATGAATGCAGTATACTATGGGGTCACATCACGCCAGGTGACCAGGACACCTATTAGCAATGGTGGCAAAGGCTTTTAAGGCCTTATCCAGGAAGAAAAAGAATTGTGGCGCAAATTGACTGCCCACTAAAGTGTACATATACAAATTCACCACACTGACACAGATTTAATTGGGGACTTTAACCCCAAGTGATAGAGAAGTCTCCAGTGTATTGCAAAGCAATGTATTGGAGACCTCTAGCATCCAAGGGGTTAAAAGCCCTATTTAAATCAATAGGAATGCATTTTCTATTATTTAAGGGGTTAAACGACCCATTTAAATCCACAGGAAGTTGGAGAATGTATGTTCCCTACTGTAGAGCTGGCATTCCCCTAAATGACTTCATGTTTCTCCCTGCATACGTCCAGCATGTGATCAAACAGCCCATCAATCTATCTACATACATATAAGGTCTTATGTATAAAGGTAAAGTGCGTCAACTTTGGGACAATCCAACTGCACCATAGGAGACAAAAACATTCACATTGGTATACATTTTTAAGCCCCAAGAATGCTTCTCAATGCGTTGGAGATCTCAAGCATTCACGGCACTAAAAACCCCATTTAAAGCGGAACTATCATGCATATAAACGTGACCCCCAAATAATTTTTTAAAATAGCGTTAAGCATATCAATACTTATTATCCTTAGTAAGTCTGGCACTATTTAGAAATCTAACTTCTTCGGAGGCTCACTGAAGAAAACAGCACAGTCATCTTGCCGAAAAGGCATCTGTGTGCCCGAGTTGTCCATCCCTTTCCGTACCTTAAGGTACAATGCAACTCCCCCCTTACCAATCATAGAGGAGACCGGTGCACAGATGCCTCTTCGGCAAGATAACTGTGCTATTTTCTGCAGTGAGCCTCCAAAGAAGTTAGATTTCTAAATAATGCCGGACTTACTAAGGATAATAAAAGTACTGATATGCTTAACACTATGTTAAAAATTATTATTTTTTTTTTTTTTTGGGGGGGGGGGGGGGCACTTCATATGCATGAAAGTTCCACTTTAAACCAATGGGCACAGGACAGGGACCTCTTATCCTAATGTATACTCATCTATTGTTCCCCTTATGACTGCCTATATAAGCACTTAATCACAGCACTTATTGTACCCCTTCTATATTATATGTAATCTGTAAAGTGCCAAGTACACTGGTTGGCGCTATATAAATAAAAATATACAATACAATAGTCCCCTATGGTGCAAACTTGCACATTTGCCTTTATACTTAAGACCAACATAATTAGCTTATCCTTCCCACAAACCATGCCATCCTTATTTTGTTATTTTTTGTTTTTGTTAATCCTTTGAGTGCCAGAGGGGTATGCAACGCATTGCTTTGCAATGTGATGTATACCCCTCGGGCACTCAAAGGGTTATGCTTACTAGGTCCCTATATTTTATTTTCCTTTAGGTATGCCCTTGAAAAGAACAATATCACTTTGCAGTCGGAGGAATTCCTCTCCTCTTTTTCTTGGGAAGGTGAAATGTACACTAAATACATCATTGTGAAATGAATTGCTGACAGCGTGATCAGCTTGCATACACTCCTGTGGCATGCGCTCCGATTTCAGCCTCATTCTAGCCTCAGCAGGGCACCTCTCTCTGAAACTGCATTTATAAACCAGAATAGGGAAAAGGCCATTATAAATATGGGATAGCATTACCTAGATTAATCAAAGTCTGTCCCCTTTCATCATTTTTCTTCCTAATTTGTGCCTTTCCCTCACAAGGTCAGTAAATCACACCGAATGCTATTTGCCCTTAAAGTGTTAACTTTAATGAAAATCTTGCGCTTGTGTGTTTTGTATGCGAGATAATAATATATTACTTGGTTTAGATGTGCAGGAATTTAATTAAAATCATCTTTTAAAATATTTATAACCTTTAGCCTCTTGGGGTTCACAATACATGAAAATGTTTTGCTTTTCCATTTATGGTTCTTAAGTAAACCACAGTAGTGGAGCGCAATCTATTTTAAATTAGATTACCATTGTCTTATTTTAAGAGGAACGTTGGGGACTGTGCTATGTTTTTATATTCACACTTACAGCGAAAGATCCTACTGTGATTACCATCTGCATGTGATCAAATATAGAGAAGCCAAAACTTTGACTGGTGTGAATGCTTCTACTTCCTACACATCTATCCATCTAGAACATGGATTCTAAGCTCAAATCTTCGGGACACACCAAACATGTCTCGTTTTAAGAATATCCTTAATTAGGCAGAGGTAAATCAATCAAAATAATGGAGGCACTGATTAACTACCTGTGATCAACCTGGGTGTCCTGAGAACATGAACTGCTGGTGTGTCCCAAGGAGAACCACTCACTAGAACATATCCAGCAGATCAAGCAGGACCTAAAACCAAGGTCTGTTAAACACTATCCCCCAAAGAAGACAAAAGTCACATAAGTTGCTCTTTTTGAGATAAACCACACAAATACATACAAAAACTGTGGTGCAAAATAAACATTTAATAAAGAAAACATTCTCTATTAATAATTTTATATATACAGAATTATATAAAATACCTTAATAATGATGGACTAAGAAGAGCTGGAATAATTCTAGGGCAAATCAATTTCATCACAGGGGGGCAAAAACATTTCCTTAATTCCAATCTAGTTATTTTAAATGGATATTAATCCTTTATTTTGAATGTACCAATTATACATTTGAAAAAAATGCATAAAGTAAATTTGCTTACACTAAATTGGTTTTTGTTCTTCACCATTTTTTTTCTTTTAATATTTTTATGTGCCCAACTTTGAGCTCGCACAGTCTGTTTCCAAAAAGTTTTCTGTCAGGAATATAAGACATGTATAATGAAAATATAAAAACATTGAATAGAGATCACTTAGGGCTACAGAAATAGTGTTACATAGTTTTATTATACTACTTTGATGGTCAACCATAAAACTATATGAAAAAAAGATTCAGGAGACTCACTATCAGGGACCTAAAACTCATAGCTGGAAACTGGAATCTGCCCTAGAAACTACGGTTTTTACCGTTGATTACTGGATCAGAGGCTGATTCTCTAGATGTGGGGAGTTTCTAACAAACCTCTGCCTGCTTCTGATACTTCCCAGTATTTTCTTGCCACTTCTTGCCTAATTTTCCACCTTCACCAGCTTATTCCTCCAACTTTTTCCACATCCGTCAAGCCCCATACCCACTCGAGATTAAGCCTCACCGCTTTTTTTTTTTTTTTTTTTTTTTTTTTTTACTCGAATAATGTTTTCTATCACCCCCACCGACACCACAGGACTCCCCCCTCTGGTGAGTCCACAAAACAAAGTTCCCACGTATGCCTAAAAGTACTTAAGGAAAAGGAAAAATAGGTGGAGAGGTAAAAAAAAAAAAAATAAAACATAGGAAAATTGACGGTACATATTGCAGACTTTGTGAACGTTTTGTTGAAGCATTCTGTATATGTGACAATTGCTATTGTGACCACAGTTCCAACAAAGATGAATAAGGTTTTTATCCCAAATATTAGCAAGGCCTCAAACACATTAGAAAGCAATGCACCAGCATTGAGATAAAACACACTTACCACAATTAGACTTGCCCCAGAATTACTCCAGTTCTTTCTAGCAAAGGCCTGTGTGTCTACACTGAATGGACACTGCAAAATAAACAGTGGAATGCTATGTAATCAGATATACAAATCTGCAAGAAAATAATAATTAAAAACTACAACTTTGTGTTTTGTGATCCCTGATTTGCCCAATAAAATTCCTTGAATAAGGAATAATTTTATGGGTTTATTAATGTGCTCCATCTCAACAAACCCTACCTTTTGTGACTCTTCTCTTTGGCTCCCCATATACGTATAGCTGGTAAGGACCATTTCCATGTTATGTTCCAAAATAGTATTGTAGTGAATTTACCATTGAATCATTTTCCCTTCGACCATATGGAAAACAGGGACCATGAGGTAAAGCTCCACTCCCTCCAGAGGACCGGACATCCCACGAAAAGACAGCGTCTTTGAGGTAGAGACGCCCCCTCTGCCTTCAGACTTTCGTATAGCAAAGTGGTACCAGGAAACAACAAAACAAACCAAGAAGCAATAAGAAAAGAAGAAAGCCTCCTGAAACAGGGCAGGAAGGGTACTCCTCTTCATCAGGAAGGAAGAACAAGTTTTTTTTCCTCTGGGTAGGAGTTCATATAGATAAAAAAAAAATAGATTTAAAGTTTATTTTATTAAAATACTATTTTCTCTTAAGTCCTATATGGAACACAGGAACCAAGGGCTGTACTAAAGCACCCACTAAGGTTCCAGGGAGGAAAAAGAGAAACATTTCTCATGTAGAAGACCAGGATTCCATAGGACTAAATTCCATTTTGTAAACCTTAGGTGTCAGACACCAAACCAGGACAGCAAACAACCAAATATGAGCCAACAAGGCAAAAAAAATACAAAACACAAACAAATAAACCCACTACTAAACAGGTTGGGGGAAAAAAAAAGGAAGAGAACCCTTAAACAGGCACAACAGCTTGAAGGACCTTCTGGCCAAAACTGGCCTTAACTGAGGCCATCACACTGACATGGTAGTGTTTGGTGAATGTTTGCAAAGAGGACAAAGATGGCAGCTTGCACATATGTTCGGCAGAGGCCTGATTATTGTAGGCGCAGGAGGCTCCCTCATATCTGGTGGAGTGCTATGACTGAAAGGAACCAGTTCCTTTATGATGACATATGCTTGTCGTATGGTAGCCATGATCCAAGAAGCAAAAGTGACTTTGGATGCACAGCCTGACCTGCTCTAGGGCCTTTTGGAATGACAAAAGGAATTTTCCTTTCTAATGCACAGAATACTCAAGGGATTGAACCACATCTAACAGATGAAGATCCTGTTCCTGTCTGGTGGAAGGATCTGGACAAAAAGGAAGGAAGGATAATATTGTGGTTAATGTGAAAGTTGGATGCAACTTTTGTTACGAAATCTCTAGAAGTAAGAAGGATCACCTTGTCTTGATGAAACACCAGGAAAGTAGGTTTAAAAGACAAAGCTTGTAGTTCAGCAATTCTTTGTACAGAAACAATGGCCAAAGGGTAAAAAAGGAAAGTTAACCAAAGAGATGTTCACTGGGAGATCTCTGAAGAATGCTCAGCAGCAGAATAAGGACCCACAGGGGTTGGGATCCCT
Source organism: Rhinophrynus dorsalis (assembly GCA_037306005.1). NCBI lineage: Eukaryota > Metazoa > Chordata > Amphibia > Anura > Rhinophrynidae > Rhinophrynus > Rhinophrynus dorsalis. The sequence continues at coordinate 155,012,211 of CM074718.1, read as the reverse complement.
AAAGGAGGAGAAGAAATTAGTCACCCCTTGAATAAAGGTTTTAACATCAGGAAGAAAGTTAATTAGCTTTTGGAAGAGAACAGAGTGTGCGGAGATCTGTACCTTGATGGAGCTCAGACTGAGATCTTTATTATCATCATCTTGAAAGAAAGCCAAAATTAAAAGAAGGCTAAAGGAATGTGGCGACACGTCCACATCAGTGCACTACTGGTAAAAAGGGAACAGATCCTATATAGGCTTTGGAAGATATGGGCTTCCTACCTTGAATCATGGTAGAGATGACAGCATGCAAGAAACCCTTTCACTTTAAGATGTCTGCACCAAGAACCATGCTCTCAAGGCCAACCTTCCCTCCTACTGGTAGCAGAGAGGACCCAGGGTCAGAATATCAGGCCTCAGGGGAAGACAAAATTGATGGACAGGTTGAGAAGATTGACAAACCAAGCCCTATGGGGCCAAAATGGTGCAATCTTGAAGACCTGGGAATTCTCCATTTTATTTTCTGCAGCACCCTGGGAATTAGGGGTATTTGAGGAAACACCTAGGTCAGATGAAGGTTCCATGGGATAGACATCTTGTGCGTCTCAAAAGCTAGAGGATCCTTCGACTTGCTGTTCTTGTTGGATGCCATGAGGTCCACTGTTGGAAGGCCTCAGCGGTGGACTGGCTGCTCAAATATCTTCTGGCTGAGTTCCCAGTTTCCTGGTCCAGCTCTTGATAACTTAAGTCTGCAACTATGTTTTCAACACCTGGGATGTGAACCCCTGAGATTACTGGTGTATGTGCTTCCACCCATTGAAGCAGCTCCAAAAGCATTCCACTGTTTATTTAATAAGGATAATCTATACATCTAAATTCAATATGTAGTTTTCTAATAAAACAAATAGGTGATTTTAAAAGAGCTTTGAAAATCACCTAAAGTTCTTTAATAACATTAACATGATTAGTGGAGGTGGATGTGGCACTTGTGTGGACTCTGACTTGTCACCTACAACTAACTCTTAGAGTCAACCTACTGCATGCATGGCATTTGCACATCAGCAGCAGTAGAAATTGCTGTTACTCCTAGAAACATCTACAAAGCTAATATGTGTCCCCCTCGGCAGTACTGCTACTAGTTGTCGCACCTCTTAATTTCTAAAACTGTACATCTCAAATCACATATGCTGTTGTACTTCAGGTGGGATCTCAATAAGGATGTGCCTATATGTTATCCTGCTTCCACCTGCTCATATTTTTTTTTTTTTTTTTTTTTTTTATAGAGACACAAAATATAGCAACAGGTTTAAATTTTGGATTGTGAGTGAATTACGTTTATACCGTAGATTTCATAGACTGAGGTGTTCCTGAAAGGACTGCTACTTTTTACATCATCACTACCACAGAGGTTAGATGTTACAATAGTACAAGTAGGAGCAGGCGGCAATGGAGCTGTACCTCGAACAGCAACAAAAGCATTCATACTTGAGATATTGACTGGGTATGGGTTAGATTTGGAAGCATTAACTTGATGTCATCAGTTGAAACAAATAGAAAAATACAGATACCCTGCCAAATTAGCACTCAAGAATGAAATGTACCAGTATATCTGAACGAAATGAGCAGAAAACATGGAGTAAAACTTAACTTTTAATGATAAAAATTAAAAGAAGCATAGCAAATTGAATTAAAAATACCGGGGCAAGAATAACCGGTTTGCCACAATTAAATATGCACACGTTACATTTACTGAGCATAGAATTAAAGTGTGAGCACAAATACCCACACTAATCCAGTCACCAAAATCACTTATAATGCTCGTAAAAAACTAGGAAAATAACGGTGTAGAGATATAATTAAAGCTCATGCATTCCGAACATATCCCGGAGCACAGGGAGACACTCGGATGCAAGCTATGTATAAATGTATGTACCAAAATAGCCCCTGTTATAATATTAACAACGGCTATTATAAATGGCACAAAACATTCTTCCCACCAAAATCCCACCTAGTACAAATAAATAATATGCACATCTAATTTACCAGGGCACAAAACCGGCTTGCCAAAAATTAAAGTAATCTGATACCATTTACCAGCCCTAAAAAGGGCCTTTGTACCCTACTAACAATAAAGTCCCTATAGGGCTACAAAATATCGTTGTATGTGAGGGGTCTAAATCGGGCTGCACTGACCAAAGCTCTCAGCTCCGGTTTAACCCTACAAACTGGTTCCCTGCTGATAATCCTAAATAAGGGATATAATCTATCCTGAAAACCTGACCTTTTGTTAAGGTTTAACTGATGAAAAACTGTACTGTCCAGACAAAATCAGCCAACTACAGTGTACCTGTATAATAACAGGACTTGCTGCTCGTAACATATGTACCAGCTAGGGGTCTAATCAATCGGTCATGCTATTACCAGCCCTAACAAGGGTCTTGAATACCCTAAGATTACCAGTCCTAAAATCTAAGGCAGTAAATGCTGAGCTACGTGTACAGAATTTACCAGCTACAGCATACCTGCACGGTATCAAGACCGGCTGTTAGAGTTAAAGGGGACGAATGCAATTAGTATGATAGTAAGACTCCCCACAGTTAGATTCCCTTCCTATTACCAGCCCTAAAAAGGGCCTTGAGTACCAAACTATTACCAGTCCTGAAAAGGACCTTTGGTTACCGTCTCGGAAGGTAAAAACTGTGCTGCATGAACGGAATTTGCCAGCTACAGTTAACCTTTATAGTATAATCACAAGACCAACTGCATGTAACTCGAGTTTGCCAGCTTCAGGTCTGATCAAATGATATCGAACCTTCCAATTACCAGCCCTGAAAAGAGCCTTAAGTACCCAAGGATTACCAGTCCTAACAAGGACCTTTGGTTTGAAAACTAAAGAAGGTAACTACTGTGCTGCATGCTCGAAATCTGCCAACTACAAGCTACCTATTCATTTTCAAGATCACTTGCATAGTCGGAGGGAACAGCTAACAAACAGGTTAGTAGTGGAATGGTAACAACAAGACACCAAATTGCTTCTTCAAAAGGCTAATTGCTCATCAGTTGAGCAAACTGTGTAATCTGAGGCATAAATGAAATGAATAAAATAAAAATAAGTAATTTATATAAAAATGTTATCTCCCTACATGTTAGAGAGGTCTTCAATGCCTTGCAATGTGTTTGAGTGAGACCAATCAATGGGTTTTTGTTAATTTGTTTCCTCCTCTGTAGTGATATTGGTTTATGTGAAAAGCATGTCATGCTTCTTTTGAACATAAAGCCCATATACAATGATCTACATTAGTATCAGTTTACTCCTGGAGTAACACAGATGTGCGTCTATTAATTACACCACTTACAGTAATAACACCTGGTAGTTGCCAGGTGAAAAAAGGTAAATGCTATATTTCATATTTTAGAATAGACACATCTTTGCGTGCCATAGGGGTAATCAAATACATTACTTTTCAGTGTGCTGGAAACCCCTCTGGCATTCAAAGAGTTCATTTGGATCTGTCACCCTAAAATAAATTCTTTGTGAGAAATTAACCTTTATGCCAGTTCCCTGCACAGTATACTAATAAATTCTGTCCGAGGCCAATCTTATTGCACACTGTACGATTAGAAATGACCCCAGTGCACATATGGTCGGACTGCTCTGTGGTTATCTACCTATGGAAGCATGTTTTTGGTCTTTTGAGTCGGGCTCTTGGGGTGACCCTTCGGTTGGATCCCTGGACTGTGCTGTTGAACAGGTCCTCTAGACATCCCCCTCTTTCATATGTGGCTAACAAGTTGGTGTTTCGGTTGTGCACTATGGCTCGATGCCATGTTTCCTATCACTGGAAGTCCTTGCCACCCAGCTGGGCTCCTTTAGATGATCGTATTTGGTATTTGATTCATATGGAAAAACATGACAGCGTACTTGCGCAACTCCTCTTCTTCATACTTCCGTATTTGGACGCCCTGGATTGAGCATGTAGCGCCTCCTGTGTTTCATCACAACTTGCTTCTCCTCTGAATCAGTGGGTGTTCTAGTAATGGTCCCTCTTGGGAGTTGGGATTCCTACCTTTTCCCTTTTCTCTCTGCCCCCCCCCCTTTTTTTTCTTTTCTCTTCTCTCACATCTCTTTTACTACGGGAGATGCAGTGTCCTCATGGGGTCTTACTTTTTCATATGATGGTAGCTGGTTTGCATGTCCACTGTATCACCCCCTCCCCCCTTTTTGCTCTTCTCTATCCCTGATTTCTGAATGAAAATTCCAATAAAAATTGAATTACAAAAAAGAAATCACCCCAGTGTAGAAAATCTACCTATATTCAATTGTTGCACTGTGCCACCAAGAATTAAAGGTTAATTTCTCTAAAACCATTTATGGCACAAACAAATGGCCAGCAAAACATATAGGTAGTATGTAATTATCTTTAAAATTATACAAATATTAATGGTTCATTTTAACATAAAAATTAAAAATGTAAGAAAAATTGAAGAAAATGATTAAGGAATACAAGAGGATTGATCTCTGCAGACTTATCACAGTGAAGAGTAAGTCTCTCTGAGAAGCTAGATTAATAACAGCAAATTTTCCATTAGTGATTAGAAAAAAGGGGCAAGAACAGCTGGATACGTGTGTTTTTATGATAGTCTGAATAGACTGCACGGGCACTTCATCATTCTGCCTTCTTACATTTATCTGTTAAAATTATTATCAAATATCAGGCAGCCTGCAGTCGTGAATCACAGGCTGCTCTCAGTCTATGGGGAATGATACAATGAGGGTCTATTCATCAGAATGGCAAATCAGAACAAGTAATTAGTTCCCTAGACTGGAATCGCCTGCAAAGCTTATTTCAGCCACAGACAAACATATGACAATGAAAAGCTAATGAAATCTGCTAAAATTTGTTAACCTTCTCTGCCATCAATCCATTTGATTCACTAGCATAACATTAAGCAAAGATAATAAATTATTAATTTGTTAACTCAGATTCACAGAATCAACCCTTACTACCCTGAAATTTCCCTCATGGGTTTATGGTAGATCTTTAACACTTTGCGTGTAAGAGTGGTGTAAAAACACACGCTGCACAGTCCTCTGGCTCGCTAAACAATCAACTCGCCCTACATACCAACTGGATCAAGGATCCGCAGGAAGTGCAAACACAATGATAAATATATTTATTAACAATTTGAGTGTCAGAGGGGTGTGGCACTCTTCTGGTACTCAAAGGGTTAAACTCTTGAAAGGCAAATGCTCTTATTCCCTTTGTCTGGTATTGTGTGTTCATGGTGAGCGACAGGATGTGTAAGTTCCATTTTAGTTACCAATATGTTGCTGTGTTACGTTGCATAATTTTAGTATTGCCACCGACAGAATATTAGGAGCACCACCAACAGAAATTGTTAGACAATGCACTATTCATATTATTCCAGTTTATCTTATGGTCACTTATCCGAATGAATTCTATTAACACATTAAGTAGAGGCTAATAATATTAGACACCAGAGGCAGGCAACATGAGGCCTTCCAGCTGTTGCTGGACTAAATTCCCACCATCTTCCAATAGTAAGTTGTAGACTGAAAGGAGGAAAATGAAACAAGGAATAGTTAGACTTAAAACAAAAAATGGACACTATGTAAATGAGAATAAAGGGCTAGCTGACTGCATGTTTACAGAGGAAGAAGTTCTACTTCAACTTTCTAAGGTTAAAACAGATCAATGGGACCAGATGGGATACACCCAAAGTTATTAAAAGAATTTTATTATGTTCTGGCAAAAGATTTAACAGAATTATTCAGTCACTAACAACAGGAATAGTTTCATGAGATTGGAAGTTAGCAAATGTAGTACCTCTTCACAAAAAAAAGGTAGCAGGGAAGCGTCTGGTAACTACAGACCAGTAAGTCTTACATCAGTAATGGGAAAATTAATGGAGACTATGTTAAAGGAAATAATTGTTGAATATCTGAATATCAGCATGGGTTTACAGCAGGGAGATCTTGTCAAACTAACCTCATTGATTTTTTTTGACTGGGTAACTAAAATAATAGACCAAGGGGGAGCAGTAGATATAGCTTATCTACATTTCAGTAAAGCATTTGACACTGTCCCTCATAGAAGGTTCATAAATAAACTGCAGTGTTTGGGTCTGGATGCAAAAACAGTTAAATGGATAAGGCAATGGCTGAGTGACAGGAGACGGAGAGTGGTAGTCAATGGAGAATATTCGGACGAAAGGACTGTTACTAGTGGAGTACCTCAGGGATCTGTACTGGGACCCATTCTTTTTAATATTTTTATTAGTGATATTGCAAAAGGTCTTCAAGGTAAGGTATGCCTTTTTGCAGATGATACTAAGATTTGCAATAGGGTACACTTTCCAGGGGGAATAAGCCAAACGATTTAAGTAAATTAGAAGAATGGTCAAGAGTTTGGCAGTTGCAGTTTAACGTTGATAAATGTAAAATAATGCACTTGGGACATAAAAATCCAAAGGAAAAATATACTATTAAGGGTACTGTACTGTTAGAGACAACAGTGGAAAGGGATTCGGGAGTAATTATTTCTAATGAATTAAAGGTAGGCAGGCAATGTAAAAGTGGTGGGGAATGCAAGCAGGGCACTGGGTTGTATAGCTAAGGGCATTAGTGGCATAAAAAGGGAATTGGTCATGCTACTCTACAGATCTCTAGTTAGACCTCACCTAGAGTATTGTGTACAGTACTGGAGACCCCATCTCCAGAAAGATATAGATACTCTAGAGAAAATTCAAAAAAGGGCTACTAAAAATGGTGACTGGTTTACAGGAAAAGAACTATAAGGATAGACGAAAGGATCTGAAGGAGGATCTGAACATGTATAGCTTGGAGGAGAGAAGAGAGAGAGGGGATATGATTGAAACATTCAAATACATGAAGGGATTCAACAAAGTGCAGGATGGAAGTATATTTCAAAGGAGTAAAAATGTTAGTAAACGCTATATTTATAGTCTGAAAATAGAGGGACACAGGTTTAGACGTAATGTAAGAAAGTTTTACTTCACTGAGAGGGTAGTAGATAAGTGGAATAGCCTACCAGCAGAAGTGGTAGACGTTAATACAGTGACAGAATTTAAGCATGCATGGGATAGGCATAAGGCTGTCTTTAACTTAAGAAAAGACCAAGGACCTAAAAAGGTTTAAGGTTTTTACTGTAGGAAAATGGGCAGACTAGATGGGCTGAAATGGTTCTTATCTGCCATCAAATTCTATGTTTCTACTACAAACAGATGGAGAGTCCACCTCTAATATGCACAGTGACAGTCAAACAAGCGAGGACTAAACAACCTACTTTACACGAGTATCTTAGACGAACCATGCAGCAGGCAGTTTTGGTAGTTAAGTAGATTATGAATGGAAACATATTAAAGGGACTGTAACGTCCCATAAAAACTTTTATAGAGCCTTAGAAAATAAGCAGAATAGTGCAAACCCTCTCTCTCAAACCACCATGGTTTGAAAGATATTTGCACTGAAATTCTCCCCTCTCTCTCCTCCTGACATCAGCGTCTAGCTAACAGCAGGAGATTCCAGTCCGTGGACCAGCAGGCGGCTCTGCAGCTCTGCTTAACAGCTGACATCAGGAGAAGGGGAGGGAGGGGGGAACTTTGAATTCCTATATCTCTCAAACCATAGCGCTTTGAGAGATAGGGTTTGCACCATTCTGCTTTTTTCTAAGGTTCTATAAAACTATAAAAAGTTTTTATGGGACATTACTCTCCATTATAAGTTCACCAATACTTTATTTAAAAAAAAATATGTAAAATAAAACAAAACAATTAACCTAAGATATAAAATACTAAAATGAATTTAAGTATATAAAACACATTAGGACTGTGTTGTAACCTATAGCAAGACATTGGCATTTCACAGTCTGAAAATGATTACATGGTTCTTAAGAATCTGGGTGGGATTTTCCCCTTTGGCTCTCTCATTCAGACTGTTTACACTTTCGCACAACAGAAACTGAAAGCAGACTAACATGGAGCCAGTACTCACAGGTAACTACAGCTAAAATTCGAAACAAAAATATGTTATTCCCTAAAACCCATTTAAAGGGATAGTAACACTTCGTTTTAACTTTATTTTATTTTGTAGGCATTAAAAAAACATGAAGAATGATATAAGTCTTATCTCTCAAACCTTTATGGTTTATGAGATATTCACAAGCAAAGTTCCCCTCCCCGCCCCTTTTTCCTAGTGTAAGCAATCTCTTCTCAGATGTGAGTCTGGTTGTATGACAGTACAGATAACAGAAGGGGACAATTTTCTTTGTATGAAAACAATGAAAGCCCTTCCCCCCTTGACAAGTTTTTCAGCTTTTTCCATTATCTTAATTGAAGATTGTCCCTCTCTGCAGTCTACCTGGGCATCTCCTTTCTGATCTGGTTGAACAGGGGGGGGATACTTTGTTTGTGAATATCTCTTAAACCATAAAGGTTTCAGAGATAAGACTTATATCATTCTTCATGTTTTTTAATGCCTACAAAATAAAATAAAGTTAAAATGAAGTATTACTATCCCTTTAAAGGCCCTTATCCTTATAGGAATATTTCCCTTTTCATTTTCATGATGTACCAGAAATTAGTATATTGTATTAGCCCGTGTCATGTAATAGCTAAAGGGCAAAAAACAGGAAAATATTCATATAGCACCCCTCCTTAAAACCAGCACAAAGGATGTTTTGCAGGCTTAGACGCAGACTGAAAGTAAGAGTGTTGCCTACATTCGACACTCCTCTGACACTCAAAGGGTTAACTGGAGCAATTCCATAACAAACCAACTGCCTTATGACAGATAAATTAAATTCACATTGATTTAAATGAGGCTTTTAAGTCTTTGAATGCTAGAGGTCTCCAATGCATTATTCGCAATGCGCTGGAGATCATACAGAATCCAAGGGGTGAAACTCCCCACTTAACTCAAAGGGAATCGGAGACATTTTTACTGGTTCCCTACGGTGCAGTTATTTGCTATAGAACGGATGCAGTATTTGTAATAAATCAGCCTTGTAAAAATGCAAGAAGAGACATTATATTTATAGTGATTATTTTTTTAGGAGGAAAAAAAATTACAGAAATATCAGACCTCAAAATGTGTAAGGTTAACGGATGTATAAGCCTTTGTGTGGCCAGAGGGGCATCCAATGGATTGCAAAGTGTTGGATACCTCAAAGGGTTAAATCTGAATAAACAGGTATATTTGTGAGATTGCAGGGAAAAAAAAAAACATTTTAATCATTTCAACACAGACAGACAATGCAGCAATGTTACATTAATAGAATTTTTCTGTGATAGTAGGAACTTTGATAGCGCTCTTATTTCAATGTCTGCATTTTTCTCCTTTTTTTTGACAAAGACAAATGATTGCCATCAATCAAGATCCAATCGGGCACACCGAGAGTCATGCAAATGTATCACTCTTTACTGGTTTCCACACTATTTGTGCAGGCTTTGCCACATTATTTTATAGAATGATCAAAAAAGCATCCCAAAGAGATCATTCGCACCCACTGTAAAATTAACTTTCATGAATAATGAGCGGTTTATACCTGGGATAATGTATAGGTTCTACAGTATGTGCAGCAAACACTTCATTTCCTCACTGGAAGATTATGTAAATGATACCATATGACCTTTATCATTCCAAACAGGACATGCAAAATGCATATTATTTCATACATCATTCGAAAGCTAGTCACTTCCTTATGGAGAAGTAGTCATTTATAATGTTCTGGGTGAAGTGCAGACTGCCAGAAAATGATTTCAGTCTCTCATTCTCACTGCATATTCCATCTCACATCCATTTCGTGAACAGTTATCCAAAATTATAAGAAGCAATATTCAGGAATCTAAAGAGTAAGAACTCTGGAGGAGACCAGCTGTGCCACACTGGACAAATGAAAATTCACAGTGATTTAAATGAGGATCTTAGCTCCCTTCATTGCTAAAAGGGAATAGCCCACATTGCTTTGCAGAGCAAGGGAGTCTTTTCTAGCATTCGTGGGGTTGAAAGCCCTGTTGAAATAATTGAGAATATTGATTTGTTTCCTATAATGCAGCTGGTTTGCTCCAGAATTGCACATCTTTAGCCCGAGTGGTCGTAATTAGAGAACAGAGAAACAAAATAGGATTATACAGTTTAAGTGGACAAGGGATAGCAATATTTAGAAAGAGAAAAAAAAATTATATATATATATTTTATTTTTTTTAGGTGCAATATCACTGTGGCATGAAACTGTACAATGGAGCTGTTGCTACACCATCCTATGGAGATTTATGGTCAACTGACCAGGCCTGTCCATAGGATGGTGTAGCAACAGCGCCACTGTACAATTTCAGGCCACTGTGGTACAGCACCTAAAGAATTAAAGTCTGAGCTGTAATAACTTTTGGATAAAAACTTTCAGGAGTGGGAGTACTCTTGTTTTTCTCAGGAGGGATAAACACCACAACACATTAAATAAATATATATATATATATATATATATATATATATATATATATATTTATTTATTTATTTTTACATTTTAAGCATCCCTATCCCTTTCAAATGATGTTTTACATTGGCATGTTAGTAAAGGGCTATTTGAAAAGGTGGTGTAAAATTTTCAACATAAACTGTTCTCAAATGATTGTACCTTTTCCCCATAGACACAAGGTGCAATTCAGACCTCCGCGAAAACAATCTGTGATTAACATTCTGTCCAAGATGGATTTAGTCATGTTAAATGTTCTCTAACATTTTTAACAAACCATGGCTGCCAATTTATATATTTTTTCTTAACAAGGTAGAGTGGCATTTTGAAGGTACAATTTAAATTGCAAACCATGTAAGTATACAATATACTTCCAGGGGTGTTCGCACATATTGATTTAGCAGGTTAAATCCCCATGTCTCATACTTAGCCTGTTAAGGACCAGAGGGGTGTCCAATGCATTGCTTCTCTATAGTATGATTGTTTGTATGTAATGGGGAACATGTTCCTACTAGTTAATGGTACAGTGAAGCACCATGTAATAATAATACATTAGGTTGGACAAAGCCCCAGGTGTTTTGGGGAAATAGTAATTCCCCTTTCTGCATCAATGGCAGAAATGCCTAACTAAATTTGTTAGAAGATGCAATAGCAGTATGTTGGGCAATGCAGCACAGACTTATAAAGCAGTGTTCTGAACTTCATTGCACGTGGGTAGAATTCATAATTCTAAACTGATTACATACTGAATGTTGCCCATTGATTTCCAAGACATAAAGTGACCAATTTAATAACACCTTTTCCATTTCCTATTTTTACTGTCTTTGCAGTATAAAATTAGTACAATAGCAGAGCTGATTAGATAGATGAACAGTTGACTCTGTTAATTCCCAGTATTAAATACAGGAAAGTATTCATTAAGCCGATTAGAATTTTCAGTTTCTACCCCTTTATGTTCTGCTATTGTTGTGGGATCAAAATGTACACTAACAAATGCTACTTTAAAGCGGAACTTTCACCCTCATAACATTGCCCCCAAATCTATTAATAATATAGTGACAGGTAAAGCCATCCTTATATTATGATCAGTAAGTCTGGTGTATTCAAGAAAATAAACTTTCTGCAGGCGTCCACTGCACAGAGCAGCTCTGTCAGCAACTTCCGTTACCTTAACACCTTCGTGTCCACTGACGTGCCAGGACTGTCACTTAAGGACAAGTGACAGTCCTGGCATGTCATGGAGTTCAGGGCTCCTGGCGTGGTTGCCGTGAACCAGAAAAAAAAAGCCCTGTGGTCATCAAGTGCCGGCCAAGTGTGAGGGGTTAAAGTAACGGAAGTATGTCGCCACCAATCCGGGCAGTGCACGGGACAGACAGCGCAGACTCAGAGGTAACTTACCTCTAAGATGTCTGTGCTGTTGTCCACTGGTGGCTGAAAAAAAGTTTATTTTCTTGAATATTCAGCATAATATAAGTATGGCTTTACCGATCGCTATATTAGTAATGAATTCGGGGGTAATGTTATGAGGTTGAAGGTTCCACTTTAATTCTCAGTACTTCTAACATAAAACGTCAGCATTCTTTGAGAGAGAGAGAAAGAGAGAGTATTTCATTTTTATCAAGCACACAACAATAAAGTCCACTAATAAATATTACTGAGTCACATTCCAAGTTAATTGAGAAGGAACGATTTTTAGTAGCTTATCCTCAATGTTTAGAAACCTTAGTCACTTAAAAGACATGGGGGGCTAGGCACTAAGGCGTGACAAACAGGTGAGGGAGTGGAGATGACTTCTCCAGTGATATCACTCCTCCAGTTCCTGTGTTATTCTATGGAGCCTATGCACTAAGATCTCAAAAAATTAAGAAATGTTAGTGAATTAGCTCAGTAGACTAACAGAGGGATTGGAAAAGGGATATCATTGGAGAAGTCATCTCCACTTTATCACCTCTTTATCATACCTTAATGAATAATCCCCATGCTGTTTTAGTGATGTAGCCCATAGCAGAAGTTCCTATGCTGGGCTATCTTAGCCTTCATATAGGCACTTATTACCTCACAGGAACGCATCAAAGTCCAGCTTACTGCCTTTGCATAGAACCACAGACAAGATGCAGGAAAAGCTTATAGCGACCGCTGGGGCTGTCAGCAGACTTTTCACACGAGTAATAAACGGCTGACCACATGGGCACCAGCCAATATTATTTAGCTGGCATTCATACTGACCAGCCAGCAGACACTCCTCATATGTCCAGACTGGCAAAGGAATGGAGGAGAAAGATGAGTTAACAAATAAGACAACAGAAGTGTAGCAGTTCTGTTGCCCACATAAAAAAAGACCAGAAAAAATATAATGAAGAGCGACTACTGAAAAGTCACACAATTATAGCATTATAAAAATAAAAACAACACAGCTTACGTTAGCATTCTACTATGATGAGATTATAATAAAATGGTAATTAAGATATGCAGAGGTATAATATAAAAAACAAAAAAACCAAACAAACAAAAAAAAAAAAAACAACAAAAAAACATGTCATTAGAACTTGATCACACAAGTGACCACCACTGACCAGTCTGACATGTAGCCCCACAAGAGCAGAGTACCATCGGGGAGAAGCAGCAGCAGTGTAAGTCTGAACAGCTTTCACTCTCCAGGCCATTATTATGAGTAACAAACACTGATGCTCACCACACAGTTAATCTATTATGTGCTGACCCATGTGGATGTCAACCAATCAAGTATGCCTGAGAGCAAAGAGGGACAGCCACGTGCTTTCTAGAGCATTCCTCTCACGTGATAGGATTCTGGGGATAAAGTGTAGTGCACATGAAAAAAGTTACACAAATATGGCAGCAGTGCTGCTATGTTCATATCGCCTGTGTGGAGGAAAAAAAAAACAAAAAAAAAACAACTTATTTTAGAAGAACAGTAAACTCTTATGAAAATATTTATATTGTAGCCCTTTTATACCAAGTAAACAAGGGTTTTTCAAGTGTTTGAAGATGTTTCAGTCGAAAGTTTTCACAGAGCAAACTTACATTTCTTTGAGTGATTGGGTTCAATATTTATTGCAGCCAAGTATTATTGTCTGGAAAAAGCAAGAGTGTTGAAAACACAAACTTTCTATATATGGATGTAGCATGGATGGATGCTGTGGTTTCTGAACCTTTTATAATATGAATTCCCCGAAAAAAGAAGCAAGAACAGATATCCATGTCCTATAAGAATAGCATTATAAGGTTTTTCCATAATTTAAAAACAAACATTTGTGCCACTGTGCACTCAATATAATAATCAATAATTGTTTATGGCATTCTGTTTAAAGAAGTGCACCAACATATGAACATTATGGACTCAAGTAAAACCTTCAGAGTTGCGAGGTCAAAATGAAGAGCTGCATAATTTATCAGAAAAAAAACTAGGACTTTGCCACTACTCCCTAAAGTGAGGTATTATTCTGCCCATGTCTTTTATTGTATAAAAGGTTTATATGATAGTGATACAGTAGAAGGCATTTGCTAAATAAAACATTCATTTGAATAAATCTTTCCTGACAATGTCCAATTTTACATGATAGAAGTGTAAACAAACTCTTTTCATTAAGAGTACTGGGATACAAGAAAGTGTAATTTTAGAACACTGGCCATCTCCACAATAACTTAAAGGGTTAAGTGTCAAGTGAGTGATGGAATTAACTAGGTCTAAGACAGGAAGTGCCAGCACTGAACGTCTTGATTACTATAATCAACATAGCCAACTCTCAAATAAAAACAGGCTATTTTCAACATGTAAGTGATTCTGAAAGAGCTTTCAAAACCACAAAAGTTGTTTTAATGTGAAACTTGGACACACAAACAAACAAACTGTATGCTTAACCAAACTTTACATGACATCAGACATCCTTTTACATTTTATTTACTTTTAATACATTTTGAGTTTTATATATATCTATATCTATATATATATCTATATATATATATATATATATCTATATCTATATATATATATATATATCTATATCTATATCTAAAAATCTATATCTCTTGGATGACTTCTTGTTCGCTGGTCCAACCAGTCCCTCATCCACCCTTATTTTCTTGGGTTTAGAAATAGATACTGTCCATATGTTTTTCCGCCTTCCTGAAGCTAAACTCTGGATATTGCCGGATTTACTGGGCATGATGGTGGCAGCCAAGAAAGCTACTTTATGACAGTTCCATGTATTGTTTGAACATATGGCCTTTGCCGAGCACATCATGCAAATGGGACATTTTTTTTTGTAGTTTTTTTATATCATAGTAGAGATTGAGATTCCTCACCATTATTTGTGTCACTCAGGAAATTAAGGCTGATTCTTGAGCCAATATAATGGCAGAACTTATTGGCTTCTAGATGCGGTTTTTAACAAGGATTTGGAATTGTTCACAGGTGCTGCGGAGGGTGCAGGTTTTGGGACATTCTTTCGTGGCAGGTGGTGGCCCGCTGAGTGGGGTGTGTCGGGTTTTGTAAAAAAACTTTATTTTGGACTTATTCCCCATAATTGTGGCTGAGGAACTCTGGAAGGTTGATTTAGCCAAAATCCATGTCATTTATCATTCCGATATGGCAGTGGTGGATACATTGAATTGCCTTACAGCTCAGTCTCCTCCAGGCCTTCAGGATGCCATTGATACAGGTTTAGATCAGTGGAGGTGGTGAAGTCCATTTCAGGCTTGAAATGACTTCGTACAATGGTGCTTTAGCTGGAGAGCAAGATGGGTTGTAAGGGCCTCTGGGAGACAGTCCAGAGGGTCATATGATATCTGGTAATGGTTACTTGTGGAGGATCTCTGGGTCAAGCTCAGTCCGTCGGGCCTGAAGGGATCTCTCCTGGTTGGTCCTCGGACCTTGGGGGGGGACTTTAGTCAGTCTTGGCATCAGACGAAGGGGATGTTTGGACATTTATGTCCTTAACCAATTGTTATGCGGAAATGTCTGCCACATTTAACTGAAAAGTTAATAAACAGCTGAGACCATAATTCATCCAACTCAATATGTTGTATGTTTATTTGGGTTAGTGGTGTGGGATTTTCTCCCGAGTCCCACGTCATGTGCTGTACATAACGTTCCTGGAAACATCCTGTCCCAAATGCATAAATGTGCATAGCAACTCAAAAGTTTGTTGCTGTAACAAAACCATAGCCTCCCCGTCAAAAGCCAAACACTCACCTGTTTGGGAAACACTGCTTTATATCACCATATCAAAAAGTGACTATTTTAGGGTACTCCTCCTAAAAGATGGTTTTAAATATAAACAATGAGATGAATCATGGTAATTGTGTAAAAATAATGAAAAATCCAGCGCTGCTGAAAATTAACTAAAGTTTACAGCAGTTCCATATATCTGTTTTTTATCCCCTCATATGAAAGTTTTAGCTATATTCATTTTGTTGAAATTTGGGTTGATAATGGCTGGGGAGTGACTAAGGATTTTGCTTTGCATTGTTCATGGAGGATGTTTATGGTTTATATTAGAATTATGAAGAGGTAAGAATTAAATGCAGTCTGACAAAAGGAGGTCTTCAGCTATATACAAAACCTCTATGAAATGTTCTTTCCTGCACCATCAGACTCGCACCAACATTTCTGGTCTACACGCATCCCTAAAAATTAGCTTCTTCAGGGAAGATTATCAACTGCCCAATGTCTGTTTTGAGTGGGGACATATATACCAACTATTCACACTCTACTTACATGTGTGCCTTTTATCACAACACTGTCCTATTCACTAAACTAATAAGAATGCAGCGTGACTGGGTCACATCTATATTGGCGATACAGTACTGTTACCATCCCTTCAAATAGTAACGCAGTTTCATACAAATGGTATTACCTTTTGAGAATTAAAGGCAATACTCTGTATCAAACTAAATAGGTCAGGCATTCACTCACATCATAGATGTAAGAAGAGCTACCCAAGATAAGTAATATTCCAAGAAAGCTCCCTTATTGAGTAACAACAATAAAAAAAAACAAAACACAAAAGCATGCATTTGAAAAACCACCTTATCTGATAGACTGTGTGCCTAGCCCACTGCACAGCAAAGCACATTTTTCATTCACTGAAATCACAAACCACGTGGCTGTAGGCAATTATACCTTCAATATGCCATCCCACAGACCTTGTGGTATTATTATACTGTTGTAAGTCTCAGAATGTTTGTTCCCAGTTGTATTTTATTGCAGAATATGCTTACATCTTTTTCACTAAGATAATAATTCAACTGCAGAATTAATGCAAAAAATATCTATCCGTTGAACTAGTGTCAAGGTACCTGGGCAGAGGCAGCTCAAGCCGACCGCATCTTTCCCCAGTGGCTCCAGCCGCATTCTCTGCCCACTCATGGTGCCTTGCCTCCGTTGAGCCTTGTTTGCATTCCACATCCTGCTGGTGCCTTGTGCGGCTCTAGCCGCTTCTGCTGCCAGCATTCCGGCAGGCAGGTGGCTTCATGTTTGGACACACGTCCAAGGGCATGGACGTGCGCTCCATTTAAAGGGACAGCCACGTGTTGGCTGCTACTCCTCTTCCTGACACTTTTACTATTTTAACTGCCTGGACACAGGGCTCAGTCACCCTTTCGTTGGTGTCCAGTGCAGTTTTATTTCATTTGCTCCCCGAGTATGATTTGGCTTGTCTCACTAACCGATCTGGTGCTGACCTGTGGCTCTGTCTGACTACACGCTCCGTGTATGACCCTTGGCTTTGTTGGATAACCATCCTGGTGCAGACCTGAGGCACTGGCTGACTACCCATTCTGTGTTTGACTTCTGGCTTGTCTGACTACCCATTCTGGTGTTGACCTGGGGCTCTGTCCACTGCGTATCCAGCATGCCAACACTTCAATGGACATCCTATCTGGTGCACACCTGTGGCTCTGGCTGACTACCTGCTCCGTGCATGACCTCTGGCTTGTCTGACCACTCAAACTGGCGCTGACCTGTGGCTCTAACTGTACTCTAGTGTGGCCTTCCGTGCAGTTAGATATCCAATCTGGTGCGGGCTTGTGGCTCTGGCAGACTACTCCTAGTTGCCTTCCCATTTGTTTGGCTTCTCCCAGGTGTGGACCTGTGGCATTGCAGACACTTCCTTGTCCCCTCACTGGGACATATACCAAGAGAATCATACGGAAGCAGTCTTCTATTTCTGGTAGTTGTCGCTTGCTCCGTTGTGCGCTTCTCTTTATTACTGTATATTGTGATATTTCGCTTTCTTTGTTGCGGCCTAATGAAGTTGGTGTTATCATTAAGTACTTGTCCCAAGTTTTCTTGCCGCGACAACTAGACGCCTAATAAATTTATGTTTTGTATTCATGTTTTGTTATTAATTTCCAATTTTAGCTAGCCTAATTGTTTGCTTGCAGATTCTATTGCGTTCTTTCAAATTTATAAGTGATGAATCTGGTCCCTCTGACAATTTTAACCCCTATTGCACTTAAGAACCATTATGGTACCCTGAATCCAAATCACTAAAAGAAGTCCATGGTCCTTAACTGCCACCTGCTACTTCATCCCCATTTCCCTGCAAACTACATTGTATCTGTGACCCAGTGGAATATACTGAAGCATATATTCATCCAAACTAATTTTGAACAGATTCCATCTTTCTACTAGGTTTTTCTCATTGTAAATAACATCCGACAATGCCTTCTAACACTACGTATTGTTCAGAACAACATATTTTTATTGACAATCTACTTTAAATGGCTAAAAGAACAGTACTGCTTAAAATCTGTTAGGATTACAATAAAGAGGTATTTAGTCACATAACCTTCATTTTTTAGGTCTATAAATTTACAACTGTCAGGATATGAGTATAAACGTTGGGGTGGAAAAGTCTTTAAATGCTGCTTACAGATACAGTTAAAGGGGAACTACCACCCCGCAATAACTTTACCTTAAATCAGTCTTCATCTGACGACTAGCTGCTTAGTAGCGCTAGTCGCCAGAAATATTACCTGGTTCAAAAGATTTTTGCCTTTTTCTGACGGTCACAGGAGCAGGAAGCACAGACATCTCGTCACAGTGACGTCCGTGTGCCTGCGCTGTCAGTCCCTTTTGAGCCGGCCGGCAGATGAAGACTGATTTAAGATAAAGTTATTGCGGGGTGGTAGTTCCCCTTTCATGCATCTCAAAAAACAAATCAAAAACACAACGTATAATTTATTTTGGTCAAAACTAACAATACAGGAAAGAAAGTCACAGACTCACTTCTTCCACAATGTAATGATGCATCAGTCTACACCTTGTGCATTTCCTTTAACCCCTAGGTGACCAGAGATGTGTAATGCATTGCAAAGAAATATGCTGCATTCCCATCTGGTCCTCAAGGACTTAACCAACCAGTGAGTACTTTTTTATCCTGAAATGTCAGTTGTGGCCAAAATAGATCATACCTCATTATCTTTCTCTCTCATTTTGGGTGATATTTTCCATTCCATCAGTAGAAAGAAGAAATCAAGAAATATGAGAATGCTCATGATCTAGAAAACTTACAAAAAGAAAAGTGAGCAGGTTTGTGAGCCACAGACTACAAACCATAATGGAAAATAGTAAAATTATATAGAATACAAAGTTTATCTAAACAAAAATAAAAGTACAGCTCCAATGAATATGATCAGGTTTATATGAAAGCAACACTGCTTTCCGCTCATGTACTAACATCTCCATAGATGATCTACAAACTAGATGATCTGATTGATAATTTACACTTACAAAGCAGTTTACCCCCAAACCAATTTCAAATATATCCCCTAGACCTTGTAATGGAAAATGAGAAGAAGCAAATATATACTATACTCTTAAAATACTAACAATAATTACTCTATACGATATAGATATTTGAAAGCAGTTATCAAGATTAATTTTTTTGTTCTACCAAGGCAGCAATAAAAACTCTTAAAGGTGCCTTTAAGAGGTTGCCAACTTTAACAAAAATTTGTGAGAAGAGAAATGCAAATGCATTCCTAATTATCTACAGTCATATTAACATGCAGTCTTGATTGCTAGCAATTAAAATCCCCTTAAAAGTTTATGCCAAAAGTTCATTAGAACATTTGAAAATTATAAACTAATTATTGCACCACAAAGCAAATGCTTAGGTTTTCTTTAGATAGTTTCTCAATAAATAACAGACTACAACGTCACATGAGCATACACTGTATCCTACTGTGAATTATGATCTGGTAAAATTCACAAGCTTCCAGTAAAGATGCTCTTCAAACCAATTAAAAAATAAATTGCTAATCATAAACTGAATTGATTTTAACTAAAAACAGAATCCAAGAATGTTGCATCTTCATCACCATAGAAGATTTACAGCATGCAGAAAGGTAGAGTTCAGTTACCTGGGAAAAACCTAAGCCCACATTTACAAAAGCGAATTGGAGTTATTCTGGAGTAGACCAACTACACCACAAGGGACAAATAGACACCCCTGTTAACCGTAACAACCAGTAGTCCGGAGAAGTTACCTTCACTTAAAGACTGCTTAAATCATTGTTGGCAATCTGGAACATGTGAATGGTTATGTGTTCCAGTGCACCAAACGGGGCTCTAACAGAGGAGCACTGTAAAATTACTTGGTGTCAGTACCTCCACTGGACCTTTGCGCAGGGAGGACGGACAGGGGGATGGGACAGGACACTGTGAAGGTACTGGCATGTCACTGGTCCTGTAGGGGTTAAATTAATGGGATTTAACCCTTTGAATGCTAGAAAGATCTCCAATTCTTTGGTTTACTCCAGAATAACTCCAGTTTGAGTTTATAAATACGAGCCCTTCTCCTTCAGAGCAGCCCAAGTGCAATAAATGTAACTTGGATTATCACATTAATCCCATCAATTATTTTTGAAGGGAAATTCACGTGCTGCAGTTTTAGACTATAAGAAAGAATTTCCAGGTAAGCAAAGCCTCCCTTTCCTTCATGTCTCTAGGAAACACACTTGAAACACAAACCAATCTAAATGAAACAGTGGGTTTTAAGAATCTGCTTGAAACACTTTACAGTGAAAAACAGCTTATTGATAAGATTATATACATAATACACACACAGACACACACACATTGCATGTTAAAAGTTTACACTCCTTTAATCTAATTTTAAGGGGAATGTCAAAGTTTACTACAAGGCCCAACCTGGTCAATTGGGTAAACGTTTAGACGAGTAGTTCTCAGGGTGCAGCAGCACTTTAGTGTGCCAGGGACATTTATTTACAGGGCCCCTTTTCAATAATGACTGGGGGTTTCTTTTCAAACCCCTGTTCTTTTCCCATATAATTTTATCTAACATACAGAGCAAACAAAAAAGCCCTTTGATTTAAATGGGGCTTTTAGTAAACATTAAAACCCAGACAGATATCCAATGTACTGCATGACAAAAGGTTGGTGACTACTCTAGAATTCAAAGTGTTAAAAGTGTTGCAACGAGTTGGAAACCTCTCTGGCAATGAAAAGGGTTAAGTGTTAAAGAAAATGGCGTTTTTAAATCAAGGACAATTATTAGACTTTGTATATATCCCCTGTTCTGCAATTAGTTTGTGCCAAAATGACTAAAGGAACATAAGGTCCTTATAAGACTGAAGTGAATTATGGAAGATTGACAATATAAACTTATTTGTTAACTTGCAGGCCTAAGCAGCAATGTTTTATGTTACCATTCTGCCACTTTTACTGCAAGGGGAAGAACTGGCTTCTAAAGATAAAGGAGATTTTTGGTAAATGGCGAAGGTGCGGAAATAAATGACCCACTTGGCTAGTGTGTAATTACACTGGCTGTGATTGTAACAATCTATCACCAGTAGGAGGATGACATCGCTCTAAAGGGTGAGGCAGAGGAGATAGCCTTTGACTAACTACTGGACCCTGACGATCAATACCACACAGATATTGTACTCTTGGAGACAATTGAATGGAAGGAGAAAAAAAATGTTTTATTTCCTCAGATACTAATCAGAACTCTAACGGGGACTGTGAGGCTTTCTAATGCACCATCCAAAATCCTTTATTTTGTTCATCTCAGTGCTTTTGTTAACATTTTTTAACCCTTTCAGTGCCAGAGGGGTATGGAACGCATTGTTTTAAATATCCTATATAATAATTTGCTAGAATGTTTGTCAGAGGCAGTCATGTGCAGTAGAGACTGCCCGAACGCACAGAATGCTGGGAGTTCTGTGCTGGAAGCATTCTGTGCTTTTGGGCAGTCTCTACAGTACATGACTGTCAGCGGTAGAACGCAGAGTAGGACTGGCCTCTTAACCCTTTGAGTGCCAGAGGGGTACGCAACCGGACCTTGGCTCGTGTACATGGGCTTTTACAGTAGTACAACTATATACAACTAAAACTTAATAATAATAATAATAATAATAATACACATATTAGCCACATCAATGGTTACATTTTCTTTCAACACATACAGTTTACATGTTTTGGTGCTTTTATCTTTAAATATTTTTGAGTTACAAACTTAATAATCTTGAGTTCTGACTTACAAAAGCCCCATTCAAATCTACTTAAGATTATTAAAAGATAAGTGTAAAATAAACTATCAAAGAGAAACTTTACCCTTTTAAATAAGTGTTTAATAGGAGGACTTGCTTGGGAATTTACCCTTCAGATTACAGCAAAGTTCAAAAGCAGACAAAAAAGAAAATACGATTACTATATTAAGGTTTTCACATCCCGTTAGAATCATGGGTGGGGCACTCTATCGCTAATCTGAATCAGAGTGGTAAACTCTATTATATTGTGCGGAGGTAAAAACTAGAATATATAAACCAAAAATGATAGCCAGCAAATGAAAGCAACCAAAGAATTACAAACAGATAGCGGTCACTATACAGCATCATACCTAGGTGAGTCCTTCAGTTACAGACAATAATAGCTTCTTATTCCTGCAGGTATATCTAGTATTCAACCCTTTGATTACAGAAACATCATGAAATGCAGGTGTGATGTCTCATGTCTTGATAAAGTCTTGTGCCCAAAACGTCGACCGTTGTTCTTGCCCATTTATTTGCCTAATATACTGAAATAAGTACCACAGTGCTGCTCTCCTTTTCACATTCTAATCTGCTACTTTGCAATGGGAATATGCACCTGGGCAATCGCTTAAAGGGATAGTAATATTTTAAATGTAAAAAAAAAATATGTTGTAGGGTTTATCACAGCTCTGGTCCCGGGGCCATAAATCTCCATAGGGTGGTGTAGCAACAGCGCCACTGTACAATTTCAGGCCACTGTGATATCGCACCTAAAAAATTCAACTTTGAAAATTAATAACTTTTTAATGAAACACCTTTCAGCAGTGGGAGTACTCTTGTTTTAATCAGGGGGATAAACCCTACAACATATATATATTTTTTTTTTACATTTTAAGTATTATTATACCTTTAATTAGAGTCAGTGCTGCCACCCCCCATTTTAGTTGTTATATATGGTGTGTATTTCAGAAAGAATCACTATGTTATCAAACTAAAAGTCGCTACGTTCTTCAAATCATTCAAGTTTATGCCCCTACAAGTAGCCACAGTAAAAATGTTGAAGAATTTTGAGGATTTATTACGCCTCTATAAACAGGACAATTACCACTGAATTTGTAATGGGAGATTTCAATGCAAGAATTGTTAAGTAACAAAATGGAGAAAAATCAATTGGACCACATGGAACTGGAAAGAGATGGCAGAGGCAACCAACGGATTGAATTTGCAGAAAAACAAAATTTATACATCATGAATTCATTCTACAGGAAAAAAGCCCAAAGAAAATTTACATGGAAGAGCTTGAATGGTAATACAAGTGAAAAAGACTTCATACTAGCAAATCATAAAATGATTGTCACTGACTGCTCAGTCTTAAATTGTTTAAATGTTGGAAATGACCATCGTCTATTGCACTCAAAAATCAAAATTGACTGAAGAAAGAAAATTATCAAATCAACAAACGTGATGATAGACTCTAGCCAGCTACTGAAAAATCATAAGAATTTTGGGATAGCACTGTTTAATTGCTTCAATGTGCAAGATCTTACAGACACAGACATTTCAACTAATTACTAATAAGTAATCTGCCCCAGTTATACATTGCCGTTGCCTCTAGTTCCCGCTCAGATCTATTGGAAAGGTAGCAGCACCCCGTAGCTCAAACAGACTATAACAGTGATTCTCAGCTCCAGTCCTTGGGGCACACCAACAGGTCACATTTTCAATATAACCCTAATTAATCACAGGTGAATCACAGTGATTGAGCCACTAATTACTCACCTGTGATTAAGCAGGAATGACCTGAAAACCTGCACTGTTGGTGTGCCCAAGGACTACTGTTGAGAAACACTGGACTATAACAATGCTATTTTAAACTACTCCTCAAACTATAAAAGGCTACACAAGGTTTAGATACATAAATTAAAATGGTCTGTCATGACTATTTAAATCATTTCACCTTGACCTACGGATGATTTTACTACTACGTTACAGATAAATGTTTTACTACAAACTTCCACCTCTAGCAAAGAAAGGAGATTAACAGGTTAAAAAGTAACAACAAAAAAAGTATCTCTAAAGATTGCAGTTAAATCAACTGAATTTATTTCATACTCATGTTAAAACCAAATGTTAAATGAAGCAGGTGCTACAAATTCTCTAAAAAATGAAAATCTATAAAGCAAATACTAGATATTATGGGCTGTTTCACTCTTCTTATGATAGTGAGGTTTACAATACACTCCTTTACATTGTGCTGGATATTTCTCTAGCATTCACTAGGTCATTATAAACTATTCCTCCCATATTAAGGATAAAATACAATCAATATACATTCCAGCAAGTTAACATTTATGACAGTATTATACACAACAACCACAAAGAATATTCATTTAGAATCTTTAATGACAAATGGAGTATTAAACTACTTAGAGGCATATGCAGAAAGACAAGTGTAGCAAAACGATTGCACCATAAAGAGCAAATAATAAAATCCCTTGAATTGTACCAGGGGACTAACTACTGGGTCCTGGGGCGAACTCTGAAGCTGCTCCTCAACACACACACCACACACACCACACCACACCACACCACACCACACCCCACACCACACCCCACACCCCACCCCACACCACACACCACCCCACCCCACACCACACACCACCCCACCCCACACACACCCCACACACACCCCACACACACACACCACACACACACCACACACACACCACACACACACCACACACACACCACACACACACCACACCACACACACCACACACCACACACACCACACACCACACACACCACACACCACACACCACACACCACTGGAGGCTCTCAGAAGACTCTCACATGACAAGGAAATACTTTTTTGTTGCACCATCATGACTCCTGAAGCACATGCTGATATAATTAACTCTTAGCTCCAAAGGCATATCTAAGGCATTGCTTTGTAATTAATTTAACACACCTATGGTTCTCAAAGGGAAGGTGCTCACCACCACAATTCTTATATTACTTGCTGGCAGTAGCCATTTGTGATGACGTCCGCACCCACAGCTAACATCAGAAACTGGTCTAATTGTAAGCAGTCACAGGATAGTGCAGAGCTATTGTCACCTTTGGATGCTGGGCCCCATAAAGAATGAATCCGTTTGTAATTTGTGTAGTTAATTTAATGGACCTAAATGGCCTTTTAAATGCAAACTCACTGGAAAGCTCACTTGCTTTCAAGGGGTTGAAACAGATCCAAGGGAATTTAAATTTTTTCTACCCATTAGTATTATTGGTTTTCCCAAGAATCTCTCCATCTTTTCCATTATTATGTGCATGCCCATTAGTAAGCCAGGGGACCCTGCATCTCACCCTTCAACTGGCAGGGAAGGAAGGAGAAGAGAGAGAACCTAGTTAGAACTTCACAGCGCAGTGAGGAACAACACACAAATTATAAGCACACCAGTTTGACAAAAATATAAAACACTGAGAAAAAGTTTAGAATTTTGTGGGATGTTTACTCTAGTCTTCAGTCTCTATCTAAATAGGCTCCAAAGTGAGGATGTTTTGATGTATCTCTGTAAAAAGTGAAATGCCATATGGAAGGCTTTATCAGTTATATATCCCCCAGCTAGCTGCGTACTTGACATCTTGTTGGTATTCTTTTTAATCTCAACAACTCTGATGTTTATACTCAGAAAGGTAAATGTTATCGTAAATGATTTTCTAACTAAATTCTTTTAAATCCTGTCTGGTACAAAACACATTAATTTTCCTTTGGCAACATGGTGGTGTGGTTTCTCTGTTTAGTGTAAAAAGGATTAGTGTTCTTAACTGTGGGAGATGACAGTAAGGTACTGCAGGACAGTAGAGCACCGATTGGGTTAAGAACATCATGTGAATTTACAGAAGAGATAATCTGTTTGTGGGATTGTACAGTAAATTAGAATGCTGTACTTGGAGATCTGTGGCAGTTTTGTGCTGGAAATTTACCAGCATTTAAAGAAAAAACGGCACATTGCTACTGACATAAACTTTATAATCACATTAAAAATAGATTAGCTCCTCACTTCTTGACAGAAAGTAAAACAAATGAACCGACAATGTGAATAACATACTAAATTGATCCCGCAATATGCTAGCACTGCGCTAAGGGAAACTAAAGACAAACCAGGAGAAGGAGAAAAATAAACGTAAGGAATTGTGGGAAGGGCTGTCTCACGAACAATCGTGTATAAGGTTTTATTTTCTGTTATATTTAACCTACTGAGGACCAGAAGGTCTGAAGTTGTAGGGACTGCAATCTAGTGTCCCGAGAGAAAGAAGAGAGGATGTTAACCCTTGAAGTGCCAGTGCATTGCTAAGAAATGTGTTTTAAGGGTTAAATGGGAATAACCGCCAGTTATTTATCAACTAACAGCATCCACGATTCTCAAACTTTGTCTGGTGGTGTAACCCTTTGGTTTCAAATAGAACCCACCAAGCCCATGGATGCTAGAGGTCTCACATAAGTTAAAACCACTAGAATGCAAGGAATTAATTTAGAATCAAAATCAATACAGCCAATCGGTAGTTTATCCTGGTAAATTAGAGATGGCAATTGATTTACTTATAATGCATTGCAGAGTACTGGAATGTGACTGATGTTAGTCACACACAACATTCACAAGGTTTAAAAGATATTAAACTTTGAATATTCAGTCTCCCTCCCCTTAACCAGATATGAGCCCTCTTCTCCAGTGAAGGGTTTGAGCAGTCAGTCAACTGGTTGCTATGGCAACCCGATCTCGCACTCAATCTCATCTCTTTGTGATTACTTTTAATTCACTCTGAACAAGCACTAAGGCATTGTTAGTACAGAGCACACATTAAAACTGCTGACATGGTGACAAATGTGTCTGAGAGCCAGCCAGATTGCCATGCCAACAATTAGATCACATGGATCAGACCCCAACATGAAAAAGGGGATGATCAGCGTAAGGGAGGTTAAAGCGGAACTACCAACTTAGTTAAAGTTGCCCTGCAATAATTAGGCAGATGTCGACTAGCTTAATAATAGCTATCTTACCTCTAAAAATGACAAAATGCTAGACAAATCCTTAATCTTCTGAGGCTGACTGGCAGGTTAGTGCAGTCTGCGCACCTGTGCCGTCAGCCCCTTCTGGTGTTGTTCAGGCCAGTGCAATGCTTCTGAAGGGAGTGACAAGATGTCTGCGCGGATGCCTGGCTTCCGGTCTTGAAAGATTAAGGATTTCTGCAGGATTGTGTAGTTTTTTGAGGCACGATAACTATTGTTAAGCTAGTTGTCATCTGCCTAATTATTGCAGTGCAACTTTAAGTTGGTAGTTCCGCTTTAAATATTAAGTGTTTAATATCTTTTAATGAGTAACAAGGAGACTGACAATTCAATTCTAATACTTAGTATTATACATAAAAAAATAAAAATCAATGCAAATTATTAAACTATATATACTAAGACTACTGTGCTAAGAAAATGGAGCAAACCAACAAACTTAGGGAGACAAATAACCATCCTCCTTGGTTTACATGAGGTTTTTAACCTATTCGGTGGATAAAAGTGAGGCTAAGGTCCATATGCACAAAGTACTCAAGAATAATTCTGGCGCAAACCAACTGCACCATGAGGGAAGGGCATTAAACCTTGAATTGCCAGAGGGGTACGCAACCCTTCTGGCACTCAAAGGGTTAAGAATTACCACATCTTAAAACCTTGAATGTAAGGAGGTACTGAATGTATGCATTGTGCTGGAGACCTTTTTAGCATTCCAGGTGTTAAAGCCCCATTTTCATCATTGGCACTTTGAAGAATTTGGATTTGTCTACTATGGTGAACTTGGTTTGTTCCCAAGCTGCTCGTTATAGTAGTATAGAAACCTCACCATACACCAATAACTCGCCAAGTTCCCCTGTATGCCATTACAAACATTAGTTCTGTCAGCCCCTTGTACTTCAGGCAACAGTATGAAAATACTGCAATTTCCACTATGGTTACATAAACAGAACTATCAAAACAAAGTCTACTATTACATAGACTATACACTAAATTAGCAGTTCTTACCTCCAGTCCTCAGTACACACCAACAGTTAATGTTTTAAGGGTATCCCTAATCAAACACAGGTAGGTCAGTCACAGTGATTGCACCACTGATTATATACCTGTGATTAAGCAGGGATTTCCTGAAAAATTGTTTGTCACATTAAGGACCAATGCTGAGACACTATGTGCCCAGTCGAGTATCCTGGCTGAAAATAACGATATTGCTCATTTACTGCCAGTTCGATCAGCTGAGCCAGTTGTGTTGGAGTGAAAATGCTCACTGACCGGTGATGAGATTGCTTATATCTGAT
Organism: Rhinophrynus dorsalis; assembly: GCA_037306005.1. Classification (NCBI taxonomy): domain Eukaryota; kingdom Metazoa; phylum Chordata; class Amphibia; order Anura; family Rhinophrynidae; genus Rhinophrynus; species Rhinophrynus dorsalis. The sequence continues at coordinate 154,983,835 of CM074718.1, read as the reverse complement.
ATGTCTCAAATGGTTAAAGGGCTAAATATATATAGATAGAGAAAGAGAGAGAGTTTTTTTTTTTGTTTTTGTGTTTTTTTTTTTTTAAAGGTGTGCATAAATGTGTATATATTTATATATAATGCCTGTCAGAGAGTCTCTCTCCATCAATGGGTAAAGCAAATTAGCCCTTTGAGTGCCAGAGGGGTACGGAACACATTGCAGGGCAAAGGTTAAGGTTAGGACTTGCCTATAATGGGCTACCTTGGTGTGATGGCAAGCTTAGCATACTATGGCCATATTATGTGACTAAATAATCATCTTTAATATAGTGGTGTTAAGCAGACAACATACCACAGAGTAAAGGATTAATGATGATGAAAATATGGATGTGCAAAAATACTTGTATTTGCTTTTAGTTATTTTGGTCAAAAATCGGTTGCACTCAAGCAATCTGAACTGTGTTTTTTTCTTTAGGTGTTCTGTGTGTATATGTATGTATATCTACTATAGCTTCTACTGTGTTGTGGTTCAGCTGACCCAGGAAGAACAGTTAGTTTTATTAAGCCATTTCACATTATTATTACATGGACTGATGTTAGCAATAAAAAATTCCTAGCATCATCAGAGCTCCAGAGAGAGCAATGAATGTTACTTTACCCTGATGTCAACTACAATAACTGTGGGGTGGGGAAATGGTGAAAGAAAAGCATTCAGGAGGTTGGGGAGTAGAGAAAAAAAAATCCCTTGTATTTTTGTGTCTGCATATATTTGCTTTGATTGCATTTCACATTTCACTGCACCACAGGCTAATGGGATTGCAATACTACAATGTACCAGTTTTCATTTATTTTAGATATGCTAAGTGAAATCTCATCACAAAAGTAATAAACACAAAGGAAAATATTCATGGTATTATCCCTTCACTGCTGTACAAGGTTCCATGTACTTGGCAGGGATGGGGGGGGGGGGTCAAGGGGGAAAACAGCTATACTAAACAAATATCCCTAAAATTCCCAATTATTACAATGGGGGTTTTAACTAGTTGCATGCTCTCTACAGTGTTGATACATTTCCAGAATTCAAGAGATTAAAGCCCCATTCAATCAACTTAACAAATTCTGGGACACACTGGGGAAAAAATTCAGCTGAATAACACTTTTAACCACTTAAATATTAGAGGTGTCACACACCGCTCTGTACTACAATATCGCAATGTGTTGCAAACCATTCTAGCATTCAAGGGGTTAATATCCCAATTTAAAACAATGAGAATTTTAACTTGTCCCCCTATAGCACAGTTTGTTTTACTTAGATTTGTTCCTCTGTTTCTGTGCATACGGCCTAAAGGCTGAAAGCATCCTGTTGGTGCTTGGGAGGGGTTAGAGGGCAAGAGTAGAGGTCAAGCTCAGTAATTATAGTCATAACCTTAAGGCTGTAGGGGTAAGGCGTAATCATTTTCAGTTTACCTTGTACACATTTGTGGTTTGTTCTACAAAGAAGAGCTTAAATTGAATTTTTGTATGTGGGAGAAACATTTCTGTGTCCAAATGAGACTAATGATAGCCAAGACAAGAATCCCCCCTTATCTCTTAATGACCAGGGAGCAATAGAAGAAGGAAAAAAGGAAACCTCTTACATATTGCATTACAATATCAGCCCAATCTCCCTCCTTTAGGTGGGTTCTCAGTTCCAAAATGACATAGTACAAGATAAAATAGTAATGCTAATATTGATAGTTTGTCCATTACAGGTCAGCTAACTGTCCACTGGAACAGTTACAAAGCTGTTAGTTTCGATTTCACAAGGCCAATCAATACAAAGGCATACTGTTTCAATTTTGCCCGCATTGATTTTCCTCTCTCTTTTTTTTTTTCTTTTATAACACCACACATTCTAGCATTCATCTTCTCTGAAAGGAGGAAGATTTGATTTACTGAAGAAAAATTGGAGAGAACATCACTAAGATTTTACCGGCAAGCCTTTTGACATGTTGGGAAAAAAGGGAGAAAAAAAGATGAATGTTTCGCTGGGAAAGACGCCTCTAGCTTGAGGGCATCCATTAGAACATATTCTTAGCAATCTGAAATGGTTTCTTAAAAGCAGCTGCAACCTAAATCTGTGAATCTAAACCATTCGAGCAGTTGGATTACAAAGGTCCATATTCAAAGGCGTACAGTTCTGGAACAAACCAACTGTACCACAGGGGAGGAATGAAAACTTTCAGTTATTTCATATGGAATGTAACATCTTGACTGAGACAGGTCTCTATCACATTGCAAAGCAATGAGCTGGAGAACTCTCTAGCAAAGAAGGGATTTAAAACTAACTACATCCATGGAAATTCTTTGTCCTCTAGGGTGCAGTTGAACTGCTCCAGAATGAAACCTCATTAGCTTCCTGCATGTAGCCCAAAGTCTGCCTAAAAAATTCTTCTGCATTTTAACTGTACTGCCAATAATTTGTGCGTGCAATTTTACCTATGCATTTTCCTCTAAGCAAAGGAGTGCCACTCTTCCTTTCCTTCCTAGTCCAAGACCCAGAGTGAATTTCCATGGTACATTAGTCAGCCTATTAGAATGCAATGAAGGACGCAATGAGAAAAGGGTAGAATGTCCTCCGAGAATTTCATCCACTGTTCTCCATCATCTCTCCTCATCCTTCTTACATTCAGCCACTTTACCATGTGTCATCTACATGAACGATGATTTGTCTCCTGACCCAAATAAACACAATGCCTGCTCAGTGTACAGTGGGGAAGGGAGGGGGATTTACTTCTGCCACTCTGTTCATTTGGGGGGCCTGTCTAGCTTATTTTGTTTTTCCTTATCAGATTCTCATACTTTTCCACTGAGCAGAGGCAAAGCCAGGATTTTCAGAGGTGGTCTTCCAGAAAAATTAACTATGGAATAACAAAAGTCACTGCAGCTGCCAGGGCAGAAAACAAGGGTGAGAAATATATAGCCCTACAACTGTTGTTGGACTATAATTCCCAACATCTTCAGGAACAAGGTTTCGAGGGGTGCAGTTTACCTGCCCCTGGTCTAGATTTGCCAACTACAATAAAAACAGTTTTCATTATGGAGTATGTGAAAGTATGGGGGCCACTATCACTTAAGATCATGAGGATGTGGTTATCATATAATTGTATACTCACACAGAGAAATATCAGGTTTGTTTGTTCACATGCTGGAAAACAGCATCGGGGGAATTCACCTGCCTGTGTCCAAGCACCATGAGCAGCTCACAGGAAATAGTCCATGATAATCATACAACAAAGCTTTTGGCCCAATGGGCCTAACTGAGCAGCATTTGTTTTATTAATGATTAATATATATATATATATATATATGTATATATATATATATATATATACACACACACACAATTAGTATTATTATTATTATTATTATTATTATTATTATTAAAAAAAACTGTTCCCTGTGAGCTGATCATGTTCCCTGAACAGTGACAAGTGAATTCCCCTGTTGCTGTTTGCTTGCTGTGCATCAAAAATCGGGCTATTTCTTGATGTGAGTAAACAAATAAATATATGCGGTCAGCATCCTTATTTATGATTCTATAGGATTGTGATCACATCCACAGATTTTCAGATACTCTCTTCTGGTTCCTGTCCTTCATTCGAAGTAACACTGTCTATGCTGCAGAGCAGACGAAGAGGATTGGTGATGTGTGTGGAAGCATGATGTCCTCCCAAATTTTCTGCTACTGTAACATTTCCCCCAGTAGAAATGCATATATGTGAATAGAATCTCGTATGTCTGATTCCAAATGATTATTGGATGACACAGCTCTATGAGGAACACTTTCATTCTCTTAAGCACCTCAATAATGAAAAATTCTCAAAAGAGAACAAATACTGCCAAATAAATTGGCCCCTATTTTGTTTACTATGAGGCCAGAATAATGGACCTCGTGCTTTTGTTCAGTAGAGAACATCTTCAATTAGTCCTAGATGTCATAACCATGGAGGCAGATATGACATTTACTAGCAGGACCATAAGACCTCAGTCATTGCATATGGTGATCTTAACCCTTCCAGCAACTGTCATGTCTACCTACATGGACATGGCATCCAGGATTGCTTTTAAAAAAAAAAAAAAAAAAAAAAAAAAAAAAAAAAAAAAAGCACAAGTGCAAAGTTCATAAAAGACCATTTGGATTTTCAGGTAATAGCAAGATAAGCAGGGGTATTATGAGGTGGAGTTGGTCGTTATTAACAGCTTTGTGTTTACAGATTTAAAGAGGACTATCACTCATAAAATTCCACTCCAATTAATTTTTACTATAAAGTTATGCATATATATCCATTTATACTCCTCATCAAGTCTGGAATTATTTAGATATCTAAGTTCTTCAGAGACTCACCACAAGGCATCTTGCTTAAGAGGCATCTGTGCACCTGCTTTGTCCGTCCCTGTCTGGACCTTAAGGTGCAATGCAAATCTCCCTTGCTAATCATTGAAGAGACAGGGATGGACAGCGCAGGCACACAGATGCCTCTTCGGCAAGATGTCTGCTCTGTCATCTGCCGTTGAGTCTCCAAAGAACTTAGATTACTAAATAATGGCGGCCTTTATAAGGGTTATAAAAGGATTTATATTCTTAAAGCTATAGCAAAAATTAATTGAAGGGTACTTTTACGAGTGATAGTTCCGCTTTAAATGGAGGCAACAGAATGCAAGATGGCGATTTTGACAACATGGAAATGACTACATTCCTCCCAAGTGTTCCTCTTTGAGACCCAAATCCCTCTGTCCCCCTTTTATCTACTCTGGTGTCCCTCTTTTTATGACATCAGACTTCGCAGTGTATATATAAGTTTATCACATTGCTTCACAGCTTCAAATTAATTTTTGTTTAAACTTCAGTATATGTGATTATAAATTAGTCTGTGTAAAGAAAATACTTTGGTGTTGCTCTAAATCATTTATTCAGTTACACAAAGAGGTGTTAATAGGTCATGAAATAACCTAAAGATGCTCATTAAACTGCCTACCAGCCACAACCCCAGGAACAACACCCTCTTGGGCCATTTGAAATGTTGGGAGGTATGCTGCTGCTCATACCCTCAAGTGACATTAATGAGTGAATGTATAGGTACTTGCTAGCTATATTTTTTACCAGTGTGAGTGAGAGAGAGTGTGTGTGTGTCTGAAGATCAAGAAGACTTTCTTTCCTGCAGCAGCAGCTTGTGTAAGCTTGATATTAAGACACAAATTGTATTCAGACAGGTCACTAGGTGTCAAAAGATATTAGATGCATGCTGTGAGGTAACAGCAAATCCCATCTGCTTCAGAGAAAATATTTTCATTTTTGTCTGTTTTTATTGAATTGGAGCTTGGGAATCTCTTTCTGTATAACAGCATTAGGTCTAATAAGTATACCATAGCCAGAAAGCATGTAACCAGTAGATGTTACCCATGATGCTGCACATGTCTTTGCATTCTCCTTAAAGCAGGCAAAAGTGGATTTTTTTTCCCCCAACTTGCATTGATGATAAAAAGGTGGTACCAATGCTGGAGCAAGCAAACTGCACCACTGGAAACAAATACCACTTCTTATTGCTTTAAATGGATCTTTGCACTAAGCGGTGATAAAGTGGAGAGGGCTTCTCCAGTGATATCACTTCTCCAGTTCCTATGTTATTCGATGCAGCCTGTGCACTAAGATCTCCAGAGTTGGATAAATGTTAGTGCATTGGCTCCTTAGAATAGTGATATCACTGGAGAAGTCACCTCCGCTTTATCTCCTCTTTATCACGCTTTAGTGCACAACCCCATTGCTTCACAGAGTGTGGGAAACCGGGATTTAAAAGCTCCAGTTAAATAAAGCATTAGGAATTTTAGGAACTTTCATTTGTTACCTATGGTGCTGTATGCTTGCCACAGAATTAAACTACTTTTTTCTTAGTGCATCATCCTGATTGTTGTTGCAGTACCAGATGTTTTTTGAAATTCCCCATTCTGGAGCTTCACTGCTGAACACAGCACCTGACCTTCTCTATAATTGACTAAAAATATTGATGTAATGGCATGGGTCTGATTGTGATTTATTAAAACCACTGCCGATCCCAGGCCAGCTGCCAGCGTTGCAGCCTACTGTTCGGACGGCATTAGGAAAGCCATCAATATTGAAACAAAATAAATGACATTAATGGGAAAGTATTAAAGCTCCCTGAGCCCAGGCAACAAGCAAAGCGATATGGATTCCAAAGGACAGGGAGAAATGAAAACAGCACAAACTAAATTAAAGCCAAATCCTTATGAGATTCAATTTACTAAAGGACATGAAACAAGATTATAGTAACCCTTGCTGTGCTAAACTCTGATGTTTAAGGGGTTGGAAGAGAGGGAAAAGGAAAAAAAAAAAAAAAAAAAGACACCAGTTAGAAAAACATTGACATTTTATTGTAATCTGATTTAATAAAAGGGCCATTGCAAAATGATTTTGTCAGTTTGAAACACAGAAAATATTGGCTTAATCAACACTTGCCCTTTCCAAAATTCACAAATGCCACTTACTTTGAAGTCCAGAGAAGAAAACAAACATTTTTAACCACTTAAGTGCCCGGGAATATGAAAGTCATGTCTTTCCTATGCATTAGGAATCTGGATATACCCCAATAAGCAGTTGTGTCAAAAATGATAGCTATGCTGCACAAATCAATACACAACCAGATCTGCTTAGAGAAGGATTCTGGGACTCCCCAGCTGCACTACACAGAAGAATTAACCCTTTGCTCGTCAGAGGGGAACACAATGCATTGCAGAGCAATGCGTTGTGTACCCCTCTGGCACTCAAAGGGTTAAAAGTCCACATTGATTTTAACACCCTGAATGCTAGAGATGTCTCCAACGCACTGTTTCACAAAGTGTCAGTGACCTCTCCCAGCATTCAAGGCGTTAAAAGACACTATTAAATAAATAGGAAAATTTGACATCCCCCCCCCCCCCAATGCAATTGGTGTACCCCAGAATTTCTTCACTTGGCTTTTGAACAACCGAAGAGACTTAAGTCCAGAACATCTGATCAGTGCGAGTAATACACAATATGCATTTTTAGTTTATAAATAATGACACTTTAATTTTAGTGCTATTATAATAATTCCATCAGAAAAAAAATAATCCGATCCACACATCTCATTTGCAAACCAGCACAAAATAATAATTTATTGATCCAGGCCATTTTATGGTTGCAATGTGTTGGATGTGTCTCTGGCACTCAGAGGGTTAAAGGAAGAATAAACCTGGTGCTCCCACTGCTGGAAGTAAAAGTTTGTATAGTCTTTACTCTTAAAGGGACAGTAATTCATAAAATGTAAGATAATATATATATATATATATATATATATATATATATATATATATATATATATATATATATATATATATATATATATATATAATTAGGGTACACCCACTACTCAAAGGTGTTTTATTTGAAAGTAATTACAGTTCAAACTTGAATTTTTTTTAGGTGCAATATCTCAGTGGCCTGAAATTGTACAGTGGTGCTATTGCTACACAATCCTATGGACAGCTCTGTGGTTTTGTTTTTTGTTTTTTTTTTGTTTGTTTTTTTTACATTTTAAGTATTACTATCCCTTTAATTTATCTTCCTTTGGATTCAGCTGCTGAAATCCTAACCATTCATCTCTGCTCATGCTCTGTATCTGACTATACTGTATATATGTATATGGTAATTTAATTTTTCATTTAGCAAAGTAAGTGAACACAAACACCTCATAATAATTAACCTCAGCAACTACTATGAGTCAGTTTTGGATGGACTGGTTACCAAAATGAGTCTTTAAAGCAGAACTACCACCTCGTAACAAGTTTCTCTTAAATAACTCCCCATCTGGCGACTAGCTGCTTAGTAGCGCTAGTTGCCAGAATTATTACCTTATTAAATAGATTTCTCCTTTCTTCCTCGGCTGACAGGAAGGATGGAGCGTGGACATCTTGCCATAGTGACGTCTGCGTGCCTGCTCTGTCAGTCCCTTTTAGAGCCGAATGGCTCATAGCAACACCCCCAGAGCCGACTGGGACTGACAGCGCAGACGCGTGGACGTCAATATGGCAAGATGTCTGTGCTCCGTCCTGTCTGTCAGCCGGGGAAGAAAGGAGAAATTTATTTAATAAGGTAATTCTGGCGACTACCACTACTAAGCAGCTAGTCGCCAGATGGGGAGTTATTTAAGATAAAATTGTTATGCGGTGGCAGTTCCGCTTTAATTGGTACTGGATGTCCTACCCATGAAGATGAATATGACTCTCTGTTGCAGGACACGAAACTACTCCCACTGAATTCTTCCTTACGTTAATAAAACTTCAGTGGGAAGGGTGGGATCCTGGAGGCCAGCAATAAAATCATGTCTGTCTACATGGAGAGTGTATCACTATCAAATGAATCCACCCATAACAGACTCATAGTGGCCATTAGTTTTTTTCTCCCAGATTAAGGTAAATAAAGGTTTATTATGAGTTGGTGTTCGTGTTCTTTTAAAACATCAACCTAATTAAAAGACCATCACAAGCATGTTCCGGTTTTAACATTTACCCACTCACAAGGGAAATCTCATAGGATTTCAGCTCTACAAAAACACACAGGGTTTAGTTTAAGAATCAGTCACAGCCCCCATAGCGCCAGTTGCTGATCAGTGCCACATCTGAAGGCTGCTTCTCTCTACTCCTTACTTTATACCAAAGGATAAGCTATAGGATGAGAAGTCTTAAACCCTGTGCATTCTAGTGGTAGTCAAGGAACCATGTTCAATCTCATTCGTCGTTTAGTGTTTGTGGGTGTACTATTCATTTAACATCTTAATTGGTGTGGGGGAAAAAAGCTTTCACGCATTTCACCTTGGAAGAAAAAGCAATCGGTTCCTTCTACTTTGCAGAAAGTGTAGTAATAAATGTAATTCATTGATCAGCATTTGAGGTGTGCCTGGTTATTTGCATATTACTACTGCAGATGCGAATATGTTGAAAAAACATTTAACAGACTGGGACGGAACATGAATGACACAAAATGTCAAGAAAAAGTTATTTAAAGTTATATTAAATCCATTAATAGACAAGATGTCCCAGATAAAGGAAGGTGCAGAAATAAATAGCTTTAGGCTTGCAGCAATATAGATTGCGGTTTGCCCAACCCTGTTCTACAGGGTGTAGCAATTCCTCCAAATTAATGCATCTCTCTTAGAAGTTACCCGATACAGGACAGTACAAGAATTGCTTTTCTTTACTGAAAGAGATAGTGAGAGCTTGCATTGTAAAAGCAAAAAGTTGACTACCATATTATGATTCAAGTAAATACTTAAAGTAGACATAGGAATATAGGAGACTAACATAACTGCAAAAGAAGCTTGCAGTACCAGTTAGATTGTCAGTGAAGGTTGCAGATTGTTATTGTGAGTAGTAGTTTAGGTCAGCAATATTAGTTAGGGAAGCAGAGCTAGTGTTTAATTCTAGTTTTGGGCTAGTTTTGGAAAAAGAGCCTAAGCCTATGAGTTAGTAGGTTTGTTGCATCAAACAAAACAAAACAACAAAATCACAGATGGTGCATATATGTATTGCTTTCCAAAAATTGCTAATGCCCCACTTTCTTTCATGCCACTCTAAAGCTTGTCAATTCTGATCCCAGACAATGGATCCTATTCTACTGCATGTGGTTAGAATTGTTGGATATGTTCTGAAAGAGCCAGGCCCATATTTCCCATTAGAGCTAGAAACTGTCTAGGACATCTTGGTTGTGCTGGCTATAACCACTGAACAAAGTCTCAGGCTTGACAAGCTCAATACCTATTCCCATGCAATATACAGCAAACTCATTGCTTACGATGCTTTGTTTACTCAAAAGTTTATATGTAGCAGTGTGTCCACTAGATTTATTGATTTTGACACAGTAAAAATCCCTATACTGTCCAGTTCCTATAAGCTTTTTTGATTTACATGTTATAGCATAAAGGTGTTTTTCTGTCTGCAAATAACAGAGGTTAAATGGTCAAATATGATTGAGGGCTACAACACTGGCTGCTATGGTCAGTGTTCGTGCAGGTGTGTCAATATACAAGTATATACATACATCTACACACACATTTTATTTTTTATATAAACAAAGAGAACCATGCAATTTAGTGTCTTGTTGATTTTTATGATTGTTTCGGACCCCTTAGGGAATTTATCAAAAATATGTGAATATTGGAAATAATGATACACTGTCTGACACCCATACACCTTCTCTGTTTCTCATTGAGGAGCATAGATGGATCAATTAAACCTTTCAGTGCCAGAGAAGAGTTCAATACATTAGAAAGCAATACTCTGGTCACATCTGACATTTAAAGAGTTAAAGGGACTGAGAAGGAAAATCTCATTGATCTAAATGGGACTTTTTTTTTTTTTTTTCTCTCTTGATGCTGGTCTGAAGAGCACTTAAAATATTTCTCTATTGAGGGCCTCACAATACCGGCCCATGGGCCACATGTTTGGCATGCTTGTTCTAGAAACACCTGTGGTGCCATTACAAAGGCAGCACAAGGAGTAAATTTGGCAGTTTGCAGGGTCCCAACAGAATCCATTCTATTTTGGGTTGAGCTGCACACTGTTTGGAAAGATAATGACTGATATTGGAATGCAACTATATCTGGGACTAATTTATCACGCCAGTGTGTGAGCATGTATAATATGCTTATATATGTACACTATATCTACAGTGTGACGTTCCCATATGTCTTGACAGGGATATTAGCCTTTGTTGCAGTCTGCCATTCCGAGACAAGGATGAGGCCTGCTCAGGTGAGATTAGAAACTGGAGTAGAAGTATAGATATTAGGTGTAAGCAGACAGTACCTGACAAATGGATACAATTCTGAGATTAACTTACCTTACAGAAGAACTACCCCAAGCTCCATGCTTGTCAGTGAGGATGTTGATAATTTTCTGTACTAGTTGGGTTGCAGTCATATGATCTCTATATTTGGCTGCTCTAATTAAATGGTCACACATCTTTTCGTCTTCCCGTTTTTCCGCAGAATATTGTGCACAAAGTGACTGAAAGGATAAAAACAGTGAATTAGGTTTACTCATATTATTAGCATTTCACCTTAGATAATTTTAGCACAATAATAGAAATAATAAAAATGTATGTGTATTGCATACAAACTATTTTCAAAATAGTTAAGTTGCTGTTTCCAGTTTCTTAAAACAGATGAATTCTGTTACTTTTTGTAATTTACCCATTCAGCATATACACATTAAATATTTACAGTTTAAAGTAAATATTGTAACCTCAACCAACAGTACAATCAACTATAATAACAAATGTGAAAACTAGTATAAAGTTGTTTTATGAGGGGACAGACAGTCACACCAAAGGAATTTTCAAGATCTATACTATATTAACATGTTCACATAAAAGCCGGCTGTTACTAGTCAAGATACCTGCATGATAGTCCAGATAAATATTTTTACAAAATACATCATAACTACAATAATGAAACTTGCCAAGCAGCAAATAGACCATGTGACTATTCATGGCTATGCATGCCTATTAGGGTGCAGAAAAAGTCTCACATTTTCTTATTACTGTACGAGACTTTTTCAGCATTGATGGGCACAAATACAATTAAATGGATCCACCAGTATTTTAAGGGTGCTCAAGTGAACAATAGCTGGTATGTGGCAATGGAGATGGTTTTAGCAAATTTAGATGAAAGATGCAAAGACAGTGAGATGTCAAGTAATAGGAGACAGAATCTATGGAGACATTAACAATGTGATAAACACAATTCACAAAACTACTTTTTCATCCATAACTAGCTTTGGGAATAGAACAACAAACATTGGGTATTAGTTGTTGTCAGGGAGATCCCACTACCACAAAGACCCATGATTTGGGAACACTAAAGCAGGCAATGCCCAGTGGTGAAGAGGGTAGTTATAGATAGTGCACATGGAACTTTGTTGATCATATGTGAAAGGCATTAGATGGAAATCATTCTTTAAGGTACAGGTCACTTAAACCTCAATACCTACCCTTTTTATAATTTAAATAAATGTAAACGCTTGCATACAAATTCATATTAATTAAATATACATCCTTTTTCTTTGCACCTGACATTTTTACAAAGCAAATTTACAGAGGCCCCCGCTTTAAGTAAATGTATCACAAGTACAAAAAGGCAGATAGTGCTCTTCACAACTGTTTGAATCTGCCTCTCCCAAACTTCTGTTCATGACAGCCTTCTGACTGGCTTTAAAAAGTGTGTTAGTGTACAGGCCCATTCCTAAACTCCTTTATCACTATTTTAGCTTTCACACATAAAACCCAAAATGGGGGTGTCACATCAAAGTTTGTGAACCACTACCCTGGAATGAAGGGATGCAAAATGGCTTTTGGTAACTAGAAATGAGGATTAAAAAACATAATATGAACTTCTGTATGGTAGGCTGAAGAGCAAAAACAACTAAGCAAATGTGTCAATACATATAAAAACCTCTATAGATAAGCAAAACTTAGAACAGTGCAGAACTGCATTTGTCTGAATACAGAACACATCTTTTGAGACAGGAAATGGACTATTTGTGCTGGAGGGAGAACATTCAAAATTGATAAAACATTAATGCAAGCCACATCTATACACTGTTCTATGGAAATGAATAACAACAGAATTAATTTCTGGTCTGCCCTATATACAGGATTAAACCTGGAACAAAAAGTGTTCAGACTCCATGGAACTATGTAGTGACAAGGCACCAAGTGCCTTTATACAGAAGGCAAGAGATTAGCAATTCTGCAGTATATCAACTGCTCTTAAGGAGACAAATTGATTACCTAAATGTCCACTGATTGAAATGGGACTTTACACTACTTTGATGCTAAAAAGCATTGTTCTGTAGGCCTCTTTAGCTTTCAAAGGGTTATAATGGTACAACTGATTTGTTCCAGAATTACTCATATTTTGCGATTTAGAAATCAATGAATTAAAATAATTCAAAACCTCAGAGGTTGCTTCACTTGTACTTTCCTGAGCACAGCACTGCCCTGAACGAGTTAACGTGAATTGTAACCACGACCAAATAAGAGTGTATTTATAACTCACTAAGGAGTGAAGGGGTGAGAAATGAATTGCTTCAAAGTGCACACCACTTTGTTCATCACAGGGTTAAACGCTTGTCTTCACATTTAGCCTGAACTATATTCAGGGTTATGGTCTCCACAAGCAGCTGCAATTATTTTATTTTAGCCCTAGAAATTATATCCTTTCTCAAACAAAAATACCATTGCAAATCGCCCAGGTTCTCGGAATGCTTAAATGTTTAAATTGTGGAGCCTGTTTTAATAAAGAAATTGTGAAATTTAAGAAAATATTTATAAACGAACAGAAAAGGCACAATCCTCAAGACAGGAACTCAAGGAAGCTGAAGTAGTGAATGTCTTAAGTGCTCTCTAATGGCCTAATGGATCAGTCTTTACAATTTGAACAACAACTTTTCATATCTGACATAAAATCTATAGATATAAATCACATTAGAGGTCTATTCTTTACCAATTATCAATCTTTGTCTCTTTGTGGAACATTAAGGTTGCATTTGACCTTAAAACATGATAAAATGGAAACAGAGTATGCAGGCTTATGAAAAAAATCAAGCTAAACTTCCAAATATATACATATATATATCTGTAAAATTATTTTCAAATCCTACTTGCAGAAATTAGGTTTTTAAGCTTCTGTGGAGACACAATGAACTGTGAACTGTAAAATATCTACAGATGTTTTCAGATCACCTTGAAATTAAGTAAATAGGTGTAGATCACATGGATGATAAAATTAGTTGCACTAATCATCATGTATAAGGCAGGTAGTTACAACCGTAGATGTAAAATGTAAAGGCATGAATTTATGAGTTTATGACTGCCAGTGGACAGTGGAACAATGATTGGGAAGCAGACACTGCATGAATAGGTCTATGGCTACCAGTGGACATAAGGGCAAGGCTGGGGTGTCACACAATTTATGTGTAGGTCTGTGACTACCAGCAGACAGTGAAACAAGGCTGGGGAAGAAGACCGTATACAACTTTCCATTCCCCCTGCCTTTGTGCACAGGAAATTATGTGCTTCTTTTGTGTATATAAAAATAAAATCAATTGAAATTGTTACATGTTCCATATGGTATATTGGGTTTTATATTTATGCATATAGCGCTAAAAAGGTTAAATAAGTTGACAATTGAATCATCATTATAATAATAGTAGTAGTAGTAAAAACAATCCTCCCAAGCTGCCATATTTTCAGAATGGCTTTACCCTGAACATGGATTACTGATTTAATGATCTGAAAGCATTAAAGCAGCAGTGCCAGATAAATTAGTTGTAAATAATTCAAAAGGCAGTTAGCCTGAATATACATTTACAGACCCTGTGTTCCAAGTCATTTATATTAGTGTGTTGTTGAAGCACAGTTGCCAGTACAAAGAAGAGCTTGCACAGAATGCAGAATACAAACGGGGGAAAGAACAGTTTAATATGTTATTTGTAGAGCAATCCATTGTCTACTATCAGGATATAATCAAATACAGTTGGGCTGATTATTCTTTTCTATCATTTAAATTAAGCAATAATGAACATGGAAGCATTAAAGGACATTTTTTTCTTAGGTTAGCTTTAGAATTAGGAAATGTTGTAAGATACTTTTATTCTGAGCTGCATACTGTAGTGTAACATTACAATGGCTGCAGATCTACAGCTACATAATGGGAATCTGTCGCCTTAACCCCTTGAGTGCCAGAGGGGCACACTATACATTGCAAAGCAATGTGCTGTATACCCCTTGGGCACCCAAAGGGTTAAATATTTCATTCTGCAATATATCTGTTGCTAAAATACAGTTTACAATATATGGACTGGATACATTAAATTATATAATGCTATGAAAACTAAAATGTTTGTCCTTCATAACCAGGAGCAGTAAACTATATATTTATTTAGAGCTTTTTCTGCTTAGAAAAAACAAGGATACTCCCACTGTTGTCAATTGTATTATTCAAATGTTCTAACAGCACAAAGTATCAGAAAGAGAACTGCAGCATGTTTACTTCCTGCGGGGTTATGCACTAAAACATGATAAAGAGATGTTAACGAGGAGAAAACTTTTCCGGTGATATCATTTCTCCAGTTTCTAGGTTATTCTATGGAGCCTATGCACGAAGCACTCCAAAGATGGAGAAATCTTAGTGCATTGGCTCCATAGAAGAACATAGGAATTGGAGAAGTGGTATCACTGGAGAAGTCATCTCTGATTTATTACATCTTTGTGCATCTCCTCCTGGTGTTCTAATCGACAGCACAACTAGTCAGTTTCCATCGCATTCTGCTGAAAATGGTTTGCCGGTGATTCACCTCTCCTAAAGAATGCAGTACAACAAATCGGAATCTAAAAAGTGCCCTCTAGTGATCAATGTAAAAAGCCAAGAGTTTAAACTGTAATAACTCTGAAAACATTAATCTCTCAGCAGCAGGAGCACCCTTGTTTAACAGAAATGCCCTACTACAAGTAAACAAAAGTTTTTTACTTCTGAATAACAATGCATTCAGAATCTGTTACTGTTGCCAGCTGCAGCTTCACTTTAAAACTGTAAAAGACAAAGTATGATGCCGTGCTGGAACACGCCTCTAATCCATGTCTAAGGGGGGATATTCTATAAGCAGCGATAAAACAAATTATATAAAACGCAACCATCTCCTGAGAAGTCCAAACACACACTTCGGCGCACCAGTAAGCTTTTCATATTTATTTCACAATACACAAATAGAATAAAGCACATTTTGTAGTTTCAGATCTTCATAGACAAGTGTCCCTGATGAAGGTATTACGCAGCACAAAACAGTCTGTTACATATTTTAAAAATGAACAAACAAAATTAGAAAAGGGGACAACTGGTAGAATATTTTTATAAATTAGCAACAAAACTGCAAAATTTGCTTTATGATCCTGTTAATAATCAGTATATGCATGTGCGTGTCCTTGACTTGATTTACTTGTCTTTCTAGACCTAAACATGGTTAGTGTGACTTCTTAAACAGGAGGCTGCCAATCACATGCCAAAGATTACCAAGAAGTAAATCTAACCGAGCTGAAAATGTAAAATAACAATGCAACAAAATGAAGACAACACTGTCTACCTATAACTATTGTACACATGACCTCTGGTTTTCACATTCTACCTAGGGAAATCCTACAAAAACGCTTGAATAAGTCCTGGAATAATGGAAGCTTGAAACCATAATAGCAAACAAAAGTCAGCCAATGACAATGTCTGTCAGGCATGTTCAATTCTAAAGTGATGCTCCTGTCATCCAGTGGCTGAAACTATTGATTTTTCTTAGCACAGGCCAATGAAATAGATATAGTATCATCCTCTCGATAATAGCCATCAAGGTTACCAAAGGCAGAACACTTATCAAGGTATCTCTCCTCTATTTCTTCTTGTTTTAATGAACTGGATACAATGTGTGAACTCTCAGATCGCTGGTATTTGAAGGCTCCAAACCATTTTTATCCATCACAGAGATAACAACATGATAGCTTTTTGAAATTAGACTGGAGGGAAAAAAAAAAAAAAAGTATTTCTCCATTGTTTTTACCAACAATAAAAGGCACTTCAGTTGATCATTATGCTGGTTGAAGACTTTGAACATCCTTGGAATATTCATATTTGACAGGGATTCCCAAACCTTATAGACCCCAAACAGGCCAAGTCCTTACCATTTTGCTGCTTGTGCACAGGTGAATTAAAGTGACAGAGCCTGTTAATGCTCACTGAGTATAGTGCTGGAAATCATTGCCACACATTCTAGGCTTGTTCAAAGTCTTAAGCCTTCATAATGATCAACATGTTAGAAAAAGCAATAATGCAATTTCAACAATGGGCAACAATAGACCAATTTTGAAATCAGAAGATATTAAGCACCAAAATAGAAGACATAACCAGAAAAAAATTCTAGCAATTTCCATACACATTATATAAAACACTTACCCTGGCTATACATTTAAATATATACTTAAAGGATTTCAGATGCATTTTAACAGATTGTTGTAAAACGAATATGTTTCACAGGCTATTGATGTGAAGGCATGGGGGGAAAACAAATTTGGAAGGCACCCAACTCCTCCTGGCACTGTGACAACACTACGAGTATACTTGTTGTTACATATTGTTATCATGCATACCACCCAAATGTCAGATTTTTTAGGAGGTTCGGGTGGTTTCCCTACATTACAGGGCATAACATTTTCAATACATTTGACATCACTATGCAATATACACATGTAGCATTGTAATTGGTACAATGCTGCATCAGAATCAACACAAAACCACATGATTCATAATTTAGCCTTTTGCAAGCTACATATGCACAATCTGTACACAAATATATTTGTACATTTCAGCAACACGTAATTCTCTCAAACAGCTCATGTTTCCTCTTGCATAATCCTCATGTTGCTTTACCATTTTTTTCCTCTCTCTTCTCCTGGTGTCTCAACTGGATGAAACATTTTTTTTGTAAGTATACAATGTGACAGAACTGTGTCTTACTTAGTATTAAAAGGTATAGTACATAGTTATTTTTAAGGTATGCAATACACAACTGCTACATCCGTTTTTGAGGGTCCAAAATAAAGAAGACAGACATTGTGTGTATATGGAGGGGGGGGGGGGGGGGTGAGAGAAAAAGCGAGAAAGTGTGAGCGGAAAGAAAGAATGTGGGCTGGTGTGTGCGTGCACAGGAATGTGTATATGTGGAAAGTTGTAGGGGGATATGAACGTTGGTGTTTAAAGTAATGTATTTCTTGTATATCTAAGCATGCACAACTTTATTAATATGGCACCTTACAACGTAAGCAGTGCCTAACAGAAGGAAAATTTACAATAAATAAAATAGGGGTTGTAAAAGCTAAAGCAGGAGTTACTTTAATTGTGGAAGGGGCTTACGGTGACTAATCATGATCAGCCTTCGTGAGGAAAGGGTGGCATAACCTAGGTTCCAGGCTGAACCTATGCATGATAACGAGCAGTCAGCCTGATTTCAGGGCTGGCCTTAAAGTTGTACAGATATGGAAAAGATCAGGGGAAAAAAAAGGGAGGGGTGGGCCCAGGGAGGGCTATCCTGAGAACGAGACCTTTGGTGAAGGGGCTGCCAGGTGGTTAATACCCTGCAGCCCCTCCCACAAACACAGGTCAAGCCTTAGACTTAGTAGCCTTAGATACATTCCAATTTCTTTCTCCAATCTATAAAATGAATATCTAAACAAAGGTGAAATGTCTTTTATTCATTTAGTACCTATATATAGTACTAAAATGTTTTTTTCTTGTAATAGGACAGTTGTGTCTCTTTGGATTAGGAAAATTCATAAAATAAAAGTTACAGTTTGTCCCATTAGGTCCCCTAAACATTTCACTACTAAGACCACATTTTTTGGTTTGTTGCACAAATGATACCAGATGATTGCCTGAGGCTTGAGAAGACACACATCAAAGGCAGGAGAAAAAGAAAGCAGCATAATTATTAAAGTTCAAGTGTTTTCATCAATCAATGTCAATATTATTTCACCAAGCTGTAATGGTAGAGAATTGGAGTCCAATATGCAAAAGAGTGAAGTAGAGTAAACAAATGTTTTCTTTTAAGGTGAACTGAGTAATATAAAATTAATCTAGGGCTCTACCTCACGCACACACATATAGAGGCACACAAACACACCAATACTAACTTTTGTTTTAAAAGAACTTAATAATTATCCATCAAAATGTCTGACATCTGTTTTGGTAAGGACAGAATTTTCTATTGTTTATCTATGCATCTAACAGCAATATATTTAGAATCTACCTTACCACCCATTGTTTGAAATCTCAAAGGTAGAGTTAAAATTGTAAGCCCTAGCCTATTCATTGTATTTTAATTCAATGACGCACAAATTATGTCATAATGATCATAAAGATATGTTGATTCATATACAATTTTATTTGGTGCTAAGACAAGAAGGACAAACATTTTCACCTAAAGGGAACACGCTAAAAACAGCACTTCAAGGGACAGAAAATTTCCTACGAAAAGTGCCAGTTTCTTGTTTTCTTTCACTGCAGAGAATTCAAGTATAATGTCCCCACACACACGGACATCTTCCTCATGTATTCCCCCAAAGCTATAAACAAAGGGGGTGTCCATGTCCCTTATGTTGTCAGTCAGTGCCTTAGAGAGAAAATGCAGTGGAGTTTTGGATGCTAGTGTAACCTGAGAGGTGGCAAGTGAGCTCGAGTTACTTCATAGAGTGATGGTGGTAACCGATACCAGGGGGAGATGCACAAAGGTGTGACAAACAAGTGATTAAGTCAAGATGACTTCTCCAATTCATGTCATTCTATGGAGCCAATGCACTAAAATTTCTACAACTTTAGAGATCTTAGCACATAGGCTCCATAGAATGACATAGGAACTGGAGAAGTTCTCTCCACTATATCACTCCTTAATGCACACTAACACACACACTAACACACACACTAACACACACACTAACACACACACTAACACACACACTAACACACACACTAACACACACACTAACACACACACTAACACACACAAACACACACACAAACACACACACAAACACACACACACACAAACACACACACTAACACACACACTAACACACACACTAACACACACACTAACACACACACTAACACACACACTAACACACACACACCATTTCTACTCTAGTTATGAGTGTGAAAAGAAAAAAAAGACAGGGGGCATTTATTTACCGAAATTCCTTTGTCTTCTACAAGAAAGAGTGGATATGGTTTCACCTTCTAGCTGGGAAGGAACAACCATAAACACATATAAGGAAGCTCCCTGCAGCATAGCCCCAGTTATACTTTTGTGTATGCTGCAAAACACAAAGACGCAAGCTCAGGTGTGCCCTTGAGGGACACAGAAGTAAAAGGAACATCGGTAAGTGAATTTGCTCTTTTCTTCTGTGTCCCATTCCACGGCAAGAAAGAGTGGGATTTGTAAAGTCTCTGAGGCAAAAACATCAAATCAAAATGCCAAAATACCCCTCACTCAAGGTGAATGGGACAGAATATGACAAAGAAAAAAATGTCTTAGGAGAGTAACCTAAACAACCTTGAACACAAAGGCATAAAATAAATGCGACACAAAAAAGAGGTAAAATCCTCTTTTCTGTGTCACACTTCTTTTTTGCCTTTGTGCTCAAGGTTGTTTAGGTTCCTCTACTAAGACATTTACTTGTAAAATATTTTTGTCTTAGTCTGGCCACTAGCCACTCCCCTCTCCAGACAGATTTCAGAAAATAAACCTAGCTAGCAAGAAGGAAAAAGAGAAAACCTCCTGTGAGCAAGAACCCAATATGGACTTCAACCGTCCAGCCACAGGATACCAAGCATGGTCCCTTGACAGGGTGGGAGACCTTTAAGCTATATAGACTAAGGAAAAAGGATTTAACAGAAAAGACTAAAATCTTCTCTCTTTTGTCCAATATAGCTTGCAGGTAACTCTGAATGTACCAACACTGAGTTCCCAGTGGTCAGAAAGAAGGCAAGGGCCAAGAACCAGTCCCCATAATACCAGAGCTCTCAGACTAGTCAGATCATGGAATAACCCAAAGTAACAAAGTGTCAATGAACACGAAACAGTGACACAGCACACCAGTAACTGTAAACACACCACACTGAGCAAGAGTCAACAGGGCTCAACAGTTAAAGATCTCTAGACACAGGAAAGAAAGCCCTAGACAGGCAGAACTGCCTCCAGGACTTTCCTGCCAAAGCTAGCTTCAGCTGAAGCCAAAACATCAACTCTGTAGTGTTTAGCGAAAGTGTGCACAGACCTGGTGGCTGCCTTGCACAACTGACCAGCCGAGGCCTGATTCTTATAGGCTCAGGAAGCCCCAACAGACCTGGTGGAATGAGCTGTGATACGAAAGGGAGCAGGTTTCTTCCTGAGTTCATAAGCCTTGCAAACGGTAGCCTTGATCCAAGAAACAATAGTCACCTTGGATGCAGCCTTACTAGCCATAGGACCCTCAGCAATGACAAAAAGTGCATTAGTCTGATGGATAGACTCAGTGCGGTACACGTAGAACTTAAGGCAGCGCACCACATCCAACAAGTGGAGATCCCTCTCCTTGTCAGATTTAGGTTCAGGACAAAAAGAAGGCACAACAATCTCCTGATTGATGTGGAACTCAGAGACCACCTTAGGAAGAAATTCCTGGGAGGGACAAAGAACTGCTTTATGCTTGTGAAAAACCAGGAAAGGCGGTTTGCAGGACAAAGCCTGTAGTACAGCGACACTGTGAACAGAGACGATCGCCAAGAGAAAAAAACATCTTCCAAGTCAGAAGATGAGGAGGAACGGTAGCCAAGGACTCGAAGGGAGGAAGATGCAAGACTCCCAGAACCAGATTAAGGTCCCACTGAGGAGTGGGATGCTTAAAGTCAGGGAAAGCGTGAGCAACAACCTGAAAGAAAACCTTGACATACGGAAGAATGGCAATACTCCTCTGACAAAGGACAGAGAGAGACGATGTCTGAACCATCAAAGAACTCAGGATAAGGTCTTTGTTCACACCATCCTGTAAAAATGACAGGACAGTCAACAGATCAAACTCTTGTGAGGACAGATCCCTGTCCACACACCAGGAACAGAAGACAGACCAAATCCTGTGGACCCTGAATATTCAGGTGACCCAGGACCAACCCCCAAAGGGACAGGCTGGCATCCATCGTCACAGTGGTCCAAAATAGGATCATGAACTGTCTTCTTTTCCGCAGGTTGGAGAAATTCAACCACCAAGGCAGACTCAGATCCACATGTAAGGGAAGAGAAACAGACAGCTTCAAGAGATCTGGGTTCCCCTTGCAAACTTGGATCACAAACCTCTGTAGTTCTCTCATGTGAGCCATCGCAAATGGTACCACTTCTATAGTGGAAATCAATTTCCCCACAAAAGAGGTCAGCTTCTTCGCTTGAATGGACTCACAGGCCAGAACTGAGGAAACCTTGTTGGCGATCTGCTGAACCACATCCTCCGTCAAAGAGACCATATTCAGGAAGACCAATATCTGCGACGGTATCGGGTCCGACTTGTCCATGTTCAGAACCCAACCGTGAAGGATGAGTGTGTGAATGCAGTCCTGCACCTGCTGGTGGAGGTTTTCCCTGAAAGAGGCCTTCAAGAGCAAGTAATTCACGTATGGAGTTACTCGAATTCCCCTCTCGTGCATGACAGAATTCAGTGCACCCAAAACATGAATAAACACCTGTGGAGCTGTAGTGAGACTAAAGGGGAGGGCCGAGAACTGGAAGTGCTCCTTGTCGCAAGTGAACCTGAAGTACCGCCGGCTCCCGGATGAATAACAATGTGCAGATAGGCATCTTGCAGCTCCAAGGAAGCCAGAAATTCCCCCGGACACACCGCCACAATGACTGACCGTAAGGACTGCTGGTAGTAATGAGTCTTGACCACAAAGAAATTAAATCCTTGAGGTCCAGAATAGGACAGCAGCCACCATCCTTCTTGGAAACCACAAATAGGTTGGAACAGAAGCCCAAACCTATTTCTGATTCAGGAACCAGTTCCAGAACTTCCTTGTCCAAGAGAGCCTGGATGGCTCAGTTGAAAAGATAAAGCTTTTCCAGTTCCTGAGAGGAGTGAGAAGGAAAGGACTGGAAGGGATTTGAAGGGAATCCTGTACCCTTCAGAAACCACCTACAAAACCCACGGATCCACAACAGTGTCTGTCCAAACACAGA
The DNA here is from genome assembly GCA_037306005.1 of Rhinophrynus dorsalis. NCBI lineage: Eukaryota > Metazoa > Chordata > Amphibia > Anura > Rhinophrynidae > Rhinophrynus > Rhinophrynus dorsalis. Next base: position 154,960,985 of record CM074718.1, on the reverse strand, counting down.
GAAAGTGCCACAGACGACCAACCACTGGCGCGTGCGGACCGGGGTTTGGCGAGTCATGCAGAAGTAGGTCTGGTGGGTTTCGGCTTCTTGGAGGACTGCTTGGGCCTCCACTGCTGTTTGGGCTTGGAGGAGGAACGTGGGGCCTGAAGAACCACCAGGCTCGCCCTGTATGTCTCGCCCTGGTAGGCATGAAAAAGATGTCTGCGAAGCAGAGGCTTCTTCTTAGGAATCAAGGGCAACAACATGCTCCTGTACCCAGTAGCCTCACTGATGAGAGTCTTCAACTCAGGGCCCAAAAAAACATGCCCAGAAAAGGAAGTGAGGCCAAAGATTTCTTAGAGATCGAGTCAGCAGACCAGATCTTAAGCCAAAGGGAACATCTGGCAACCACAGACAGGGCAGAGACCATGGCCTCAAGCTGGACAGTGTCAAAGATAGCATCAGTAACATAATGCCGAGTCTCTGAAATGTTATCAAAAAGACATAGAAGGTCAGCTGTAGGAGCACCCTGACAGACAGCCTCAGTTAACTGTTTCGTCCAAAACTCTATGGCCCAATCACCAAAGCTGAAGCAAAGGTAAGTCTCAGAAGCATCTATGGCCTGGATTTAGAAAGCCTAGAGATAGGGGCGTCAACATTAGGAGGAAAAGCCCACTGAGCCAAAGCCGCCTCAGAGAATGGGTACAATTTAGCAAATCTCTTAGGGAGAGACAGATGCTTTTCAGGGGTCTTCTACTCGTCTAGGACAACCTGGTCAAGAGTGGGATTGGGTGAAAAGATAGTATGTTGCTTCTTGCGCCTTTGAAAGACATCAGAAGAAGATTGAATATTCATGCAGTTTGAGGAATCTCAAAGTATCTAAGGCAGCCTTAATGAGACCCTCAGCAGAGGGCACAGGGTCAGCCCAAAAGGGGTCCCCAAAAAATTGAGAATAAGCCCCCTCAGATCACTCACCCTCATCTGAATCAACCAAGAGCTCCTGATCAGAGAAGTTTGACACATCAGGAATACCTTGATGTTTAGGGGCCACAGACTTGAATAATGCTGGGGGCTTCCAGGACTGGAGGACCCCGTGAAGGTGCATAGGGAACTGTGTCAAACTAGACTTTAAGTCCTGTACCCAAGTTGGGTACTGGAGGGCCTGGTGGAGATGCAGGGGCCACAGCGTATGAAGGGCATAAATGAACTGAGTATTCTCTAGGGAGTCCTGATTGACATGAGGAACAATGAATAATTGGGGTCAAAGACACCCCAGCGTCCTTAGTCTTAGGTCTAGCCCCAGGTCCCAACGGGTCTGACATCCTGACAGTAGATAAAGTGTCTGACAGTACAAAGAAAAAACCCAATACTATGTCCAAGATTAAAGAATTCACCCCAGAAAAAGCTAAAATACACATATCTGGTAAGCGAAGGGTTGAACAGAGGAGGAGAGTAGAAGGATCCAAGTCCTGCGTAGGATACTCGTAACAAGAAAGAAAGAAAATGGCGACTGAACTGTAAGCCAATCAGAAAACAGCCCACGAAACAGGCATTTATGGGAAACAGTTTCCTCTCAGAGTACCCCCAGCTGCTGAATTTTTCCTTTCCACTAGGTGTCTCCTCTCTGCTTCTCTGTATCTTGCTTTGATTGTAAGGGACAGACAGGCTGGTACAGGCCAGTACATGTGATCGCTGCTGCAGCGATGACATGACCCGGCACTAGTGAAAGTGGCCGAGACTGAATGCTCCGGTACTGAAGCGCTCAGTCTCAGCCTGGAATTAATGATAGCAGCATGCACAGAGGTGTGCTGATATTGTTTAACCCTTAAAGCAAAACAACCCATGAAGGTCCTGGACTATCACGGGTCATTAAGGGGTTAAAGAGCGGAATTCAAATAAACGAAAACTTTTAAAAGTGTCCTAAAAGTCATAACACACATAGACATCACTTGAACAAGTGTAGAAAACATTGAACCCCAATGTAAATAAGTGAAAATGTCCCCTAAAGCACCGAACATGGCAAGGAATGGGTTAATGTACCACAGAAAACCCCAAAATGCTCCAAAGTGAACATGGCACTCAAAGGGTTGCTCACCTTTTTTTCAGCCTTCAGATTACCATTGAGAAAGGGAGAAGCCTCAGTGAGACTCTTCCAGGGGAAAGGATATAGCACGCAAGGTTTTCCCCCAGGGCTGTTAAGTCCACAAGCAGCACCTGTTAACGGAGCAATCCACCACTGGGAAGTCAGTAATGGTAATCCACCTAATGGGGGATTTCTACACCCCATATCTAACAAGAAAATAATAAAAGAAACTAAAACTAAGCAGAACTGTTCTCTGTAGCCTCTCACTACATGGAACAAATCTAACTGGGGGGTGGATTGGCTAATGGCTAGCTAAGGATGAGAGGAAGGCTCCACCCTGCATTCTTTGCAAGAACTGTTCCCGCCTACTTAAAGGGGCTGCCCAGAGTTACCTGTAAGCTATACTGGACGACAGAGAAAATGAGAATGAAAAGAAGATCTTATACTACCGGTTAAATAGGTTACCTCCTGAAATACTTTTCTTCCAAACTTGCACTTCCACTTGATAAAGTTTTATAAAAGTGAAAATTGATGCCCAGGTGGTAAGCTCTACAAATCTATTTTGAAAAGGCAGCAACTTTACTTACAAAAATAAACAAAAGGACTGTATCTTTGTTTTGATGTGAGATGCTAGTTTTGCTACTTTATAGGCCAACTTGATACATTCCATGATCCATCTGGCCAATGAGGTCGTAGATGCGGTCATACCCTTACACTTACCCTGGAAACAGACAGCGACTCCATTTTCCTAAAACTGCTTAGTTCTTTTCAAGTAGCGACATACACCTCACCATGTCTAGGTTTTGAAACTGTTTCTCCAGTTCACCCATTGGGCAGGGACAAAAAGATAGTAGTACTATGTGATGGTTTAAATGAAGATCCATAACTACTTCCAAATGAAGGTTTCAGCCATAGGATCACCTTGTCATTGTGTACAATTAAATATGGAGAGATGCTCTCAGAAACCTCTTGACTTCTTCTGCAAACTCGACTGTCAAAATTGCAGACCACACAGAGAGAGCTAGGCCTTAAAAGATGCAAGTCTGAGACCTGCATCAAACCTCATTGTAAGAAATCCAGAAATTTAGCATTGTTATCAGGTGATCTGAAAATAACTTAGATGGAGACTTATTTCTTCCTGAGAGGATAGTGTTATACCAATTTCAATCACATGGAGGACTAAGTTGTCCGAATAAGAATTGGTCTTCCAGGCCTTTATGAAGTGTCCTGTCTGTCCCCAACTAGGACCGGGGACAATTTTAATTGATAATCTCTCAAACTGGGTCTCAAGAGTATCTCTCTTATTGAAGCCTTCTGTTGGACCCTGCAAGGAGTTCAGTCTTCATTATTCAAAGGATCTGCTGGTCCAATATCTTTCGGAATCTCAAAAGGTCTGTCTTCTAACTTTCTGTATGAAAGAGCACCACAGAGGGGGACCTATATCTTCTTAGCGAAAAAGTTTATTTTCCTGAAATAATCTTTATTAACTGTTCCAGCTGTTCTCCAAAAGAATAAACCCTAAAAAAAGTAACAATTTCTTAAAAGATGTATCCGTACCTCATGATTTTTTACCAGAGCTCTTCTTGGCATGACACACAGAGCTGAGGATCTGGACATTAATATAATTATATCTAAGGATGCATCACATGAGAAACTTGTAGTTTTTTTTTTTTTTTAATGCAACTTCTTTCAAAAGCCTGCATCTGGATAAAGAAAAGCCTCTCTTTTCTCTAATTCTGATAGTCAAAGCCTCAACTCTTGAAATGCAGGCTTGAACGATGGCCAACTTATATTGCTTCTTTAAAGTACTTTCCATTTTTTTGATTCCATAGCATCTCAGTGAAGACCTATCTATATCACATACAGTTGTGGATGATTCATAATGGAATAGACAGTTTCAATTATTATTGCATGTCTGTCAGACAGTGCTGTCAATAAATCGACATTGCTGTCTAAAACGATGGCACGTGTTTCACCACATGGCTTTTTAAAAGCTGTAAGAGGCTGACAAATCCTTAATTATTTGTACACTAACATCAACAGGTTAACCACATCTTGAAACACATTGGATGACCCAAATTTAAAGCCACCTATGATTAAAGAGTTACAGCTAGTCTCTACGACAACCTATGAGGATATTATACGAGACTATAATTTAACCTGATTATTCTTTTAGGACACATTCCCATAGAGAATTATGGCAACAACTGCTAGATATAAATCTATATACAGCACCAAGAACATAGAACTGACAGAGACAGACAATAGTCTCTAAAAGAGAGTCTAACTAGTGAGGTATACCAACTTTTTAAAAATAAAAATTAGTTATAAATGAAAAGTAAATGTCTAAATTATAATCATCAAATTGTCCCAAAATATAATTAACAAAGATATATACCTAAAAGTATTCTTGTAGTAGGTCTGCGGATATTACTATTATACACAATTAATTTGTTATGCAATCCAAGAAGAGTGTCCATCTTGCTTCCTTTTTCTTATGCCCATTTTGACCTCCTACAAACCCCAGCAAATAAAACCCCTGAGGTCACAGTTATGATAGTCTAAAAAATGTTTGGCAATGGTGGTTCCTTTCCTGGATTTGTCTCTTATATTTGAGAGCATATTTGATGGAATATGCATGTTCTCCTAACCTTACGCACAATTTCTGTGTGGTTTGTCCAACATATTTAGGGTGACAAGGACATTCTATACAATAAACTACTTGCTTTCTCTGACAAGTGATAAATCTTTGACATTGATGTGAATGTCCAAATCTATCCAGAGTTTTCTTCTTATCTTCCATATGGATACAGTATTTCCATAAGAAAATTATCCTTTAGGTAACTGTTTACTAACAGATGTTACAGAATCACTGAAATGACCTATGGGATATAAGATCACCAAGCTTCTTATTCCTTCTATAGCAGAAACTTGGGTTGTCCCCTAATATTTGACTTAAATTGGGGTCCGTTAAAAATATATTGCAGTTTTTCCCCAGACAGAATGTTTGATATATCCAGTGTCTGATCCAAAGGTGGTTATATATCGGATAGATGAATTATCTGAAGAGACTATTTGTTGCTGTAAGTTTGCGAAATAAATCGGTATATTTCCATTTACACTGTGCATAACCTTAATGTCCAAAAAAGGAATCTCATTTTGTCCTGATAAGTCTGCTTAAGATTCAGATCATTCGGATTCAGTATATCAAACTGCACTAGAAGCAATTGTTCAACTTCTCATAGCAGAAGCACATTGTCAATGTAGCTAATCCACTTTTATACATTATCTGTATATTTGGACATCAGATCTGTGAAAATAAACTCCCGCTCACACCAGCCCAGATATAAGTTTGCATAGGCGGGAGAATAGGCAGCCCCCATCGCCGTTTCTCTGATTTGTAGAAAGAATGTGTCAAAAATTAAATTACTGTAAGAAGAACAACAACTTAAAGGGATAGTATTGTCAGAATTTAATAAAAGCAAATCTTGTAGCTATTAAAAAACTAATCCCCCAGTCCTATCTCTCAAACCTTTATGGTCCAAGAGAAAATCACAGCAAAAGATTCCCCCTCACTCCCCTTTCCCTGGCGCCAGTGTCTAGCTGACTGCAGGGGAATCCGGTCCCTGGACAAGCAGAGGCTCTTAAGCGGAGCAGAGATCGAGAGACATAAAAAGATTTACTTCACTGGAATGGTCTACAAATGGACCGGATTCCCCTGCTGTCAGCTAGATGCGGACGTCAGGGCAGTGGGAGGGAGGGGGAAATAAATAAATGTTTGAGAGATAGGACTGGGGCATGGTCTACAAATGGACCGGATTCCCCTGCTGTCAGCTAGATGCGGACGTCAGGGCAGTGGGAGGGAGGGGGAAATAAATAAATGTTTGAGAGATAGGACTGGGGAATGGTCTACAAATGGACCGGATTCCCCTGCTGTCAGCTAGATGCTGACGTCAGGGCAATGGGAGGGAGGGGGAAATAAATAAATGTTTGAGAGATAGGACTGGGGTATTTAGATTAGTTTTTTAGCTACAAGATTTGCTTTTATTAAATTCTGACAATAGTATCCCTTTAATAACCAAGTCATTGAGGTCACTCACCTTTGAGTACATCTAAGAAATATAATACTGCTTCACAACCACTTTTAAGCTCAATACTCGTATGCAGGGATTCGATGTCACAAGTCACCAATAGAGTCTGTTCACTTATTTGTATATTATGCAATCTTAATACATACGTAGTATCTTGTACGTAGGATGGAAGAGTGATAGAATCTCTAAGGCAGATCCACATATTTTGCCGCTTGGTGACATGGGGTGTCTATACCAGAAACTATGTTATTTTAGATCTCTAACTGTTGGGAGCTACAAACAACATCATCCCATCAACATGAGGCAGTTACCCAACACAAAGACAAGATGTGGTAAAAACATAAAAAAAATGTATATTTATATTATATATATATATATATATATATATATATATATATATATATATATATATATATATATATATATATATATATATATAACACACACAAATATATATATTTAAAAAAAAAACACAGAATTGGAGAGGACAAAATGATCTTTTTTGTATTGTAAGACAAATTTCATGTGAAACAAAAGCCTAGAAGTACATTTTTTTCCCCTTTAAGATCTCACTAAGCAATAGAGGTGCATCATCTAAGGATCTTTTTCACATTAAGGATCCTATTAGAAAGAAAACACTAAAAGGTAATTGAATTTCCCTCAGTTATCTTCATCTCTGTCAGCTCCTGCTACAATAACTTACTCTCCAGAGCAGAGATAACTCAATTCTGTTCGGCTAGCATATGTTATGAATCTCCAAAGCAAACTTGTCTAAATCATTCTGATCTTCTATCAAGGTTGGCTGTGGATATGAACTCTGACAGAGAGCAAACATAAATTTATTTTTATGTTTTTAATAATTCACTTCCTCCTGTTTTGATGGTGGAATTGAAAGACATCCTTGGTAATTCCATATTTACAGGTAACAGGTGCAGATGACCTGATAGGTTTAAATTATCCATCTTTGCCTAACGCTGGGAAATGTGTGAATATGCAAAGGGAAAGTAATGTTTGCAACACGCAAAATGACCTGCAGCTAAATTCTGTTATTCAGATCATTGTTGTTTAAATGTAACATTTATATATTAACAGTAATGCATAGAAAGATAATTTATCAAAAATAATACCAAGAATATAGAAAGTTTTTTTTCTCCTCCTCAAGAGATGGAAACATAGAATTTGATGGCATATAAGAAGCATTTGGCCCATCTAGTCTGCCAATTTTTCGTACTGTGAAAACCTCAAACCTTATTTGGTCCTTGGTCTTGTCGTATATTGTCTTGTCTTATATTAACCTCTACCACTTCTGCTGGTAGTCTATTCCACATTACATCTAAGCCTCTGTCCTAGTTTTAGACTATGACCTCTTGTCCTAACATTTCTACTCCTTTGAAATGTACTTCCCTCCAGTACTTTGTTGAATCCCTTCATGCATTTGAATGTTTGTCATAGTCACCGCTCTCCCACATACACGTTTAAATCATTTAGTCTCTATTAATAATAATCATCCTGTAAACCACTTACCATTTTAGTAGCCCTTCTCTGAATTCTCTCCAGAATTATCTATATCATTCTGGAGATTAGGTAATTAAAGTAATGTCTAACCAGATATCTGTAGCGTGGTATGACCACTTCCCACTTCTGCTACTAATGCCTCTATCTATATCTCACAGTACACTGCTTGCATTCCCCACTGCTTTTTTCCCCCATTACCTGCCTATCTTTAAGTGACCAGATGTAATTTCATGGAATATAAATGCTTTCAATTTGCAATGATTTTAAGATCTGCATGCTGCATCATTGTTGCTGGCTAAAGCGAACTGCTAGGGAACCACTGCCTCCTTGCTGTATTAAATGGAAAATCTGTGGACAGGGTGGGCTGTCACCTAATTGTATGAATTGACGCAGGTTGTTTGAAGCAATACTTGCAAAATGAGATCACCTCAACTCACATCAAGTACCAGTACAAAAAGAGAGAGAGGGGACAGGGCAATATAGAAAAAGGGGGGGGGGGACAAAGTTACTTTATATGTTTAATATGTTAATTAAAATTATTTGCTTACCTTGCTTTAATGCATCCATTCAAACACTACTCAAAACCCCTTTATTACCCTCTATTCCCCCTTTATCAGTCTCTCTCTCTATGCCCTCCACAATACCAGTGTGTCACCAACTCTATACTTCTGCCATCTCTTTTACACACTCCTCCACACTCTACCCAATACCCATATCTCTCACCTTGCCATTAACATTCATGCCAGCATCTCATTCTTCCCCGTCTTATACGTGTAAGAGTTATTTATAATAGGATCTCTAACCTCATCTAAAAAGAACATTTATGAAGAGACAGAATACATAAAAACACATCTGATTTGACCCTTGTGTAGTTAGCAATAAATTTCTAAAGTGCTTAGCTGAATGTATGCCTGGTTTGCAAGTTTGGAATTACAAAGGATTTCCTTCAATTCCACCACAGATATTTTCTGCAGGAAAAGTAGAGCACTGCGACCACAGTGTAATATGTTGGATGGAGGCACAAATCACAGCCTCCATACACTGCAGCAGAAAATAATACAGGAAAGAAAAAAATGTATGCGAGGCTATTGTACATTGATCAGAATATACTGCTTTGAAGCCTTGATCCTTTAAAACAGAATGTCCATTAATACAAGATAGTGTAAAGTAAAGAATGTATATTTGACTATACCTAGCAATTTAGTGTTCTTGGCAAGGTGGAAAGAACAAAATGCCATTGGTCAACCTAGAAGTATTGAGAACATCCCAAAGCAAACCTGTGAAACTTTTGCTACGTGAACATGTAATATAGTCTGAGATGAAAAAACACAGATTAATTATGAGAGAACTGTGTTTTGGGATTCACATCTTGAAAAAGGTTTTAATTTTAAAACATGCAGAGGATCTTGAGGTCTAGAATCAGACAAACTGTTTGAGGATTTGGAGACAATGCTTCTATCCCTTCTCATCATAACGTATACCTGATCCTAGAAGGAAAATTAGCCCTGTTATGCACTATATGCTGACAAACACTCAATATGTTTTTAATAAGTCCCCAGTTCAATTTATAACCGCTATGAAAACATTCATCTTGACAGGATTTGCCTATTTATTCCACTGATCTGGGGGAATCAGACATGACCTGGAAGTAAGGAGGAGGAAGGCAAGATAAGCACAGGTGAGTAAATATTTAGGAGGTGTCACATAGATCAGACGGCTCATGTCAACTATGCTGATGTTAGCATTCCTAACTACTAATACAAAAATCTCAAAAACCATTAAACTGAGAGGAAAAAAAGCACATATTAAATAGAACTATATTTGTTACTTGTAACAAGACTAAAAGCTGTTTGAGAACAGCTCCACAAATTACTTAAGCATCATGCCAAAAAGTATCTTCTCTCATAGACCAACATTCTACGAACGTCTTCTAGATACAAATGACAGAACCTTAGACCTTGCTGTAATCTGAAATTCATCCGAGGATATTAAAATAAATACAGAAATAGAAATTGTGAAATTAATATCAGCCAAGGCCTCAGTGATTTAAGACAGTTTTACATTCTCCAGAAGAAACGTTGCTAGTTTTAAGGCTTTGGTACTGGTATTAATGCTACTAAATTATATATATGTATCGTGCATAATACAAAAAGGAACTGCAGCACACACACGACTTATTAAAGGGTTAATTTATTTAGTAAGAATGATAGATGTTTCAGCCAGGCTCAGCTGGCCTTCCTCAGGACAGAGACAGCTTGTAACCAACCTCCCTTTTAAACCCTCACACGTGCAAGATGCCGGACTTGCAGGTCACATGTCACTATGAGGTCATGCTGCTAGGTGGAACATCAGTATGATCATATACATATCTGTGATAAACTATCAAAAGCTGGCCATAACCAAATGTCCAAAACAAATGGAAGTAGTCCAAATGTTTATCTTGGCCAGCTGCAACAGCTGCAGTTGACTTAAAGAGAAGAAAAGTCCTTATTGGGAAACATTACACTACTAGAGTCCGCTGCGATTGGCTCTATGTGATATAAAAAAAAAAAAAAAAAAAAAAAGAAGAGGGGGGACAAATAAGTATACAGTTTATGCGCTGGAAAAGAATAACCCCTAGGTCTAGAACGTGTAACGTCTAATAGGCTCAGATGCTCAAAGCGGATGGCACTCCAGCGCATTGCAGCGCATCCAGATGCTAATCCAGCTGTTCACAACCATATATCTCCCATACCGCTAAATGCTTAGGACCCATGGGATATTTTAGGTGCATAATAGAATATATGATAGAACAAATCAAGGCTATACACAGAGTATTCTAATCCTATAAGGTCTATCATAGTGGACTGGCTAGACCATCAGTACGAACTTTGAGATGAGAATAGTCATCCTCCGATTAATCGGAGTACAGCGGTATCTCTGGTTATGTACATCAAAGGGCCCAATACCGGGAGGCAGTGTTCCACTGCATTGCGAACAGCTGGGTGAGTCACGAGCACCCTCTCTGCAAAGCACAAAATTATATATAACTGGTATGCAAAGTTACATAACTTGAAATACTGAAGCATCAGACAACAAATGATTGACTGGTCAGATACGAGCGGTCTGCTAGTATGAACTCATATATTAATCCTGGGTAAGTTAGAAAATTTTATTAACCATTTAGTTCATGTTACTGCCATCTAGGCTATACCCTCCATTGAGTAAGGACACAGGGCAATGTGGTTTAGTTGAATATCCCAAATTAATAGAATTAGTTATATAATGTTCAAAGGGAATAAGTTATGAAATCTTGGAGGCACTCATCGGCAGAATCTTTGTGGCTCAGTTTGTTTATCCCAGTGACCAACATATTCAAGGGATCACCTCAGCATATGATGGAACAGCCATGTAAACCATCAGCACACCACACAAAAACCAGCACTAAATAGTTTAGCCAGGTATAGGGAAACGATACCAGACATACAGTATAAATATGAAATTGCTATGAGACAATTAGTGACGCCCAGGGGGACATGGAAAAAGCATTGGCTGAACGCCTATTTATATGCTTGGCCTGCCTTTCAGTATATCCTGTATGGGGCATAGAGGCATATGGTGTAAGGGTTAGGGAGAGGCATAGAAAATGCCTGGTAATAGGCTCCACCATGTGCACGACTTGTCAGTGTAAACTCTCAGTCCCTTATTGACAAGGCAAAGCCTGTTAAAGAATGCAGATAAGCTCATGATTTCATTCAGTCCTTGGGGGGCTACTGTATTGAGCCTATATATCCATTTTGCCTCAAGTTGTACCAAACAAGAACCAAGGTTCATGCCACAGTTTAGTGGGGGCACATGATCAATATTCATAGACCTCAGAGAAGATAAAGTGTGTTTTTCCAGAAAATGTCTGGGGACTGGCTTATCTGTCCTCCTTGTTTGCAGTGCTGCTCTGACAAAAGACAATGGTTTGCCACTCTCTTAAGGGTTTTGCCCACATAATATGGGCCACATGGGCAAATCAAAACATACACCACATTCTGATGTACAAGTTACTCTATGCCTGATCCTCAGGGCTGGTGCAAGGATTTTTGTCACCCTAGGCAAAAACCTTTTTTGCTGCCCATTTGGCTCTGCCCCTTGTGTGCCACTCCTTTATACCCCTTCTACTTATACCCCACCTCTTTTCATGATTGTCCTCTCTCTGCCCCTGGTCCGGAGATGCCTATAAGAGATGCTCCCCACCAGCTCCACTTTGCCCCCTCCAGCTCCAACTTGCCCCCCATCAGCTCCAACTTGCCCCCCATCACATACCTGTAGCTCCCGTGCAGTCTTCTCTTCAGTAATGCAGAGTGCGCTGGGAGATCATGACTCCCAGCGCGCTGTGCATTACTAAAGAGCTGACTGCAATGAGGGAGCGCAGTAGCGACACAGACCTGTGTTGCAGCATCCGGCATGGTGCGTGCGGGCGCAGCTCTTCTCCGCTGCGTGCCCGCGCCCCCAATACCTGTGCGCCCTAGGCCGGCGCCTACCTCGTCTCTAGGTGGCGCCAGCCCTGCTGATCCTGATGCTCTCATTGGCATGAGGGTGTTTAAATGCTTGTCCTGGAAGCATGGTGTTACATGTCAAGCAGTTAGAGCACCTGAAGCAACCAGTTTTCAATGGCTTAGGGGCTAACCAGTTTGTTTGTGCGGTCCTTCTAGCTGGTGGTGGGACATCTGGTTGCATCAGAATATCCTTTAACGTCTTCCCTCTCCGGTATGCCAGCATAAGTGGTGCCATGTTGAAAAATGGCAATTGTGGATCTGTTGAAATGAGATTCCAGTGTTTATAGAGGACTTGCTTTAATGTCCTTCCTGCTGGTGCTTAATTTGTCACAAAGGTCATCCTGCAAGGGCCTTCCTTTGGTTTTTGTGTCTCCAACAGTATTTCTTGTGTGTGAGTGCTTGTTTCAGCTGAAAGTCTAGTATTTCGGGTTTATAACCAGGCTCCAAGAATTTCTGTTGCATCTAGAATAGTATTTCGATTGGTGTGTTTATGGTACAGGATGGTGCTTAATGAATTACCCGTCTTAGTTAATTTTAGGTCAAGAAAATGGACCTTCTGTGTTCTATGGGAAATTTTGAGGCATATGGTGGAGGGTATAGTATTGAGCTAAGTTACCCATTCAAAGAGCTTCAATTCGCACCCACGCCCAATGAGGAATAAATCCTATAGCGCTTATAGAATAGTATATGTTGATTGTTCAGATATAGATTTTCGTAGTGTTTCGTGTATAAATTGTATGTGGAAGCTACACTGGAACCCATTGTAGCTCTCAATCCAATGTAGATCCCACATACGTCAATTTATAAATGGAACACTACGAAAATCTATATCTGATCAATCAACATATACACTTTACCTATTCTGAGGTCTATGATTATTGATCATGTGTCCCGACACACACACATATCTACATCTCTATTTATCAAACTATTGTTTTAAATAAAAATGGCTACCAATTGTAGGCACATTTGAAAACTTTCAAAATTACTTAAACCAAGCGTTAATTTCACTTTAATTCTTTGAAAGATGCTACATCAACGTTAGCCTGGTTCTTACCAGGAGAACTACAACTCCATCTACTCTGGTTTCATTACGCCATAATATTGAGCGCCATACTGACAACAAATATAGCTTTGTCTTACAATCTGACCGGAGCGCCCAATGTTAGCAGCTAGAGAACCCCTAGAGGGGAGGTAACCCCAGCAAGCTGCTGTTTGCTCAATATAGAATAATACAGGTGACAAAAGACAATACAGAATACTCACTGGGTAGGCCCCTGTGAGCCAGAAACTAGAGGGCATATAGTTGTGAGCGGTGCTGGCTGTCGGTGGCTGCTTCCAGGGAGCCTTTATGCAGCAGGGGCTGGGTGGGGTAGCAGGCCGCGAAGCCTGATGGTCGGATGACCCCCTTGGTGACAGACAATTACTCACAGGTCTGGAAACAACTGAGAACGACCTACCTGTGGTATAGCAGCTTTGTCGAGAACAGGGGTTGAAGAGTACACGACTGGTATTCAAATGGACAACTGAGACTGGAAGTTCACGACACCACGGAAAAGCTTGACATGAAGTCGAAGGTGTCGAGGACAAGCACTGGGGTACCGGGAAGTTCGAGGAACGATAGTCAACGAATCTAAGTCGAAAAAGGGTGGGTGGTGACAAAACCTGAGGGGGAGACAAGAGGAGAAGTCGGGCAAGCCGGGGTCGAAAGCCAGTCGAGCAAATACAGTACCGAATCAACAGACAAGAGAGGAGTCGAGGACAGGCTGGGGTCGAATATCACAGGAACAGAAGCCAAATCAGGAGACAATAGAGGAGTCAAGGAAAGCTGGGTCGAAAACAGGAATCACTTGAACAGGATCACAAAACTCAGAGTACTGAACACTTAGATCGAGCACGGATAGGAAGAAATCAGTGCTATTTATAGGCCAAGAACAAGGGCGTGAACTAGACAGGGCGGAGAAACCAAGACACGGCAAGAGGACCAGAAAATCCGGTGAGGAAAAAGAAGAAAAACCTGGAGAAACATGACACTTTGTTAACCAGCAGCAAACTACTGACTTCTGATCTTCCCAGTATTTAACCAAGATTAATAAGGCTGAAACCCATTTTGCTGAAGCAGATAAGTACATTCTTTTTCCTTAATCCAGAGGCTATCTGCATGGTCTAATTAAAAGCTGAAAAAGTTTCTCTCTCAAAACCTTGAAATTCTACCACATAATCATGTCTTGAAGAAATGCTTCAAACAAAGCTAGATACTCTGTAAAAGTTATAGTATTAGAATCTTCTAGATTCCCAGTCTGATCAAGTAACTTTATATTTTCCCAAAAATTGTACCTTACAGCTTGTTTGACCCAATACATCGGGGGTCATTCACTAAGGGGTAACAAATAGGTGATAAAGTGGAGAGGAATTCTCCAGTGATATCACTTCTCCAATTCACTAACTTTTCTTAAGTTTTGGAGATCTTCGTGCATAGGCTCCATAGAACAACACAGGAACTGGAGAAGTGATATCACCGGAGAAGTCATATCCACTTTATCATGCCTTAGTGAATAAACCTCAGTGTGTCTCTGAATTGCTCTAGAACTTCTTTAGCAATTTTCTAAGACTTCTTCCTTTTAAAGGCACAATCATCCTAGCCCAAATAGGTTTGCTTTCTGAGGAGATTCTTATCTTCATATATTTATAGCAGCAAAAGGATAGTAAAATTAGACCCATCCGATATTTATACAAATACATTCCTAATAAGATAATAGCCTAACATCTACCTATATGGCTTATCTATTTGACTCGGTTTTAGATGCAGAGGTTGTGGCATGGATCCCAATAATAAAAAAAAAAAATATATATATATATATATTTGAAAACTAAAATCCTATTTTTTTTTCTAATGTCTAATATGGAACACAGGTACCATGGGGATTTACCAACACTAGGCTCTCTCAATGGCAGGAAAGAACAAAGGACCTCACGTGTCTCACCAGAGTTCCCAAGGAGTATCCAGTATCTGAATAACCAAAGCAACAAATGTCAACTTACAAAGCACACTAAAACAAGAGCCAACAAGGCTCAAACTACTGAACAAAAACTGGAAGAAAAAGTGTGCAGGTCCCTATAGCCAAAACTGTCCTCTGCTGAGGTCAAGATTTTGACACTGTTGTGTTTGGTGAAAGTATACAAGGAGAACCAAGTTGCTGCCTTACACAGCTGTTCAGCAGAGTCCTGGTTTTTATACGACCACGAAGCACCTACAGGTGTGGTGGAGTGCACCGTGATCTTAAAGGGAAAATGTTTCTTCAGGATCTCATAAGCCTGTCTTATGGTAGCCTTAATACAAGAGGCAAGAGTGACCTTTGATGAAGCCTGACCAGCTCTGGGACACTCAGTAATGAAAAGGCTTAGTACGGTGCACATAAAAATTAAGGAAATGCACCTCGTCCAACAAATTGAGATCTCTCTCCTCATCATATGCAGGATCAGGACAAAAGGTAGGTACAACAATGTTCTAATTGACGTCAAACTCAGAGACCACTTCCGGAAGAAACTCCTGAAACACCAGGAAGGGAGGTTTACAAAACAGAGGTTGTAACTTAGCGACTCAGAGTACCGAGACCACTGCCTGTAGGGAAACCATCTTGAATGTCAATTGCTGCAAAGAGGGAAGGTATAAGCCACCCCTTGAAGAAAAACCTTGACATCCGGAATTATGCCAATACATGAAAAAGCACAGAAAGTGCCCAGAAAGTACAAAACCAAGGGAAGGTCAACAAAACCTGCGGAGACATGTTCTTGTCTGCGCAGAACTTATGAAAAATAGACCATACTTTAGAGAATGCCTTGGAAGAGACTGGATTCCGGGCCTGTATCATGGTAGATATGACCTCTGCAGAAAAACCCTTCCGATTCAGGATGTTGGCTTCAAGAGCCATGCTGTTAAAGCCAGTTTATCCACAAGCTCACGCACAGGTAACCCTGGAGCAACAGATCCGGCATGGGAGGCAGATGGATCGGATCCTGAACAGAAAGACTGACCAGGTCTACAAACTTCTCCCTCTTGGACCTGGAAGGCACAATCAGAATGACTAACGTCCTTTCTATTCTGATCTTTGGTATCACCCTGGAGATGAAAGGAATTGGAGAAAACACATAGGGGAGGTGAAAGCTGCAAGGAATCAACATCACATCAGAAGGCGGCCGTAGCACTGACAGACTGCACCCTCACTGGCACCCCTGAAAGAACTGGGGTTCAATCAATGAGGGCTAGTCAAATCGCCCTGAGCTCAGGAATGTTTTAAGAAGCAGACTCTTCCTGAGTCCAAATGCCCTGGACACCATGGTGACCCAGAACAGCAAACCAGGGTCCACTCCAGGATCACAAAGAGCCTTCCCCGTCCCTGTTATGACTGATGCAACCACCACAGGAGATATCCCCTGGTTTCCAGAGAGAGAAATCTGCAGCAAATGCTCTAGATTCCTGTACCAGTTCCTGAGAACGTCCCTCTGCACATCCAGGGTCAACACCAAGTGACCAAACACACATGAAATCCTCGATCGTGGCAGAGGACCACTCCAGCAATCTTGACACAGAAGCAGAATCTTCTCCTCTGGGAGGAAAGCACTCTTGCCTCGCAAGAAAAGGATGCTTGGTGGAGATCTGAGGTAACAAGGTTCTCTTGCCATCAGTAGTATCACTGATAATCTGTTTCAGGTCAGGACCAAAAGGGACTTGCCATGAAAAGGCAAGAAGACCAGTGACTTCTTAGAAGATTGGTCTGCAGACCAAATCTTGAGCCACAAGATGTGGCATGTTCAACAATAGAAAAAGCAGAGGCCTTAGCAGACAATCTGGCTGCATCAAAAACAGTCTTAGAAACACAAGTATTGGCCTCCTTGATGTTTGCCAACATAATCAATAAGTCTAAACTAGACCGGGGCAAAAATAGCTCTTAGTGCTAACCCGGTGGCAGTGAAGAAGGAATTGAGAAGAGAATCCAACCTCTTATTTGCTGGCTCCTTGAGTCCCACTGCATTTGCCAGTGTGAGGGTGATGGTCTTTGCCAGCAGTGAAACAGGAGGGTCCACGGTGGGATGAGAAGCCCACTGCTCCAAAGTCACCTCCTAAAGAGGGTATAGCTTAGAAAAGCGCTTATTAGGAAAAGTGTTATCAGGCATTTCCACTCATTGATAAGCATCAGATCAAGAGTGTTATTAGGTGGAAAAATAAGAAACTTCTTACGCCTCTGGAAAACATCCAGAGAGGGAGCTCCCTCAGAGACCTGAAGGGTCTCCAAGACTGCCCTAAGGAGCACTTCAAAAGAAGGTAGCAGACCAGCCTCACTGCAATCTCCATAGGAAGAATCCATATCTTCATACTCCCCCATCATCATCCTCATCTGAGGGCAATTCTTCCTCAGAGGAATCCCCTATAACCAGCAAATGACCCCTAGAAATGGGAGCAATCTGATTAAAGGTAGGAATACGCTTCTATGAATGTAGTACCCCCTTGGAAAGATGAAAGGATCTGGGCCACTGAAGATGGTAATGTCTTGACCCACGTTGGCTCATGATCAGTGCTAGAGTGGCCTGGAGGTGTGGTAGCACATGAAGGACATAGGTACCCTGAATACTCGCTAGGTAAGAGGAACACTGTGTAAGGGGATAAGGGTAGCCCCTGGGTCCTTTGCCTTGGATTTACTCCCATGTACCTTAAGATCTGACATCCTTCCAACTAAAAAGTGTCCCAAACACTAGTAAAACAGTACAGAATGTCCCCATAATATAGCACCCTTAATAGCCCAGAAATACACTTACCTGGCAGGTGAAGGGTTAATCTGGAGAAGGAGGAGGAGAGTGAGCCGCTGCATAGTATAAATGAGAGACGATGGCCACTGCAAAACTGTCAGCCAATGGGAAGAAAGCCTGTGAAACAGGCATTCTGGAAAATGTCTTCTTCATTGCTTATTGCCTGGCAATGACTACAACGCCATGCAAGCCCCCTGGACACTCAGAAAGTGGACTAGATGATAGGGCATGAAGAGACAAGAAGATAGTGCTCTTTATTACCACTGTAGCTTAAACGGTTACAGAGATATGTCCCATAGAAGTCAAGGCAGCAAAGATGGCGGTGGGTGGGCTCCCGTTCTTAAAAGGGCCGTTATACTAAAATCGGTCTAAAAACTGAAAAGTTGCCAAAAGATCCAAAACCCCCCAGGGAAAATCTGAGGGGAGCATAAAACTAAGGTACAAGTAGTGGGAGGGTGAAAATAAATCTCCCAAGAGCACTAAAACACAAAGGAAGAGAAAGGATTACTTGAATAGAGGAAAGCAGCCATCATCGGTTCCAAAGTCCTCTGAGAGAAAACAAACAGTATGAAAATAACCCACAATGATCACCAGAGTCTATACCAAGGCTTACATCAGCCCCTGTATGGAGAGGCAACACAGTGGACCAAGGCACTTAAGGGTCACTCACCAGTCTACTGTGTTTAGGTTACCATCTTAAAGAGAAGCCAGAGTCTCAAGAGACCCTGCCATGAGGGAAAACTTAAATTGTTAAGGAAATGTGTAGCATGCCATTACTGGGAATGCACTGTGCTTAATCAATGTCTGGGCCTTTTGCTCTCAGAGAATATTACACACTCCTAAAACCTTTGGTGCAAAACCATCATATATGACTAATATGATTAAAAAGAGTATGATCCACACAAACTACTGTTATTCAGATCTGTAAATGTTTAAATTATAGATACAGAAAATTAAAACAGAATCAATTACACATATGATACCATGCCTAGAACAAAGTTTGGAACTTTAGTTATTGGTTTGTATGCGAACATCTGAAAAATCCATACAGAAGACAGCTATATCAATTTCTCCTTTTAAAAATGAACTTTCAGCAGGAGGAACACATGGGGTTTCCTGTGGAATTCTAAAAGATCACCAGTAAATGGCTAAACTGTCAGACACTAGAAACTATTACAGACTTCAGAGGTGTATTTTCTCCCTAATAAATCAGCATGTGTAGCAAAGAGACCTCAAAAATCACAGCATGACTCTCCCTTCCCTAAATGCTTATGCAACCTTGTTCAACATTTATGCAGTTCCCTTTAAAATGTACTGACTGCAAAAAAAGGGGCTTAGGCACATAACCTCTTTATTAAATATTATGGGTTTCATAATGTAAGATAGATTTGATATAGCTTGGAGCTAAACTTGTGAAGCCACTTAGACACTACAAAATGGCTCTCCAAAAAGAAAAAAAAATTAGCTACTCATGTATTTTTCCTTTTTTTTTGTTTATGAAGTGATTATTGAAGTTTTTGTAAGCCAAACAGCTAAATGACATTACATAACAATTAGGGAACAGGCACCTGATTACACAGTTTACCCTGCACTGGTGTGCCGGATATTACTACAATGTATTTTGCCAAACAGGATATCTGTAGATTTACCAAGTACTCCAGTAATGAACATAGAGGTCATACGAGATCTGAACTAGCATATCATATATGAGGTTTCCTGTACCATGAGCTGTAGATGAGTATCTCCTCCCAGACTAACAGTCCTGGCTTCAAACCACTGATCAGACCTGCTAAGTGGGTAGCTGTTGCAGAAAAATAGATGTGCCACCGCATATTATTATATATATATATATATATATATATATTATATATATATACACACATATATATATATATATATATATATATATATATATATATATATATATATATATATATATATATATACATATACACACACACAAACTGCCCGTTTAGGTATTCAAAAATCTAGAGGTGTGATAATGAAGCAAACCAGTTGCAGCATAAGGGACAAATTAAAAACACCCAATATTTCCATTAATTTAAAGGGAAAAATCAGCCCTAGTGCCACTTGACTCATTTATAAGAAAAATATATCTGGGAAGACTTACTTCATACAAATCAGGAATATTTATTCACTGTGATTATCTGTATTCGAGCTTGGTTGTAGTGGACAGCTTGTTTTTCAGTATACAGTCTAATAGTTTAGCAACTATCACTAGACACTCAAATCTATTGATCAGAGATCATTAAATACAACTGTAGACATAATAAAAATCTACCTGACTTCTGTATGACAGTCACCTACCTTAGGAAGTCTATGTTGTAAATTAACCATTTGAGTGCCAGAGATATCCAATGCACTGTGAAGCAATGCATTGGATACTACTATAGCACTCAAAGGGTTACATGTCACTCATTCCTAGGGTATAATTCTGCATTAAGAGGAGCTTTTAATCTACTGAATGCTACAGAGCTACTGAATGCTACAGAGAGACCTCTACTTAAAGGCAAAATACCCCATAAAGTATGGTTACTAAAGGGAGGTGTTTTAAATGTTAAGAAAAGGTCATATTCAGTGGAGAATAAGATTCACAAAACAGGAGAAAAAATTGTGTGCATAATGCACACCTGTGTATAATATGTAGGCATAATTACATTGAAGGTTTTAAGGAAAAATAAAGTACATGTGTACCTACCCTCAAAAATAAATACATAAATAAAATAAAAAATGCTGGTTTCCCCTTGATCCCTCTTCCCTTTCCCAACCTCCCCCCTTCCCTCTCTTTACCCACCTCAATCACCTTGAGCCCCCTGAGGCAGCCAGGAGCACCAGAAAGCAGGTGGAATTCTTGCATTTGCTGCCCACTTCCTAGGCTGCTGTCATCTCCTTTGACCTCCACACAATGGCGATGTGCTTTTGTGCCATGTGAGGACAGGGCATTACTACAGTTTCAATGCGCAGTCCAAGAACTGAAGCCACGGCAGCTACCTGGGAGGACTTTAAATTCATTAAAGGACACAAAAGCATATTCTGGTGTGCAGAGGTCATGAAAGGAGATTATCATAGCTGAGGAGGCTCGTGGAAAGTGCAAGCATGACACCCCCTGAACGGGATCAGTGGATCAAAGTTGGGGGGGGGGGGCAAGATGCAGTGCTGAGGTGGTGGTGGGGGGATTGAGGTGAGAACATCAGTTTTTTCATATACAATGCAATTCACATCAGGTGAAAATGGGTAAAAATGTGCATATTATACACAAGATTTTAAGATACCACAGGGCAAATTCTAAAATGCACCCCCACATCCATCCCGATTGTGCCTTGTGGCAATGTGCTGAAGCCGGGCATAAACAATGGCTATTGATTCATATACACATGATGATACTGCAAAGCTCAGTTGGCCCTCCAACCATCCCTCAGATTGAAACTCAAATCTCCCCCTACACCATTATTCTGTTCAACTGCTGTGTTTGCTCCTCTTTGCCTGTGTGACTGTGTATTTGACAGATGTTTGGGCCAACCAACTACACTATTGTGCAACTGCACAATTAATAGTAAGGAGAGTTGCACTATTACATGCACCAAACTGGCAACAAGTCAATAAGCTAGAGATCTGGCACTTCAGACCCCCTCAGTTAGTAACTACCACCACCTAGGGATGAATCCTTACATTTCTGTAATTTAACCTGGTCTTTAGAATCCCACCAGGGAAATCTTGCAGTCAAGTAAAATCAATTATCATGGAATAAAACTTTTGGGCATGAGCTATCCAATAAGACTCATCCAAACTCAAAGGGGTAGATTCAGGGCCGGTGCAAGGATTTTTGTATACAAAGGCGAAGGTGCATTTTGATGCCCCCCCCCCCCCCCGCGGACACAATCCCCCCCTGACCTTGACACAATCCCCTGCCCCCGCCCACATATTCACCTCCACAATGCTCCCTTCACCTCCACATTGCCCCTTCCACAATGCTCTCTTCATCTCCACAATGCTCCCTTTACCTCCACATTGCCCCTTCCACAATGCTCTCTTCATCTCCACAATGCTCCCTTCACCTCCACATTGCCCCTTCCACAATGCTCCCTTCACCTCCACATTGCCCCTTCCACAATGCTCCCTTCATCTCCATAATGCCCCCTTATCTCCACAATGCCCCCTTATCTCCACAATGCCCCCTTATCTCCACAATGCCCCCTTATCTCCACAATGCCCCCCCTTATCTCCACAATGCCCCCTTATCTCCACAATGCCCCCTTATCTCCACAATGCCCCTTCATCCCCTACCTTGAGTCCCTGGTGGTCTAGCAGCGTGCCATAACTTAGAGCTCTGTGCCTCCTTCGGCACAGAGCTGAAGCTCCTACGCGCCGCGCTCAGTAATACAGAGTGCTGGGAGATGAGGTCATCTCCTAGTGCTCTGTATGACTACAGAGCCTGGGTCACAGACGCCGCGAGGGAGCGCTTGTTAGTGTAAATCAGAACTCCCTCGCGGCAGATCTATATATTTAAAAAAAAAAAAAAAAAATCCCAGCTTCCCCCTTTTCAGGCACCCCTCCGTTGCGGCGCCCTAAGGCAGCTGCCTGTCCTGCCTTAATGGTAGCGCCGGCCCTGGGTAGATTCACTAAGTGGTGATAAAGAGGTGGAGTGGAGAGGACTTCTCCAGTTTATCCCTTCTCCAGTTACTATGTTATTCTATGGAACCTATGCACTAAGATCCCCAAAGCTGAAGAAATCTTATTGCATAGGCTCCATAGAATAACATAGGAACTGGAGAAGTGATGAACTGGAGAAGTTATCAACACTTTATCAACACATAGAGAATCCCCCCTCAAAAAAGTCTTAAGGACTGTGTGAAACACTGAAATGCACTGTGCACCCTTTCTGGTTCTTACAGGCTAACAGGCCTATCAGCAGGGACCTGATACCATTACTATTTTACCATGCCAATGGAGGCCTATAATTTAGTAATTCTTAAGACAAACCAATAGCTATATACCCAAAACATGAATTATGTGCATTCATAAAGTGAAATTAAGACCTCAAAACAACTTGAGTGATTATGAAGGGGCTTTCAAACACCTATAGTCTAGACATTTTTATTTAAAGCAATTACGTACTTCTTCCTTTATGTAAAGGAGAGAGTACTGGCTGACATGCCCAGTGGATACTAGTATCTCAAACTCTTCCCACCCCCACTCTACTGGCCAGTACAAGATATTTTGCATAAAATAACGTCAAACAGCTCAAACTATTGTTTTAAACTTAAAGCAGAACTTTCATTGCATTAATATAGAGTCCCAAATCCTAATTACAATAGAGATATGCATAGACATACTTGTATTTTAAAGTATAATTGCGACATTAGTGAAAATGTAACTTTTAGGCAGACAGGCAGCAGGGAACTGAGAAGACATCTTGCAGAGAAGACACCTCCGAGTCTGTCCATCCCCTTAAACTCCACGACTGGGGAGTTGAATACCTGGTTAGCTTAAGGCACCGGAAGGGACGGACAGCGCATGAGCAGAGAGCGCCTACTGCAAGAACCCTGCCGGTGCCTGTCTGCGTAATAAGTTATATTTCTCACTAATGCAGCAATTATTCTTGAAAATACAAGTACGTCTAAAATAAAGGAGATTTTGAAAGGGGATAAAAACAGCATATGACATAGTTAGATTTTAGATATTATTTTATATATAGGTTAATATACATGTAAGATATCATATTATCTTATGTATGGCTGTGAAGCATGGACAATTCCAGAGCCATTCAAAATCTGAAGGTTACACCAAGAAGTATTGATCGTTGAATTCTGAACACAAAAATGATCACAAAAATGTATGCATGGATTTGTCAGCAAACAATGGTTTATGATATCATTGATGGAGTAAAGCTCCTAAAATGGAAATGGGCAGGTCACATAGCAAGTAGACCTGACAGAAGATGGACCAAATTAATTTTGGAATGGGTTCCACTCAATACTAAATGTCCAAGAAGACCAAAGACATGATGGGTTGATGAAATTTCAAAATTTGTTGGTACGCAATGGCAACAAAAATGCACACAGTTGTTGGAAACTTTCTGAGGAGGCCTTCATCCTGCAGTGGATCAACAACAGCTGATGATGGAAATGAGTATATATACCCTCACACACTCATGAATGAACAAAAATACTTTTGGTCACTTCTTTGCTATACCATGTGCATATTTTAATTCTACCTTAAAGGGCTATTTAATGTTCCATGGTTTGATTTATGGTTTCAGGAGGAAAAAGTGGAATGCATGAAGAAAAAAAAAAATAAAATAAAGGTTCATATATCAGCATGAGCTATGAAAAGAAATGAGTCAATGTTTATCGCATCTCAGGAATGGAATATAAAACAGAATGCAATCAGATTAAACTAAAGAAGAATCTTGAGTTTTCCGCATGAAGAAACAGAACTGAACAGTAAAAAGGGCAAGTTTCATGGACTTTGCAAATGTTAAATTTAATTATCTTGAAGAACTCATGCAGAGACATTGGCTGCACAGAATAACTTCTAACACACAGGAAAATTGTGTAGTATTAAATCACAGCTTAATTGAGAATATTCAATGCAAAAAAAAAAAAAAATGCAGTTTTAGTTGCTCGTGAAGGGGGGGGGGCAGATACATAAAGTTACAGATGAATTATAGATTGCTTTCAGATGTGTTTTGATAAAATATAAAAAGGACAGTTAACCTTAAAGGAAAAATAAACCTTTATTTTGACTTTAGATATTCTGCAAAGATATGCGATATGTACAGTCGTTTTGGCAATTTTTTTTTTTTTTATAAGTATTATTTTAGGTTGCTCTGTTGATCAGTTTCCACATACAGGTCTAATGATACAATGTAAAAATAAAAAAGGTACAGGCAGCACTGCAGGGGGACGAACATTATATTACATCCTACTGTGAGAAAACTTCCAGACACTGAGATCCAGGGAGCATACTGTCAGGGAAGTAAAAAAAATAGGTAAAAGTATAAGCAATCTGACTTGCAGAATAAGTAAAGTTATAATAAAGGTCAACTATTCCTTTAGCTTTTGGTTTCCATCTACATGATTCTTAACCATCTGAGTGCCAGAGAGGGTACACAACGCATTACTCTGCAGTGAGTTTTGTATCCTTCTGCCACTCAAAGGGTTAAGGTCGATAACCATGCTTTCCTTTTGCCCACACACTTTCCTTCTCCACCTCTTTGGCACCCTCTACGTCTAACACTGTACATAAAGTGACTATAGTTGGTCTTCTGGTTGTCCTGAGGATGACCCTTAAGGAGGCCAAAATGATACTATATTCAACATTTCAGAGCATTTTTCAAGTCCTTTTCATTGCTCAGTGATAGGTGGGTATATATTATTCTTGGCTTTCAGAAAAATAACATAATAAGCGCATGTGCGTGTATGTGTGTGTGTGTGTGTGTGTGTGTGTGTGTGTGTGTGTGCGTGCGTGTGCGCGCGTGTGCGCGTGTGTGAGCACTCGCTCTTAAACTAGAAGATGCCCAGGTGCGCAATCCCAATCGGGGATACAAACAGATGTAACAGGGACAGCACCCATGGGATTTGAAGATAATCCAGTTTTAATTTGAGGAAATGGAAGTCAACATTTCAGTCCACACAAGGACTATTTACCATAAACTCTCAGGTATAATACACACCTGTGTATAATACACAGGTGTATATTATATCCATGATTTTAGGGGAAAACAAGAGTGCCTATGTATAATACGCACCCTTGTTTTCCCCTGTAACATGCACACAAAAATGCCAAATTTTCCCTTCCTCCCTCCCCTCTTACCCATCTCCTGCATGGAAGACCAAATTGCACCATACTGATGGCACGCTTGCATCCACTGCAGCATGGATCGCAAGGTTCTCGCAGGGCAATACCATAGATCCAGTGCACATATGAACCACAACGGAGTCACGCACATGCTTTGAAATGGGTGGTACCGTCTGCCAACATGGGCCTGTGAACCAAGCAGCTATCTTGGACTGCCGCTGCTGCTTGGGCTTGAAAGGAGGTGCTGGGTAAAGGCCTGCGAGGCTTGCAGCATTTGCTCCTCCATGTGGCAGGGATGAAAAAGATGCTTTTTCTTCGCCATAGTAGGGCTTTTGGACATCTGAGGTAACAGGGTGATCTTGCCTCCAGTAGAATCACTAATGATCTGCTTTAACTCAGGACCAAAAAGAGATTTGCCCTCCTCAGAGGAGCCTATGAGTGCAGGCAAACTCGGGCCTTAGGGGCCACAAACCTGAAGGTGGTAGTGGGGCTTCCAAGACTGAAGAACCCCTTGGCCAGAAAGTGGAATTTGCACCATAGTGCACAACAAACTTTTTACCCAAACTGGCTCTTGTTCAAGGCTGGAGGGCCCCGGTGGGGTATGAGGGGTCACGGCAAATGAGGGGCAGAGAGATCCAGAATGTTCTCCAGGGAGCCCTGCTTGACATAAGAAACAGTGAGTCCATGAGTCCTTTTGCCTAAGAGGTCTAGCCTCATTTCCCTGTGGATTCAACATCATGACAGGATTACCAGTAACTGTTGCACAAAATAATAATTCACCATAGAAAAGCAGAGAATGGTACTTAACTTGCAGGTGAAGGGTTAATCTGAAGAAGTAGAGCAAGGAAAGGCAACCTCTGTATAAGATAAGCAAGAGAAGTAAAATGGTGGCTACAAACCAGGCAGCCAATCGGAAGAAGGCCAGAGAAACCGGCATTCTGGGTAATGTAGTCTACTCTGTTGCTGTTGCATAGCAATGCCTACAACTCCAATTGTGGGCCCCCAAGACACATAAAACATAAAAGGGCACGAGGAGACAAGAAGAATGAGCCCACTCTGAACACTGTGTGACAAACGGTTGCAGAGATATGTCTGATAGAAGTTCTCCCATAGAAGTCAATAAAGCAAAGATGGCTGCAGCACGGGAAGTGTGTCTTAAAAGCACCATGTACCAAATAAATGGGACATTTTAAAAGTGACCCAAAACAGCCAAGGACCCTAGGGGACATGAGTGGGGGTAATAAAAACACACAATCCTGAAGGAAAAAGCCAGTGAAAAGACCCTAACCCAGAGAGACCAGCAGGGAATGGGTTAACAAGTACTAAAACAGCCATTCATACTCAATCCAGGAAAAGAACAGAAATAGAATACCCAACATGGGTCCAAGAGCCCAAAGGCTAAGATACAACCCCTGTATGGAGGGGCACAAGTGGACCAAGGCACTTAAAGGGTTACTCGCCAATCTTCTGTCAACAGGTTACCTTTATGAAGAACAGAGCCTCAGAGAGACCATGCTGGGAGTGAAAACTTGGGTTGCATGAATCTCTCCATAGGAGTGCAAGGGTCCATAACATCATCTGTACACTGCAGCAAACCTCCAGGGGAAGTCAGTAATGGCAACCCACCTAATGGGAGAATTGTGACAGCCCCATATCAAGTAAAAAATAAAAAATAAGCTAAAAACTAAGAAGGAATGTTCCAAGCTTGTCCCCATTCAGTCAGGGACATATCAAAACTGGAAGGAAGGGGCTGGGTCAGCCTGTAGAAGGGGAGGGAAGGCTCCACCCTCAAGACCTTGTCTTTTGAAATGTTCCATATTACAAGGAAGGAAGATCACCTCCCATGGTACCTGTATTCCATTTTGGACAAAAGAGAAAGCCATTTAATGTGTTGGTAGTGGATACTTGCAAATATTATAACATTTCATTATCTATCTATCTTCTATATATATATAAAAGAATAAGCCTCATTGCATAATTTATGGTACCTCACACACAGAACATAATTTATGTCTCCTCAGAAAACACACACACACATTGAACAGAATGCCTCATTACATAATTTATGTCTCATTAGGAGACAACTCCCATTGGGTGATTCAATGGGGAAGTTACTGCTCCCACTGGGTGATTCAATGGGGGCATGATTATCATACAGGGAGTTGGCCTGCCCCCTCCAGCCTGCCCACCACTATCCAACTGACAAAAAAAAAAAAAATATAGCTGCCACTCGCTCCTGAAGTAGGGATATAGTAGTATATAGTATAGTGACCAAGCTGAGGAAGGGGGACTCCCCCGAAACGTTCTAACGGTCTGATAGCATTCTTGCCTGTAAAACATTCTATATGTAATTGAATAAAGCATTGACGATTCTCTTCTAATGGTGAGTGCCTTTCTCTTGCTTCATATCTGAAGTAGGGATATCAATAACTTCTCCCGGTCCACACACACTCTCACTCAGTATCATGACCCCACAAACACACTGTTTCACTTCCCACAGATAATTGTAACCCTCCATACACTGCTTCAGTACGAGGGTGTAATGTTTCCATAAAATACAAACACTCACGGATAAAGTTAATAGCAACTCTTTTCATCTCTTCAGTCAACCTCACTGTCTGTTTTCAACTGTCACTCCTCCACTTCCTGCCCTTTCTCCTTAAAGGGAGAGATGCTTTGCTGTATGTTACAGAGGGCAAGCCTCAAACACCACTTTCTATTTGTTCCCTCAGCATATTGCTACGCTGCCTCAACTGAAGAGCCACTGTGTGTTATATTGCTATGTTACCTCAGGAGGAGTTACTGCTCCCATTGGGTGATTCAATGGGGGAGTGATTTAAATCATGCAGGGAGTTGGCCTGCCCCCACTATCCAGCCCGCCCACCACTATCCAAGTGACTGAAAAAACAAAATGGCTGCCACTTGCTCCTACACTACAGAAACAAACACAGACACAAACACACACACTCTCACTCACACTCACACCCCGGGAGCCAGCACGATCCACCTTCCACCATAGTTTGTGCAATTACCACAAGCATTTCAACTACATGAATGAATGTCACACACTCACTCACACCCCGGGATATGACCGTGTCACTCTTTATGCATCTTAGTGCATGCGTGTGTGTCTCTTTGTGTGTGTGTCTTGCATCCATGTGTGTGTACATTAATTCCCTATATAGCCTGACGGGCAGCGCCGTACCACATTGCTAGTTTAGGATATAAAAAAATAAGATATGGGACATAAACACATAGCACAAGTAAGGTCTCCTATGCTTATGTTGCCCTTAGAAAATGGTCCTTTTCTTAATTTTTCTCAGTGTCAAAGATTGCTGGAACAACCAAATCAACCACTAAATGCAGATATGGTACATTCCGCAAAACCAATGTAGATTAGCGAACGTAGCGATTACATATGAGAGTGACCTGTGGTGGTATTACAATTTGTAACATTAGAGGAGTTCCAAAACTTTCCTAGACTATCACTTCCGATTGTTGCGGGGGATGGTACATGTTGTTGATGACATGATTCACAATAGAAGAACAGAAAAAATGCAAAGAGGGATGACAAGAATAGCGTTTCTGTTAGAGGGACTGTAACTGTGAACTTCCATGCTTTGTTCACAAGTAAAAACTTAAATGCTGGAATTAACAAAAGTTTGTCCTTTTTGGTTTTATTTTTTTTTTCTTCTTTTTGGGGGGTGCCTTTTAATTTCCATTATTTTTGGTCTGGTCAAATGCATTTTGCACCATTTTCTTTTCTGCTCACTTAGTTTATCAAAAATCAAATGTGTCTAGACCAGTGGTTCTCAACTCGGGACCCACTAACAGGCCAGGATTTGATGATTTCCTTGTTAGAGCACAGGTGAGTTAATCAATGTGAATGAGCTTCTGATCACCACACCTGTGCTCTAGCAGAGAAATCCCTAAGTCCTGGCCTGTTAGTGGATCCCGAGGACCGGAGTTGAGAACCACTGGTCTAGACCTATCAAGAGCATTTTGTTCAGTAGTTGAATTCTGTACATTCATTGTTTTTTGTTTTAATGGCCCAAGTGCACTTGATCCATTTTTTCAAGAACATATTTGCATTTGATACCTTTTTTAATCTTTATTCATGTTTCGATAAATTTTGTGATGGTCATGTTCTGATTAGTCAAACATGCCTAAATGATTGAATTTCCTCAAACTGTCAAAGCATGCAAAACACTTTATCAACAAATTTGAATAAGGCACAAAGAGCAAGACTGATCTGTCCAAATCAACAGAAACAATATATGTGGGGGCTAAAATAAAATGATGATGCTCCTGATTTTGCCCCTCAATGTTCAACATGCTTCCCCATATAGTTAATAACCAATATATGATGAACACACAGTTCATATTGACAAATGATGACCCACACCGTTAATAAGCAACATATGCTGCACACAGATAATATTAGACATATGCTGTCCCACACCATTAATAACAAACATATGCTTGCCCACACAGTTTACCCTTTGAGTTCCAGTGGTTTGTCCAGTGAATTGGATACCTCTCTGAAGATCAAAGGGTTAAGAGCCAGAGGAGGTGTGTCCAATGCACTGAGAAGAGGAGCTGGACAACCCACTGGCACTCACAGGATAACCGTGTGGGGCAGAATATGTCAGATACTAACTGTGTGGGTCACATAGTGTACATGGGGATCTGTGGCTAGCAGTGGGAAAGGGAATGTGCCTGGGGGCCAGGCAGTGTGTATGAGGTTCTATGGCTACCAATGGGAACAAAGCAGCTGGTAGCCACATATCCCCATGGATGCTGCCTGACCCCCAGCCTTGTTCCCTTCAGAGTGCACAACATGTATAAGTATGAAATATGATACCCTTTGAGTGCCACAGGGGTTTGCAATGCACATCCCTATGGCACTCAAAGGGTTAAGGGAATGGTACTGTTCAGGGTGCTGAAAGGATCCTCCCCACTCTCCTATTGAGTAAGTGGGGAAGCAGAGAAAATGCTTTCAGACTTAAGGGTTATCTACTGCTGGTGATGTGTGAGGAGAACATCCCTTCCACATTGCCAGCAGTTTGACAACCCTTCATGTTTATGATTGATTGAGGGCTGTTAGTGCATAGGAAACTACAGGGAGATCCCAACTTCACCAGCCTCAGGTAGGCAAAGTACAGCAGTTGCTATCACAGTTTAGTGCATTTGGTGAAGTGCCACATTAACATACAAACACACCCTGTGTTATTATGCTGCATTTCCATATGGAAATAGGCCATTGTCAATCTGATAACTGAAAAATTCCTAATCCTGTCGAAGGCACGTCAGTTGGTTGTTAATGTAGGATATGATGTCGAAAACACTTTACTGCCTTTGTCACAACTCAGATAGGAAATCAACAGTATGAGCCCTCTTCAGCCTTTAGTGCATTTCCCCCATGTCGTGCATGAAACTTCAAAGTAAACTCTGGATACAATATGTAAAACAGTCCCTTCTCTAATAATTATGTAACAAGTAAAATTGAGTATATTCCATCTCCGCAAGATTGTCGTCAAGCCTCTTGATGTAGCAAATAAAACAAGTTGGCAATTTCACGCTTACAAAGTAACAAAACAGCCACCTAAATACAAAACTCTTTTCAGGGAAGCACATGCTATGGATGGGGAGCAGACGTGCTTTTATTTCTTAAATACTTTTAAACCACAATTAGAAATCCAAATATAAGATGTGTACCATTATTTAGATCAAATGAAAACAAATGGTAATGCAGTATACACTGGACTTGAAATGCATCATGCTGTATTTTTGGTCAACAACTAAACTTCAAAATAACAAAAAACAAGAATAAAGAAGGCAACTGAGAAAGACTAGAGTGGGTCCTAAGTAAGGACAAGAACTTGCACAAAGAAAAATATTTATAAACCGTAACTGAAATTGGTTGTTACTAGGATGAAAGGGGAGGGAACAGGAGTATGACTGAAAAGGGAGTTTAAATACAGTGATATCTGCAGTAAATTAAACTATATACACATTTATTTATATTCAGCTTGAACTAGTTAATAAAACACATACCTCAAATTCTGCATGTCTATGAATCTCCTCGGCCCGCTGTCTGCTTAGGATAAATTCTGCTTCATTGGCTACTCTGACCAGGTGATCTTTCATGGTTTGGCTCAACAATCTACAACACAAGAAAGTAATTTAATAAAGGGCAAATTAACATTATATATTTTTCTCTGTCATCCAATGTGAACACAGGAACCATGGGGTAAAGTTCCCTGCTCCTGGGGAGGGGGGGGGGGAGATAAGGCCTCTGAAGTGGAGAATCCCCTCTACTTTCGTTTAAGACCTATCATATGGTTTGGTCCCTATTCTACAGGTGGTATGCTGATTGTGGTTTTCGTCCACAGTCTCTCAGTCTTCTGGTGGTTTTGGCTTTTCTTCAAAATGGCATTTGCAAAGGTCTCATACTTCGTTGCAATAAGATACAGATCTCAACTCTGTTATATTCATGTACCACCTTGTGAGGTCGGGCATTACCAATGGCTGGAGGCAGAGGGTCCTGACAGCCCATTGCAGGAAGTGGGCAGCAGATGCAAGCGTACCACCCGCAGAGATCACGGGGGACTTCTGATGGATAATAGTAAGTCTTATTTTCAGATCGATTAAGCTGGAGAGAGGGAGGGAAGATGGGGAACTTATGTGGGATGAAGAGAGGATTTTAGTCTTACCTGTTAAATCCTTTTCTCTTACTCCATACAGGTTACTGGCAACTCTGGGTAGGCAATCCGCACCTTTAAGTAGGCAGGAACAATTCTAGAATTGTATGCAGGGGGTGGAGCTTACCTTTCCTCCTTGGCTGCAGCTAGCCAACCAGCTCCAGAAAGACTTGAGACACTATTGACTAGATAGTAGAAGGGAAAGAAGACTCCTGTGAGCATGACCCCGAAGGACCCCCATGGTCTGCCACAAAAGCCAAGCATGGTTCCTTGACAGGGTGGGAGAACAGTAACCTGTATGGACTAAGAGAAAAGGATTTAACAGTTAAGACTAAAATCCTCTTTTCTCTGTCGTCCAATACATTTTACTGGTAACTTTGGCGTGTCCAACCATTGCGTTTCCCAGGCGGGAAGTAAGGCAAGGACAAGGCGCAAGACCCCCAAAGTTACCAGAGCAGATATGAACCATCAGATCAGTTAGCCCAACAACAAAGGAGTGTCAACTGACACTGAACAGGGGTACAACATGCCAACTGTACACAGCACACTGAACTAGAGCCAACAGGGCTCAAAAGTGAAGGAAGCACCAAGAACTGAAGATCCTAGACAGGCAAGACTGCCTCCAGGATCTTCCTCCCAAAGCTGGCGTCAGCTGATTCCAGCACATCAACACGGTAATGCTTCGAAAAGGTGTGTGCAGGCGACCAAATGGCAGCCTAGCACAACTGATCAGCGGAGGCCTGATTCTTGTAAGCCCAAGAAGCCCCAATAGATCTAGTAAAATGAGCCATGACCTAAAAGGGAACAGGCTTCTTCCTGAGCTCGTAAGCTTTACGAATAGTGGATTTGATCCAGGACGCAAAAGTCACCTTGGATGCAGGTCTTCCTGCCCTGGGACCCACAGGAATGATGAACAGCACGTCAGAATGCCTGATAGACTGAGTGCGATGTAAGCAAAACTGGGGACAACGCACCACATCTAATAAGAGGAGATCCCTCTCCTTGTCAGAGGTGGGGTCAGGGCAGAAAGAAGGCACCACAATCTCCTGATTGATGTGAAACTCCGAAAGCCACCTTTGGGAGAAACTCCTGAGAAACACAAAGCACCTTGTCCTTGTGAAACACCAAAGAGGGTGATTTACAGGACAGAGCACGTAACTCCGCGACACGGCAAACAGAGATGATCTCCAGCAGAAAGGCCATTTTCCACGTTAAGATCTGGCCCAAACAATGACATGCCTTGAAAAGGCAAGGAGAGCAAGACTTTCTTGGAAGCAGTGTCAGCAGACCAAATCTTTAACAAAAGAGCTCGTCTGGCAACCACAGACATGTTGGAAACCCTAGCCACCAAAAGGATGGCATCAAATAAGGCAGCAGAAACATAGTGCTGGGCCTCAGAAATGTTGGCAAGAAGGCGCAACATATCCGAAGTAGGAGAACCCTGATGGACAGGCAGGGTGAGCTGTTCAGTCCAGTCCACAATGGCCCAGTTAACCCATGCCACAGTGAATGCTGGACACATGGCGGTACCAGCAGTGGCAAAAATGGACTTGAGGGAGACCTCAAGTTTCTTGTCAGTCCAGTCTTTCAGAACGGAGGCGTCAGAAACCGGCAAGGCAGACTTACATAGCATGGAAAAAGGAGCATCCACTTTGGGGGGGATGAACCCACTGAGCAAGCTCCGCCTCAAAAAAGGGGTAAAGCTTGGCAAATTTCTTGGAAACA
Organism: Rhinophrynus dorsalis; assembly: GCA_037306005.1. Taxonomy (NCBI): domain Eukaryota; kingdom Metazoa; phylum Chordata; class Amphibia; order Anura; family Rhinophrynidae; genus Rhinophrynus; species Rhinophrynus dorsalis. The sequence goes on along the minus strand of CM074718.1, from coordinate 154,926,736 downwards.
GAAGGTTTCCTGTCCAGGTATTTACACTCAACAGACACAAGGAGGTCAAGAGTGGGGTTAGGTGGAAAAAAGGGGCTTTTTAGGCTCCTGAAACACATCAGAGGGATCTGAAGAAACCTCCTGAACTAAGGAAATGTTTAGGGTGGTCAAGACTGCTCTGATCAGGCCCTCAGCCGAGGGCTCAGGATCAGCCTCAAAGGGGTCCCCAAAGAACTGAGAGAAGCCCAAAGCAGAACATTCCTCAACATCTGAATCCACTAACAGTTCCTCCTCAGAGGAATCTGATACGTCAGGCAATCATCCCCCTGTGGTTTAGGCAGGGAAGATGTGATTGAAGAGGGGGTCTGCCATGAATGGAAGACCCCCTATAACTGGGATGGAAAGAGTTGCAATGTAGACTGAAGGTTCCTAGTAGCAGCCTTGAACTCTTGCACACAAACTGGCTCTAATGCATGGCTGGAGGTCGCTGGAAGAGACTCTGGGACATCAGAACATGCTGGGCATAAATGACCTGAGAATTCTCTAGGCAACCCTGAATGACATGAGGAGCAATAGGGGACACAGAGACCCCAGCGTCCTTAGTCTTAGGCCTGTCCCCAATCTCCAATGGATTAGACATTCTCACAGTGTCAAAAATGTTATAGTATAAAGAATCACCCAATTACAGTGTGTAAGATTAAAGTTTCACCCCAGAAATCACTAAATACACTTATCTGGCAGGCAAAGGGTTAATCTGCAGAGGACAGAAGGAGAGTCCAAGCCCTGCGTAGGATACTCGATCTAGAAAAGGCACAAAATGGATGCCGCAGTGGAAACCAAAATGAGAAATGAGAGCATGAAGCAAGCGCTCATTGGGAAATGTAGTGAAACATGAACAGGATGAAAGAGCAAGGGCAGACAATTAAAATGAGTCATATCTGACGTCGCTACGTTGAGCGGTTGCAGAGATATGTCCCAGACAGTGCAGTCCATAGAAGTGAATGGAGCAATGGAGTCTATAAATTTTGCAAAGTTGAAAAGTAAAAAATAAAAGTACATGAAACATCATTAGAACATGTTAGGAGACCCAGAAAACACTGAACCCAGTAGGTAAAGTGTCAATCACTCCCCCAAAAGATGCAAACCCAGCAGCTAATGGGTTAAGTTATCACATAAACCTGCTCCAAAACACCCAACAGACATACAGATAAACCCAGTGAGTGCAGGAGTGTGCAATAGGAACTCCAAAGGAAAAATCCCTGTGCGGAGGGGCATTGTGGGACATGTGGACCTGCAGCGCTCAAAGGGTTGCTCACCTTTCCTACAGATCTTCTGTCTTCAGACTACCATGTATTTAAGAAGAAGCCTCGGTGGGCAACTCCTGAGGAAAGAACTTGAACTCAAGATTTCCCCCCAGGGCTTAAGGTCCACAAAAAGCACCTGGTTACTGAGCTAGCCACATCTAAGGGAGCTGTCAGTTAGGATAATCCGCCTAATGGTGGTATTCCATTTCTAAGAGAAAAAAAAAAATTCTAAACCACAGCAGAACTGTTTTCTTGCCTGTGTCTTCACCAAGGAACAAATCTTACTGGAGCTGGTTGGCTAGCTGCAGCCAAGGAGGGAAGGTAGGCTCCACCCCCTGCATACAATTCTAGAAGTGTTCCTACCTACTTAAAGGGGTGGATCTCCTACCCGGAGTTACCAGTAACCTGTATTGGACGACAGAGAAATTAAGCTTATTTGGAAAGTGGAATGTGCTGGGGAAAGGGAGGGAAGGTATTTTCCAGCGTTAAAAATTTTTTTAGTACAGGGGAAAACAAGGGTGCGTATTATACATAGGCACCCTTGTTTTCCCCTAAAATCTTAGGTATAATATGCACCTGCGTATTATACACAGGTGCGTATTATACCTGAGATTTCACAGTAGTCCACTGCTGTGCAGCTGTGTAAAAGTGGTGACATGGTCTTATTTTGGAACTTGCTCCAAACACTACCAAATAAATTTCCTGGCCACAAACGAGGCCAGTTTTCCCTGGAATATCCTTCAGGCAGTGGTGCTGGTATAATCATCTTTTACTCTACAGAGTTCTTAACCCTGTTGGTTTCTGTTCTTGTTCAGTGTGTAAGTTAGGTGTCATTTGTCACATGAGGTTTATATTGCACCTGTTACTCCTGTGGAATACTGGTCTACATTGGAGGGTTTTTTCCTCTCTTTCACTCCCTTGAATTCTGGTGGATTGTTATATCACCGTGGCTCCTGTGTTCCACCATGGACTGCAAACAAGAGAGGATGTTAATTAAATCCTTTTCTCTTAGTCCATGTGGGACAGGACACCCACCAGGAGAAAAAAAAACATGTGGTTTAGTTCACCCTGATCTCTGATCAGGGGATTTTATTCTTTCTTCTCCCTCCTCCTTTCTTTTCACTTTGCTGTATGTTGAATCTGGCAGTAGGCAGGGGTTAAGTGCTTTGCCCTCCAGAAAAAGGGAGATTACACCTATAGTTCCTCTGTTCCACATGGACTAAGAGAAAAGGATTTAACAGTAATTACACTAAAATACTCTTATTTGAATACATTTCCATATTATATCTGTGTATGTTTTAACTCATGACCTGCCTCAGCTGTCTTATTTCTTATAAAAGGGGAACACTCACCTGTTTTAATGTTGCCTTCATCTGAATGCTTCTATGGACACTTTTTTTTTTTTTTTTTTTTTTTTTTTTAAATACAATTCGGTATTCTTTGAGATATTTGCTTTTTATGTTAATCAAGTGATGTCACTTCAGGACAAACTGCAGGTCAAGTATGCCCCGCAGCCTATCTACTTTTTTCCCCCTCCCCAAGTAGTGCCTAGTTCCAACCTCCTCTAATGATGGAGGATTTCTCCATGCAAGCTGGAGCGCTCTCTTGCCAATATGACCGCTCCAGCTCACACAGAGGAAGCCTCTGTCATTGGAGGAGGTTAGAACAAGGCACTACTTGGGGATGGGAAGAGACTATGATGGACAGCCTGCGGGGTAGAGTTGGCCCGCAATCTGTCCATAAGTGATGTCACAGAATTAACTTTAAAATCCAATCTCTCGAAGAATACAACATATAATTTAAAATTTACAGATTCAGTCCACAGGAGCATTCAAATGAAGACAACATGTGAGAGAGTTCCCCTTTAAATAGCATTATAACAGACAAATGGAATAGTTATTTCATTTTACTCGCATCATATCATAGGGATAGTAATGTTTCACAAAAAAAGCAGCTCCAATTAATCTTCATAGTATTTGCACTATGGAGAGTTATTTCACTACTGTCAGAGTTGTAGTTCAAGAGTAATTGAGAGAAAATATCACCCTCCTGCCCCTTTTACCTAGTGTAAGCCACCTCCCTTTGGATGTGGCATCTGGTCCCTTACCAGACAGATCACAGCAAGGGACAATCTTCTTACTGTGAGCAAAAGGAAAACACTGCCCCCCCGACAAGTTTTTCCTTATGCTCACTGAAGATTGTCCCTTTCTGCGATCCATCCGGAGAGTCTTGCTGCTCTGAGGTAAGCAGTGTTACATGAGTAAAAGGGGCTGGAGGGGACACTTTATCATTCAATTACTTGAACTACAACTCTGACAGTGTTAATATAACACTCTCCATGGATCAAATACTATGATGGGCAGTGGAATAATGCATCTCCTGAACAAAGACGACCTGTCCCCCTATCCTGGCGCACTACTGGTAAAAAAAGGGACCTCTTGAGGAGAATTAAGGTCCTTTGCGTTAATGGATAGCACATTAAATTGGTACGCCATCTAAAAAAAAATAAAAACAAAGTCAATGTGAAACACAGTCACCCCTTGTGGGACCCGAAGGGTAGACCTACCAGGCGTCCAGGGAGAGAGGGAGGAGAACAGGACAGGAACAGAAAAGAAGGAAAAGCAGCAAAGAGGATAGAAAAAAAAGAGGAGAGAGTCAGAAAAGTAGCCAACAGAACTGGAAGTGGGACTCCATAAGGTCAAGGAAAGCAAACTTTTAACCGCAGAACCAAGTGTAAAGTACGTAAGGGGAAAGCTAGAGGGGCACTTGGGGGGAAAGGGGGGGAAGGGCATGGTATCAGTTACAAGATGTAAAGTGAGATAAGCAACGGAAACCAAGCCCAGAGGTGGCAACCAACATGTTCCGACCTTGACATTAAGATGAAACCACAATATAACCGATGTTCCGGTAAATCAAAGCAAACTGGCTCATGTCCCTCGACCAGAACCAAGGAACAATGAGACCATACCACAGGGCCTGTTCCTCCCTCTTTTTTTTTTTTTTTTTTTTTCCCCAATTTTTTCACATAACAATTTATGCGTAAGCTCTCACCCTCCTGCAATTCACTGAGACAGTCCCGTACAGGAGAGGACACGCCTCATGAAAGAGGAAAGGGAAGAGCCCCACACACATGCTAACAACATACATGCTAACAACATACATGCGGGGACCTAGAGATATAACTAGGAAAAGACAGTGTTGGCCTGTCCAGTAAACCCCTAAATAACGGCACAGGGTGACAGATGGGCAAGGAGAGACTAGACGGCAAGGGAACAAGCGGGGGAAGGAATCGGGGAGGGTGGGTTTATGCATTATCAGTTAACAAACAAAAGAAATTTCAGTCATGGGTGAAGGTCACTGATCCCACAAATGGTTTAAGCTCCCTGCTCGTGCGGCAGAGACCTCTCTGGGTCGAACTGGAGGGGAACTAGAGGGTGACACATAGATCTTTCGCCTCTTCTGCCCTCCGAATCGTGTAGGTACACCCATCATGGGTGAGGATCAGGGAAAATGGGAAGCTCCACCAGTAATGAATCTTCCTGTTATGCAGCTCATTGGTGAGGGGCTTCAGCTGTCATCGTTGCTGCAACGTGCGGATAGATAAGTCATTATAGAGCGAGACCAGGGTCTTAGCATATACGATCTCGCTGACCTCTCTAGCACGGAGCACGATACATTCCTTTTGAGGGTAGAAAGGTACGCAGCGATTACATCTCAGGGTCTTTAACCCGCTTGATTCCTCGGCCTAAGGGCCCGATGCTCCCTCTCCAATTCTCCTTTGGCGGAACATCCAGAAGCTTGCCAAACGTTTCTCGCAGAGAGGGCACCAAATCTTTTGCCACTACAGATTTGGGTAGGCCCTGAATCCTGATATTTGACAGCCAGCTTCTATTTTCTAGGTCATCCAGCGGAGCCTGGAGAATGTCAGTTGTCTCGTCCTGTAGATGAATATTATCTGGCGTAGCGATTAGAGTCATGAAAGTCCTGCAGGTCTTTTACACTGGTACCCAGGCCATGAAGATCTTCCCGTAAGTCAGCAATGTTGCTTTTGATGGAGTCCCTCAATGCTGTGAGTAGTTGCTCCATATCTGCTTGCATGGGCAAGTCACTCCAAGCTGCAGAGTCTGCGCTCGAGAGGTCTCTGCTACAGTCCTCCTTTGCAGCAGAAGGGATTGCTATTTCTGTGTTTTAGTCTTGCCACATTCACTGCCCTACACACCAACAGTGCTGCAGTAACTCCATGTCTTCATATTTCTACACGCCTCAAAGGAGAGGAAAAAAAAAAAAAAAAAAAATGCTCTTGCTCCTTTTACATTTTATCCTCCACTTCTGTTCACATTTCTCCACTCATGCACAAAAATGAAAACACCTACACAAATATAAATGAGAAAATGGCATAATTTCCATTATAGAGACCACTGTCCACACCACCTTCATGCAATTCCTGATAGGTAAATAGAAAGGGATGAGTCTCCATGCTGCATACTTTGGTCTGTAAGGACAGTGTGTAATGGCAGGACAACTTTCTGAAGAGATCTGTTGAGGACAAGGTCTAGAAACTCTAGCCACTGAGTAGGAATCAAACAAGAATCATGTATATTTATGATCCATCTGTGTGGATGTAGGATTCCCATTCTCTGTTGAAAGTGATCCTTTAAAAATGGTTATGGAAGGGCCTTGAGTAACAGTTTGCCCGGATGAGATTAGAGAAATGCTACCAGCGGTGCCATTATTTTCATGAAAATTGATGGAGCTGTAGTGAGGCAGAAAGGAAGGGCTACACACTGGTAATGGAGATTTTGACAGACATTGGTAGTGAACTAGCAAGATGGGAATATAAAAACATGCATCTCATGTCCAGGGATGCCAGAAATTTTTCAGGTTTCATATAGCAATTATGACAGGGCTAAGTGTTGTATTTAGAAACATGAAGATACTTGCTGAAATTCCAGAACTGGTCAAAAATACTATCCTTTTTGGGCACTATAAATATCTGAAAGGAAGCCATAGAACCTGTGTCCTTTGGAGACTGGCGCAATCATTCCAGCATGTATCAGGAAAAACAGAAGTGTAGGTAACTTGGTGAAATATTTCCAGCCTCCTTGAGCAGTCACCTGAAGCACCCATTTGTCAGGTTTCTCCATTGTGTCATGAAATGTTAAAGTCTTTCATCCAGTGGAGGATACAGGGGAAGATCAAAATGGCTGCCTTAAGGAGTTAAGAGGGCTTGTAAAGCCCCTGGATTCAAGATGTAATTTTTTTTAGAGTTTCTCTGAAAATCTTAATGTTATACTTTACCACCAGTAGACTGACTTACAATCTTGTCAAGTTCTGGCCAAAAAAGGAGTTTAACTAAAAATGGTTCAGATGCAAAATATTTTCTAAGATTTAGTATTTGCATTCTGAATCTTAGGCCGTAAAGTACAACAAGTTGCTATAGATGCAGCATTTGGCTTCCATTTGGGCAATTTCTAGGGCTGTTTCACCACTGTATATTGAAGCATCATGTAATAATCACAATAAGGAGGGAAGATCCTCTTTAGGGCCATCTTCTTGTATGGTCATTCCAAGCTTGCATGGCTTCGCAAGCCCATGGCAAAGCAAATTCTGGATAACAGCTCCAGCCCAACAAAACAAGAGTTTTAAAATGAGTCCAGTTTTCTATCTACAAGGTGTATTAGAGTTCCTGCTGTCTGCACAGGGATAGCAGTCTGCTTAGATAAACAGGATACTGTTGGTCCACAGCTAGAGGTGCCAACCACAGTTCAACCATGTCCTTAAGAAATGATAAAGGCCAGCACATTTTTTAGGAATAGATAAAGCTTGATCAGTGGATTGGCATTCATCCTGAATAGTTCTTTTAAATAGATTTTTGACTGTTGTCAAAGACCTGTAATACGTCCAAAATTATTCTAATCAAAGGTTACAAAAACTCTGTCTACAGCTCTGGAAGAATACCGGATATGGATAGAGAAGGGTCCAGCTCCAAAAGGGACTGACAGCACAGGCGCACGGACGTTACTATGGCAAGATGTCCGTGCTTCCTGCTACTGTCCGCCTCAGAGTAAGTAGAAAATCTTGTAAACCGGGTAATATTTCTGGCGACTAGCGCTACTAAGCAGCTAGTCACCAGATGAAGACTTAAGTAAGATTACGGTTTGCGGGGTGGTAGTATCCATGTTTTAAAGCATTTCCTGTCCAAGGTAAACATACTTATCCACTTCTTTTTTCTTGGTATGGTATCTTTAAAATAGTTTAGCCATGGCTTTGAATAAGGGTTGAACTCTGAGTTTTAACATTTTAATAGTGACTATCAGGTAGATAGACAAATAGATCGGTAGAGAAATAGATCACTAGATAGATCGATAGACAGATACATGAAAAAGCCTGGGGCAGATCAGCTGAGCAAACCTTGTGTGCACTCTGCAAATAGTTAATAGGAAGTGTGCTAGGAGAACCTTGCAAAGTCAGGTATAGATATACAAACTGAGTGTGAACATCAATATTCACATTTTTTCTGGCAATAAATGTCAGATGTAAGAAAGTCCAAGATCACAGCACAGAAGCACCTCAAAAAGATGCAGAATTAACTGAGGAGTCCCAGCTCTGCAACAGATAATGAAACTTTTAAACAAACATCTCTCAGGGGAATGTAGATTACAATTCAATGTACATTAACACCCTCTGCATTTTATTACTCCAAACGTCTTTCACTTGAGATACTTTGAGAGCTATAAAATGGCCACAAAAATTGTGGCACGTAGTAATTATTCTTAAGCAATATGCCAAGATCACAGCCAAATATTATGAATTGTATCCAGTGTCCACATTTCAACAACAAATACAAAAATGGCAACTGTAATGGCAGCATTGATGGATTCAGGAAAAAATCCCTGGGATGCTTGACATGCCTACAGAGTATTACTTTGTAATGCAATGGCGATAATAGTAAAAATAAGGATTTTTATTTCCTTTAACACTGTCACCTTTAGAAATTCTATGCATGTTTGCTTCATAGATGTAAATGCTAAGCACAATAAAACAGAAATGCTTCTCTTTAATCAAAGGATTCCTTTTTTTTTTTTTTTTTTTTTTTTTTTTTTTTAACCCATGGGCCATATGATCAGAAATGTGCGTGAGGGCCTCATTCATTAAAATGGCGATCTATAGCCTGCCAGCTGTTCACCATATGGATTAGCAAGAAAGTAAAAGCAAGAAAATAAAAAACTTACCTGCATACTGCCTTGACTTTAGTTCATATAGGAAGTTTTTAATTTTCTTCAAAATTAACTACACTCACCTTAGTAGTATTACACAACCTTAAATAGTGTGACACAGGGGAAATGCTAAGCTACAAAAAGATCTGGGCTTTGGGCCCAACAGACACATTATTACTGTTTTGTTGTCCAAATGCATCATTACCTTTAGGGAGACTAGCATAGTATTGAATTCTTAAAATTACAGAGCAGGTACATCTCTCTGGCGCTAAAAAGGTTAAAAAAAAAAAACAGGAATTGAACTGCTTCAGTCAATACCTAGCAATGGCCCTGGTGTGATGTACCTTTCAGTTTCACAACTGCACCACTTTAAAAATGTTTAAATGGAGCTCAATAGGAACACTAAGATGAGAGGTTAAATGTTGCTCTTCAAATTTACAGTAAATTAGTACTACTTTTGGTTCAAATGTATTTATAACCCTTTGAGTGCCAGAGTAGTACTAACTTCACAAGTACAAAATATAAAACCATTAACCATTTAAAAACCTGAGGGGTGTGCAGCGCAACGTAAATTCAATAACCAGCTTTGTCCTTAACCGTTTGAGTGCCAGTGAAGTACGCAACGCATTGCAAAGCAATGCGTTGCGTACCCCTCTGGCACTCAAAGGGTTAAAGGGTTATTAAAAGCTGCAGTTGTCACACTTCATAAAAGACTAAATGTGGAAACCAACTCAGAATGGTCTAAGCCAAACATATCTGTTTTTGGAGAAGCAGCATTATTAAAATGTTGTTAGTTACAGGCTATACTTGGTAATTAACTGGTTAATTACGTCTCGTGTGCCGATATGGTACTTACACTAATGCTTATTTGTATGGAGACACGCCATGTTATCTATACTAATAAAACATTAATCAACAGCCAAACCTGGAGCAGCTATTCTATCAATGAGGTCAAGGAAGGATGCCCCACATAATCAGAAAAAACAACAGAACAGGCCTATGCAGTGTAACTAAACACTACTGTTACTGTTTTGTGACCTCTGGGAGCATGGTTGAGAAAATGGTTCCTCATTCATGCTCTAGAAACCACTGTAAAAAGTAAGGATTACGATAGTGGTTTGTTTGGGTTTTTTTTTTGGTTTTTTTTAAACTGACCAAGACATATTGTTTCAGAAGATAAAATTGTATGGTTTTAGTTTCACTTTTTCCCCTCTTCAATATATATTATTGTACAGATTTCTACAGACCAGTTCATCCATCTTCAAAATAATCTTACAGCATCCAAAGGGCCTTATGTTCAAAAGAAAACTGGAGTAATTCTGGGACGAACCAATAAAACAAATCACATTAATTTGGATGGAGTTTTTAACCCCATGGATGAAAGAGGGCTGATGGATGCATTGGAAAATCCTTCCTATCATCAAATTGTCAAAAGCCCCATTTAAATCAATAAACACTTTGGGAATTTGTATGTGTACCCTATGGAGCCAGTGTGGTTTGCCCCAGAATGAATCCACTTTTCTTTACAAAATTGGGAACCAATGGCACAATAGGATACAAATACAAATTCCTAAACGAACACTGTCACCTTTAGATAGTCCACTCACATTGTGTTCGTTTCATAGAAGTAAATGCTGAACATCACAAGACAAAAATGCTTCTCTTGCATTGCAGACCACTAGCATTCAATGGGTTATAAGCCCACATTTGAGAGATAGTAATTTATAATATAAACATAAGTGGATGTTCAATTTACCTTTATATAATTAATAGTATCCTTTGTACTACCTTTGTATTCTCCTTGAAAATTAATTTAACCCCTTAACAACCGGCCATGCAGCCTAAAAATTTTTATATTAACCCACTCTATGCCAGGGAGGTGCCCACCACATTGCAAACCAATGCTCTGAATATCTGTCTGGCATTTAAAGAATTAATAAGTAAACTGTCCTCTCATTTGAGGTGGTGAGCAAGTCTGACAGCATTGGCTGGTCTGTGTGCTATGGACATATTCACACTAATGGGTTCATACAAAGGCAATTCTCTGCAAAGACTGAAACAAACATGCATGAACAAAATGTTTTCGGGTTTAAATATTCAATTTAGGTGTAGATTCTTAATAAATCTTCAGTTTACCTTCCTTCATTCACAAGTTCAATGAAAGCAAGTCCTGCATTCTTCTGAATTGAGTTTTGCCATTCCTGAAAAATAGTAACAGGAATTGGTTTAAAAAAGCTGGAAACAGATTGGCATTTCACAAAATAACATTGTAAATAAATTAGTGCAATGGACACTAAGGTAGACCTATTAATTCGGACATGTTACATTGATCCAAGTTTGCATACTTAATTACCTGTGTGTCAAGTTAGATATGAGACCAGGAAATGTATAGTTAATGAGATAATCATACTTGGCAAGTATGCTAATTTATATTACTGTTCCTCTGCGGTACCAGTGATGTTTCATATGCCAACAAAGCCTTTCAGCAATATTTCATATGCTAACCAAACAATGGACTTGTGATTAACATGACACTTGAGCAGTTTAAATGAAGTTTTCAAATATACATAAAAATATTCAAGGTGCCTGATCGACAATGAAATAGAATGTGTTTTTTTATTTTGCTTTGTTTTGTTTTTTTAAACAAAGGCAGTCATTTTCTTTGATGCCTGCCTCACACAGAGTACAAGATCCTGACCTTGAAGAATGGAAGGAAAAATAGCTTTACCTAGAATCTGGAAAAAAAAAAAAAAGCATGCTGTTTCATATGTACGTTCTCCAATGGAATTAAAAAGATAAACACAGGGAGGAGTGTTTCAAAGTATTGGCTAGGGGTGCTAAAGTCCTATGTCTGATGCTTAAAAACCCACTTATTTCTCCCTTACTGGGGAACCTAACAATTCCCCTGCACACATGGCCATTTTAACAGGACAAAGTGCAAAGCTGACCAGGGTCCATTAGTGAAACATGGAATACATTGTACAAATACGACCTGCCTCTACAAAATGACTAACTACAGATATGAAACAATAGTGGGCAAGGTATACAGTTCTGAAATGGAGGCAACCCACCAAGGGGGAGTAGGCTTGTATGCATAAATGTCTCCAAAAGGTGGTAATGCAGGTAAATGTTTTTGAAAACATTTCCCCCACATGAGAGACATGGATATCTTTGAAAACCATGTTTCTATTGTACCTACTGCCAGCCCCAGAAAAATGGTAATCATCATTGCTAAAATAATGCAGGATATGCCAGAAGCATAAAACAGTGTGTTTCACACTCATTTACCCATTCCTCAAATATATTATTAATATATCTAATCACATACATAAATAGAGTTCACTTGTTGATACACTGCACTCACAGGATCTTTTCCAAATGTTTATTGAATCAAGGGATTGTACCGAAATGTTGACATAAAATTAAACAATTCTCTCTTTAAAAAGCATCACTGTTGTGTGTGTATGCATGGTCATGTACACGTGTGTGGGTGTGAGATCATTGCTCTTTAAACCCCCAACTGCAGAATTTGCTGATCACTACATCAACCAACATAACACACCACTGAGTGCCGGAGGGGGAAGCAATGCATTGCGAAGCGAATGTACTGTTCTCCCCCTTCCACTCAAAGTGTTAAAGTGCACCTTCGAATGAAACAGGTGACTTCCCAATATGTTTCTCAACTATGGTCCTTAAAGGGTGAACAGAGACGACTTGCAATTTTTGCTACTGAACATTTACACAAGCAGTCGTTAGTCTAAACAATTTCAGAAACCACAGATGGTCTGAACTTAGAGAATGTAAAAAGTACGGGGTATTGTCTTTCATGATCAATTCAATATTTCATCACACATGGTATGCAACCTACAGCAAATCACATAACACTGTGATATACAAAGTGTGTAACAGCCCTGGTTATCTTTCTCCCAGAGGTCCTGCTGAAAAACAGTATAAAAGCCCAGTCGTACCACTAATGCAACCATGAAACCATAAAGCATATTTCAACACTTAAGAAAGGAAGAGGATTCAGCTATGTCAATATTTTAAAGCAGTTTGAAGCTTTGCTTAATTGGAAAACATTTCCTGCCGGACTATAGACTGGAGTGCTACACAAATAGACACTCGAATGCACCAAATAAGTATTTTCACGCACACTAAAACATTTCTGGCTTGCAAGTACAGCAGGGAAACATATTAAACACATTAAAACAGCAATATTCTTTTATTACAGAAAAACCTTGTACACCTTTGTGCTGCTAAGTAAAACAAGGGTACATATATACACACACACAAACAGAGAGAGAGAGAGATATTCTTTCTCCTGGTAATTACTTAACTCAAGTTATTACAGTTCATACTTCTTATACTGTTAGAGACAGTGCGCCACCTGATGTCCAGGCATATTTTCTAACTGTATGTATGGGGTGGGTCACTGACTTTGTCCATAGAATTAAAAAGCACCTGCTCCATACATTGGGACAGTTAGAAGTGAAATTACTTTTGCAAAGTTGCTGCCCCACAATACTTGTTTTTTCATAATCAATATGTCAAGCTAGGTTCTCTCTCTCCATCATGGATACAATTACTTGTTTTTTTTCCCCACTGGACTTAATTTTATGGACATTTCATGATATTTTAGAGTTCCTGATTTGTATGTACTTTGAATGCATATAATAGTCAGGTTATATACACTATTATTCTGTGCAATATTTTATTTTTATTAATAAGGCTTCTATTATTATCCTCTAGGTATTATGGAGTAAAAAAAATTATACTATATGGTATCCTGATTTATTAATTACGTACTGTGGATTTATATATTTGTGTTAATTGTATAGAATATTGTGGGTGTGTTATTCTATCAGCCAACACTATTTATAATTCCTACCAGATTCTACTGAGAATGGTATGTTTCTTTTATTTAATTTTTTCTTTATTTATACCTGAGCCTTTTTAACCCTTTAAAGGAACACAAGGGTTTGCAACACACTGGGTTAAGTATTTTTTTAAAGGTTTGACCCAGACTGGCACTTGTAATTCTGATTTTAAGCCTCCAATTACACAAAATATTTGGTTAAAAACATGGCACACAGCTATCACTACGTGGACACATCTTATAGGCTGCCCATGAGCCTGACAACCTAAACATAACAGATAAAAATGTTCAAGGTCAAATATGGCTACCAGTAGGAAAAAAAACACAGTCTAAAGGAGTGTTGTGGTAATTTGCAAGCACTTCCAACAAAACTATCATGAACTTTTCAACAGTGTTAGTCTTCAATGTCACCACTCTCTCAGCACCACTCCAACCCAGCTTTGTTGAAGAAAGTAATATAACGCAAACAGTCATATTTAGAAGGCATTATCTCAGCTGTTCTGTCAAACATAAGAATTTTCTTTCCTACTTTAGAACATAACATCTTAACACCTTTAAACAGTAATTTAATATGCTCCTAAGTAAAAGATCTCACAGTTGTCAGGAGAAACCTCCCAACTAAATCAATGGGATTTTTTTTTTTCTTCAGACCAGACTAGCAGATTCAGAGTAGTTTTAAGAACCACTGAAGCAAATCTACCCCCAGCAAAATTGTGAGTAGAGGACTCCAAACCCTGATAAACATTTAATATCCTCTTAAGGATCCTTTTCCTATTGGTGGGAAAAGTTACCATATTTGAGTGTTATGTACCCAGAACAGCCTCACTCTCCAGGACAACATCAAACTGGTTCCTTCCTGTAAAACTGGAAATTTTTTAGGAACCAAAAGGGGATAATCCCTGAAATAGGAGACCCCACCAAATGCCAGGTACAGCCATGCATTAAAATGCCCAAGACTAGAAAACATTTTGGATGATATATGTATTTAGTTCCATGAATGCTAGAGAGGTCTCCAACAAATTGAAACGCAATGGATTGGACATACCTCTAGCATCTGAAGTGCTAAAACATATACAATTCTCAAAGCAAAACTTTATTTTGCTGACACTTCTTTATGATCACTGCATGCATTTTATTATTGGCCCCTATATTTTTAATGTTACACTGCTATAGTAAATTATGCAAAAAACAAACATCAAGTGAAACTGGGTAATGCAGCATAAGTAATTTCTGCAAGAATTTTGAAAAGTAGTGACTATTTCCACCATAATAAGGAAACCATTAATAACACAGGCCATATTGCATTTCCCTTGCTGTAAATGGTTACATAAAAGAAGGCGTAGTCAATTTGTGGATCTCCAGCTAATTAAGATTCCAGTTCCTATGTAATGTGAGTTGTAGTTCAACAGTTACTAAATCAACAATTGAATTCCCCTGCATTAAAACATACACAAGACAGATAAGAAGCTTACCGCATAAGTGATATCCATTGGAGTTGGACCTTTAACCCTCTGAATGACCACAGAGGTTAAAAGTGCATTACGAAGCAATGCTTTGGAAATTTAAAGGGATAATAATGTTTTACAATAATGGCGGCTCCAATTAACCTTCACAGTATATGGGCCATGGAGCGTGTATGTCCGAGTTGTAGTTCAAGAGTAATTGAATGATAAGGTATCCCCCTCCCTCCCCTTTTACTGATGTAACACTGCTCACCTCAGAGCAGCAAGACTGTCCAGATGGATCAGAGAGAGAGAGACAATCTTCAGTGAGCATAAGGAAAAATCTGAAAAACCCGTCAAGGAGGCAGAGTTTTCCTTTGCTGATTCTCTCGTGCAGAGAGGATTTGCTTGACATTTCAGAGCTTGCGTGTCAGAGGGTGGGACCAGTCTGATTTGGACACTGAGATTTTCTCTCTGCAGTGGTACATGGGAGCGAAAAACATGATTTGTAGCACCTCTGAGAGGTTACCATGCCTTAGTACAAAACACTTTATTTTGTTCATCCTCAGTGAGTGTTTGTCACAATATTTCTTTTTCAGAGTTTTCCTTATGCTCACAGTAAGAAAATTGTCCCTTGCTGTGAGCTGTCTGATCCCAGGACCAGATTCTACATTTGAGGGGAGTCAGCTTACACTAGGTAAAAGGGGTATGGGGGGAAACTATCATTCAATTACTCTTGAACTACAAATCTGATAGTATCGAAATAACACTCTCCATGGCCCAAGTACTATGATGATTAATTACAGCTGCTTTTATTATGAAACATTATTATCCCTTTAAGGATGAAACATTTTCTATCTTGGCTACTATGAGGTTAAAAGGGAATGATTCCCTTGGGTAAGAGCTTCTTAATTTAATAGTAGAACTTGCCTAGGCAGGTGTAAGTTATACCACAGTGAGTTTTAGCGATTTACATACTGCATTTCACTGCATTGAGAATGTATACAAGGAGACTTACAATCATGGAGTTGGCTATCTAGATCCATAGAAAGCACCACCAAAGATTCTAAAGGGCACTGTAAACATTTTCAAGGTAATAAATGTCTGCAATCTGGTATAAGCTACAGCAGCGTTTAAAGGAAAAGAAAAAACATGAATACAAATATGTGATTGCTGTATAAGTACACCTAAGTCCATATGTTAACCATTTGAGTGACATTGTTTTTCAATGGGCTGTGTACCCCTCTGGCTCGCAAAGGGTTAAGCGAGAGCCAATAATTCCAAGGGTACATAGAAGGCCCAGAGATGCACGAATAATGCATGAAAGCCCTTAAGGCCCATATCGTAATACCAAACTCAAAACCTCAGTAAATTCTCATTCATCATTTTTTCATATGGAAAATAGCTTTAAGTTTTGTAAATTGCCTACCAATATCTGATTTAACCCTTTCAGTGCAGGTGGAGCTCCCGACGCATTGCTTCACAATGTGTTGAACACCCCTGTAGCAGTCAAAGGGTTAAACCTAAATCATGAGATACTAGGGTACGGCTCTCTTTGGGCATCTTGCATAACCCTTATAAGATTTTTCTTTTATTCAAAATTTATTCTATGTAGTGAAGGAGACCTGGAGATTTATGTAACTGAATCTGCATGTTAACACAGCAAAATGTAACCAAATGTCTGACATAGGTCACCTAAAGATGTACTCTAAAGGGAATATCCCCCAGACACAATTCTTTCATCTGACCAACTCAAGTTCTTATCCTAATCAATAGTAGAGTTTAGTTTCAAGAGGGGGTGATAAAACTAGCTTTAAACCCACCAGTTACAAGCTCTGAACAGATGATCGTCATTAGGCTTGTATTACAATCATGTATAGTAAGGCTGTATAAAATGTATCCTATTAGTACATGGTCAGTCTGTTTGACAACTGCAGTCGAAGACAAATGGCAGCTGCTGACCTCAGAGGTCTAAAGTCAAGTCTTCAGGGAATCTCATGCCTAAATGGAAAAAGTAAGGCTTGTTCATTACACTGAGAAAATGCCTAACAATCTCATTAGAAAGTACATCAAAGAACCATTTTTATTGGAACATAAATGCATGTAAACAATAAATACTTTCTATGTTAGATTATGAAACACTATGACGTAATAAGTGTTCAATGGTATACGCAAGGTTTCCTAAATGAGATGGGCACAACACAAAGAAATGGAATTCATTAACATTTAAGGGAACACCACCACCTAAAGAATGAAATTGAGTTATAAAAGTTTAACTATCATGTGATCCTTAAAATCTAATTCAGTCATATTATGTATGATTAAATTTTAGGCCGTAGAAAACAAAAGATCATTTTTACACATGCTAACATGAAGTGTAGGGTATTTAAATCTATATAGCGCTGGGGCATTTATAAATTACTATTAATAGTTTGACGCTAAAGGGCTCTACAACACATTGCTTCTTAACCCTTTGAGTGCCAGAGGGGTACACTATGCATTGCATACCCCTCTGGCATTCAAAGGGTTAATACACTGGTGACACTGGGGCTATAGACTGTATTCTCAAGAGCAAACTCCACCCTCCTCTTGTTTCACTCTATACGTGTATGTCACACACACATTTCTATAGTGCTATGAAATATGCAGGGGTTTTAAAAATGAAAGATCATAAAAGCTAATGAAAACATTTTTGAATGTGTATAGTGTTCATGTGTATAGTGTTAAAAGTCTCAGATAACTGAATGGGATTTGATTTTTTTTTTTTTTTTTTTTTTTTTTTAAGCAAACCCCACCACCATGATCTAACTGAGTCATTCCAAAATTGCCTCTCTTCAGATTGATAAATCATAGTTTACATAGCTGATGAGGCTGAAAAAAAGAAAAGAGAAAAAAGACACAAGTCCATCAAGTTCAACCCATGCCATATCATCCCTTTTGATCCAGAGGAAGGCAAAAAAAAAAAAAATTAATCAATTTCCACTTAATCCCCAAGTGGGTAAACAATTTCTTCCTAATTCCATATGGCAGTCATGATTATCAATATTGATCCGACCTAGAAAGTTATCCATTACTTTTAAAGCAATTAGAGTATCTGCAAGAACAGCATCCCAGTGCAAAGAGTTCCATAACTTTATTGCCCTTACTGTAAAAAAAAACAAAAAAACACCCCTGCCATTGTTTTATTTGAAAGCTCCTTCCCTCTAGTCTTAATGGATGACTTTTTTTTTTTGTTCATTGGACAGTTCTTTGCATTGACCTCGAATATATTTGTGAGAGGTAATAATATCACCCCTTAGTTCTCTCTTTTCTAATATAAGCAAACCCAATTTGGCTAGTCTCTCTTTTTAACTTGGCTCCTCCAATCCCTATCGGTTTTGTTACACACCTGAAATTTCCAGTTCAATAATGTATTATTTTTTTAATAACTGGTGCCCAAAACTGTACTCCATATTCTAAATGAGGCTTTACCAAGGATTTATATAGAGGTAGAATTAAGCATCTAATGTATCAATACCCCTTTTTATATAGGATAGTACCCAATTACCTTTTGCAGCAGCTGAGTGACACTGCACACTGCTATGAAGTCTATTGATTATCAGTACTCCTAAATCTTACTCAGATTCCCCAAGTAGTTTCCCATTTAGTGTATGTACAGGTTTGTTTGTACGGGCCAAATGCAAAAACCTTAATTTTTCCATATTAAACCTCATCTGCCACTTTTCTGCCAATTCACTCAACTTATCCAAATCTTTCTGCAGAGAAAAAACATACAGGCCTGTATGTATTTCCTTACACAGCTTAGTGTCATCAGCAAAGATTGAGATATCGCTTTCAATACCTACTTCTAGATTAATAAACAATTTAAAACCATGGGCCCAGGACTGAACCCAGTGGCAACCTCACTTACAATTTTAGACAAACTTGAATAGGTTCAATTTGTAACAACTGGCTGCCATCTATCATTTAGCCATTTCTCTTTTCATGCACAGATACCACCTCAGATATCACCTCACCTAAACCGTGGGCGTTTTCAATTTATGCAGTGACCTGCTGTGAGGCCCATTGTCAATCTTTCGGAATTTGGGTGAATCACCTATACTTTTGATACAGTGAAAATAATATACCTCAAAATTAATAAACATTTTTGTTACCTCTTTTCCAACACCACCCTCTACTGTCTTCTATTTAAAGGAAAAGACACATGAAAATGAACAGATAGGTTATTATAGGTGTCTTGAAGAGCAGTGGGACAAGAAGAGTTCTGGGCCACAGGGACAAGCTAAGTATACCATAGGTAACAAATACAGTAGTTATAGAAGTTGTTCATATCTCAGTTGCAGGTTATAGTTCTGGCAGGGTCAACTCATCCTCCCAAAGTAGGTAAAATGAGTACCATTAAATTGGACAATAAAAACACCTATACCAGAATAACCTAGGACAAACTTGAAAGCAAGAGACGATCTCAATGCATAATTCCTGTTAAAATACTTTGATATTCTTAAATAAATATTATCAAACCTCCCATTGATTTTAATGAGGCTTTTTTTAACACTCGGATTAATATGATTGCTACCTAGCTGCAGGTAAGCCTTTTTTTTTTTTTTTTTTTTTTTTTTTTAAAGCTTAAACTTCCAACCCCTTTTTTTCTGTCGTGGCCCATTAGCAGCCAGCCTCACACAAAAGAAAGCCCTAATTGTGTGTGAAAAAAAACAGTATATAATTTGTATGGCTAAAATAAAAGACTTAGAGAGAAAACACTATTGAACAAAGACATAGTCAAAAAGGTAAGAATTGCTCCGGTCCTTAAGTGCAATCCACCCCAGATTTTCCCAGTCCTTAAGGGGTTAAGAATGATTCTCTGTAGATTTGTTTTAAAAACACTATATTGGATATGTGCGATACATTGGTCTGTAGTACTCTATGTGCACTAGGATCCATGTTGTATATAGTATGATGTGCTATGTGTTATCTGGATATATTAAATGTTATCACTGCTATTTAACAGATATGTACTCCAATATTATCCAGTTATGACTGGTATGCAAGTTTCAAGAATATAGAAATTTGGACTATAGATTCTAAATAGCCACATTTTGTATCTTATTCTATTTATTGTTCCACATTTACCTAGAATGCTATACTGGTTCTAAAGTGCCATGTATTCTATCTAGTCCTTTTATTTCTATGACTGTAGGAGTGAGAGTCATGGACCCAGGCTGCTGCTGAAGTGGGGTAGTCTGTCTTGTTCTCATTTCTCAGTATCAACACTTATTTATTTTCTGTAGAATCTTTCATCTACATATCGTGATAATTAAAGGGAACCTAACATGATAAAAAAAAATAAATCTTAAAGTGCATATTTTTTGCTTTTCTCATAGACATTTTAATACAATTTATTGTATGTTTTTTCCTACTAAATTTAGTTATAACACACTTTGTTTATGCTTTTGTAAATAAATAAAAGAATATAATTTTGCATAGTGACATATGACTGATATAGGACAGTTTATAGTTAAAGCTATAGTTCTGGTTGGATTGACAGTTCCATGTTAAATGTTGATTTTCTTTAATCATCTCATAACTTTTGATTAATAAAGGTGAAATTTGGAGATTAGTGCCAGTCCTCCAAAACCCTACACATTTGGTCCAGAACAGTTCAGCTGAAAAAAATACAATACTGTCAAAAATTGTAACCCTTTCCTCATTATGACTTGGATATGGATCTTGAGGAGGACACTCCCCTTTCACTTCCTCATTACTAAGCAGCTCTCTCATTCCGGAGATACTGGGCACTGAAGCAGTTTGCATACATGCATTATATTTTTACACAAGTTAATAATGTTTTTCATCCACATGCTCTTTGGAGACTTGGATCGCTCAATTTAGAATCAAATAAAAGTTTTCATTCTTCAAAGAAATGGGTTAAACAAAAGATTAAATACTGAATTTATTATTTGCTGATTGTGGGCCTCATATATAAAAGCAAATTGAAGTAATTCTGGGTCCAACCATTTTCAGAACAGCCAACAAATAAACATTCTTATTAAACTAAAGGGGATTTTTAAATAAAACTTCCTGTTAAAGTAAATGTAACATTTGAATGCTAGAGAAGTATCCAATGTATTGTAATGCATTCAAGGGTTTAATAATTTCTAGTCAAATGCCTATGGATTTAGTAATGTTTATTTCTCCCCTATGGTGCGGTTGGTTTACTATAGAATAACTCCAGTATAAATGTGGGCCACTGGGCTTTACTTATAAAACCAAAGTGGTTCAATTCTGGGGCAAACACAATAGGGCGCATAAGATGACAAACACCCCATTAATTTAAACAGGGCTTTTAACCCCTTGAACACCAGAGAAGTCTTCAAACCAACATTTTGGATATGTATCGTTTAACCATTTGAGATCCAGAGGGGTATTCAAATGCATTGCCCCTTTAAAATCATTGGGAAGTCAGGGGGGTTTTGTTTGCTTTGTTTTTTGTGGTTTTATTTTTTTGCCTATGGTTTTATAGTAAATTAGGATGAAAAAGATAAGTGCATCAAGCTCAACCCTTGCCACAAGTATAAACAAGAAAAAGAATTATATAAGGCTTCCCTACCCCTAAATGGGTATTACTCTGTTTACCAGAAATTCCAGTTTTACCTACTAACAAACAGTATAACACTGTATGTCTCTTCTGCTAGAAAAGCATATAACCTTCACTAAAATGTATCCATTGTATCCACCATTACCACAAGCATGGTCAAAGGATTCCACAATTTAACAGACCTTTATGTGTGTAGGGGGAGGGGACACACACACACACACTTCCTCTGCTAAGAGGTGGCCATTAATTATTTGATCAGGCCTTGTATTGATTGAATTGTATTTGATCAATCCTTGTATTGACTTCACATATATGAACAGTGTATCAAGATACTCTCAGAGAGTGTAAAAAAGTATGTCTAGATTTTCTTCATACTTCAAATTCTCCACTGTCTTAATTTTGTTGTTCTTTGTATTCTCTCCAGTTCAAAAATATCCTTTTTTCAGAACTGGTTCCCAAGACTGCAAGTATATTCAAGGGGAGGTCTTAACAACAACACTATGTACAATAGCAAAATGATGTTACTAATGCTTTCTTCAATACCCCTTTTTATGCAAGACAGGACTTTGTTTGCCTTTGCTGCTGCTGTTTGACACTGGTCACTGTTTCCAAGTTTGTAGTTTACAACAATTCCTAGCAAAAGTCTCATAAAATTATTCCATTAACTTCGTTGGTAGCATCGGGATTTTTTTTCTTCCCAAACGCTTAACGTTAAACTTCTGAATAAGTGGCTCAGTTTAAAAGAAGTAAATTACCTTGAAACAGAATATAGTTATTTCTATTTATTATTTATTTGCATTTGATCTTGCTTATAGTCTACTGCTAGTTTCAGTATAGTATGTCCCTCATGAGATTTATTAATGCATATGCTGTGAGGGGTATGATATAGATAAGGAGAGTGCAACGTTAGGGCCTCGAGCTGATGAGAGGGATCCCGAAAGACAGGCTAGGCAAGCCACCATTTGTATGAAAGTCTGCACATCTTACAATAAGGCTATACTCCTCTGGGAAAAAAAAAGACAAAGAACGGACTTAAGTAGAACTAAGAGCAAGCCCTTTTTGAATGCCATCCAGAAGAAGAACCAAAATAACTGGAAGATGAAAAGATTGCAGCTGTGACCCCAGGTCTTCACACCACTAACTGAGCAAGGGCTATCCCCTAGAGTATGCCTTGGATGAAACAAGTCTACAGCTTAGTGGCAATGACAGTCAGGAAACCCATTCAACAACCAAGACATGGAAGGCAGCTTCTTCACCACTGGATAACAAATGGACCATGTGTTTATAAGCAGATGGTGTCAGAACTGCTTGGACACAGAGTGACAGGTTTGAAAACCAGGGTCCACAAGGGGAGGATCAGAATGATATGAACACACTTAGATTTTTCCTTCAGTTTCCAAGAATCAGGGGAAACTGAACAACCATCATGTCCACAGCAAGAGCTAGAAGGTCCCAGTATCTGGAACAGAACTGAGGAACCTTACAAGTCAACTGAGAGGACATTCGGTCCATCACTGGAGAACTCCAGAGATGAAAGATTGCAGAAAACACAGTCTGGTTTCGTTCTTCATTCCTAAGAACCAAGCAATGGTGACTAAAACTCTGCCGCAACAGTATCCACCCCTGTGGAATGAACAGTGGAGAGAGTAAGTATGCAAGCTTCCTACTGTGTAAGGATCAGTCGAACCTCTACACATGTGGACACACTTCTGGCCCCTTCCTAGCAGTTGATATAGTCCATCATCATCAAACTGTTGGGCTGGATACGCAAAAGGAAACCTGCAGGGACTGAGACCAACTCCACAAAGATAAGAAGGTTAAATGTCCCATATAAAATCAGTGGGAATGTTGTTTTTTTTTTTTTTTTTTTGTCGCAATGTGCAATTGGCTTTGTTCTATAATTATTCCAGTTGTTCTTAGGATAACATCAATGATTTAAACAAATTACAAAGATTCCTAGGGAATACTTTCTTTTAACCCTTGGATGCTAGAAATGTCTACATTGCGTTGAAAAACATTGTGTTGGCAACAATTCTAGCATTCAAGGGGTTAAAACACAATGGCAAGGTGCAACATACTGTATTCTTTTTAAACATTATAGTGTTGTGATTTAGCAGTCAATACGGAATATGAGAGGTAGTTTTTGTTACAGAACCGTTATCACTAGTTCAGGAGAAGTGAAACATGTATTCACACAGCTTAGCTAGATGGTTAATGACAGCTGGATGTGTATAGAATTCAGAGGAAATGTAGCTACAGAATATTTATTACAGTAACAAATCTTAGAAGTGTTATGAG
This sequence comes from Rhinophrynus dorsalis, assembly GCA_037306005.1. NCBI lineage: Eukaryota > Metazoa > Chordata > Amphibia > Anura > Rhinophrynidae > Rhinophrynus > Rhinophrynus dorsalis. The sequence goes on along the minus strand of CM074718.1, from coordinate 154,903,025 downwards.
AAATTCATTAGTTTGCCTTAATCAATTCTTGGATCAACATGCACATTAGCTTCTGACAGCCTAATTCAAAAAAAGCAATTACAACTCCATACCTTATGTAAAAAGACGACAGAAAGCAACTATGTTAAACCCGTTAAACAGAATGAAAATGCAAAGAAAACAGATTAGGGATGATTTATTTGAATTTCTAGTACTGAAGTTAATTACAACTAATGTAATAAAATAGTTCCTTTATTATTTTACAGCAAGTAATGGCCTCAGACGCAAAAACAGAACTGAGCTCTCTGCGGACTCGGAATGATCAATCTCCCGGTACTCAGTGTAAAGAATTAAACATGAACAGAATCCTACAAAGCCACTCTGAAAACTTCCCTACTGGATATCAGCTGCAGCTGTTGGATACAAATTTACAACACTTTACTTGGTGGTAATGGCAGCTACTGAACACCTATAAAGGTGTAGCTGTAGCATCTACAATGAATGAAGCCATCTGTAGGAGCAATGCTAGGTACTGGCTGAAAGTGCTATAGCCCATGTCCTCATAATTGACGCTCCAGGACTTGTTGCTAGATTGGGGCGTGAAATGGTGTCTATTTCCCTATTAGACAAACTGGACTATATGGATCACTAATAAAGCATTAGAATGAACCAAGGCCATGTCTTCTGGGAAAAGCCCCTGATCTTTATGGAATCTACTAGGCATATAATACGGTAAAATGTATTAGTTAGGACTTGCCTGCAATTGGGGTAGAGTGGCAAAGCGTGGCAAGCAAGCTTGGAGATCTCTCTAGCATTCAAAGGGATGTTACCATTTTAACCTCTTGAGTCCAAAGTGGTGTTCAATAATATCAATGGGCATTTTTATTTGTCTCCCATGATGAAGTTGGTTTGATCCAAGAGTTGACAATTTTTTTAATCTTTTGGGTACCAACCTCATAAAATTCACAAGCTTGGCAATGAGCACTTGAATGACCAACCATTTTAATTTTTTGAGGATGTGCTTACATGCTTCTCTCTGCGCTACATGGGCAGAGGGAAGCTTTAAACTGGCCTTGCAGTTAATGTAGAACTTCCCCAATGCCACAAGGGATAGGTTTTAAAACTCAAACAATAATTCTGATGACCAATAGGGCCGTTGATACCACACAAGTAAAAATAAAATGTAAAAAAACAAAACCAAAAAACAAAGGAGAGAGGGGAGAGTTTCAAAGTGCAGATTGCTTGTTCAGGATCAAAAATATATACGCAATATAAAATGTACTCACAATGTGAAAATGTCATGGATATGAAATCACAATGACACACTGAGCCTGTGGAGGATCTTGCACTGCCTCCACACAGATACCCTGGATCCTTCATGCTCGATGCTTAGAGATCCACGACTCCAAAGCGGGGCTTAAAGGCAAACACAAAATACAAGATACGAGGAGAGCTGTCCTGTTTGTATTGAAACAGTACAAAAGATCCAAAATATAAAAACAGATGCATCTCACATAAAGTCTCCCACCAGCTGTTATCTCCCACAACCGGTAGAAAGCTCAGCGGAGAATCCGGATACTGGTTCCTCCTGAAGAAGTGACGTGTAGGACACAAAACATGTCAAGGATTTAGGTTTTATGTTTTTGGGGGTTTTTTTATCAATAAATTTTACGTTTCATTTACTTTGTCTGCTGCTATTGTTTGATGCCGTTCAATTTTGGATTGAAGTTGAAGAACCTGATACATACCTGTTTGTTTCTGTAGCGGGAGGAACCAGCATCTGGAGCTTTCTACTGGTTGTGGGAGATAACAGCCTGTGGGAGACTTTATGTGAGTAACATCTTTTTATATTTTGGATCTTGTGTATTGTTTCAATACAAACAGGACAGCTCTCCTCATATCTTGTATTTTGTGTTCTCCCCCCAAAGAAAAAACAAAACAAAACAAAAAAAAAAAAAAAAAAAAAAAAAAAACCTTTTAGACCTTGTTAGGGAGCACGAGTTGCCCGCGACATACCCTCACTGGTACTGTTCACAGATCCAATTGTGACCTGAACTGTACTTCACTTTGTTTTCCTTTCCTCCTCAACCCGGCATTCTTCAAACTTCCAGGCTGAGCAGGAGGACCTGGAAGGCCCACTCTCATTTCAATAAGTATATGCTTTAATGTAGTTGGTAAGCTGTTTTGGGATAGTTTTACAGGAATAGCAGCAGTTACACAACATTTTCATTGTATTTCCCAAACAATTAATGATCACTGCCTTAAAATTATTTACATATATTATTAGTGTGTATTAAATAGCTGAAGAGCTTTATTACTATAAAAGGTTGTTTGTGGTGGAAGGGAAGGTGCAATGATGAAACCTTAGCTGCAAAATAAAGTTTGAAAACTGCTGTATAGAGGAATAAGTGGCAAGATGAAGAAAATATCAAAATGTACAACTATCCCCAAAACAGTAAAGGTCTATTAATTGTCAAGATGAACAATGTACTGTATCACACACACTTCAACGCACCACCACACTGTTACGGTTGGCAAGCAAGACAAGGAGTCAGACGGTATAGTTAAGATCACCTTTATTAGAATACTAATAACAGTAATACAAAAAGATAAATAACAGGCAGAGGGTGACCGAAGAGGCTACAACTCTATAAGAAATAGGAGTCTGCCAAAAGATCCACCACTACTGCTAGAGATTAGGCCTCATCCCACTGCTGTTTCTGTATAAAGAGAAACGCCCAATGGACTAGCACTGACTCAGCCTGCAGTCAGTCTAGGAGAGATGTCTCCAATAATGAAAGCAACCAAGGAGACTACTGACTCACTCACTCCTGCAGTCAGTAACATAGGAGTCTGATGGAGCTGGTCTGCACTAGGATGGATGTATGTGGAGCGGGAGCCAATGCACATAGGAAACAGACAGAGCCCCTAGTCAGCACCAGCTAGGATAGTCAGACAAGCCAGGTCATACACGGAGCGGGTAGTCAGCCAGAGCCACAGGTTTGCACCAGATAGGATATCCACTGAAGCATTGGTATGCTGGATGCCCAGTGGACAGAGCCCCAGGTCAACACCAGGATGAATGGTCAGACAAGCCAGATCATACATGGAGTAGGTAGTCAGCCAGAGCCATAGGTTTGCGCCAGAAAGAATGTCCAAGTCAAATTGGAACGCTCACAGAGAATGGTCAGACAGAGCCACAGGTCAACACCAGGATGGATGGACAGACAAGCCGGGTCATACACAGGAATCAGGAATACAAATCAAAGAACTGCTCAGAACAATGTAAGGGTAACTGATACACAGGCCCATAGAGGTTTATAAAGGAGGAGAAGCAGGACCAATTAGGTCCCCCAGGCTGGGCCTATAACAGGCTCCCAGGCAAATGCTGCCAGTAACAAGAACTAGACTAGGCCGCAGGCAGAGAACGACACTGCTAGTGATGCCAGAGCGTCAGTCCAGAACCCTGCTCCTGGACGAATGGTGCAGGCCGAGGTAAGGCACTGTGACACTCATGTGATAATGGAGAAAAACGCTCTATATTGATCCATGATAGAATGAATTTTTTGGCCAGCATACTTCATTTCTTGGGAAATTAAAAGAACCATTTGTGCACAAAATGCATACACACAATATATTCAGATTCACTCTACAGTGATTAACACAGGATAATTATGCCTCAAATAAAATACAGAATTATTGCAATTCAATAGAAAATGTTTGTATTCAATCTCGTATCAAAGAAAGAGTATAACTCCACTTGCAATATGCAAATAACAGAAATGAATGTGCACTTCCACGCTTGATTAGACATATAGATTCATAACGCCACCCAGATGTATGATATTGTTTTGTGAAACAATGTTTTTACACAGACTGTTCAAATTAACATGATAACTGGGAAAAAACACACAAATGTCATCAAAGGGTGGACAAAATATAAAGAAATTTGGTGCAAGACATCATGTTTGAAGCTACCTGGGGAAATGGGTTTATGAGCCAGTAAAGATGTGCATGTAAGCAAGTATATATTAATTTAAAAAATGTAGAATCCAGAAGTGAAATTTTGGGATACTGACACCCTCCCATGCAAAACATTTTTGCCTCCTGAATAAGTTAATAACTCAATTTTATGTCAACCTAATCAAACCACTGTACTTTCATGCATCTCAAAACAATGTTGAGAAATATAATGAAAATGTTTAATAATAATAATTTTTATAATAATGCCTTTCTCACCAATCAATGGTGCTCATATCCAATCAATGGTGTTCATATCCAATCAATGGTGCTCATATCCAATCAATGGTACTCATTTATCGACCTTTTAAGGATGAAGGGCTGAGATGACCCTGCCAGGATTCGAGCCTGCAACCTTGAGGTATGAACAGGCTCTGTAGTCAGGGCATTTACCTCTGAGCTATCTTACTGGCCTATTTACTGGATAAAAGTGCTCTGTAAACAGGGGATATAAAACTAAAGATGATAATTTCTTCATGTATACATTTTAACTCCTCTCCTGGTTTGAGCAGAAATACAATAAATAAAAAACTAAATTTATATATAAGCACAAACACAAGGTTTACACTTGAAAGCAATCTCACAGTTCGAGCATAGAACAACACACTAACCATTGTATAGGACATGCTCGTCATTCAGCTAGCTCAGATGTTCTGAGTTGAACAACTATGTTGTAACAGTAGGGAGCCAAATTAAAGCACACATTATTTTGAGCAGTCTCCACATTTAGAGCCTTGCTTCCTGTCAGGAAGAGTTCTATTTCACTGCATAGCCCAATCAGCAGGGCGCTACCAGAATTAAGTGCCAGTTGATATTACTTTGTTTTGCATCAACCACCCTTGAGAATAGTGTTCAAAGATTTCACAAAGAGGCCAGCATGGTCTCATCCTTCTGACTAGACTGCTAAACCACAGGGTGCTCTACTTTTTCTATGAATTTCACCTTAAATAGTGGTGTTTTTTGAACCCTAGTGTGCAGGAGTCACACCAGGAAGCCTTGTACTTTACAAAATGACTGCTTTTATACATACATTATGATATTCCCTAGCCTTTAACATCTGCAGTGCACAGCTCATATAGAAGACTGGTAAAGCTGTCTCTTTGTATTACACTGACATCTTACGGAATTTAAAATCTATTTCCGATGACGACAGAAAAATGAATACGTGGAAAAAATTTAATTTTTTCAACGATTTCTGCAAACTGTCATGAGTAGACATTCTTACAAAATATCATCAGTCCTGTTTCATACCAAAAAATGTAAATATTTCAAAAGTTAACCCTTTAATGACCACTGGGTGAGCAACACACTGCAAAGCAATGTGTTGCACTCCCTTCTGTTTCTTAAAGGTATAAAGCAGCAACAATAGTTGCTGCAAATTGCGTTATTTATATCCTCAAGTGGCACCAAAAGGGTCCTTCTGGGAACTCCAGAGGACAAAGTTCCCAGGTATGTGTGTATACCAAGGCATACTATTTTGAAAAATAGACAACTGATGTCATAAGATTCTTCAAGGTGGTGGGCACATATGTTTGCAGAATTTGAAGCTAAAGGAAAAAATGGTTTATAACATTTTACGGACTTCAAAGATCCTATAACATAAAAGGCCAGATGTGTGTTTGTCCAATGCAGTCATGCACAGTTGAGACTGCCCGAACACACAGAATACTGGCCTGGGTACACTGGTTTTTGTAGTCATGCACAGTAGAGACTGCCGATGCAGTTATGCGCAGTACAGACTGCTTGAACGCACAGAATGATGGCCCATGTACATGGGCTTTTGCAGTCATGCACAGTAGAGACTGCTGATGCAGTCATGTGCAGTACAGACTGCTCGAAAGCACAGAATGCTGGTCCGTGTATATGGGCTTTTACAGTAGTATGTATATATTTGAAAACTATGACATTTCTGTCACAGGCACCCAGGAATGCTCAGAACTCAGTACAGTAATATAAAGCAAAATATTTATTAGACTAAATCACAGCAATAAATAAGTAGTACAACAAGCAAAGGGTTACTAGCTGGTGACACTATTACCAGAAATAGTAGGCCTCTCGCTAGACCACAATGCTAAAGACTGGGCCAAAGCCCCTGTTAGTCTCAGCAGGAAACAGGAAAGCCAGCTCTTGATCCGTCGATTGGAACACTGGAACAGGCGACCACTGTGAACACTGGCTCAGCAATCTTTATCCGATGAACAGGAACACAGGGACTGCTGGACTAGAGAACTGACCCACGCCTGCAATCAGTCAAACCAGCAACACCACACCTTTGCAGTAACCCGGTCACCCACGCCTGCAGTCACCGCTAAGAGACCCTGTGACTCTGCCTGCAGTCACTATATCGGACCCCTGTGACTCATGACAGCAGTCACATATCAAGACCCGGTGGCTCACGCCTGCAGCAACCACACGAGACCCTGTGACTCACGCCTGCAGTCACTACACCAGACCCTGTGACTCTGCCTGCAGTCACTATATCGAGACCCTGTGACTTATGCCTCTAGTCACCAATCAGACCCTCTGTCCACAACACTGGTCTGTCCTAAGCCAATAGCACAAATTGATCGTGGTAAGGGGTACTAGTGATCACTGGGTCATACACAGAGAGGGTTCTCATACTTAGCTGGGTCATACATAGCACCCCCATTAGTATCAATTGACACACTGTAGGTGGTACCAAGTGCACAAAAACGCCCCCCAAAATAATTTGTAAGTTCTCTTTCATTTATTCAGTTATCCACAAGGGTTATGGACACATTATTGAGCTCCCCTAAAAACTAGTAACACGTGCATAGGGAAAGTACAGTAGAAGAGGTTGTTGCTAAAAAGTAGATGTTGCTATTGATAAGGAAGTCACCAGAAAGATTGTATTTTCTATACAGTAACAGTAGCAATTTCAGCAACTGTTTTCTGCTTTGTAATCTGGTAAATTATGTATGACCAATATATATGTTAAAATGATTAAGCTAGCAAACACTAACTGGTTATAAAAAAATCATATGTATTTCATTGTGTCAGTACAATGCAACAAAATGCAATTTTAGTGATGCATGTGATAAGAGAAGAAAAAAATATAAGGTAAAGCTGTACAGATTAACTGGTCAACAGAACATATATGCTGCTGTCCTGGAGGATGGATAGAATTTAAAGGAACAGTAAACTTTTTGTGAAAAATATTTGCTACACAGCTTCTTCTGTTGAATCAAACTAGATTTTCCCACTGCTAGGAGACTAATTTAATGAAACCTCACAGCAGTGTTCAGTAAGAAAAGCACAACATTTGTATGTGTTTTGTCTGAAAAATATAGTTTTAAAGCCCTATAGAACTCAACAGGGAAGTGTGTGTGTGTGTGTGTGTGTGTGTGTGTGTGTGTGTGTGTGTGTGTGTGTGTGTGTGTGTGTGTGTGTGTGTGTGTGTGTGTGTGGTTTGCTACCCCAAGGTACAATCCTGAAAATAGAATGTAAATGCTTGCACAAGAGCCAAAACATTGAGCTTGCACATTGGCACCAAAAGGGCATTACAATGTTAAATTATATACACACAAACACAGACAGTATACAGAAAATTACCTGAGTGACTATGTAAATGCATATAACCAGAGGTAGTACTGAAGAGAAAGGTTGTTAAACTTAATTTTCAATTTTTAACCATTATTAGAGGCCCTCATCAAGACCACCATAATGTATTTTCCTATGTGTTTCGTGTGTTCATTTTCATTACATTAATATTAGCTACAAAAGATTAAAAGTGAAATTGTTCACTAATTTCCCTATAAATTACTCAATATTATGTACGAATTATAAGTCACAGGCCTGTCACAGTGGAGACTGTTGCAGCAACACTGCAACAGCAAATTTATGGCAGCATCCATTTTGTTGCAAGATACTGCAGCAGCACAATATTGCCATTGAAAATTATTGTGCCTGAAAGTCACCCATGTGAACCACCCCATAAAAATCTATTCTTTTGAAACTTATTACAACAATGTTGCTGCAACAAAGCCACCAGTGTATATCAAGTCAAACAAAAGTAGTTTACTCATATTTAAATCACAGACTGGCTAAGGGTTCCATTTGTATATAAAGATTTAAATTAGAGGCTGTTTTTTCCTTTACAAAGTTTGAAAGATCTTATTTGAGGGAATATGGTTTTATATAAATGCAGACACTATGGGCCTTACGTTAAAAAAAAAAAATAAAAATAAAAAAAAAATAATAAAAAAAAAAAATTTATATTATACATATATATATATATATATATATATATATATATATATATATTTTATGTAAATATAAAATAAAAATATGAAAATTTTGGGTCAAACTAACTGCACTATAGAGGGCAAATGCTCATCATTCTAAATTGGGCTTTTAACCCTTTGAAAGCTAGAGGTCTCTAAAACACCACGAAACAAAGCCTGGAATCCTCTGTAGCTTTTAAAGGGTTAAAAGCCCAAGTTAAAATCAGCTTTTTTTTAATATATATATATATATATATATATATATATATATATATATATATATATATATATATTTGCCCTCTATTGTGCGCTGTTGGTTAAGCACAGATTACGGCCCTTAAAAAGAGACAAATACAAGAGTAAATGTAAAATTGGACTTGCATTAGAAAACTGCTATTCAGATACAAGAAAAAAAAATACAGTTGTATTACAGGTAAACATTTAATGATTCCATTTTGATATTCCTGCCCTCTCTTTAAATGATGTAATCACTATATGCACAGACAAACCTCTGTCATTCTGAAAGCATCTCCCTGGTGTTCATTAAAACAAAACTAAAGTACCTGTTCTCACGGAATGTTTTCACCAGTTTATTTAATTATTTTGGAAACATGGGCCAGACTGGTTGGTGCTCGGTTTTCCAACTCATCCTATGCATTTCTGATAAATGGGAAAAGAATAGATGACCTAGCAGAAGGCTCAGACAATAACATGTGATTTACAGGACATGAATGCAGCTACTGCAAGATTTATCTGACAGCCCTCTCCGATAGTGGACTGCTGAGTATCCGATGGGATGATTTCTAGTCTAGAGAGTCTGCTACCAAGTAGCCATACACATTATTTATTTATTAGATGTTTTGGGTTGAAACCCTTTTTAAATGATGCACTTCACAATGCATAGCCATAAATTCAGCTTTAAGCCTTGGAAGGGAGGTAGTGTTATTGGAATGTATGTCAACCTGAATTAGGATGAGCTAAACAACACTTTTATCAAGAAGCCTTGAATGCTGGGTCTGTTGTTTCAAAAAACCATATTCATGTCAAATAAACAAAAATTGTCTGCAGTTCTAGTTCTTTAAATACAGCTTGGCTGGTGGAAACCTACACAAGAAAGGACAATGCTCCAGAACAAAAATGTAGTAATTCTGGTGGGCAAATCTATTGGTTCGTAATGCATTGGGAACTTTCCAGCATTCAATGGGTTATAAGCCCCATTTACATCAGTGGGAATTGAAGGAATATTTATTTGTCCCCTGTGGTTCAGCTGGTTAGCTTCCAAAGTATGTCTGGTAATGAGTGGACATCACTTCACCATGGATCATACAAAACACTTCACCATTGTACTAATAATTAAGCATGCAAGGGAAAGGGTAAAGACACTGGTCATTAGGAAAATATGTTGATGTAAAGCTGCTGATGTTTTGGGGTAAACAATGGCAGGGACAGTGAGAAAACTCAGACATTAGCACTAACAGCAGCAGCAACCCTCCCTTAACCATTTGAGTGCTGTTGGGGTGAAAGATGCATTTTATTCCCCTCAGGAACGCAAAGGGTTAATGGAAAACCATTTCAGCAGCCACAGCTTGAAGTCACATCCAATGAGTACCGAAGAACAAGAATACATGCAAAGCTTCCAGCTGGTACAGAGCTGACAATCAGCTGTTACACGTTAACAGTGCAGAGCTGACAATCCGTTGATTAATGTGCATAGCTATGCAGGCATCTGAGTGTTCCAAACAACTTAGTGCTGTTGCGTAATAAGGCATATGCAGCCTTATTTTACACAACAGCAGTTGATGTTGTTCAGAGCACTTATATACGAGCATAGTTCTGCATGGTTTAAATAGATCAGCTGATTGTTACCTCTGCACTGTTTACATGGAACAGCTGATCAGCTTTGGCAAGATACACAATTCTACATAGTCAGGAAGACAAATTTCTTTGTGAGTTCATACAGTGTAAAGTTTCACCTGGAAGGGATCTCCATTTTAAGATTGTTATGGGCAGCATGGTTATGGACTCGCTTTGAATGTAATGCATTGCAAGAACCATATGACAAGTTAAAATATGCATAGATTTTACAGGTGATAATTAGCATTTCTTTGACAGTTTCAGATTCTGAGTGGACAAAGACAAAGCAAGGGTACATTGGTCCATATCGGTTATTCTCAAAGCAGCTATTATATTAGACCCATAGTCAGCAGACACAGAGTCAGCATTCAGGAGCAGGATAGAAGCCATTCATTCATTAGATTCTGCAGTTTCTTTAACACATCTATAGAGTTGTGGGATTGTTTCAAAGCCCTTCATGCATAAAGTGGCATACAAGAGTATAGGCTACCCTGATGCTGGCCTTTACTACGAATGCCAGTGGCTACACCGGCAGTGATCTGCTGTGGAATACTGAAGGAAACCATACTAAGTGAGCCGTACATACAACTGTGTAATGTAATTGTTTCAAAAACGCGACTAATGGTGAAGAAGGTGGTGGCGGCGGCAGGTGTTGTTACTCTGACTCGTCACCTTCAACTAACAGACATCCTATTCCTAGGAGTCTAGCTATTGTAAATGCTAGTTATTACACCATTGGTGCTAGATTCTATTAGGGCTTGCAGAAAAATAAAAAAAGGGTCAGTCATTTTAACTTACCGTTTTGTATCCTAGTAGCTCTAGTGCAGTGACCAACTACCGAGAGCTAAAAATGTACAACAGTTGCTAAATCAGTGCATATAGAAACAATTGGAAAGCACATACTATCTGTAATTGTACTGCGTACTGTGGTTGCGAATAAGAGTTAAGGTGATGCACTTTCTGCTGTTAATTCTGCTCATACAATGCATGTTAAAAACCATGCCAAACAATAGAACACCAGTGAAAACACACGTGCACAACTAGTTATCCCTACACTAGTAATCTACAGATGAACTGATATAAGTGCCTGCCCATCCACCCAAACACTCACAGGACCAAGATAAAAATAACGGAGTGCCAGAGGAGTATGCAGTGCATTGCAAAATACTGCACTGAACAGCCCTTTGGTACTTCAAGGGTTAAGCCCTCCTACCCCTCCAGACCTAACACTAATCTAGGCCCCATTTCCCCACCCCACATTTCACAAGTAAATCCGTTACCTTGATGTTGGGGAATATAAATCACCCCCCCCTCCCAGAGTGAGAAATAAAATGAACAGGGAATGGCTTTTATATGGCCAATCCTGCTCAAATGCTTTTCCAGGCTCCCATTGGCTGGGAGGTGGGATTAAGCAGGGCATGTAATGTGCCCAAGAGTAACCTTTCCTCCCAGTTAATCAGCATCTAGATGGAGAGATTATGCATGTGTATAAAGACACTCATCCATCCAATCTTTGGGTAGATGGAGGAGTGACGTTACCTGCATGCATGTCAACTCTATTTAGCTGCTGATTGGCTGGGAGGTGAGGTTACTCTATGGTAATGGGAAAAACTTAACAGGGAGTGATCATAAAAAGTGTGTGTGGGGGGGGGCGGCTGTTGTGTGGGTATTGTGTGGGTAATTCACATATTGGCTGTTGCAGCAACTGGGCAGAGGCGTAATGGGTTTTTTGTTTTTTTCTTTCTTTTCTGATTTAGGAGGAAAGGGGTGTTGAGGAAACCACTGGACTTCAAGGTGATTTACTTGTTAAACATGTGTGGAGGGGGAATTGGGCCTAGATTTGAATTAGTTCAGATGGGGGGGGGTCCTGTATTGGTAGTATTAGGTGTAATGGGGGGGTGGGTATTGTGAAACTATCACACAATCGACATTTGACACAGTCAAATATCGATCAATGGCTCTCTTCCTTTAATGTTCTCACTTCAAATTCTATTTAGGACAAGTTGTGGGAACAAAAAGTTGTGATGAGCATTAGGCCACAAGTCAGATTTCTGCGGCATATGCTCATTGCTGATCCAGCTGGGGAGCTAACAGAAAACCTCCGGAGAACGGATATGTTTTCCGTTCGGTACTTCTTATAGTGCAAACAGCTGTTTTTTTAAGATCTCACTGAGGATGTGCCTAAATGTGATCCTGCTTTTCCCTGCTCAAATAGTTTATTTTACAGGGTGACCTATTGATGAATGCATCATTTCATTCAGGCTGGAGATCACAGCCTTTAATTAGACTCCCCCCAGAAAAAGTCACCCATCTCTTATGGATTACATCCTAGACACCACTGTCTACATGGTGTGGTAAGAAGTATATACTGGGTCTTATGTATAAAAGCAAATTGGAGCAATTTTTGGGCAAACTAAATGCAGGAGACCAATCATATTTTTCATTGATTTTAATTAACCTTATAAGCCCTTGAATTCTAAGCATTAAAGAGCCCCATTTAAAGCACAGGAATACTGGCAAATTCAATGTGGCCCCTATGGAACAGATGGCTTGATCCATAATCACTCTAGTTTTACATTTATACATAAAGACTCCTGTGTGTATACAAACTGTATATGGTGAATTTAAACAATATTCAAATGGCAGACATGATTATGTTGTGGTTCAGATAGTGTGCATCACTCAAATACTAACCTTTACTTTCAGCACCAGGCTATTATCTTCAACAACTGTTGAGTTCATATATGCCAGAACTGTTCAGTCCTCAAGGGCCGCCAACGGCTAGGATGTAAGGATTTCCCTGATTAAGCACAGGTGAGTTAATCAGTGGCTCATTCATTCTGACTGATACACCTGTGTTTAACCCCTTAAGGACTAGATGACATGCTATGACCGTCACGGTCCTTATACCCTTAAGGCGCAGTGAAAGTCATAGCACGTCATGTACTTTTTACTTACAGCTCTCTACCGGGAGCTTAAGGGAAGGTACCTTTCCTGGACCGATGGTCCTTAAGGGGTTAATCAGGGAAATCCTTAAATCCTGTACTGTTGGTGTCCCTTGAGGACTGACCTTGGACACCCCGGATATATGTAATGGTTATGGTTGAATGGGTTATGACCATATTAGTGGCTAGCGTAGGTTAGTGCTCCTGGCACCCATATAGTACATCAATACCAATGGGGTCTGATTTTTCTTAAGCTGGCACTGGGTATGGACTACAGTACATAATACCATGGCTTTAAAAGAGTTTAATATCTGAAGTGGAGGAAATGTAAAAATTATTTCCACTTTCTGGAAACATCTGGGCACCCCAGGCTAGAAAAAGAAATGCAAGCGACCCCTCATTTGTTGCTTTTTATTTTCCTTCCAAAATGGAACATTCATCTTAATTTGTGTATCTGTTACAAACATTTAAAGTACAGGTAGGTCATACCTGGGGAACAAAAATTACATATATGTATACATACATACATACATACATACATACACACACATAGCTCCCCTTACAGTATGTCAACTTATACTAATGGGGAGGGGTTTTTCACACAAGATCTGTAACTAATGACTATAGTAAGAAATTCCATAGTTTTAAAAGATTTCATTCCAGTTGTACAGGTGGAGATGCCTATTTTGCACTCCTGTTAATTAGGGTTTGTGTAAGTCAAGCGTGTTGGTAAAATTATACAATTATACATACATGTTTGGTATTTTTGTTTCAGGGTTTCTCACAGTAGATTGTTTTGATATACAGCTTATGACACTAGCAATGCATTGTGTTGGATACCTCCCTGGCATTCAAAGGGTTAACGCCTTATGTACACAAGAGGAGAGGGAGCAATTTTTGGAATAAACCAACTGCATCTTAGGGAAGAAATAAAAAATCCACACATTCAAAATGAATGGTGTTTTTAACCCCTTGAATGCAAGAGATTTTGAAAGCATTAAGTAATGTGTTAGAACTCTACCATGTTATTTGTCCCCTACGGTGAAGTTAGTTTGATCCAGAATTGCTCATCCTTTGCTTTATGTGCAAGACCCTTATGGCTATATGTATAAAAACAAAGCAAAGCAATTCTGAGACAATCCAAGTGCACCAAAAAAGAACAAACTTTCCAAAAATTCCCACCGATTTTGAATCCTTTGAATGCAAGTGGTCTCCAACACGATTCTTTGCTGCGTGTTTGAGACCTCTTCAATTCAAAGGGTTAGGCCCAGACAACTTATACAGCATTGTGATGCAGCCATTTAGGATGTTCCCAAGTGCAACTCCCCTACATAGTGCTGCATTCCCCTCACAACATTCTTTATACATGGGGTGGGTGTGGGGGTAGTTTGAAGGGAACCGGGCCATGTCAGAGTCAGCCAAATATTATTGGCAGACTTCCACCTGGTTAAGTCGGTCAGAGCCTGTGAAGGTCATGGAATTCTGCATGGAGGTCCTATAGACAGCCATGCAAATCAGACTTGCTGCAACTTGAATTCTGCAATTGCTTTGTGATGTGCTAATCAAGTGTTCCATTAGTGGCCAGTGAATACCTGCCCATAGAAGCCATGTTACATTGTTGTTGTTGCAAATGCTGCATTTATTGCTCGTGTGAACAAGGCCTTAAAAGACAAATTTAAATTCAATTATTTTTTTTTTTGTCCAAGTTGTGAAGTTAATTCCCTCTTTGTATTGAAATGAAAGATTTTTAGGCAGGATTCAAAGGACTATCACAAAATATTACAAAAAGAAAAAGCTACAATAAACAATGAAAGTAATTGAACACTATTTGGTACTTCTAAAATACATTTTTTATAGGTGGTTAATTATTCATCTAATTTTACCAGTAGTATCCAGTTAAGTTATCCATTGTAGCTTTTTAATATTGAGATACTTTGTCCCAGTCCCTTGATTAATTTTGTCTCCTTTCCAAAGAACCCCCAGATGTGTTTATTTTACGTACTGTTCTCCTGGAGATCTGGAAGTTGAGGGGACAGATTGCACTAGGGGAGGAATTCATCCACAACACAATAGGCGATATGTGGTCATTTTTTCAATACTTATCTACCTTGTGATGAGAACCTTGTCACACCTGGAGTTGGTTTATCCTACATAGAGCATTGTTTTAGTCTTGGGTTTCATCTTGAGCACATCTAGAACATATTTGGATTAATAATGTACTAGACATAGCGTCTCGACGCCCCTTTTGGAGATTTGTGCAGCGTCAGCAGTGCCAGTATGTATAGCCCTATTGTGCCAGAATGGCAGCAATTTACTATGAGACATATGGCCCCCTAGTGCCTTATTTACCAAGCTAAATGGGAGCAATTCTGGGACAAACCAACTGCACCATAGGGGAAAGTCAAACTTCTCCAAATTGATCATTTATTTAAATGAGGCTTTTAACCCTTTAAATGCTACTGATTTGACGTCTGCAGCATTCGAAAGGTTAAAATCCCAATTTAAATCAATGGGTATTTAATCTAACCCCCACACCACTATGGTTTAGTTGGTTTGATCCACTGAAGCTTAGTAAATAAGGGCCTTAAGGCTTTATTCACATAATAATGGAGGGGTAATTTGATATATATAAAATCTCCCATTGATTTAAATGTGCTTTTAACCCTTTGAGTGTCAGAGGGGTACGCAACGCATTGCTTTGCAATGCATTGCGTACCCCTCTGGCACTCAAAGTGTTAACCCGTGGAACGCTACAAATGTCTCCAGCATATTGTGAATGAGTTAAATTCCCCAGATGAACCAATGGGAGTTGTGGGGATACTTATTTGTTCACTATAGTACAGAATTCCTACTCATTTCTTCTGTACATAAGGCCCTTATAGTGTTTATTAAAAAGCCTAAAAGATTCACCCAAGCCATTCGCCGTCATCTGCGAAAGATGACAAATGTGAAAAGTTTCAGACCCCATTAACAACGTTAACTTTGTAACGCTACCATATTATTTATGTGATTAAAATCCAGTTTCTGACCTGATCTTTCGATCTTTGCCACTCAAACCTTTCCATCACTTCTTAAAAAATTAATTACAATTTTAACACTTTGATATCACTTCGTACCTTATCTTTGTAACCCCCTCCCAAAAAAGGGAAAAACTCAATCCATCAAACTCAAAGCAGTCTCCTCCCAGTATCTGCAAAATGTCGAGCTTGGATTCAATTTCATATATCTCTAGGTTTCATACAGCCTGGGACAGTTCACTTCTTAAGAAAATGAATTACTTTGCTGATTGTCACTATGACCTCTTTAAATAAGGAAAATTCTAAGTGAAAAATGTAATTATCGCAGACGATGATCCGTAAGCATCTACAGTCAACTAGCCTTCTAGGCTACACCATAGTTTATACATTTTTTACTTGCAAAGTTTATGTTATTTCTTTAGACTTCACAAGGGTATTTCCATTACTTCTCCTATAAAACAACCTTGATACCAACTCCACATAACAATTGCTCCATACACTGTTTCATTAGATTAGCATTACACAGGACTGTGACACCTATGACAAATAGGCGCATTAGAGAATGTCATTTACTCCTTGTTCCCACTGCTTCCATCACTCTAGGCTGAAAAACACTGCAAAAAGGACTACAAATCTGTAATGCAATAACCTATGTGAGCATATAATGGGTAGGGAGACGCATTTTTTCTTGAAATAGTTACAGAAAACTGGCTGCCTATTTACCAAATCTAATATGAAAGTTCTAGCTAGATTTGTCCTTGAAAGCCCCAATCCTAAACAAGAAAGCAGCACCAGGGGCATTACGGAACTCAATGCGCCTTATGTAAAAGGCAAAAGTGGGGCATTTCTGGGGTAAATCAACTGCACTATAGGGAACAAATAAGAATTCCTATTGATTTTTAAGGGACTTTTAACTCCTTGAATGCTAGAGATTTTCAATGTATTGCTAGACAATTCTTTTTCCCTTTGAATTATGGAGGGGTACACGACACACTGCTCTGCAATGCCTTGCATACCCCTCTGGCACTCAAAGGGTTAAATATTAGGTCCAGTAAATGCATCCGCATATATAGAATTGCCTGTGCAGGATTTGAAATGTTGTTTATTGCCCATAAACTGTTAGTGTTTTGATAAAGTTTGTAATACACGGGATTCCAAACCAGAATAAACTCATGGGGACCTGAGGGTTACCCAAGTAATAATAGGGGTGAATAGATTAGTCTCCAGGGTGATGATCACTGATCAAGGGTCTTATTAGTCAAGCTAAAGATGTACAATTCTGGAGCAAACCATCTGCACTATGGTGGTGGTGGTAGGGTGGGAATGAAAATCCCCATGGATTTAAATGGAACTTTTAATCTCCTAAATAATAGAGAGATCTCCACAAGATTGAGAAGCAATGCACTGGAGACCTATCTAGCATTCAAGGGGTTAAATTCCTAATTTAAAACTATGGGGATTTGAGGGGTTTTTATTTCAACCCTATAGTGCAGTTGGTTTGCCATTCAGCATATTTTTATTTTGAACAAAAATTACTTTTTTTTTTTTTTTTTTTTTTTTTTAACCCCTTCGCGTCCTGTGACGTACCCGGACCGTCACGCTGGTCTGGCACTTAAGGACCAGTGACGGTCCTGTTACGTCACGTACTTTTACTAACTGCGCTCCTGCAGGAGCAAGGTGAGTAATACCAGGGACTGAACTTGATCGCTCCAAGACCGGATCGATCTCTCTCAGTCCCTCGTTCAACATGCCAGAACACGTGATCAGTCACGTGGGACGGCACGTCGAACTCGCCTATCTGGTCCTTAAAGGACCAGACACCCCGGGACTGCTGGTCCTTAAGGGGTTAAACAAACAGATTGACAACATATTACTTTAGAGAGGTATGCCACACTTCATGTAACCCTTTGAGCGCCGAATTGTTACCCCTCCGACACTCAAAGGGTTTATTGTGGCATCTCCAAGGGGCATTATTTTATTTTAAAAAGAAATCTCATAGTACTATTTTTTAACTTTTTAAACACATTTTAATTAATAACGAAGGAAACAAGATGACAGAAGAGCAAAGATTGACGAACAACACGCACAGTGGATGACAGATAAGTGTTACATTTCTGGGTGTTAGGCTAGTGTTAGAGGTAGTGTTTAAGTGTCATTTTAGGGATAGTGTTTGGGAGGGTGACTGTTTTGAGGTCATTCTTGTTGCTTGACAATGTGTCAAAGAAGAAGAGTTGGCATTTTTCCTTTGATGTTCCCACAAATCAAGCTAATTAGCATGATTTGTGTGAACTAAAATCTACGAGCATTTGGCAACAATGTGAGTTTTGGTCACCAACGGTCCATGTACTGTTCCAGCTATAGAACAACTGCAGTACACAAGTGGATTTCTAGCTTGGTGTTAGGTTTTTTTTTCACCTTACTGGTTGTGTTACAGGGAGGGACTAGAATTGAGCTCCTACGTGGAGATAAAGTGGAAATTCCTTCTCCAGAGTGATAAATCTCGAGTTCCTCTGTTATTCTGTGGTGCCTATGCACTAAGATCCCCAAAGTTTGAGTGATCTTAGTGCATTGACTCAACAGAACACAGCAACTAGAAAGTTCATCACATTAGAGATGTTACCTCCTCTTTATTAAACCTTAATACATAACCTACTTAGGGGTAGATTTAAAGGCAGCCGTTAACCAAAAAAATCACTAACGGGTGCGTTAAGTGACATGTTGCAATTCAAAGATCCGTCTAAAGACCAACTAACGGCAGTTGTAGAATCCTTAAGGCCGATACACTTACGTGCATTCAGACGCATGGAAAAACATACCCCAGAGCTATTCAAAGGCTTGCGGTACTGATAACGGCTGAAAAAAAGACACACCTAACGGCTAAAAGTTAAGACCCACTTTTTTTAGCCGTTAGACACTTAACGGCCAAAACAAAACACCCGTTACATAGGAAAAGACACAAAAGGCTTACCGCACAACCATGTAAATGGGAAAATTAACCCGTGCAATGCCAAAACAACACAAAAACATGCACACACAACACAAATCACTATACACACAACAACAACCAACACCACAGGGACAACGACACACTAAAAAACAACAACACAACATGGCACGGAACAATGGGGGTCATCACACAAAGCGGACACCTGCAAATACAAGCTCACCTGGGCAACATCAACACGCCACCTGCACCCCACAACTGCATGTCCGCAAATGGCACACACAGAACAAGCACAACACACCACATCTTATAACACACACACACCTGCAAACACTTACCTGGACAAAAACAACTCACCATTGGTCAGCACTCACCTCATCACCACACCCACACAACGCCCTAGCAAGTACTTAAAGGGACAACTCAACACACTCACTTGTGGCTTGTTTTCCACTCAGGGAGGGAGAGAGAGAGAGAGAGAGAGGTAGAGAGGTAGAGAGAGAGAGACAGATAGAGACAGATAGAGAGAGCAAACAGTATGTTGGGTTACATATTGTTGCGAAGACTGAAGAGAAGGCGTGCAAGGGAGAGAGCTAGGGAACATCAGCAACCTCCAAGCATGCCTGATCAACAGCCTTCACCTGTTGCAAGTGAGGAGGCTCTGGCTCAGCAGCCACACAGGAGCCCATCCCCACCTGGAGGGCACAGGATGTATAGACGACCACCAAGGCCCAGGGTATACCGCCCAAGGGTCACCCTCTTTGGAATGACCGATGATGAGGTAATTGATCGCTACAGGTTGAGGCCTGACAGCATCATTGCCTTGTATGAGGTCATCAAGGAGCAGGTGGATCCCATCTACATCTACAACCATGCCCTAACTGGCCTGCAGAAACTACTCTGTGCCATGCACTTCATGGCAAGCGGGGCCTTCCAGTCCACAGAGGGTTACGCATCTGGCATGTCACAGGCCACATTCTCCAGGGTGCTGGCCCAGGTCCTGCCAGCCCTCAAAAGCAAGGCCAGTACCTATATACATTTCCCCACCACCGACATGGACTGGATACAAGTCAAGCAGGCCTTTTACGCCAGGGGAGGCATGCCCAGGGTCATGGGTGCTATAGATTGCACCCATGTCCGAATTAAGGCCCCAGCACGTGACGCACAGATATTCATCAACAGGAAGAACTTTCACTCCATCAACGTGCAGATGGTGTGTGACAGCCAGATGAGGATAATGAATGTCTGTGCAAAGTATCCTGGCAGCTCACATGATTCATACATTCTCCAAAACTCCTCAGTCCACAGAGATTTCGAGAATGGAACTTTTACAGGGGGATGGCTTTTGGGTGAGTTCACAATACAAAATCACATCACATACACAGGCGTACACACAACGCTGCTTAGCATGCTCCTGACCCACAGCTACTACGTCTACCACACAAAACATCATTCACACAACATGTGCTCCCTGTCTCACCATGTCACTCACATTACACAGGTGATGCTGGCTATGGATGCAAGTCCTGGCTACTGACCCCACTGGCCAATCCTCGAACACATGCCCAGGAAAGCTACAACCAGGCTCATGGCAGAACGAGGAATGCCATTGAGCGGACCTTTGGCCTCCTCAAGTCAAGATTCCGATGTCTGGACCACTCGGGGGGAGCACTGCAGTATGCACCTGGAAAGGTGTGCGACATCATTGTGGCGTGCGCAATACTGCACAACATCGCAGTGGACACCAGGCTGCTGGAGCACATCCAGGCCCCCCCCATACAGGAAGTGCCCATGGACATCGGACACGTTGAGGAGACCCTGAGAGGGACACAGATCAGAGACAGGCTCATCACGGAACACTTTACATGTGAGTATAACACAGGCATGCAAACAATCCATGCAAGTCCCCCATCAGTCCTGTGACACTAACCACACTGCACATTTTGTTCTGTCTCACCCCACAGGAACAGTGACACAGCACTGCACTTGCAGCGGACGTGGCAAATTGTGTGTGTGGACTCAAAAACCATCCTCCATTCCACTCTCCACGTTGACATACAGACCCCAAGGATATCACGCACACCCTCAGGAGAAACAAGGTACAACACATAACCCATGTTCATCGCCTTACAGGGCTTGATTGACAGCAGCTAACTTGATTTGCCATGAGCATAGCCAGAGCAACCATGCTAGCCTTGTAGCGAAAGAGTGTTATCCAATGCTATGCATTGGATAATACTCCGTCACATCAGGGGTTAAAGGGCCATTGGACTCAATATGGAACCTGTACTGTGCTACAGCTGAGAAGAGCAGCACAGGGGTGGATGTACAGTGGTATGGGCACACAATGTAGAGGTCATGAGACGTAGATCAGATTACCAGGGACACCATGCTGACCTGTGAGTGTGCAGACATATGTGCCCCCGACATGAATACACACATCAACAAATGTGTCCTAACAGTTCCATGGAACAAATGACATTGGGCTGCCACTGTCACATTAACAGTGGCAGCCCAAATTCATTACTTCCATGGAGCTCTCAGAACACTTGTTGATGTGTGTATCCATGTCAGGGGCACATATCCATAGGGCTGGGGCACATGTCCTTAGTTCTCCACATAATTGGTTACAGATGAGTACACAACACATTGTCAAGCAATGGTTTGTGTACTCACCTGTAACTGTGAAAATTGAGGGGATCAAAAAGACTAAATTGTTGTTGCTTGATGATCAGTTCAAGTCAACTACTCCAAATCCTGTCCTCTTCTTCCACAGGCATCCGTAACATGATCCATCCTTGAACTGAAGTTCTTCTATGTGACTGGATTGATGTCTTGACATCACCTTCATGGAGATCACCCCTTGCTGTTTATGTTGATGTTGTTGGTGATGCAAAGTTTGACCTGAGGTTCACACAAACCTCTACTGGATCATTTTCATATAGACACAGAAAACACTAATTCCTGAGTTTTATAACCTGTACAGTTAGGATGCTCAGCTACAGAGTTGTCAAACCTTGTGGACAACACATGAGCTGGGCAGCAGTGTAACTAAAGTACTATTTTTTTGTTTCAAAGTACATTTAGTGTTCTCATACAGGTGTTCAATGCATATAGGCAATACACAGAAAACACATGTACATCCTAATGTACTTTGAGACACAATAAAGATGAACCATCACCATTCTATCTGTGTCTGTATGAGGATATATTTGAGAACACAGTTGTCAGTGCGTTACCACACCCAGGGTAGAGTATCCCCATACATGGAAAGGCATCACCCATATCACAGGACTCCAGCACTTGTTTGCAAGTGAGTGGACTCAGTGATGTATTCACGCTAACAGATGGTGGCAGTGATACACTAATGTGTTGTGGGAGTGATAAAGAGGTGATAAAGGGGACATACTTCCACAGTGAATTCCTGTCCACAGTTAATGTGTTGCTCAATGTTCAGTGATATTGCTCCACTGGGACATATCACAGTACATGACCAAGTGGACAAGTGTTTTCACTGGGGAAGTCTGTTACACCCTTAGAAAAAACAACAAGTCAACTTACTGGAGGCCCCAATGCTCACCCCAGGATATCAATGTGTGTGCTACACATTGAAATCCTAGGTTGAAAACATTGGCTTCCCCAGTCAGTCTGTTGCACAATGAGTGTGTGAATCCAAGACAATATGGATACATGTCCCATTTATCTGTCCTGCTTCTTATCTCACCGCTAAGCCGTTTGTTTGGTTATCCCCTTAACCCTCTGAGTGCCAGAGTGGTACCCAACGCATTTCTTTGCAATGCGTTGCCTACCACTCTGGATATCAAAGGGTTAAACACTACATATGATGTAGATGAATGTTCAATGTTGTACCAAATGTTGGGCTAAGGGGAATGTTTTGTTATGCAAAATCAACACACAACATTGCCATATAACACAGTTGTGTAATATGGCAACAGGGATGTTTTTACAGTTGATTTTGTACAACGATGTGTATGTATGTGAACCCATGTTGTAACATCCCACAAACATCTTACCTAGGCAGGAGTTGTATTCACTGAATTGTTTGGCAATGCATTGGAGACAACTCTGCCACCCAAATCTATGACCAAATTCAAAGCAGATCAGACAGGATTCAAAAGCACAATGTTCCTTTATTCAGGGGAAATTTAACATGTTGGGCATTTTATTTTTTTTTCTTGGGGGGGGGGGGGGGGGGCTTAGACTGTGTGGCAGAAGTGGATAACCTGGATGATCTCCTGGTCACCCTTTGCCCCCTAGGTGTGGCTTCGGGGGTCACATTAGAGGGGGTGGTGGGGGCAGTGGATCCCTCTGTGGAGCGCAGGTTTTCCCTCTCCAAACGTAAGTCCTCCCTGCGGTTCAGCTCTCTCAACTCCACCAGTAGCTGTGCAAGCAGGTCCATCACCCCCGTGTGTAGCTGATGGAGTTGAGTGTTGATCCTCATGACCTCCGACTCCAGGGCATGGATCCTTGCCTCTATCCTGTTAGTGTTTATACGGGATTCCCTACGGCTCCTGGTGATGTTGTCATTGGTGCGGAGGCTTGACCTGAGTAGTCTCCTTTGCAGAGCCATACACTCAGCTTCCATCCCCGTGGGCCGTTCACTGCTGGTGATGCTTGTGCCTGGTGAATCAGCTGCTGCTGTGTCCTCCTCTGCTGGTGCTGTGTCCTCCTCTGCTGGTGCTGTATCCTCCTCTGCTGGTGCTGTATCCTCCTCTGCTGGTGCTGTATCCTCCTCTGCTGGTGCTGTGTCCTCCTCTGCTGGTGCTGGTTGTGCTGCAGATGGGTATGTGCCCACCACATCAATTGACCCACTGCTGCCCACCGATGTCTGTGCTGGTGGAGGTGGTGGGGTAAACACGTCCCTTCGCATAGGCTGTTGGGGCTCCCCAAGCAGGCCCAGGTGTTGGTAGTCGAGTGGCCAAGGGTCAAACCTTGGCCACTGGTATGTGCTTGGCCCCCACCTAGGATCATACCTGGGGCCATGCTGGGGAGCCATCCAGGAGGGTAGGTCAATCTGTGGGTATGGCCCGTATTGGGTGGTGGCCACATCACCGGGCAGCCATTGCCTCCCTGGTGGTGGTGGTGCTGCTGCTGCTGCTGGGGGATAATAGCTCCTGGAGGTGGTGGGGGGCATCCAGTCACTGTAATAAGTCGGTGCAGGCAGAGTTGGTGCAGGCAGAGTTGGTGCAGGCAGAGTTGATGCAGGCAGAGTTGGTGCAGGCAGAGTTGGTGCAGGCAGAGTTGGTGCAGGCAGAGTTGGTGCAGGCAGAGTTGGTGCAGGCAGAGTTGGTGCAGGCAGAGTTGATGCAGGCAGAGTTGGTGCAGGCAGAGTTGGTGCAGGCAGAGTTGGTGCATCCAGCTGGCCAAGAGGTGTGGATGTCGTTGGGTACGGTGCCCACTGGCTGGTCCCCTCCTCCAAATACTCCTCACTGGGTGGTGAGGTGGCCTCCTCCATGGGCTCCTGATGTGCTGGAGACACATAACCTGTGTGGAGGATTGAGATTGTGTGATCAGTAAACTTAGCCATGATGGTGTCAAATTGATATTAATACTTGAAATGTGTAAAGGAACATATATGTTGTATGGTGTATCCCCCTGTGTGAAACAACGGTACTCCTACTGGTGATGGGTGTTGTATTCTACATGTATTGCAGCTCAGTGTTGAATTCCTTTGGTGCCACATCCCAGTGGCCTGATATTGTACATTTGCGCTGTTGCCACATCATCCTTTGTGGATATCTGTTCCCTGGACCAAAGCTAGCCAGAGGATGGTCTGGCAACATTGGCATAGTACATTTTCAGGCCACAGTGATATTGTCCCTGGAATATTCAACTTTGAGCTGTTATACTCTTGTGATGAAACACCTTTCAGTAGTGGGGATACCCTTACATTACCCGGTGGATCAATCCTATGACATGTATTTTTCCTTTTAGGTATTACTATCTCTTTAACGGGATAGCAATGGTTAATTTCACCTTGATGTAACATTGCAGGCATCATAGAGAGATGTTTAGAAAGATGTTGCTGTATGTGACAGCTGGAGATGTCAGTCATTTGACCACACGGAGGCTCTTCAGCAGACTCCACATTGACCCATTTGGAGATAACTACATCTTTGCCATTGTCTACTAAGTGTTCCTGGTTTGTAAGCACGCTCTGTGGACCATGTCAATGATGGATCCATCTCCAATTGTTTCAATTTTGGGTCTGCTGAAGAGCCTCCGTGTGGTCATATGACTGACATCTCCAGCTGTCACATACAGTAACATCTTTCTAAACATCTCTTTATGATGCCTGCAAGGTTACATCAAGTGAAATTAACCATTGCCATGCCAAGGTACACAGTGAGGAATATGGTCTGATATGTGTGTATATGTACCTTTCATACGGGTACAAACATATCCTTGATAGATATGAACCCAGAGATCTGTTCAGAACATGTGATTGTCTAACTGCCTATATATGTACAGCCATCACAAATGACCTTTCATAGATACAAGTGATACCCATCCAAGTAGGTGTAATATACTGGGTATATGTACTGTGATGATGATATCAATATGAGTTATTTTGTTGAGGGTGCACATATATGGGCAGTTGGACAATCACACGTACTGAACCGAACTCTGGGTTTACATCTTGTTGGGACCTATTTGTACCCATTTGAAAGGGACATATCCACATACAAATCTGGTTGTTTTTCTTTCTGTACATATCTTTTTTGAAGAGATCTGCAGTGTGATTCAAGTAGTATTCATCCCTATGTTATCAGTTCATCCCGTACAGTGCTGGATTTTGTCAGATTAGACATGTCCCTCTCTGGTTGTCATGATGGTATCCTATGCATAGCATTGTGATGCATGGGATACCACCGTGGCAATCAGGGATTGATGTACATTACAGGATTCTGTCCATGAGGTCTGTTCAAGTTGAATCCTGAGGGGCAACAATCAAGCCAGTCTTGAAGGATATCATTGATTGAGGCCTTTTTTTTCCAGGATCAGCCCATCCATCCTTCTGTGTGAGGCAGCCAGACCCGATCATAGATATCCATAATCCCTGGCCTGTTATTGACCAAACCTCAATGGTTCATATTTGGTTCCCATATTTATCCTGCAAATAGTGTCTGGTGTACCATCCATCCATGGCATCAGCACTCCTGAGGATCTATATGTGAATCAAATGTGAGCTATGTAAATTGAAGTTAGAGTAAATGATTGCATACACAACACCAAGGCCAACTTTTTCACCTTTACTTATGTGTGATTGTTTTTGGCGTGTGTGTTGCACATACAAGCATTTATTCTCAGTGGCACTGTGATTTGTGACCTGATCCATCCTGTTGGTGATTCAGTAAGCGGTTAAGTGGACCTGATGAACTGATTATGATGCTGACTTCTCCGCTGACCTCATTTCACCATCTGCAATGTTTTCTATGGAGTCCACACAATGGGGCCTGTGCAGCTTGAATCCTGTTATTGGATGTTCTCCATAGACTAACATTGTAATTGGTAAAGTGAGGGTATGCAAGTGTCAAATTCACTACATCAGCTCTTTTTCACCGCTTAGTGAATGTCCCCTATGTGTCATGTAATTGTTAACCTATCGACATGTGTTTGTTGTCTGGTTAACCCTTTGAGTACCAGAGGGGTTGCCAAAGCATTGTTGATCGATGCATTGATGATCCCTCTGGCACTCATGGGGTTATGTGCTGGATTCCCTGTGTGAACATGGGTAACACTGTGTGACAACAATTGTGATGTTTAACATACAACACTTTACTGAGCATGGTTTGTGTGTATTGTGTGTGATGAGCACAGCAACATGAGGGTTAACCAGGGAGTTGGACAGGTTTTGGCCTTGTTGAACATTGACATTTGTCCTTGTCTTGATCCCTGTTTAAACCCTCAGGGTGCTGTGTTGGTGCAATTGTGTGGTTGAATGAAGAGCAGATGTTGGGATGTGAGTGCTTGTTTGTGATGGGTGTGTGGTTTGGGGTGGTGTGTGGTTTTGGGGTGATGCACTTACCGGTGGTGTGGAGGCTCCTCTCCTCCCCAGTGTCTGATCCTCCAGGGACCCCCTCAATGAGGGTGGACGACAGTGTCTGCCGCAGCCTCTCCTCCCATGCGCTGTAGGTGATGGGGACAGGTGGCCCACCTCCGGTGGCTCTGGCGTGCAGGGCGGCATCCCCCATCTTCCTCTTCACCTGCCTTTTGCAGTCGCCCCATCTCTTCTTGATTGAGTCCACATCCCGTCTGCAGGTGGCCACCGCATTAACTCTGCTGCAGATTTGACTCCAGGCAGCTCTCCTCCTCGCAGACAGGCCAGGGAGTCTGTCCCCCGGGAAGAGGACACTCTCCCTCTCCAGCACAGCCTCCACGAGGGCCGTGTTTTCTTCCTCGGTATATCGGGGATCCCTGAGCCTGTCCCCCTCAGCTCCGGCATGCGAGGAGTCAGACCCGGAGTGTCCTGCCTGCTCTGCCCCTGCCTGTGTGTGGTGGTCCCCAGGCACTACCCCTCGTCCCACTGCAGGATCTGTCCCTTTTCTTCTTAGTGTGCCTGTTCTTGTGGGCCTGGTCCCCCTCCGCCCTGCGTATCTCCCTCTCCCACCCCTGCTCTGCTGAGGGATCCCCTCCTGACCTTCCTCCTCCTCCTCCTCCACTAGTCTCCCCATCCCTCTCTCCTGTCCTCCTCTCCTGGCCATCATTCACCCACTCACACCCAGGCACTCTCACACGCCCTCACAGACACACTCGATCCCACTCACTCTCTGTCACACACTTTCACTCACGGATTCACACTGTAAAAATAAAGTTTAAAATGTGTAAGGTGTGATGAAAAAAAAAAAGACTATGTGTATGTATGTGTATGTGTTTGTATGGATGTATGTGCTATGTGCAAAAGTGTGCTATGTGTCTATTTAAATGTAACTCTCTCCTCTCCAAAATCCTTCTACCTTACTCCTCTGTATGCTTCTCTCTCTCTCTCTCTCTCTCTCTCTCTAAATGCTATCCTCCACTCCTGGGTCCTGTGCTCTAGCTTGCTGAAACTCGAAACACAGACAGGGTGTAACCGTTATTTTGAGGTATATATAGGTGTATTTGGACATTTTTGATACTTTGGGGCCTTGGGATTGGCTGTAGGTTTGAATTTTGTTTGTGCATCTATCAGGGTTGCTAGACAACGGCAGCCGTAATGTAACATTTTGACTTAAGTTGTGTTTTAACGGGTGTTTGGGACGCACGGTGATGCAAAATCAGGTGCGACGCTGGTTTTTGTTTAACGTGTTTTTGTAGTGCCTACGCCCGATAGCTATTCTTGAACGCTTACCTTTGAATCTGCCGTAAAACATGTGTTCTTTGCGGCCGACGTGCCTTTTTTACTTAGCGGATGGTTTAACGGCTGCCTTTAAATCTACCCCTTAGTCTCTGGAAACAACTTTGATAATCTGCGATAATGGGCTACAGTCTAAAATAGCTAGATAGCCAATGGCTGCTTACAAGGCCTAGAAAGTCAAATTGTGAGGCATATTTCAATTGTCTAGCCATGACTATCATATGCTGAATTAAGGGCCTAGCCAGTCAATCATAACACCCCTATACAGGGATCTCGCTCCTGGTTTGTGTTGGATTGTTTACCAGTACTCTCACTGAATTGGATTCCGGATAATTTTCTGGTTAGTCAGCTATCAAAGCAGTATATTGATACAATGTATAGCACTATCCCTGCAGCACTGAGTGCTTTGTATGTTGTATCATAATCCCTGCTTTCACAGCTCCTGACAAAAAGCACTCTCAAATAGATACAGGGAGATAATGGTCACATTAATTTGAACAGCCTGTTTACCAAGCTACAAGCATCTGCACTGGCCAGCTTGTTTAAAGGGATAGTAATACTTTGTTTTATCTTTATTTTATAGAAATTGAAAAAACATGAACAATAATATGTCTTATTTCTCAAACCTTTATGGTTTGAGAGATATTCACAAGCAACATTTCCCCTCCTGCCCCTTTTACCTAGTGTAAGCCATCTCTTCTCAGATGTGGAATGCAGTCCATAGACCAGACAGATAACAGCAGGGAACAATTTTCTTTCTATGAAAACAATGAAGGCCCTGCCCCCCTTGACAAGATTTCAGGTTTTTCCCTTATCTTAACTGAAGATTGACCCTCTCTGCAATCTACCTGGGCACCTCCCTTCTGATCTGGCTGAACAGTGTTACACCAGTAAAATGGGCGGGAGGGGGAGACTTTGTCATTGAATTACTCTTGAACCACAACTCTGACAGAATTGAAATAACACTCTTCAAAGTCCAAACACTATGATGATTAGAGCTGCTTTTTTTATGAAACATTGCTATCCCCCTTTAAGTGCTTTTCTGTGTTTGTACATTATACACTAAGGATCTTTTCTCTGCTAGTGGTTATCTAAGGAGTGTAGGCACATGTCTAGGGGGGCACTATGATGCAGATGCCAAGCATGTTTCACTGTTCTACACCAGTGATTTCCAGTTCCAGTCCTCAGGACACACCAAAAGGTCACGTTGTAAGGATATCCCTAATTAAGCACAGGTATTGCAAACAAAAATGACTGCGCCACTGCTTATTCCAATGTGAACAAGCAGGGATCAGAGATATGATGAGAATGTGATGGTGTGCCTCAAGGACTAATGTTGGGAATTACTATCCTATGTAGGCATCCTCACAGTGTGTTCAAGTTGTTGATGGGATCTCTCATCCACCAGATGGAGGGTCAGAGGTTGGAAATCCCTATTCTACACATGCAGAATTGGTTATTATTCCCCATCTATTATATCATGGAAAATTAACACCTATTAATATCCCCCACTTACCTTACTATGGCCAGGAAACGTCCCTCAGGGGTTTTGCTCTCTTTGTTCAAGAGAAATGTTCGGTCAGTACTGAATGTATTGCATACATGGAGACTGACATGACAGTTGCTAGTAGGAACAAGGGACACAATCCTGACCCCTGCACATGGTAGTTGTAACCCTTTAATATCCAGAGGGGTGTGCAACAAATTGTTTTCCAATGTGCTGCACAC
The DNA here is from genome assembly GCA_037306005.1 of Rhinophrynus dorsalis. NCBI lineage: Eukaryota > Metazoa > Chordata > Amphibia > Anura > Rhinophrynidae > Rhinophrynus > Rhinophrynus dorsalis. Next base: position 154,872,936 of record CM074718.1, on the reverse strand, counting down.
GCCCCACAGACAGAACATCCAGAAATAATAAAAGAGATTATCTCTTGAATGAATGGGCAAAGGAAGAATTCAAATGGCCGATTAGAAATTCTGGCCATAATAAGCTAAGTGAGAGGGTTAATATTAGGTTTAATCATCATTTAAAGGGACACAGCACCTTATAATAAACCCTAACTTTCCTTAGTCTGGCCAGGTTATCCCAATTGTCAATATGAATCTATTCCGTTTGAAGGCTTATGTATCCATAATTAAACTTTAATTAGTACTAGATATCCAGTCCATTGAGGCAGACATGTTTCTTTGTTGCAGGACCTCTGTACTAGAAAATATAATTAAAAAAAAAAAACTTGTTTCCACTAAGGACTAACAATGCTTCCACATCATGTTCCCATTGACACCATGCCATACAAATTAACCCTTTGTGCACCAGAGAGGCATCCAAAGCATTGCAATGTGTTGGATAACTCTCTGGCACTCAAAGGGTTCAAGATTAAATTAGGGGAACCATCCACCTAGAACGGATTCAAAGGTTGTCATTAGGATTAAATTTGACTGGTAAAACAGAATCCCCATTTTAGGATATATCATCCTTTTCATTAACTCCTTTCGCAAGCTTTCCTAGCCAATAGTAATTTCTTGGCAGGTACTTAATAAATAAATCAATAAATAAATAAATAAATAAATGACATTTGTGATGCTGTTATGAAGAGATACATTTTGCCCTGTGTGCGCAATAATAAGCTCACTATAAGCTTAAGTACTCTTCACTACTTCATTGTAAAATCCATTAGGTGTAATCTCCTGAATTGTCCTTGTTGCATTTTATTGACAATGTGAACCATTGATTCTTCACACCTTCTATGATTCTTTCATTTGTATTCATGAAATGTCCATCGGCTCAGTCTAAATAAATTTAGTGGCATAAGCATTATCTCAAAATAATCGATACAAAGAAACATTAATTTTGCATTATCCTTATTTATCAGGCAGGCTAAGCATAAGGCCTGCAAATGAAGGTCAAAGGTTTGCCCATGGGTCAGAACCCTTGACCTACAAACAGATACAATTCTCATTAAAAAAAGCTATTCTGAATCATCCAGTGGGGGGAAGAGATCATCAAGACAATATGAAACTACAGCTTGCTTGTTAAAGATATTAAAAAGAAAAAAGGTACAGCAAAATAAATGATTGTGCAGTATAACAGCAAGAAACTTATCACAGCAGTTCTATACTGTATTCTCTTTTGGCTTTATGTTTTATAATAACAGGGGGGAAAAAATAATTAAAAAAAAAAATAAAAACAAATAAAAAAATAATCACACAAATTGATCCCTAGTTTCAAACAATTTACAATCGTGAGGGTTAGAGGTGTCCAACACATTGCAAGGCAAAGTGCAGGATAACTTTCTAGCATTCAAGGGGTTAATGAGGATCTCAATTGAGTTGAACACAAATAATTTAAGCAGCTTTTTCTTTATTTTACTTGGACTTCTAAGATCTCTTCATAAAATTAATATGGCACATTGGGCTATCAACTCGCAAAGCAAGGGGAAAAATTGTGGTTTGAGTTCACTTTTATCTCCTAATTTGGCATGAGAATATGAACATAACATAGCAATACATCAATTACACAACACCTCAATGCAAAATTTGCAATGTATAGGATGATACACTAAGATGAGATGTGCGAAAATGCAAACAAATTATTTACTGACTAGTATGAAAGCCCTTGTACACAGGCTAAAGTGCCACCCAGCGGTCTCGGCTGCTGACCCGAAGCCAGGAGCAGACACAGGCGGTTGGTCGTTCGGAGTGTCCCGCCCCAGATCAACACGTTCGGCGAGTCTGTACTGCACATGACTGCATTGTTCCAGCAGTCTCTACTGCGCATGTGCTGTTACGCAAACAGGGAGCTTCGCAGGCTAGCAATATTATATATATATATATATATATATATATATATATATATATATATATATATATATATATATATATATATATATATATATAATGTACACACAGATGTGATCACCTACTTGAGGATGGTAAAGTCTATATATATTTGTTAACCTGCATTTTATATTTAATATACAGAATTATTTTAAACACACTAGGAATACATTACTAAATAGTTTTAGGTTTGCCATTATTAGCTCTCTGATGTCAGAGGGGTGCCCAAAGCTTTGCAAAGCAACGTGCTGGACACTTTGCTGACACTCAAAAGGTTAAACATTTTATAGTAAATCACGGATAACTTGGAATTAACATAAATGAACTTGGAATTAAAATAAATCATTATTAGCTCTTTGACTGACAGCCAAGCATTGGTTATCCTTCAGACAAAAAAAGTGTTAAAATAGAACTGCTGGTTTTTAACAAAAAAGGTTATTTTGAAGGAGCTTTTAAAGTCACCTTTGTTTATGTTAGCCATTTTTTTCTAATTTCAAACAATAGTGTGAGATAGTTTATTCAAATAAATTAGCATTTCCTGGAAGGAAGAGGCAGCTGGCAATGTAGTGGTAATATAGCAGTATAGAATGTTAGTGTGGAATGCATGCCCAGCAGATCTGTATTTACCCTTTTATGACGAGAGGCAACCATTTGGATACCCCTCTGACAATCAAAGGGTTAACGTACAAAAAATAAAGCTAAATATATCATTCATTAAAATAAAAATTAGAGCTACGTCTGAATTTTCTTTTAAAATCAAGTATGCTACAAAATGACAGTTCTACTTAAAAATATGAATCCAAAGATTTAACTTTTTAAACAACAAAGAGGTAAGGCAACATATTCCTTTGTGATGTATTGTCCACCTCTCTGGTTGTTACAGTGTTTAACCCTTTGAGTGCCAGAGAGGTATCCAACATATTGCAACTCAAAGGGTTAAGAAACTGTAAACCTTCCAAATAAAAACCTTTCCACTAAAAGGCAAAGGTTGACCAGCAAATGCCAAGATAGTATCTGAGCATGGAAATCTTCCATCCTGCTCAAATTCTCTACTATTAGTCATGCATAAATTGTATATTTCACCTTTACACCTGAACATGTTTTGAACAAGGAGGAAAATTGTCCATACTCTGACAATGCATTAGTAGTTAGATCAAAGCTCAAGGATGACCCTGCAGAAATCAGAGGGACTGATTTCTGCAGTTACTAAAAAGTAACTATGGAAATGGCAACGTCTTTAAAGTACTTAAGTATTTAGGAATCTTTGACCATTCTAGTGCCAGAGGCATGTGCAACGTATTGCATAGCAATCCTTTGCACTCAAAAGGTTAAACACAAAACAAGACAATAAAGACCCCAAATTAACTTAATCTGTGAAGAAATTCCTAATGCCCACACAAATCTATTTTGAGATGATTGGTTCCTCAAAATTACATTTAGTTAGTAATGGATATAATTTCAATTGGGCGGTGATGATTTTTGTTGCAGTATCAAAGACTCCACCCCCCAATTCACCTCCAGTTAGAACTGACTCACAGTAGCCATTAGGATATTTTGCCTCCGGCACTTAAAAGGTTAAGTGGTGCTAGTGTTCCTTTAATTCAAGGTGCATCCTTACTTATCAAATACGCAGAGAAAAGCAAGTAGGCAAATAACCAATAGATACAATAATATAATATTACTTTAACCCCTTAAGGAACGGGAAAATCTGAGTTCGATTTGACTTAAGGACAGGAGCAATTCTGACTTTTTTGACTATGTCTTTGATCAACCACATTCTGTCTTTAATTCCTTTTGTACACCCGCACAAATTATATACTTAAGCACAAGTAGGGCTTTCTTTTGATACCACAATTATATGAATACCTCATCGTTTTATTTGATTGAAATCGTAAGAAAAGAGCAAAAAAAAAACAAAAAAAAAACATGTTGCTAACATTTTCCTGTCAGGATTTGCATACTATTAGTTCATTACAAAAAAAAAAAAAATACACCTAAATATATTCATTTGCTTCTCTTCAATATAAGAGTACCCCATATGCCTAGTATTTCAACCCCTTTCTCACATTTACAAGGTAAATATTACAAGATGGAAGCCATTATTTCCAATTGGCATGTGAGCATCATATCTTAGTTGAAGGTGCCAGAACCAAAAATGTCCCACAAAGGTATAGGTTTTGACAACATAAGGTAAGTAATCAGGAGAAGTTTGGAGTTTTTTTATGCAGCTAGTTTTCCAGACATATTTTTCAAAATTGTGGTAATATTTTGTTTTTTTGCAGTTTTTACACTTACATTTCAATATTACAGTTGATATCAAGCACGGGATAGTTGAAAATTTTAAAATATCCATTGTTTAGTTTCAGCTTCTTCTTCTGAGTATGGCAATACCCCATATGCATAGGTTTCTCAAGGTTTAGGGGAGCTACGGGGCCCAAATTGGAACACGGGCGATTCCAGTTTCACACTTCGAATTTTCAGCATGCGTCACTGGTGCCATGTCTCATTTGGGGCTGTGTAACGGTGCTCCACTCTAAGATTTCCCCCCAAAAGTGTATATTTTTGGAAAGTAGACACCCCAGGCTTTCATTTTAGATGTGTTTTCAAATTTTGTACACAGCCATTTTACCACCAATCCTGTGAAAACTTGACGTAAGTAAAAAAAAATTCTGCATTTTTCACACTTTGTCTTCAATGTTGATGTGAATTTCAAGCACAGAATAGGTGAAGATTTTATAAACTGCATTGATTAGTGTTCGGCTCCCTCTTCTGAGTACGGCAATGCCCCATATGCATAGGTTTGTCAGGGTTTGGGGGAGCTACTGGGCCCAGTTGGAACATGTTAGTTTCCTTTTACAGACATGCCATTTTTACAGGTGGTGCCTTGTCTCATTTCGGACTGTTTGGCAATGCTGCAATTAATTTTACCCCCAAAAGTATATATTGTAGAAGAGTAGACAGCCCTGGCTATTTGCATTTTATCATTTTTTTCGCTGCCACTATCACCAATCTCTCCCAAAATCTGCAGTAAGGCAGAGAAACACCATTTTTAGTGCTATACATTTGTGGTGAGTTACAGCGTCCAAGTATGGCAATGCCCCATATGCATACGTTTGTCAGGGTTTGGGGAGCTACTGGGCCCAGTAGGGAACATGTGTGTTTCCATTATCAGAGATGGAAAAAACTTAGGGTGCTTTGCTTCCCATTATATTTTGATAGTGTTAGATCTAAGGAGGGATGTGTTTTGAAAAATAAAAAACAGGATATTTCAGGGGGGAAAAGTGGCCAAATAATAAATGAAGCTGTACAGCACTACTGCATTGTGCCTGAATGGTATTCCTTGAAGCAGTCACCAACGCAAAGGTCAGGTTTGGAAGGGCAATCAGGACAGTAAGTGGTGGTGTCGGTTTGTATTCCCTTGCTGTTGCAAACCCTGCAGTGCGCTTCTGTGGTTTGTTCTTTTGGGGAGTTGGGGGGATTTTATAAATAAAGTGTACTTCCCTGGGTCTTGATGGAATGATTTCAGGTGCACCGTGAAATAAAAGTAGGGAAATGAGTTGTAGCGGATATTGTAAAAAGCTACATTTTGGATTGGGTTTTGCCAGTTTGAAAATTAAAATTAATTATGTACTGCAGTCTGCATCATATAGATGGCAACTTTCTGTCCTTGAACTTAACTGCCAGCAGCTCCTGTTGGCACAAAGATAAGGACATCCCAGTTTTTAGTTTGGTAACTCCCTGCAATTGCGCCTAACCATACCACAGGCCACGGTGTCAAAACAAAGAGGAGACTTAAATAAAAGGGGGCTGGTGTAATAGTTATCAATGAATAACAGATAACCTTTATTTAATAAGGGGTAAATTAGATCCCAAACGATTTTCACATTTGTTCCAATAAATTCAGGACAACCAGGAGGATGAAGTTGGCTGTCCTTGCCCTCAAATTCTAAAAGCCTGGGTGTAGCCTGTGACACTTTCACACAATTTATAAAATTTAACACCAAACTTGGAACGCTTGGGGGGTTGTATTGCTTGAACCCTAACCTGCCTTTAGATTCCATTAGGGATTCATCTACACTAATTTCTTTTTGGGGCATATATACTTGGGCAACCTTTTTCTGTAAATGATTTATTAAGGGAAGAATTTTATACAGTCTATCATACTGGGGGTGTTCTTTTGGGAGGCACAGGGTATTATCACTAAAATGCATATAGTGCAAAATTACTTCAAATCTGGACCTGGTCATTGTCTTGGGGAATATAGGGGTATCACATATGGGGTTTTTGCTCCAGTAGGAACGGATACTTGGCTTTATTATCCCCGTTGCCATTATTAAGGCCCAGAATTGCTTAAATTCTGTGATGTCTGTGGGTTTCCATACTTCTTGCTTAACAATGAAAGCTGTAGGGTTGGCGGCAATATACTGGGCTGCATACAAATTGGTTTGGGACACAACTTCCCCCAAAATGTCTTCCCCCAAAAACAAACCAAAAAAATTATCATGGGTAAATCTTTCCATATCAATTTGAATCTCTGGGTTGCATGTGAATTCTGGGATTTGTGGGCATAAATTGGCTGGTGATACCCATTCATTAGGATAAGGAGGGGCAGGTGTTGGGGCATTTCTTTGGGCAGCACTTGGGGCAGATCTCTGGGCAGCTCTTGAGGCAGTACATCTTTTCTTTACAGAAGGCCCAGCATCATCACTAGAACTGCTCTCACTCTTGGAAAACTGTGTTATATCAAAGTCTGATGCAGTGTCTGTGGCTTCTGAGTCAGACGCCAAAAAGGCATATGCCTCTTCTACACTGTACCTCTGCTGCATTTTGTACACTTACTCTAAAAAACTTTTTTTTTTTCTTACGCTACCCCTAAACCTAAATATAACCCTAAACCTTAGCCTAACCTACGTATACCCTGAACCTACCTAACCCAAGTGAACTGCCTATCTAAACTATAATTATTACATTTTGTGTTTTTTTTGTTTAGCTTTTTCCCTACTCTACTCCTAAACCTAAATCTAACCCTAAACCTTTCCCTAACACACCTACACTAAAAACCTACCCAACTACCTACCTAAACTATAGAAAATAATCAAATTTTATGAAAAATAAATAAAAAATTTAAAAAATAAATAAATAAATAAAAAAACAAGGGCATGGGGGATGTACCACAGATCAGCAAACACTAATCTGCAGCAAACTGATCACTACTTGAGTGATCAGATGGGGGAACTGTATTGATCACTGCAGAACAGTGAGCAAAGGGTTAATTTTTTTTTTTTTTTTTTTTTTACAGGAACTCTGGAACACAATGTCTCTCTACACCTCAGCAGTGTACAAGATGGAGGGAGGCAGAAAGATGTGACAGGGACAGTATTTACAAATACTGTCCCTGTCATTCGGCTTTTGCAACATGTGATTTGCTCATCAAGCGAATCATGTGTTGCAGCAATGTTTCTATTGGCTGTTACTAAGTGCCCCAGTACCTGGACACTTAGTAACAACCAGCCCGTGCTCTCCCATCACTCCGTGCGGCTGCGATGGAGATTTTAACCCATGACATACCGGGACCATCACGGTCCTTGGAGCAAACCTACACATGACGGTCCCGGTACATCATGGACCATTAAGGGGTTAAAAGGAATCTACAAGCACATTATTATGTGCATATATGTCAGCCAAAGCCAGACATTGGAAGCTTATGACAATGTATATTTTGACCCTAAATGAACTGAAATAAGCCTGTTAGTTCCTTTCTAACTTTAGAAAGGTCTTCCACGTGAAAAGCAATGTGTTGGATACCCCGCTGGCCCACAAAGAGTAAAATATACTGCCTTCATCCAGCCTTACACATACTGAATGGCTTTTCACTGAATCCCCAAGCTCCACTTTTTGTTGTTGTTGAAGAACTAAACAGTCTCCCTCTGGCTATTATCAGTAACCAATAACAGCATTCCTGGCTTTGGCAATGACCTGTATACAAAAGACTTAAATGGAAAACCATATATTAAGAGTGCTTACCTGAGAACAGAGAAGCATGACCAGTTCTACCACAGAGCTGCTGGATTTCATGCAAACCAGGCCTGTAAATGAATCACAGAGAGCCTCAGAACAACGGACAAGATATCAGTGAACAGCTTTATTGTGGGACAGTTTCTAGGAGCAAACAGACAACTCATGTAAGCACCTCCCTATACAATAATTCAGATTTTACTTTTCTTAGCCTTTGAGGCTGATGTACTAAGAAAGTTGAGCAATTCTGAGGCAAACCAATTAGCAAGTATGGGAAGACTAAGGCACTCCATCTGTTGAGGAAAACAATTCCCATCAAAAGCCAGTCAACTACAACATACACAACAAATAAAGATTGTATGTATGGCATTCTAGGGATTAAATACCAACACATTTTAATTAACAGGCATTTTTATTTATCTGTTTATTGTACATGCATCTTACTATACTAATGGAGACATTTTGGGGCAAACCAACTGAACTGTAAGGGACATATGCAAATTTCCATGTATTTAAATGGAGCTTTTTTAACATATTACATATTAATGAGACCTCCAAAGCACTGCATAGCAATGCATTAGGGACCTCCATAGCATTCCAGGTCTTTTATTAAATCGCCCAGAACTGCTCTACTCTCCTTACTGCAGCAGGCTGTATTAGTCCAATATGTTCTAATGACACTGTATGGGCATGATAGCTGGAGAAAAGTGTGACATATGTTGCACTGAATAAGAATATCGGTGTACTGGCTGGAGCTAGTAGAATCATTATATATGCAGAGAAGGGAAATGGTTCCTTGACCTCTTACTTTCTCCATTGCTCTCCCCCCTTCCCTTCAGCCCTCCAGCTATCAATCAAGTTTCCATTTTGTTTGGTGGCAGCAGACATCCCGAACACTCTTATTAGTACTTTGACCCTTGGCCCTACAATAAACCTTAGCAGAAGCCTAAGAAGTTACCTATAAGAATATTTGTTTATATCCAACCTTCTTTTGCAAATCCATTCTATGCAATCAAGCACTTTGGTGCCCAGCAGATACTGACAGAGCAGTTATGCTATAGAAATAGTAAAGGAACATTGAAGTTTCAGATCAGTGCTGGGGATCATCTAAAATTCAGCATGATTTAACAATTTCAGAAATTTTCATCTAAAAATCAAACTGGGAAATTAGGGTTTGTTAACAGATTTGATGTAACAAAGGTTACGCTTTGCAGCCTGACAGCCATTTTAGGGTGATAAAAATTAGCCCAGCATCAGTTTCTGCAGCTCCTGCAAACCAAGGTACCGTGTTAGCAGTAGAAAGCTTGCATTCTGATTCTGCTTAGTTAGCCAATAAATGTATCAACTGGACTATATTTTGCTTCCTGCAAACCAAGAGAGCCCAGGACATTGAAGTCTCAGGCTGTACTTTTACAGAGGACAATCCCAAAGGAACAGAGCTTGTAAAACATGATAGCTGCCTTAAACTCTACAGAAGAAGGATCTCTGCTTACACAAGTTATCTATTTTGCATTTAACATCTGGATGCTAGAGACATTACCAGCACACTGCTAAACGTCGCCTTGGAGAAGTTTGGCATCCAAAGGGTTAAAAAACAATCCAGTAAACAATATGGACCATATACAGATGATTTCAACATTACTCTTTGGACCCTTTTAATTAATGTGCAAATTATTTCTCTGACTGTGGCTTTGGAACCACAAGTTAATTACATCTTAAAACGAATACCAGCATAAAAAATACTGTAATGAATCTGAAGTGTCACAGTAGTTGATTATTATTACATTTTAAAGTTGGCTTCAAGAGGATTTAGTTGTATTACAAAATCTAGCATTTGGGTGTGTAGATAAAATACCGTTTATATGCATAAAGGCCATATTCAGGAAGATATACGTGAGAACAATGATTAAACAAAGCAAACCGTACCAAAGACGACAAATTAAAATTCTTAACACGTTAAATGGAGTTTTCAGCCCTCTGAATGCTTGAAATTTCTCCAATGTATTGCCATGCATTCTTTTGGAGAAGTCCCAAGTTTTCAAGTGGTTAAAAGATCCATTTAAAATAACTGGAATTTGAGGAGTTTTAATCTATCACCTGTAGGTCATTTGGTTGCTCCTGCATTACTCTATTTTAGCTTTCATGTTACATAGTACATACGCATTTAGTGTCTCTGGGGAGTTCAGATCTCATTCCAAAATCCAATTTTCTTTTTAATTTTGCACCATTCAGCATTTCAGGCACAAAATAATGAGAAATAAGCCATGAAACCTATGGTATGCATCTTGTAAAAGTACACAAAATTCCAATTTCAGAGACTAATCATTTGCATTTATACCACTAAGCTGGTTGTCAAGAAAAATCTCCAGAAGATGGCACAATAATAATTGGGGAGGGGGATGAAAGGAATTTCCAACTGTATTTATTATAAAAACTGACATACCATAGAGGGGAGTCAGAAGCACAAAATTACACTTACCAAAATGGAGAATTTCTCACACTCTTCAAATAGGACTTCCTGCATTAAAATGGCTATAACAGCTACAAGTCATGAAAAGGTAGTTCATGTATTCCATTTTAAAAAGAAGAAAACCCATTGCATCAAATGAGAGGTAACTTGACGTTTCACCCCAGGCTGTTGTGTGCAAATATTTCCAGAAGGTGGTGATGTAGGCAACATAGGGATTGTTTTTATATTTCTCCAAAATCTACAATACTACAATCTTTGAAAACATGGAATTCTCTCAGTACCTATTGCAAGCCTAAGAACGGATATACTATATGCGATGCAAGTGGCAAAAACCTGCACCTACCACAATCTGTTTGTTTTCTTATGACCTGCACTAAAATGGTTGTAACAAATACAGGCATAAAGAAAAGGTAGTCAGGGCATACAGTTTTGGAAAAAAAAAAAAAAAAACCACTGCAGCAAATGAGGGGTGACTTGCCTTTTACCCTTGGGCTGGTGTGCATAAATATTTCCAAAAGGGAAAAACTGCATATTTGTACATACACATGCATGTGTGCATGAGCCCGAGAGTGTGTGTGTGGTTTTGAGTTTAAGGGATCCCCCTCCTCCAAGCATTTAATTAATTATAATGTTAGGTGGTCACTAGATCACCTTCCAATCCAGGACTGAAGACAGACATCCACTGGCTAGGGCTGGAGCCATCACCACCAGTGTAGTGACTGATGCGTGACGTTGCTGTGCCACCTTGTGGTGAAGATGATGAGGATTCTTGTTCCAATGTCAGAGCATATTTAGCTGTAATGGTCTCAGATGAAATGGAGCAAATTGTAATGCCTTCATTGTGGAGTCCACTGTCTCTATCAACATCTATACCTGATAGATGGATAGGGACGATAACATGCACAAGAGATATTTTAAAGGCAACCCTCTGAAACTCAAGCCAATGAGGGGTAACAAATGAGATTTGTGTACATTTTTGATCCATCTTTGCTACTTAAGAATTCCCATTGTCAGCTGAAGGTGGTCCTGTAATAAAAGAGGTGATTGCACCTGCTTGTCCAGATAAGGAGTCAGGTTTACTCCAAGGGACTGGGGAAATGCTACCGGGGTGACAGATTTTTGTGAAAAGCCTTGGAACTGTAGCTAGATTCGAAAGGAAGAGCCAAAAACTGAAAACGGAGATTCTGAAAGGGAAATCTTAGAAAATGGCACCAGGGTGAGCAGATAGGAATATGAAAATAGGCTTCCCTTATGTCCAAAGATGTCAGAAATTCTTCCAGTTCCATTGCAGCTATGAAAGATTGAGTAATTCCATCTTTAATTTGGCCAACCGAAGATACTTGTTGAGATCCTTCAAGTTCAGGACTGGTCAAAAACCTCCATTCTTTTTGGGTACTATAAAAAAGATTTGAATAGACACCCTTGAACTGGTGTCCCTTGGGGACCAAGGCAATCACTCCCATGTGTACTTCTTGAAGAAAAGCACCTGTTACTGAAGTATCCTTTGAAATCCTGGATAGAAGAAAAAAAAAAAAAAAAAAAACACCCGCTGTGGTGGAATCTTGATGAATTATATTCAGTATCCTTGAGAAATCAGCTGAAGCACACATTTGTCCGAGATGGCATTTCTCCATTGTGGCATGAAATGTCCGAGTCTTTCCCCCAATAGAGGACAATACGGGGAAGAGCCATATGCCCACCTGCAGGCAGAAGGGGATTTGGAACCCATGATGGTATGATGGTAGACTTTTTTGTGTGCCACCTAGGAATGGATTTGCCAGAACAATGAAGAGAAGAGGAAGTAAATTGTGGCGACTTGAAGAGGAGCCTTTGTAATCTCTTGAAATACAAAATATTTCTCTGAGGAAATCTGAACGTCTCTTTTGAGAAAACAGAATACTCAACACAGGTAGCTCCTGTTAAGTGATGCCCAAAAATAAGTTCCTAAAATGGTAACAAAGATTTCTTAAATATAGTATCTGCATTCCAAATCTTCTTTCGTAGAGGACACAAGGCATTTGGCTGCCATTCAGACAATTTTCAGGGTAGCTTCCCCATTCTAGACCACGGTATCCTGTAGGGATTGCAAAACGGAATAAGATCCATTTTAGGATGGCTTGAGAAAGCTGGTCCTGCCATGTTTCCATAGCTCGGCAAGCCCATGCTGAAGCAAATGCCGGAAGGATGATACGAGAGAGAGAGAGAGAGAGAGGGGGGGAGGGAGAGAATGAATAAAAATTGCAAAACATTTTTCTTCTGTAGGATCTTTGAGAGCTGGTACACTCTGCTCAGGGATAGTAGTTTGTTTAGATTGATGGGCTACTGACAGATAGATAGCTGTGGGTGCTGACCACATGTCAACCCTACCCTAAGGATATGGATAAAAACATGCAAGTTGTTTTAGGAATGGATAATGCCTGATTAGACGATTGCCACGTATCCAGAAAAATTTCATCCAACTGTTCAAAGGAAGGGAAGGAGAAGTAGTCTCTGTTTGCATTTAAATAGATTTCTGGATGGGTCAAGAAGCAGACTAGTTTCAGATACCTGCAATAATTTAAAAATAGCTGTGATCATAGGATACATAGACTCTTCATCTTCAGTTCTAGAAGAAATGTCTGACATATACAAAGATGGATAAATGGCGGTACTGTGACTTATCCTCTGAGTGCTCTGGGTCAGAGCACAGAGGCATGATGATTCAGAGCCAGTGAAACCACCCTCCTCAGTTTGGAAGCCGGGGGGGGGGGGAATCAGGTAGGTATCTGCTCAAAACTTTAAGGAAGAGCTTTGCCCTACTGAGGTTCTGACACAGGTTGCACAATATCTCCAGTAGTGAAGGCTGAGGAACTTGCAGATGAAGAAGGACGCACAATACAAGTTCTGGACTGGGTCCCAGAAAGTTTAACCCCACAGGAGTTGCAAGCAGAAGAAAAGGCAGAAGCTTTGCAGTATTTTATTAGGAACATGTTACTGTTATAACTGATAAAAAAAAATAAATAAATAAAATAAACAGACCAGTGACTCCCGTGAAAGTCGCCGTCTTAAATGTCTAGAGCATAAGGAATTACTTTCATGAGTATATGCCTTTTCTTCTCACTGTAACCTGTAACCGTATTGACTTTGTCCTCAGAGAGAGACACAAGAACAGCACTATCCTATACATGTTTAGAGAATCAGTCCTCTGCCTCTCAGCCACCAAGGGACTGAGTGAGCGAAAGGACAGGACAAGAGTTTTCCTGGTAAAAATCCCCCACCCAAGCCAAGGCCTTCTCCTGTTTAGTAGGGACACCAGAGGTAAGGTCTTTGACCCAAAAGTAAAAGGGAAATAAAAAGGAGAAATGAAAATATTGTCTTCTCAGGAAAAAAAGATCCAATCCTCCTAAAGGCAAAAAAAGGGCAGAATGTGGGAGGGGTTTAAACATTGTGTGCCCTGCCCCTTGAATGAGGTCTTGATACCACAACGTTTCCCACATCTCTCAATTACCACTAGAGAAAATAGGTGAACATTTTAAAAGCTATAGGCAAAACAAATAGTCAAAATACTATTCTTTTAAGCACCTCACATCTATCTAATGCTTGTAAGCTCTTGTGAGCATAGTAACATAGTAAATTATGCTGGAAAAAATACAAATCCATCAATTTCAACCTTTTCCTTAAAGTGTTAGTAATGTCCCATAAAAACTTGTTATAGTTTTGTAGAGGACGAAAAAATAAGCTTAATGGCACAAACCCTATTGCTCAAACCGCTATGGTTTGAGAGATTTAAGCATTGAAAGTTCCCCCCTCCCTCCCCTTCTCCTGATGTCGGCTATAAAGCTGAAAGCAGGAGATCCGTGTCGGCTGACATGAGGAGGGTCTGCAGCAGAGCAGAAATCTCATTATTGCAAAATAATTACTTAATTGGAAAGGTCTACAAAGTATTCTTGCAAACCAGGTGCTTTGTAGACCTTTCCATTGAAGTAATTCTTTTACAGTAACATGATTTCGGTTCTGCTGCAGAACCACTGGCTGATCCTCAGACCGGGATCTCCTGCGGTCAGCTAGATGCTGACGTCAGGAGAAGGGAACTTTCAATGCTTATATCTCTCAAACCATAGCAGTTTGAGAAACTGAAGTTGAAACCTCCTTTCCTCTAATATTAAGAGGTGGCCCCTAGTTCATAGTCAATTGATGGAGAGTGCACAGGCCAGAGAGAGCATGCTAGGGCCAGGCCGAGCAAGTGCAAGCCAGGGAGAGTAGAGCAAGAAAGAGTGACAGCACTAGGAGCGCGAGTGAGCAAGTGCATGCAAGAGCACAAGAGTGAAAGTGAGCAAGAGAGTGAAGTGTGAGCACATGAGAGCAAGCAATAGAGAAGAAGAGCTCAAGAGTGTGCGAGGGAAAGCAAGAGCTCAAGTGTGTTCGAGGGAAAGCAAGAGGGAAAGGAGGCAAGGAAGTATGAGAGCTTGCAAGAGCAAGCAAGACAGAACACACGAAAGAGGGAAAAGCATGAGAGACTTTGTGTTCGAGTCATCTCACTTGTCATATAGCATTAATGTTATTTTACACTAATATAAAAGAAGGCAAAGGAAAAAAAAAATGACTTACTTGTCCCTTCAATAAGCAGTTCTTGGCCATGACTTCCCAAAAGTGTGCGAGACAGAAATGGGGCAAAATCCACAAATATCTCCCTCAGGAGTGGTGCAGCTTTCTCCAGAGCATGTTCCAACCGCTCTGTAATGCTAATAGAAGAAGACAGATTTACCCTAAATCCTACAAAGGTCAAAAAAGGCAGCACGCTTTTAGATGTAAAAAGTTTAATTATGTATTTTGTCTTGTATGCAATAAATTAATATTGAATCAAGCTGAAAGTCTACATTGCTTTTATACAAAAACAACTTGGCAGGAACATCTGTAACTAGTGAATCAAGTCTTGGAATGCAGACTTCAACATTAACCCATTTATTACCACAACTGAAGGGCCTGGTTAGTTTTAATAACACACTAGACTGAAGAAACGAGAACAAAACCGACAGGCTTACCTCATATGAGAAGCAGAGTCCTCTGGTACAGATGCCACAGTCTGAACGGACGGCAGTTTAGAACTAGATGACCCACTGCCTAAGGAAAAAAAAACTTAAGATTTTAATACATACACATATTTATATATATGAATTACTGGACCTCCAGCTGTTGCGGACTATAACTCCCATCATCCCCATCCAAAAGCTGGAAATCCAACAAGTGACCAAACCTAATGTAACTATATATAAGCAGTACTTTAAACCACGCAATAGATTTAACCACATAGGTGGAGGTCTAAAATGTAAACAAGTAAGAAATGGAACAACCCAAATACATCAGATGATGAAGTCTCCAACTAATTGCAAAGCAATGTTTGATATCCGTTTGGCACTCAAAGGGTTAAAAACACCCGAGGCAGAATTACCAAGAACTAGAGCAATTATGGATCAAACCAACTGCTCCATAGAGGACAAGCAAATATTCACCAATCTCCCACTGAGTGAAATAAGGCCTTTAACCCCTTGCAAGCCATAGAGGCTGTGGTATGCTCATAAATTCAAAGGGTTTAAAAAGTCCATTTAAATAAATGGTAGTTTTGGGGGGAATCTATTTCCTATGGTGCAGTTGGTTTGCTCCAGTTCTTTTAACATCAGCTCACAAAACTGGGTACAGCAAAACATTTTGTTTTACCCAAAGTATACAAACCAGACAGCAGTTTTAACCCCTTAATGACACATGACGTGTAAGGACCGTCACTCTGGTCCAGATGTTAAAGTTACAGTAATGTTTAAATTTAAGTATATTTAATATTGTAGGCACACCAATGTAAGTCTTATCTCTCAAAACTTTATGGTTTGAGAGATAAAACTGGCAAAAGTTTCCTCCTCTGGGGTATTTCAGACAAGTTTGCCATCTAGCTGCCAGCAGGAGATTCCGGTCCCAGGACCAGCCAGAGGCTCTTCAGCAGAGCCAAAATATCGCTATTTAGAAATAAATACTTAATTGGAACGATCTACAAAGTGTGCTTGCAAACCAGGCACACTTTGTAGATTGTTCCAATGAAGAGTTTCTTTTTAAATAGCACAATTTTGGCTCTGCTGAAGAGCCGCCGTCTGGTCAAATGACTGGAATCTGCTACTGTGCCATAGAGTGCTGAAACAGTCTGGAGGGGGAGCTTTAGCTAGTTATATCTTTCAAACCATAAAGGTTTGAGAGAAGAGTTACATTGCTGTACTTATTTTTTTAATGCCTACAATATTAAATAAATTAAAATGTAAACATTACCATCCCTTTAAGAACCAGTGACTGTCCTGACATGTCATGGAATTCTGGGATGGCAAAGCAATTGCATGCGGCTCTACCATTCCAGAATACAAAAAAAGTGCCGTGGTCCTCTAGGGCCACCCACCGGATCTGGAGGTTGTTAAGGGGTTAAAGGGTTAGTAAACACCAATTATGAATATGTATTGGACTGCTTTTTCCAACTGCAGTAAACAAACATACTGCCAATGCTGGAAAATGCTTCTTTCAAACATTACAGAGTTAACTTTGCCGTTAGCTAGGGCACCACCTGCCTACAATAAAAACAAACACAAACTCAATAAATAAATAAAAATGCAAGTATGCTCTATATTAACTATTGAAAAAAGCATCTTCCAGTATTAGATGTACCCTTGTGTTACTCAACAGGAAAAGCCATGCAACATTTCCATAATTTTGGTCTACTATCCTTCAAGAAATATATACATTATACATACATTAACATTCATTTATTTACATTTTTCTAGGACTGAAATAGCTTTAAAAATAAAGTCCTGGATAGCGAATGCTTTTTCAGGCACAGAGGAGGATAAAAATCACAGAACCTGAAATTCTTATGGTCTCCATGGCCAAAGCCTGATTAGATCTACAAATACACATGTGGGTAATAAGCACAGTAGCCACTTCAAACATGTGGAATCAAACTGACTTATCTTCTCTTATCCTCTCACTGATAAACTGGCTCCTTCAAACTGACAGTTTTACAGACACTCACAAGAACATAAAAGAAAATGCAAATAGATCATCTGTCTAGCACCCTGCTCTGCACAGCTTATTGTACATTCAGAGTCCCCGAGGCTCTAAACAAATAATGTCTCTTGCAGTAAAGTATCATTTAAGACCTTTTCCCCTTTCTCCTGCCTCATAAAAAGAACATATGTATTTTTATTTATACAAAGTCAATTGCCATGAAGTTATTTAAATCAATTAAATTCATCCTTAAAGCCATTAAACACTTATGTAAAGCAGAGATGTACAAGAATACTAACAGAATATACACAGATATATAGTTTCACCAACAAATATGTCAACATATTGAGCAGATCTTTTAATTAAAGATATTCAGAGACTTACTACAATGCAGACAGAACAAAAAAATATACTAGGATCAGAGGGCCCTTCTGGCAAGAACTCATAGTCTAGAACTGTGGTTCTCACCCTGTGCCCTCAGAGGCTACAAACAGGCCAGGATTTGAGAATTTCCTTTTAAGAGCACAGGTGAGTTAATCAATATGACTGAGCCTCTGATCAACACACCTGTGTTCTAGCAGGGAAATTCCTAAGTCCTGGTCTGTTAGTGTCCACTGAGGGCACGGGCTGAGAACCTCTAGTCTAGAGGAAGGTAGGTTGAGACACAGAAATAAGTGCTACAGAGTGAAAGTGCCTCCTGCCACATGAGTATGGAAGATAAAACTGCTTTTCAGTGGAGTGGTTCAGATATGTAGGGGTTATGTTTGGGGGGGGGCTCTGTGTGAGCAAAAATGTCTTGATGGGGTTGTGGTTGGGAAACATGTAGGAAGGGGAGTGAGTAGAGGTCATACTGGCTGTGGAGGTTGCCTTGCTGGTAAATTATGGGGAGTGGACTGACCTCCCTCGAAAGTTGAGTTTTGATATGAAGCCTGTGGTACTCTGATGTAATTGCTGACTGAATTCTATAGCTCAGGCTCAGAATGGGAAAAGCCTTACAGGCAGAGGTGGGATAATGTATTAAGATAGATAGCAAAGATAACCTAGATAGTATTTGGAAACGAGATGAGCTTTAGGAGGGTGTAGTATTCACTAGAGCTCTGTAAGGTAGCACTAGTGTTTTTAATTTAAGGGAATAGTAATGTTTCACAAAAATGACGCTCCAATTACTCTTCATAGTATTTGGGTAATGGAGTTATTTCAGTACTGTCGTTGTAGTTCAAGAGCAATTGAATGATAAAGTATCCTCCACCTCCCGCCCCTTTTACCTAGTGTAAGCCGCCCCAGATGTGGAATCTGCATACCTGGGAACTTTTGAAGCAGGGCTACCCAGAGGGTAACCCTGTCAGTGCCGACCGGGGAGGAAAATGACGCAAATTGTATCATAAAAGGGGCGGGGCTTAGTCGTGAGGGGGGGCAGGACAAAAAAAAAAAAGTGCAAAATACCTGGGAATGGAGGGTAAGAGGGCGGGGAGTGGGAGGAACCGGACGGGATGGAGCACAAGTGGGCAGAGTAGAGATTCACACACTGCCCCGGAGACCCCGTAATTCAGTTTGAAATCCGAAGTCTTCAGGTATGGGAATCTGGTCTCTTGACTGGCTAGCTTGCAGAAGTGGACAATCGTTTTAACCCTTTGAGTGCCAGAGGGGTACCCTGCTGGCACTCAAAGGATTTAGGTGAACCTTAGGAAAAACCTGCTCCCCCCCCGACAGGTTTTTCATTATGCTCACTGAAGATTGTCCCTCTCCGAGATCCATCAGGACAGTCTTGCTGCTCTGAGGTGAGCAGTTTTACATCAGCAAAAGGGAGGATACTTTATCATTCTTGAACTACAACGCTAACAGTATTGAAATAACACTCTCCATGGGCCAAATACTATGAAGATTAATCAGAGCTGCTTTTTTGTGAAACTTTACTATACCTTTAATTTGGAATGATAAGGTAATATAGGGAAAGGGCTGACAGAGATGAGTAATATTAGAGAAGGGATATCTGAGGTAGATTAATTTGGAGGCAGACCATTGTGGAGTTAGACAGGTCACAGACAGGCCAATTAGGATGAAGTTGCAGTTCTCGAAACAGACCTAATGATTAGAATCTGGGTTCATATCTGTAATCTGTTCATACAGGTGGTTTACACCTTGTAGAAGACAGCTCTATGCAGCATGACGCTACTTGGATGCACTCATGCACTGGACACATCCAGGGTCCAGCATGCTGATCTGCACAGAAGCCTATTGGACAAATTGCAGCTCATTTAAACAGGTGAGTCTGGAGGATGCACTGCAGAAAAACCCTGGCATCAGCCAAAGATTATATGACTGATACACATGTGGGCTGGAGTCGAGACATCTCTGTGAACATGCATGTGAGTGAATAGCAAGGGGAAAACATGGCATCAGAGGCAAGAAGGTACAGACTGCTTAGCCTGCTCTAAAATAGAGCCTCAATGTACAGCTTCTGTACAAGTACACTAATTTCCTGTACCAAACGCACTAATAGCCATTTGCCAAATCCAAATGGATCACAGGGAAACAGATTATTTGACTTCCAACTATATAAACGGATTGTCACGAGACATTAGATAATTTTTCTAGACAAGCTCTCTTCATACTCTATGTAGTGTTAGCAGGGTAGGACAAAACATCTTAGGTCACAATAAATTATCCACTGTCACCTACTGAGGCTTACTAATCCACGTCCTGTGCATCAGTCAGGGCACTGCTTGTGCAGCAACGGGAGCTGCACAGGAGACACAGAACAAACCTCCATGGCTTCCATTGCATTGGCACATGCTTCAATGGGCTCTGACTGGCCTGGTGGATGGAGGAAGTATCCTCCTTGATTGGATGGCACATTCCTAGCGTTTATTTTTTTATTTTTTTTTATTGGTGGTAAGCCCCTGTTTGTCTCACACACAGACACATTACTCCAGTACCTCTTAGTACACCTGCCTCTCCTCTCCCTGTCATTTTCAATCAATTTATGAACAACTTTATCACTGCTGGTAATGAAGAACTAGTCATGGGTGGACATATGGATGTGGGAGTAATCAGCGGAGGAAGGAGATAATATAGACTGGGGAAGGAAGAGCAATATGTGGAATTTGGGGGGAGTAATAAACTGGTGGAAGGGTATGGAAATATAGATGTTTTTGTCTGTATAACTCTTTTGTTCTGCTCAATTATGTTATTCTGATTTTGTGACCTACAAGTAACTAATTATCTATATGCACTCTTCATTGTGCACTGTTAAAGCAGAACTTTCATTACAATTAAAGTGCCCCCCAAATCATTATTCACATAGCGACATACATATCTATACTTTTATTATCTTGAATACGTCAGGCATTATTGAGAAATCTAACTTATTCTGAGACTCATCACAGGCATCTTGCAGTAGATACATCTGTGTGCCTGCGTAGTCAGTCCCTTCCTGTACCTTAAGGTACAATGCAACTCCACCTCACCAATCCTGGAGGAGACTGGGACGGACAGAGCAGATTCACAGATGCCTGCCGAACAAGTTGGATTTCTCACTAATGCCGAACTTATTCTGGATAATACAAGTATTGATATGTGCATCACTATTTGAATAATGATTTGAGGGGTACTTTAATTTTAATGAAAACTCTGCTTAGTAGGGGTACCCTGGGAAATCCAGACAGTGTGTAGGGGTGCCATGAGTGAAAAAAGGTTGAGTACCACTGAGCTAGAGGCTACATAAAAAAACACACAAACCAATGTGCCAGAATTGATCAAACATTTGCCAGGGGGAACAATCAAGCCAAATTGCCTACTAACATTATCACCCTTTATTATTCAGCACCAACACATTCTGCAGCACTGTACAAACTGTGGGTGAGAACATAACATGCAGAACGTGATCTAAAATGAAAATTTTAGTGTGCAACCTGTTCATGAGATCTTGCAATCCGGAGAATGCTTGAAATTAGATTTCCCAGAATGGAAAAACACAATTTACATTCTATTATTTACAACCCATGCAGAACACACAACCACACATTCAATAAGCTAAAGAGGTGCAAGTCTGCTGCACACAAGCTGCACCACATAAAAAGCCCCACTGACTTAAACGGGATTTTAACCTCTTCTATGTTAAAAAGGCCACCAATGGATTGATTTGCAAAAAGCTGGAAACCTCTAGATCTCAAGTGGATAAACACCCATTTTAAATGATTGGGAATCTTATGAATTTGCATTTTCCCCATAGTATACAGTCAGTTAGCCTCAGAATGTCTACACATTTCCTATAAACAAAACAGGTCACAAGTAGCATAAACATGATTAACCAGGACCCATAGGTAATTCTTGCTAATCTGTCACCATTACCAGTAGGACTTTGGTAGAAAAGCAAATACGTTAACCCATTCAGTGCCAGAGGCTTGGGAAATTTTTTGTATCCTGCTGGCCGAACCCAATTTCAACATTTTTTTCCATTAGTAACTTTCTAGTTATATAAGGAAAACTATTGATTTTTCAGAACAAATTCAGTTTTTTATGGCACCTCAAGAAAACTATATTCTGTATCATTTGACAAGCTGCAATGTCAAATACAAAAAAATGTGAAAACCTTGTTTTACCACCATCACAAACTATATATAAATAAGTATAAACAAAAATATATTTCCAGAAAGTAGATCTCCCATTTCAGTAAAGCAGGGGTCACTTGCCTTTCTACCACTAGACGGTGTGCCGAAATGTTTCCAGAACGTGGCAATTTTTTTTTTTTTAAACATTTCAACAACTTCAAATGTACTGCAAACTTTGAAAACTATATAGTATCCTACTGTACTCCTTAGCAACTACGCTTACAAGAAAAATGGTACCCAATGGAATGAGCTGACTTACTGTAGTGGGTACCAGAAACATAAAACAGCAACTACAAGCTCTCATTTTTCTTACATTTTTTTTTCCAAACATGACTTACCTGTACTAAAATGGTTCTACAAACAATAGAAATGAAGAAACAGACAAAGTACATCATTTTGTACAGAAGGTAACCCACCTCATCAAATGAAGGGCCACTTGCCTTTCTACCCCTAACTTGTTATACACAGATGTTTACAGAAAGTGTAGCTAAAGGCAAAAAAGAGGATTTTAGTCTTACCTGTTAAATCCTTTACTCTTAGTCCATACAGGTTACTGGTAACTTTGGGTAGGCAATCCACCCCTTTAAGTAGGCAGGAACAATTCTAGAAATGACTGCAGGGGACGAAGCCTATCTTCCCTCCTTGGCTGCAGCTAGCCAACCAGCTCCAGAAAGATTTGAGACACTATGACTAGATAGTGGAAGGAAAGAAGACTCCTGTGAGCATTACCCCGAAGGAACCCCATGGTCTACCACAGGAGAGCCAAGCATGATCTGTTGACAGGGTGGGAGACCAGTAACCTGTATGGACTAAGAGAAAAGGATTTAACAGGTAAGACTAAAATCCTCTTTTCTCTGTCATCCAATACAGGTTACTGGTAACTTTGGGATGTCCAATCATAGAGTTTCCCAGAGGTGGGAAGTACCAGACGCAAGGCCCCCCAAAGTCACCAGCGCGTATATGAGCCATCAGATCAGAGATAGCCCAACAAAACAATGAAGTGTCAACAGACACTGAACAGGGGTAACAACACTCCAAACTGTTACACAGCACACTGAACTAGAGCAAACGGGGCTCAAAGTGAAGGAAGCACCAGGAACCAAAGAAAATCCTAGATAGGCAAGACTGCCTCCAGGATTTTCCTCCAAAAGCTGGCATCAGTCGATGCCAACACATCAACATGGTAGTGCTTCAAAAAGGTGTGCATAGACTACCATGTGGCAGCCTTGCACAATGGATCAGCAGAGGCCGGATTCTTGTAAACCCAAGAGGCCCCAAAAGATCGAGTAGAATGAGCCATGACCCTGAAAGGGACAGACTTCTTCCTCAGCTCACAAGCCTTATGAATAGTGGACTTGATCCAAAAAGCAATAGTCAATTTGGATGCAGGTCTTCCTGCCCTGGGACCCTCAGGAATGACGAACAGCGTGTCTGATTGCCTGATAGACTCAGTGCGATGTACATAAAACTTGAGACAGCGCACCACGTCTAAGTGGAGATCCCTGTCCTTGTCAGAGGTGGGGTCAGGGCAGAAAGGGGACGCCACAATCTCCTGATTGATGTGGAACTCCAAAACCACCTTGGGAAGGAACTCCTGAGAGTTGCGAAGCACCGCCTTGTCCTTGTGAAACACCAAAAAATGGTGGTCTACAGGACAGAGCATGCAACTCCGTGACATGGCGAACAGGCACGATCGCCAGGAGAAAGGCCATTTTCCACGTCAGAAGGCGTAGAGGAATAGTAGCCAAGGACTCAAAGGGAAGGCACTGAAGGACACCCAGAACCAGATTAAGATCCCACTGAGGAGCAGGAGCCTTAAAGACAGGGTGAGTATGGGCAACACCCTGGAAAAACGCCTTGACATCAGGAAGGATAGCAATACGCCTCTGAAAGAAAACAGAGACAGCAGAAGTCTGAACCTTAAGGGAACTCAAACTGAGGCCCTTATCCACACCATCCTGCAAGAAGGCCAGGACCGTGGGCAGATCAAATTCCTGTCCCTATCGGCACACCAAGATAGAAAGGTCTACCAGACACGATGGTAGGCCTTTGAGGAAACTGGCTTGCGAGCACTAAGCATGGTAGCTACTACAATGGATTGTAGATTCAATTTCCAAGCCTTCAAAGCTAGACGAGAAGCATCCTCATTCCACAGGTAACCCTGGAGCAGAAGATCCGGATGGGAGGGGAGTTGGAACGGATCCGCCACTGACAGATCCAGAAGCTCTGGAAACCAAACTTGTTGAAGCCAGTACGGAGCAACCAGAATGACTGGACATTGCTCCAGGCTCAATTTCCATAACACCCTGTACAACATAGGATGGGGAGGGAAGATGTAGGCCAGAGGAAATAAGCAAGGAATGGACATGGCATCTACTGCCAAAGCTAGAGGATCCCTCCTGCAAGAGCAGAACCTTGGAACCTTCTGGTTGTGTCTTGTCGTCCTTCAGGTCGGTGCAAGGAAGACCCCACTTCAGAATATTGAGGTTGAACACCTCTGGATGCAGTTCCCACTCTCCACTGTGTGTCGACTGAGGAAGTCTGCCATGACATTGTCTATGCCTGGAATGTGCACTGCGGATATGGCAGGAACGTGTTCTTCTGCCCAGGACAAAATAGCCTTGACCTCTAACCGAGCAGCGAGACTTCTTGTTCCGCACTGCTTGTTGATGTAAGCCACAGCCGTGGAGTTGACAGACTGGGCATTCTTCCAGCTGAGGTGTCAAGTGACAAAGGGCATGAAATATTGCCCGAAGTTCCAATAAATTGACGGGAAGGAGAGATTCCTCCGAAGAACACCGTCCCGGAGCACTCAGTCGTCCCAGGACCGCTCCCCAGCCAGAAAGGCTGGCATCCGTCGTCACCGTGGTCCAGAAGGATATCAGGAAGGTCTGGCTGACTCTTCCATACCTGGATCACAAAGCGCTGGAGCTCCCTGGAGTGAGCCATGGCAAAGGGAACTGCTTCCATGGTGGAGATGAATTTCCCCACCAGAGAGGATAGCTTCTTGGCTGGAACTGGATCTACAGCTAGAACAGCCTAAACCCTGCGTGCAATCTGGTGAGCCACTTCCTCCATTAGAAACACCATGCTCTGCTGAGTGTTGAAGAGAAGGCCCAGGAAGACCAGACGCTGGGACAGAATAAGATCTGACTTGTCCATCCACCCATGATGGGTGAGAGCGTGAATGCAGTCCTGAACCTGCTGAGGAAGAAGTTCCCGCAGAGGGGGCTTTCAGAAGTAGGTCGTCCACGTATGGAGTAACTTTGATGCCGTCACAGTTGAATACCTGAGGTGCTGTAGTCAGACCAAAAGGAAGAGCTGAGAACTGAAAGTGCCCTTGGTCGCGGGCAAATCTGAGATACTGCCGGCTTTCTGGATGAATGGCAATATGTAAATACGTGTCCTGAAGGTCCAGAGAAGCAAGAAATTCCCCCGGAATCATAGCAGCAATCACTGTTCTCAGGGACTCCTGGTGATAATGAGACCGGATCACAAAGGAATTGAGATCCTTCAAGTCCAAAACTGGACGACAACCGCCGTCCTTCTTGGACACTACGAAGAGGTTTGAGTAAAAACCCGTACCTCTGTCCTGACCTGGAACAGGTTCCAGTACATCCTTGTCCAGAAGAGACTGGATAGCGCTGTTGAAGAGAAGGCGTTTTTCCACACCTTGGGGCGTATGAGAGGGGAAAAAGCGAAAAGAGGAAGAGAGACGAAAGGGATCCTGTACACTTCCACCACCACTTGTAAAACCCAGGGGTCCACCACTGAATCCTCCCAAATGTTGTGATATTGATGAAGACGACCACCCACGGCTGAATGGGGACCCAGATTCAGAGAGTAATGCCGGAGAAATCTTGGAAGCCTTGGACTTGAAGGAGACCTTGGGCTTTCATTGCTGTTTGGGCTAAAGGATTTTTTTTTTTTTTTTTTTTCCCACCACTTGAAAGTTACTGTAATCTTTGAAAACCATGACATTTCCTGCTGTAATCTGTTTTTTCTAACATCCCATTGGGAAACACTAATCTACTTTTTTTAATTTTTTTATTATCTGTCTGCACTAATACAGTCATATCCATTACAGATATGACAAAAAAGGCCAGTGAGGCATACCATTTTGGAAAATAGACTTTCACCTGCACCAAATGAGGGTCCACTTGCCTTTTTAGCCACCCGTAATGTGGTGCTATAGGAAAACAAAGTCACTTTAAAGATGCAATATTGCAACACCAAGGAAATTCCTAGAATTTCCAGTACCTAATGCCAGTGTGTGTGTGTGTGTGTGTGTGTGTGTGTGTGTGTGTGTGTGTGTGTGTGTGTGTGTGTGTGTGTGTGTGTGTGTGTGTGTGTGTGTGTGTGTGTGTGTGTGTGTGTGTGTTGGGGGGGGCAGAGTGTGTGTATAGGGGTTTGTGATTAATAGTGTTCAGTGGTATAAGGTGGGAGGTTGCCAGAGTATGTGGGGATTTCTGACTTCCATTGAGCAGTGGAACCAGGCTTGTGGGCCTGACTGTGTGTCTATGGGCATCGGGGAATTCAAAGGGATGAAGCTTTACACCAACTTGTTATGGTTTGCCTTTCAGAAATCAATTATTTCTGGTATATTAACAGGCCAAGATTGTAAGACAAGGTCACTTCCTGTTAGGAGCTTTCTATTTTATTAAGTGTAAAAGCAAAAAATAAGCAATTCTGGAACATACCACCTACACCATAGGAATATATAATTCCTTAAAGGGATAGCAATACTTAAAATGTAAAAAAAAAAAAAAAAAAAAAAAAATGTTGTAGGGTTTATCCCCCTGAGTAAAACAAGGGTACTCCCACTGCTGAAAAGTCTTTTATTCAAAAGTTATTAAAGCTCAAAGTTGATTTTTTTTTAGGTGCAATATCACAGTGGCCTGAAATTGTACAGTGGCGCTGTTTGCTACACCATCCTATAGAGATTTATGGTCCCGGGACCAGAGCTGTCTGTAGGATGGTGCAGCGACAGCACCACTGTACAATTTCAGGCCACTGTGATATTGGCACCTAAAAAAATGCAACTTTGAGCTGTAATAACTTTTGAATAAAACACTTTTCAGCAGTAGGAGCATCCTTCTTTTAATCAGGGAGATAAACCCTACAACATACTTATTTTTCCATTTTAAGTATTACTATCCCTTTAATTCTCTACCATTTAAGTAGCTAAAGGTTAGGTACTTAATTCCCCACTAAAGAGCAGTTAGCTTGTTCCAGAATTGCTCATCTTTTGTTTCTGTATAAGGCCACTGGTTTCTTGTACACTATTGTTTGTCATCCTTTAGAAGTGATCTCATATGTTGTTCTATTATGCTACAATTATTCAATTAGCTGTCTAACTATGTTTGGCGCTCTCAGCCTCTTGCATGCTTAACTGCAGTCTACCAGGTCAGATTAAAAAGATATGTTAGTGCCAACAGTTCTAGACATTCTGGAAGTTGTATAGGTACAAGTTACATCATTTGTGTTGCTTGTCTGGGATACAATCTTAGTTCATCTCAAAAGCAGGCAAGCAGTGTCGCAGCCTGGCATTCAAATAACAACAATGATACATGTCTTCTGTAGGTTAACTAGGCATCTAAAATTGTTATTAACCATTTGAGTGCCAGATGGGGTATACAACAAATTGCAAAGCTATGTGTTGCATACCCTTCTGGCACTCAAAAGGTTAACCTCTTGGATGCTTCAGGTGGATAAAATAAATGCACTTAAAAAGGTATGTTTGTGTTATGCAATTCCAAATTCTAGAACTAGAAAAAATATATATATTTGTTTTCTAACAATATATAATTAACCCCTTCAATGCTAGAAACCTCTTCAGTACATTTATAATGCATTTGAGATATTTCTAGCATCCTAACAGTCAAAGAGTAGCAGACAAGAAATTAGGGGTGATTCTATATAAATCAGTTTCTGGTTCACTGTCAAAGGGACATTAATGTCCCAAAAAAACTTGTTACATAGTTTTGTAGAGCAGGAAAAAATAAGCTTAATGGCACAAACCCTATATCTCAAACCGCTTTGGTTTGAGAGATATAAGCTTGGAAATTTCCCCCCTCCCTCCCCTTTTCCTGACGTTAGGATTCCCCTGCAGTCAGCACAGCTCTGTCTGGGGACCAAGCGGAGGCTCGGCAGCAGACCCGAAATCGCATTATTGCAAAAGAATTACTTAATTGGAAAGGTCTACAAAGTGTGCCTCTTTTGCAAGCACACTGTGTAGACCTTTCCAATGAAGTAATTATTTTGCAATAATGCAATTTAGGCTCTGCTGAAGAGCCTTCTCGTATTGGCCGACACAGATCTCCTGCTGTCAGCTTTACAGCTGACATCAGGAGAAGGGAAGGGAGGGGGACCTTTCAGTGCTTTTCTCTCAAGCCGTAGTGGTTTGAGAGATAGGGTTTCTGCCATTAAGCTTATTTTTAACCTGCTCTACAAAACTATAACAAGTTTTATGGGACATTACTGCCCCTTTAAGGTCTGCAGCCCCATTACCCACTCTTGTGAAAACCAGCACAGAAATTCACTCTGCAAGAATTGGTACTTTGACAAAACATTACATTACAACAAGATTCACATCTAAAATTCAAAAAGTCTGTCCTGCAGTCACACAAAGAATAAACCGATTTCCGCTTAACAAAAATAGACACTATAGTCCAGGACAAATCTGTCACCTTCCTTTACACCACTTAACATCATCCAAACAACCAATACTACCCTTACAGTTAACGGCCTATAAACTACACTCATGATCTCCACAATTACCATACCAATAATCCACCCCCACACTCCATTCAACTCCCACTGCATATCCGCCATGCCCAAAAAATCCACTCATACATTACATTAAACTTCCTTTGCATTTCAGGGATGCCCCAAAAATAATCACTCTCACAACTTAATTCCCTTGCTAACACTACTACACAAGCACACTACAATGATATTTCCTTACAGTAAAGTCACACCATGTAGCGCTCAATATATATATATTGGTATGTTTACTTATATGAGAAAAGCAGCTCTGGTTTTGGACAACAGGAAAGGAAGTTACTAAAATGGATTCTTTTTCACTGTGAATCTGTGACCATCAATTGATGCGACTTAACATTTACTTACCAGAAGATTCTCTGTCAGCATCTGCAGACTGTGAAGCTTCCACTGATGACACAACACTGACTGCATGGGGGGCAGTACCGACAGTAGCTGGCAAGGAGGAGGCAGACTTCTTCTGAGCTATAACAACACTCCTGATAGAAAAGATGGCAAGAGAACAAATTATTAATTATGGCACAGTGTTCTCTAATACATTAGCATACTTTAATAGAAAACAAAATCCATTCTAAGAAGCAGTATACAGTAAATGAGTAGTGCTGTGTGTACTATGAACTTTATTCAGTAAGCTAAACAGGTACAGTTCTGGAGAAAACCAGGGAAATGCATGTTTCCTTTTTATGGGGCTTTTAACCCCTTCAATATAAGAGCTTACCAACTCTTTGAGAAGCAATGTACTGAGAACTTCACTAGCTAAAAACCCTAGGTAAATCAGTGGGAATATGGGGTTTGCATCTCAACCCAATGGTGCAGTTGTTTTCCTCCAGAACTGCACTTCTTTAGCTCACACAAGCTCCCATTCACAATGGTAATGCTGTTTTAGTTGCCTCTTGTGACAGGTACTATGCTGGGAATGGTACCTTTCACATGGGAGACCACCATCCTGTGTCAATGCAAAGTCCAGCATGTTGCATTTTCACTGTGTTTACACAGGAATGTAGTAAAAATGGAATAAGGAACATCTGCACAGTGACCTATCGGGCAACTGGTAGACATTTCATAGGAGCATCTTTGAAGTTGCAGTGCTGATCACCACCAGGGAATGTTCAACCCTTGTGGGCCCCAGCCATCAGGCAAACTCCTCCTGTGTCCAGATCAGTGCTAAAACACAGGAGAATATAATGAAAGAACACAGGTGACAAAGGCAGCTGCAACAGTTCTGTCACCCACGTGAAAGAGTCCTAAGGGTTGAGTGCTAAGGGCTCTTTCTCACATGGGTGACATTTTAGCGTAACGATTTGGCAGTATACTACTTTTTGTCAGCACATGACTAGCCGACTAGTTGGCGGCACAACTTTCAGAGCAACTGCACATTTTTAGTTCTCAGCATACTACATAAAACTTCAGGGAAAACATAGCTACCTAAAACAGTTGTGCGATTTCAATTAAGTTATACAGAAGTCAATGCAACAAATATGTAAATACGCTCTCATACTCTGAGGAACGTTGCAGCATGCTGTGTTCCTCTGCAACAATCTCACTACATGATGTCCATAAAGATTTAAAAAAAAAAAAAAAAAAAAAAAAATTATATATATATATATATATATATATATTATTATATATATATATATATATATATATATATATATATATATATATATATATATATATATATATATATATATATATATATAATTTATTATTTTTTTTTTATTATTTATTTATTTTTTTAAATCATTTCCTAGTTGTAAGAGACTCAGTAGGCAAGAATGGCTGCCACAAGTTAAAGGGATAGTAATACTTTGTTTTAACTTTATTTTATTTTGTAGGCATTAAAAAAACATGAAGAATGATATAAGTCTTATCTCTCAAACCTTTATGGTTTAAGAGATATTCACAAGCAAAGTGTCCCCCTCCCGCCCAGGTAGACTGCAGAGAGGGACAATCTTCAATTAAGATAAGGGAAAAACCTGAAAAGCTTGTCAAGGGGGGCAGGGCTTTCATTGTTTTCATAGGAATAAGAGTGTCCCCTTCTGTTATCTGTCTGGTCTATGGACTGTATTCCACATCTGAGAAGAGATTGTTTTCAGTAGGTAAAAGGGGCGGGAGGGGGAAACTTTGCTTGTAAATATCTCATAAACCATAAAGGTTTGAGAGATAAGACTTATATCATTCTTCATGTTTTTTTAATGCCTACAAAATAAAATAAAGTTAAAACGAAGTATTACTATCCCTTTAAAGTTTACCAAGGCATGGGGACTCTGAATAAGAAATCCACCAGGATATCGAACCCCATGACATACAGTTCACACAAGCAATTATTTTCTCATAGAAAGTTGCATGCAAAATGCAGCATTCCAGATCTGTACTGCTGTCTATGAGCTGCTGCGCAGATCACTCACATGGGCGATATTGCTACACCCACTGCAACTACCAATGACTGGTAGCCCCACATAGGTGTGAGCCAATAATCTTCAGGTAATGCTCACATGGGCAGGCCCCCCTGACAAGAGATGATTGTTTGGGGATCTCAAGGAGACTGGAAGTGAGAATACAATCACTTTACTTTTTGTAAGTCTCCAGGTAGATTCGGTCTCATTTCTACTTAAGCTCCAGGACCCACCTGTGTCTGGGAGCTGCAGCCACTGCTACAAACACCGCCGGTAGTACCAAAAAAAGGCTTGCAACAGGATGTTAGGCCATATGCATAGAACATGTAGCCAAACTGGGGGAACCCAATTGGACCACAGGATACTGACAAAGCTACCACTGATTTATAATGGGACTTTCAACACCTGGAATGGTAAAGGAGCTTCCAATGCTTCACCCAGTATAAAGAAGGTAGATAAGAGTACTTAGGAAGAACAGTAGAAATAGATCAAGGGTGAAAAACATAACGGTGCTGAAACTTTGAAGAAAAGCATGTCTTTAACCCTTTGAGTGTAGCAATGAGTTTGATACCTCTTTGGCACACAGAGAAAGCACTCTATAGCATCAATAAACATGAAATATATATATTTACTAGATATGATATATATCTTTTATTGTGACATGATGCTTGAAATCTGTACCACCTAGATGTCTTGCAGATATAAAAAAAAAAAAAAAAAAAAAAAAAAAAAAAAACATAGCTTACCCAATTGAAGACCAGACACTGCACACCACATTGTAGACCCTTCTGGTCTTTAAAGGGTTATCTCTTAGAACAAAATTGACTTTACACACAAAATACCCCCTGGACACATCTGACTTGACTGACATATGGAATATAAAATAAGAAGGGTGTAACTGGACTACAAAACTAATGACCAGTTCAGGATGATGGAAGTTTGAGTCTGACAATGGATGGAGAGCCACAATTTGTTCTCCCCTGTTAAGCATGGTTGGAAGCATTTTATTTAGCTCCTTGTATGCTAAAGACTCCTTAAGCACACTGATTCACACTGCGTTTGATACCTGTAGCATATAAAGCGGTTAAAAAAATAAACTGCAGAACATGTGACTATCAGCCAAGATGCCTCTATTTAACACATTTGGGTGTAAAAGAAAAATACGAGGAAAGAATGCGCACACACACACAGACAAGATTTTTCTTATAAAGATACATAAACATTAATACATACAGAGCTGACATTTTTTTCCCAGTGTTAGTTTTTATTCATTATGTTTTGCTTAACAATGTAACAATTTTTATCAGTAGGCCTCACAAATCAAATCTGTTCAAGGCCAGCAAGCTGATTATAACATTGTCCTCTGAGACACCTTGATACTTGATGACATGCAAGGCTTCCTTTCTTCTAACAAACTCCATTTCCTTAATACACAAGTCATTCTACCATGACAAGTGAATAAAGTGATGGCCAATTATTCAGCAGGAACCCTTCTCGACCATTAGGAACTTAATCCCATAAATCAGATAGCTCTTTTTATACAACGTCAAATCAAAGTTACCACCAGGCTGCAAAATTCAAAATTAAGCTACACTTTAACAATTCACTATCATATTTAAAAGTAATTTATCTTCTAAGGGTCTTATGCGAGACTGGCAGGGATTTCAAAGAGAGGCTTACATCACTTCTGACAGGACAAGGGTGAAAAGACCAGTGACCATAAATATTCTCAGGCATAGGGTCAGTGTGTTATTAGTCCCAATTATGCTGAACTGTAAGAAGGCTTTGTGGTGCAGATAATTATTGCCTGCTGAATGAGCACAGATCACCAGCTCTTGCCAGGCTAAGTCTAAGCCAAAGAATTATATAGCCCTGCTCTTTTCCTCAGAAAGACATAAAAACCTATCCTGCAGTAAAGAACATGTTTTATTTTCATTATCTCTCAGAAGCTGTCCTCTTGTAAAAAAAAAAAAAAAAAAAATTGCCCTTTTATTCAGTTCATTTAAATTGGTCTCCATGTCTCCCCCTCCTTGCAGTTTCCTCTCTTATTGGGCTTAGAAGCTGGTGAAACAGATGGGGTTGTGGAAGGGTTCTATAGCTATGCAAAGGTTTAATGAGGTCCTCAACACTGGTAAGACGACAGTGAACAAGGAAAATGTACAAGCCTTGCAGTCTGGGTGTAAAATATAATGTAGAACAACAGTTAACACAGGTAATGAGCAAATTCTTGATGTAGACATTTGTCTAGAATTCTAGTATTTGGCACTCCATATGTAATGTTCTATAACAGAGGAGTGATGTGCTGCTTTTCAGTGGTTGTATCCAAAACACCTGTTCAAACTAGATTCAACTCCATCTACTTTTGCCGTAACTGGCTGATTTTTTTCCCCCACATAAGAAATAAAAACAAAGGAGAAGCGTTTAAAAAAAAAAAAAAAAAAAAAAAACTGCAGTTACAAAGAAAGGGTCTGTAAAATTGTTGCAAAGTCACATAATATGTTTAAACATTTAGTAACAATTTTCAAAGTGCTAATTCCAGTCAGTTGACTTTTTTTTTTTTTTTTTTTTTTTTAAAGTGAAGTAGAAATGGTCTTGTCCAAATAGAATTGTGTTGCAACTTATTAAGAAATTTGATAACTGCAACAAAAATAAAGGAAATTTAAGTGATTAACTCTTAATGTCAGGTATAACCTCTCCTTAATGGAAGAATACAGTGGCAGCTATGTGTGCGAAAAAAATACATTCAGTTGCGAATTCTCAAAATATTCTCAGATAGACATTTATAAATTTGACTTCTTTATAAATGACTCATTGTTATGGATTTTAGTGACAATTCTTAAAGATACTCAAACAAGTCTTTTTATATATCTCCCCCAGTCACATTGAGAGAGCAGACTGAGTGCGTGAGAGTGTGAGAAAGACAGGGCGCATGAGAGAAAGACTGGGTGTGCAAGAAAAAGCGCGAGACAAAGACAGGTTGCGCAAGAGCATTGAGAAAGACAGACCGGATGTGTGAGAATGTGTGAGAAAGACAGACTGGATGAGTGAGAGCATGCGAGGCAGGCAGACTTGATGCATGAGAGCATGTGAGAAAGACAGACTGTGTGAGAAAGAGAGAGCAAAATTGTAAGTGGGTTGCCACAGGGTTCAGTCCAGGGTCCAATATGCTTTAAATTTATTTATTATGATTTAGAAGTAGGTATCGAAAGCTGTCTCTCAATATGGATGGAGAAGTAGTGGATAAAGTGTGCACTAAATGTAAGGTTATGCATCTGGGTTGCAGGAAAAAAAAAAAAAAAATAAAAAATAAAAAAAAAGGCATGCTACATATACACTAGATGGAAAACTACTATGGGAATCCTTTTTAGAGAAAAAAATTAAAAGTACTGCTAGACAATAGACTTCACAGTAGTCTCATCAGCTGTATTACCAATCATAACCTGATTGCTATTAAAAAAGTTTCTTAAACTGTATTACAAAACAGTTATACATCTAGTGCTAATCACTGATCAGTCAATGACAATACTAGAATTTAACAGACAACTATTCTAGATAACTGTAGGATGTCAGCTACACAATAGTAGAGGTGGGCAGGCAGTAGGATACTACTGGCATACTGGTTCACGTGTGTACACAATCTCAGACAGGCTGCACCTTGGAATCAATTAGACCACATATGTCCCATGAGCCTCATGCTAGACTACCATGATATAGTGCAAGTTTTAACACAGGATTGCATTACACTAGAACCAAATCAGGCATTAAAGGGATAGTAACACTTCGTTTTAACTTTATTTTATTTTGTAGGAATTAAAAAAAACATGAAGAATGATATAAGTCTTATCCCTCAAACCTTTATGGTTTATGAGATATTCACAAGCAAAATTTCCCCCTCCCGCCCCTTTTACCTAGTGTAAGCCATCTCTTCTCAGATGTGAATCTGGTTGTAAGACCAGACAGATAACAGAAGGGGACATTCTTCTCCCAATGAAAACAATGAAAGCCCTTCCCCCCCTTGACAAGTTTTTCAGCTTTTTCCCTTATCTTATCTTAATTGAAGATTGTCCCTCTCTGCAGTCTTCCTGGGCACCTCCCTTCTGATCTGGCTGAACGGGGGAGGGGGGATACTTTGCTTGTGAATATCTCTTAAAAAGGTTTGAGAGATAAGACTTATATTGTTCATATTTTTTTAATGCCTACAAAATAAAATAAAGATAAAAAGAAGTATTACTATCCCTTTAAGGAAACATTCACAGACAAAATAGAGCCATTACATTACATCAGTAGAACATCTTCAAGAACACACTTTGGGGCCGATTGACTCTTGGTCAAACCACAGACCATCCTAAGATTCATGAAGAACATCTAACACTCTACAACCGAGCAGGACTCCCAATGTCACCTCAGCTTCCAATCTTCTATTCGACATAATTTAGGCTCTTAAAGGGATAGTAATACTTCATTTTAACTTTATTTTATTTTGTAGGCATTAAAAAAACATGAAGAATGATATAAGTCTTATCTCTGAAACCTTTATGGTTTAAGAGATATTCACAAACAAAGTATCCCCCCCTGTTCAACCAGATCAGAAGGGAGATGCCCAGGTAGACTGCAGAGAGGGACAATCTTCAATTAAGATAATGGAAAAAGCTGAAAAACTTGTCAAGGGGGGAAGGGCTTTCATTGTTTTCATACAAAGAAAATTGTCCCCTTCTGTTATCTGTACTGTCATACAACCAGACTCACATCTGAGAAGAGATTGCATACACTAGGTAAAAGGGGCGGGGAGGGGAACTTTGCTTGTGAATATCTCATAAACCATAAAGGTTTGAGAGATAAGACTTATATCATTCTTCATGTTTTTTTAATGCCTACAAAATAAAAAAGTTAAAACGAAGTATTACTATCCCTTTAAAGAGCCTGGATCCAGTAGACAGTAGAGCAAACAAAAGTGCATGAGTTGACCAGCTCAATAATGCCTCACATAAAGCCCTTTTAATATCTTGCAACATTCTTCAGTGGAATGCTTAATTTTAAAGTAATGTGCTAATGTACTGACTTTGCACCTCTCCTGATCTTTCATAGTAGAACTCAAATGTGCATTACAGACACATTAATCTTATCTGTAGATTGATCAATAATAAAAATTCATCAACAGCTTCATCAAAAGTTGACACCCATTTAATTTTCCTGCATATCTACCCCTTCACATGTCTATACATACGCACCTGAGCAATAACTGCACGTACTTATGGAAATGCAGGTATGGGTTACAGAACACAACCCATAACTTACATCATTAGGGATGGCGTTTCCATAAAAGCACCCAAAACAAAAGAATCAGGCTGCATGGAGCTTTGTCAATACAACCAAATCAGGGGTGACTTTGGATCTCTACACTGTAAGATTTCACGAGAAGGGCCCTCTGATCCTTATGTTCTCCACATTTGATTTTTACTATTTAATATCTGTATATCTATTCCCTATTGTACAGCGCTGCGGAATTAGTTGGTGCTATATAAACAATAATACTAATCATCTCGGTCTTCTTTCTCTGATAGTAAAGTTTCGGCGGGCAAAATTGCCAAAATTGAAAATGAAGTTTCCTATGTGCACTGCAATGTATTCAGGGGCATATTAATGTCTGGGCATATCAGAGGTTCACCAGGTCCTTCAGGTTCAGGGTATCTCACCTCGAATTTCCAAATGGCTCAAATATTAATTCAGCAACAAATTCAACCCTTTAAGTACAATAGGGGTGTGCACCACATTGCTAACAAATGTACAGCAATGGGTTAAACGTCCCTCTGTTCCTTAAAGAGTTAAATGTTTGATCAGAAATGGGTCTGTCCTAGGTGCACAACACACCAACGTGGAGGCAATTCACATAAGTATTAAGATCTCCAATGCATTCTTTCACAATACATGGATGCCTCTAGCATTTAAGGAGTTAAGACAAACCTGAAATGTAAAGGCATTTTACATGTATTCCCATAATTGTGGGGCTCCATTCACAATTTTGCGGGGACCTTCACAAGTTCTTAAAGTGGACCTGTCACCCTAAAAAAAGTTTAGTTAATTTTAAGGAGAAGTAAAAAGCCTCCCGGATAAATATTCTACTTGTCTTTAGAAAGAAACTGACTTACGTAATCCAGGTCACAGTATGGAAAATCTTACATGAAAGTTTGTTGTGATACCAGGATATATCCCCATATCCAAGCTACCACCAAAACCTGCCATTTCCTCCTGAAAAGTACTGCCAAAATACATCCCTTCCTCTGTACGTCACCAGACACTCTCACTCAGACCCTCATTCTCTCTAGACTAGATTATTTCAACATGCTTCTCTCTGGTCTTCCAGCCTCTCATCTTTCTCCACTTCAGACTGTTCTCAATTCAGATGCAATAACAACTACCCTTTTCTCATGGGTACCTTCCCTCGCATCTGCTCCTAAAATTCCTGTCTTGGCTACCCATAAGGTCTAGCATGTCTTAAAAAAATTCTTCTTCTCTTCTTTGAGTCTTTCTTCTTCGGCACACTTGTATTTCTGCTCTCACGTTCTCTGTCCTCTCCTTACACAACTCAATCCATTTTTGGCTGCAATCATTTTCACTGGCTGCCCTTTGACCTTGGAATGCCCTATCACCATTCGCCAATCATTCATCACTTTCAAACATCTTCAAAAAAATCCACCTTTCAAGCAGTCATCTCAGTAACTATATTCTCCTTGTGCAAACGGACAATCACATCAAAATCACTTACCTTACTGAAATCTTGTACTTGTATTCATAATACTCCATCTACTGTCTCTATATATTGTCACAATTACCAATTAGATTGTAAGCTCTTTGGACAGGGTCCCCTTCCCAATTTATAATTAATTTTGCTGCTTATGCAAAGATCACACTTTAGCCTGGTGCTCTGAACCCTGTCCTGTATATTCGTATTGTACAATTACTAATTCTGTAAAGAACTGTGTACATGTATGGTGCTATATAAATATACATACACACATACATATAGCTGAAAAGTTTGCATTTTATTGTTGGTACATTACTTGAATGAGTGCTGTTGACTGTCTGCTTCACTGTACAAAAGACTGCACTGAACTCTCTCAGCTATACTGCTGTTTAATCCAGTGTCAGGTTACCAATGTAGGTTAACAAAGGGTTAAAGTCCTCTGACAAAGCCATAATACACATTGGTTTCACAATGAATGCCATTTCTCAGAGGTTAAAACCCATAAGCAAGCCAGCTGATACTTAACATACATATATGGAAGCGGTTATTTTCTAAGACAACATGGAGCAAATCTAATACAAATTCCCTTTGATTTAAACGAGGCTTTTAATTCCCTGGGGTGCTAGGAGGTTCTCAAATACATTACTCTGAAAAACGTGAGAGATTTCAGAGTATCTTTCTCCTATGGTGCAGCTGATTTGCTCCAGAACTGCTCCTGGTCTTAATACATCAGGCTAAGGATTTGCTTCATCTGGAGCCACTTCAAGATGTTTCACTTCAACAGCTTTATGCTTCCTTCATCCTATTCTGTTCAATACATTCATTCCTTGAAACCCAGTGCTATGCAATGAATTGCAAAGCAACACACTGCACACCCCTCTGGTGCGCATGGGGTTAACCCTTTGAGTGTCAGAGGGTTACGCAACGCATTGGGTATCTCTCTGGAACTGAAAGGGTTAAAAACCCTTCTGTACAATGGACAAAAAAGAATCACACCAGACCTTGAACTACTTCCTCCACATAAATGTCTGGCAACCACTAATCAGCAGGCAGGATCTTCCCACAAGACAGTGGGGACATTACTGGAAGGATAACTCCTGTGCACACCTTGTCTATAGCAGCCCCTTTGTTCTGGCAGTTCAGCAGAGCTTCAGTAGTGTAGCTGTATACTCTCCAGCTATGGCTGGAAAGTTGATAATCCTTAAGATATGAGGAGCATTTTGATTTCTGACAAAGCATTCCAGAGATAAATGCAGGATCAGAGAGATGCTTTGAAATTCCCAGGGATACCCCTGCTGGTAAATGGCTACATATGAAGAACAAAACGACAAGGAGACTAATGAACCAAGAAGAAATTGAGCCATTCTGGAGAAATCAACTGCACTATAGGGGACAAATAACATTCCCAATCAATTTAAATGGTGTTTTAACCCTTTGAATGCAAGATACATCCCTAAAGCCCACTTCACAATGCACTGTAGATCCCTCTAGCATTCAATGGAACAAAAGTTCATTTCTTCACTACTGTGCCGTTGTTTTCCCCAGTTCTTATTAGATCAGCCTTGTGATATATTCAGTTATAGAAGGTTTAACTGCCTGAATTATGTAAAATATAAAACAGGACAAGCTGTCAGACGTTTCCTACAAACATAAATATGCACAGACATAACATACATAGACCCATACATACAAATAAATATGCACAGACATAAAATACATAGACCCATACGTACAAACATAAATATGCACAGACATAACATACATAGACCCATACGTACAAACATAAATATGCAGACATAACATACATAGACCCATACGTACAAACATAAATATGCACAGACATAACATACATAGACCCATACATACAAATAAATATGCACAGACATAACATTCATAGACCCATACGTACAAATATGCACAGACATAACATACATAGACCCATACATACAAATAAATATGCACAGACATAACATTCATAGACCCATACGTACAAATAAATATGCACAGACATAACATACATAGACCCATACGTACAAATAAATATGCACAGACATAACATACATAGACCCATACATACAAATAAATATGCACAGACATAACATACATAGATCCATACATACAAATGTAAATATGCACAGACATAACATACATAGACCCATATGTACAAATAAATATGCACAGACATAACCTACATAGACCCATACGTACAAACATAAATACGCACAGACATAACATACATAGACCCATACGTACAAACATAAATATGCACAGACATAACATACATAGACCCATACATACAAACATAAATACGCACAGACATAACATACATAGACCCATATGTACAAATAAATATGCACAGACATAACATACATAGACCCATACATACAAACATAAATATGCACAGACATAACATACATAGACCCATACGTACAAATAAATATGCACAGACATAACATACATAGACCCATACGTACAAATAAATATGCACAGACATAACATACATAGACCCATACGTACAAACATAAATATGCAGAGACATAACATACATAGACCCATACATACAAATAAATATGCACAGACATAACATACATAGACCCATACATACAAATAAATATGCACAGACGTAAAATACATAGATCCATACATACAAATGTAAATATGCACTGACATAACATACATAGACCCATATGTACAAATAAATATGCACAGACATAAAATACATAGACCCATACGTACAAATAAATATGCACA
This sequence comes from Rhinophrynus dorsalis, assembly GCA_037306005.1. Taxonomy (NCBI): domain Eukaryota; kingdom Metazoa; phylum Chordata; class Amphibia; order Anura; family Rhinophrynidae; genus Rhinophrynus; species Rhinophrynus dorsalis. The sequence continues at coordinate 154,832,205 of CM074718.1, read as the reverse complement.
GACATAACATACATAGACTCATACGTACAAATAAATATGCACAGACATAAAATTACATAGACCCATACGTACAAACATAAATATGCACAGACATAACATACATAGACCCATACGTACAAACATAAATATGCACAGACATAACATACATAGACCCATACGTACAAACATAAATATGCAGAGACATAACATACATAGACCCATACGTACAAACAAAAATATGCACAGACATAACATACATAGACCCATACATACAAATAAATATGCACAGACATAACATACATAGACCCATACGTACAAACATAAATATGCACAGACATAACATACATAGACCCATATATACAAATAAATATGCACAGACATACATAGACTCATACATACAAATAAATATGCACAGACATAACATACATAGACCCATACGTACAAACACAAATATGCACAGACATAACATACATAGACCCATACGTACAAACTAATATGCACAGACATAACATACATAGACCCATACGTACAAATAAATATGCACAGACATAACATACATAGACCCATACATACAAATAAATATGCACAGACATAACATACATAGACCCATACGTACAAACATAAATATGCACAGACATAACATACATAGACCCATACGTACAAACTAATATGCACAGACATAACATACATAGACCCATACGTACAAACATAAATATGCATAGACATAAAATACATAGACCCATACGTACAAACATAAATATGCACAGACATAACATACATAGACCCATATATACAAATAAATATGCACAGACATAACATACATAGACCCATATGTACAAATAAATATGCACAGACATAACATACATAGACCCATACGTACAAATAAATATGCACAGAAATAACATACATAGACCCATACATACAAATAAATATGCACAGACATAACATACATAGACACATACATACAAACGTAAATATGCACAGACATAACATACATAGACCCATATATAAAAATAAATATGCACAGACATAACATACATAGACTCATACGTACAAATAAATATGCACAGACATAACATGCATAGACCCATACGTACAAACACAAATATGCACAGACATAACATACATAGACCCATACATACAAACAAAAATATGCACAGACATAACATACATAGACCCATACGTACAAACTAATATGCACAGACATAACATACATAGACCCATACGTACAAACATAAATATGCATAGACATAAAATACATAGACCCATACGTACAAATAAATATGCACAGACATAACATACATAGACCCATATATACAAATAAATATGCACAGACATAACATACATAGACCCATATGTACAAATAAATATGCACAGGCATAACATACATAGACCCATACGTACAAATAAATATGCACAGACATAACATACATAGACCCATACATACAAATAAATATGCACAGACATAACATACATAGACCCATACGTACAAATAAATATGCACAGACATAACATACATAGACTCATACGTACAAATAAATATGCACAAACATAAAATACATAGATCCATACATACAAATGTAAATATGCACAGACATAACATACATAGACCCATACATACAAATAAATATGCACAGACATAACATACATAGACCCATACGTACAAATAAATATGCAGACATAACATACATAGACCCATACATACAAATAAATATGCACAGACATAACATACATAGACCCATACGTACAAATAAATATGCACAGACATAACATACATAGACTCATACGTACAAACATAAATATGCACAGACATAACATACATAGACCCATACGTACAAATAAATATGCACAGACATAACATACATAGACCCATACGTACAAATAAATATGCACAGACATAACATACATAGACTCATACGTACAATATGCACAGACATAAAATACATAGATCCATACATACAAATGTAAATATGCACAGACATAACATACATAGACCCATACGTACAAATAAATATGCACAGACATAACATACATAGACCCATACGTACAAATAAATATGCACAGACATAACATACATAGACCCATACCTACAAATAAATATGCACAGACATAACATACATAGACCCATACGTACAAACATAAATATGCAGAGACATAACATACATAGACCCATACGTACAAACATAAACATGCAGAGACATAACATACATAGACCCATACATACAAACAAAAATATGCACAGACATAACATACATAGACCCATACATACAAATAAATATGCACAGACATAACATACATAGACCCATACGTACAAACATAAATATGCACAGACATAACATACATAGACCCATATATACAAATAAATATGCACAGACATAACATACATAGACCCATATGTACAAATAAATATGCACAGGCATAACATACATAGACTCATACGTACAAATAAATATGCACAGACATAAAATACATAGACCCATACGTACAAACATAAATATGCACAGACATAACATACATAGACCCATACGTACAAACATAAATATGCAGAGACATAACATACATAGACCCATACGTACAAACAAAAATATGCACAGACATAACATACATAGACCCATACATACAAATAAATATGCACAGACATAACATACATAGACCCATATATACAAATAAATATGCACAGACATACATAGACTCATACATACAAATAAATATGCACAGACATAACATACATAGACCCATACGTACAAACATAAATATGCACAGACATAACATACATAGACCCATACGTACAAACTAATATGCACAGACATAACATACATAGACCCATACGTACAAACATAAATATGCATAGACATAAAATACATAGACCCATACGTACAAACATAAATATGCACAGACATAACATACATAGACCCATATATACAAATAAATATGCACAGACATAACATACATAGACCCATATGTACAAATAAATATGCACAGACATAACATACATAGACCCATACGTACAAATAAATATGCACAGACATAACATACATAGACCCATACATACAAATAAATATGCACAGACATAACATACATAGACCCATACGTACAAACTAATATGCACAGACATAACATACATAGACCCATACGTACAAACATAAATATGCATAGACATAAAATACATAGACCCATACGTACAAACATAAATATGCACAGACATAACATACATAGACCCATATATACAAATAAATATGCACAGACATAACATACATAGACCCATATGTACAAATAAATATGCACAGACATAACATACATAGACCCATACGTACAAATAAATATGCACAGACATAACATACATAGACCCATACATACAAATAAATATGCACAGACATAACATACATAGACCCATACATACAAACGTAAATATGCACAGACATAACATACATAGACCCATATATAAAAATAAATATGCACAGACATAACATACATAGACTCATACGTACAAATAAATATGCACAGACATAACATGCATAGACCCATACGTACAAACACAAATATGCACAGACATAACATACATAGACCCATACATACAAACAAAAATATGCACAGACATAACATACATAGACCCATACGTACAAACATAAATATGCATAGACATAAAATACATAGACCCATACGTACAAATAAATATGCACAGACATAACATACATAGACCCATACGTACAAACATAAATATGCACAGACATAACATACATAGACCCATACGTACAAACTAATATGCACAGACATAACATACATAGACCCATACGTACAAACATAAATATGCATAGACATAAAATACATAGACCCATACGTACAAACATAAATATGCACAGACATAACATACATAGACCCATATATACAAATAAATATGCACAGACATAACATACATAGACCCATATGTACAAATAAATATGCACAGACATAACATACATAGACCCATACGTACAAATAAATATGCACAGACATAACATACATAGACCCATACATACAAATAAATATGCACAGACATAACATACATAGACCCATACGTACAAACTAATATGCACAGACATAACATACATAGACCCATACGTACAAACATAAATATGCATAGACATAAAATACATAGACCCATACGTACAAACATAAATATGCACAGACATAACATACATAGACCCATATATACAAATAAATATGCACAGACATAACATACATAGACCCATATGTACAAATAAATATGCACAGACATAACATACATAGACCCATACGTACAAATAAATATGCACAGACATAACATACATAGACCCATACATACAAATAAATATGCACAGACATAACATACATAGACCCATACATACAAACGTAAATATGCACAGACATAACATACATAGACCCATATATAAAAATAAATATGCACAGACATAACATACATAGACTCATACGTACAAATAAATATGCACAGACATAACATGCATAGACCCATACGTACAAACACAAATATGCACAGACATAACATACATAGACCCATACATACAAACAAAAATATGCACAGACATAACATACATAGACCCATACGTACAAACATAAATATGCATAGACATAAAATACATAGACCCATACGTACAAATAAATATGCACAGACATAACATACATAGACCCATACGTACAAACTAATATGCACAGACATAACATACATAGACCCATACGTACAAACATAAATATGCATAGACATAAAATACATAGACCCATACGTACAAACATAAATATGCACAGACATAACATACATAGACCCATATATACAAATAAATATGCACAGGCATAACATACATAGACCCATACGTACAAATAAATATGCACAGACATAACATACATAGACCCATACATACAAATAAATATGCACAGACATAACATACATAGACCCATACGTACAAATAAATATGCACAGACATAACATACATAGACTCATACGTACAAATAAATATGCACAAACATAAAATACATAGATCCATACATACAAATGTAAATATGCACAGACATAACATACATAGACCCATACATACAAATAAATATGCACAGACATAACATACATAGACCCATACGTACAAATAAATATGCAGACATAACATACATAGACCCATACATACAAATAAATATGCACAGACATAACATACATAGACCCATACGTACAAATAAATATGCACAGACATAACATACATAGACTCATACGTACAAACATAAATATGCACAGACATAACATACATAGACCCATACGTACAAATAAATATGCACAGACATAACATACATAGACCCATACGTACAAATAAATATGCACAGACATAACATAGACTCATACGTACAATATGCACAGACATAAAATACATAGATCCATACATACAAATGTAAATATGCACAGACATAACATACATAGACCCATACGTACAAATAAATATGCACAGACATAACATACATAGACCCATACGTACAAATAAATATGCACAGACATAACATACATAGACCCATACCTACAAATAAATATGCACAGACATAACATACATAGACCCATACGTACAAACATAAATATGCAGAGACATAACATACATAGACCCATACGTACAAACATAAATATGCAGAGACATAACATACATAGACCCATACATACAAACAAAAATATGCACAGACATAACATACATAGACCCATACATACAAATAAATATGCACAGACATAACATACATAGACCCATACGTACAAACATAAATATGCACAGACATAACATACATAGACCCATATATACAAATAAATATGCACAGACATAACATACATAGACTCATACATACAAATAAATATGCACAGACATAACATACATCGACCCATACGTACAAACACAAATATGCACAGACATAACATACATAGACCCATACGTACAAACTAATATGCACAGACATAACATACATAGACCCATACGTACAAATAAATATGCACAGACATAACATACATAGACCCATACATACAAATAAATATGCACAGACATAAAATACATAGACCCATACATACAAATAAATATGCACAGACATAACATACATAGACCCATACGTACAAACATAAATATGCACAGACATAACATACATAGACCCATACGTACAAACATAAATATGCACAGACATAACATACATAGACCCATACATACAAATAAATATGCACAGACATAACATACATAGACCCATACGTACAAACATAAATATGCACAGACATAACATACATAGACCCATACGTACAAACATAAATATGCACAGACATAACATACATAGACCCATACATACAAACAAAAATGTGCAGAGACATAACATACATAGACCCATACGTACAAACTAATATGCACAGACATAACATACATAGACCCATACGTACAAACATAAATATGCACAGACATAACATACATAGACCCATACATACAAACGTAAATATGCACAGACATAACATACATAGACCCATATATAAAAATAAATATGCACAGACATAACATACATAGACCCATACGTACAAATAAATATGCACAGACATAACATACATAGACCCATACGTACAAATAAATATGCACAGACATAACATACATAGACCCATACGTACAAACTAATATGCACAGACATAACATACATAGACCCATATGTACAAATAAATATGCACAGACATAACATACATAGACTCATACGTACAAATAAATATGCACAGACATAACATACATAGACCCATATATACAAATAAATATGCACAGACATAACATACATAGACCCATATATACAAATAAATATGCACAGACATAACATACATAGACCCATACATACATAAAAAAAATTAGCTTACAAAAGGAATTGGTACAACTGCAGCACGCATTAACCCTTTGAGTTGGGAGGTTTAAGACAAGGGTTAAAACATCACTGGAATTAATTTTGATGCTTGCATTTGAAAACAATGTGACATTTTTAAAAAAAGGTAGAAATAAAACAATTTGAGGACAAAAACAACCTAAATAATATTTATAAACGTAACCCCTTGGTTGCTAGAGAGAGGTCTCAAAGACATTGCTTCAAAATGCACTACATATGTGTCTAACATCCAAGAAGTTAAATTCCCATTTAACCCTTTGAGTGCCAGGAGTACACAACGCATTGCTCTGCTGTGTGTTGCGTATCCCTCTGATACTCACTTAACTCAACAACATTTTTATTAATTATTAATATATTCGGTTGTTTTGCCCCCAAAATTTACTCCATTTGTGTCTGTATAAATGTATGTCCGGTTGTTTTTAAGGGAAATGCTGCGGGGGGAAGAGTAGACAAGTGCTAGTAAGCACCAATGGTCATTTTCATCCTTCAGATCATCTCCTTCATTGCCATCTTTTCACAACTGGGGTGAGGATGCTTTAATGGTTTTGTAGTTTTTGTTTGCAAGCAGTTTAAGTGATTTTGTTTACACACAGGCCAAACTAATACTAGCAGACGCCACACACGCAAAATAGCATTTTAGTGAACTTACAGTTAAATACTTTTTTCTTAGTCCATATGGAACACATGAAGCGTCAGGGCACACAGGACACTTCAAAAAAAGATAGGGTCTTTGAGGCAGAGACACTCCCCCCCTCCTCCAAGCTCAACCTCCCACCTATTCCCCCAGATTCATGTATGGCAAAGTTGTATAGAAAAGTACCAAAAGCAGGAAAAATAAAACCCCTGAATATAGACCCCATGAGAGAGGACACCTCCACCCAGAGAAGAAACACCAGCATTTTTTACTCTGGGGCAGGAGTCCTATGTTCTATATTTATGTATGTCCCCAAAGCATCCATAAGATTCTAGGGAGGGAAACAAAGAGGGGTAAAAAAACTCTCCCAATAGGATACCAGTATTCCAAGGGACTAAACTGATGCAGTTTATCAGGTGTCAAAAGACAACAAATTATCACTGCCAACAAACCAAATAGGCACAATCACCTGGAGGACCTTCTGGCCAAAACTGGAGTAAAAAATGTTCCAAATGTCCGGTACTCCACTCTTGAAATGTGTACAAACTTATGGATGCAAAAAGTTGAGCACTCCGTCTCACAAATAAAATTACATTTATTTAATAATCATTAAAAATATCCATACTTCGGCATCTAGCCCAACGTTTCAGTCCTCCCTGGGACTTTCTTCAGGGACTACAACCTTACAGACTACCTGACCTGTCTCTCATTTTATAGCATCATGCTGAACTTGGCGCCTAAATAGCGCGCATTGGTCATCATGGCGACCCCTAACACTAAACCGGCTAAGTTCAAGAATTGTAATGTCACAATGTGTATTAACTGCCGAATATGCACATACATATAAAAATTTCCTAACTCCAGTTAAAATCTTGTCATTTCTGATACTTTTTGATCAGGTATAATTAAATATAATTAATCAAACTAAAATGTTAATTGAGCCCATTAGGTGACAGAGATTGTAGCATATAAACATACCTGGGAACTTTCAAGATAAGCTGACCCTGATATCTTTGAAATATTAACCTTTAAAGCGTCCCATAATGTAGATTTTATGCGATATGTGACTGCTTGCACTAACACAGAGGTGATCTGGTCCGTGTGCGAGGGACCTTTCATGTGCATATTCAGCAGTTAATACACATTGTGACATTACAATTCTTGAACTTAGCCGGTTTGGCGTTAGGGGTCGCCATGACGACCGACGCGCGTTATTCTGTCACCAAGTTCAATATGATGATATAAAATGAGAGACAGGTCAGGTAGTCTGTAAGGTTGTAGTCCCTGAAGAAAGTCCCAGGGAGGACTGAAACGTTGGGCTAGATGCCGAAGTATGGATATTTTTAATGATGATTAAATAAATGTAATTTTATTTGTGAGACAGAGTGCTCGACTTTTTGCATCCAAAACTGGAGTCAGCCAAGGCTAGAACATTGACATGGTAATTTTAGATGAATGTGCGGAAAAGAACCACGTTCCTGCCTTGTGCAGCTGTTCAGCAGAGGCCTGATTTTTATGGGCCCAGGAGGCACCTACCAATCTGAAGGCGCGTGCTGGGACTCTGAAAAGAACATGTGTCTCCTTGATTACATATGACTGGCATATTGTACCTTTGGTCCAAGAAGCAAGTGATTTTAGATGCCACCTAACCTGCTCTATGACCCTCATGAATGATGAGGAGGTAATCCGCCTTATGAAAAGACTATTTCCCATGCGCATAATAATTCAGGCATTGAACCACATCCACAAAGTGCCAATCTTTCTCCAGCAAGTCAGGTCAAAAGGAAGGACGAACGATTTCCTTTTTGACGTTAAAGTTAAAATACTTTAGTAGAGAAACCTCGAGTGGTATGAAGTACTGCCTTGTCATGATGGAACACCAGAACATGGGACTTACAAGACCAGACTTGAAACTCAGCAACCCTTTGTACAGATATGGCTAAAAGAAAAAACATTTTCAGCATAAAAAAATGATGAAAGGTTCAAAGGGAGGTCTGAAGAAAGCCCAAGACCAAATTAAGATCCTACTGGGGCTGTATGATCCCTAAAGGAGGTGTTTGGAGTTGAAATTTCGTCTCAGAAGGTTTGCAAGGCTAACCTCTCCACCTGCTTGTACCAGATGGGTCCCCAAGTCAAGAGGTCCAGATTCAGTGGAAGGCAGATCTGTGCTTTGATGGCCAGATTGAGAAAATCTGCAAACCAGGTCCAATGGGGCAAGAAGGAAGCAATTAGTGATTAGAGAGCCTTCTCCATCTTGATGTTCCTGTTTACCCTGGGAATTAGAGGAGGAAATATGTAGGCCAGATTAAAGTTCCATGGCATGTTCATCACAAAGGCAAAAGGATTCTATGTCTCTCTGCAGAACAGAGGAACTTTCCTGTTCTCGCTGGAGGAAATCAGGTCCGCAGATTAGACTGTTCAAACACTTTCTGTTTCAGTTTCCAGTTGCCAGGATCCAGATCTTGTCAAATGGGAGTCTACAATCACATTTTCAACCCCTATGATACTGCCTGCCAAGATGGCTAGCACATGAATTTCCACAAAGCGAAGTTGTTCTTGCACCTCCATACACACTGTTTTGCTTCAGGTTCCTCCTTGGAGATTTTCCCCATGTGTCCCTTGGATCAGACATGCCCAGATAAAGTTTTGAACAACGACAAAACTAGCCCAAAGTAGTAACCAGTGCAATCAAAAGCTCCAGAAAAGACCCAAAAAGAACTTATCTGACATGCAAAGGGTTAAACTGGAGGAGAGAGCAGGAGTGCCAGCCTTTGAATAGTATAAGCAATGGAGTAAGATGGCAGCCAAAACACCACCCATCAAATCAGAAAAAAGCCTGGAAACCAGAGTATTCTAGGAAATGTAGTTTTCCCCCTATACAGTATAATCAGAAAACAGTGGCTCTCCAGTTGCGCAACACAGCAAAAAAATCACACTGGACATTAAAGCTGATCACCCCAAATAAAGTGCCCCCCCCCCCCAATAAATAGTCATATAGCGATAAGCTTAGAAATAGTACCGCATTATTTAGAAATCCTACTTCTTCCAAGACTGACGGACAGGCTTCTTGTTATAGAGGTAGCTGCTCCATCAGTCCCTTCGGTTACCTTAAGGAGACCGGGACAGACAGCGCAGATGTCTCTAACCAAGATGTCTGTGCTGATGCCTGGCCGTCAGTCTCAGAAGAAGTAGGATTTCTGAATAACGCTGTACTTATGCTGGATAATACTACTATTTCTAAGCTTATAAGCGCTATATGACTAATTATTGGTGGGGGGGCTATTGGGGGTGATAGTTCCTCTTTAACAATACTGGTCATGTTATAGAGCCCACTCTGACACTTGTAATACAAACGGGTGCAGAGATAAATCCTGCACAAACTTTCCCTTTGGTCTATGATGCAAAGATGACCACTGTGTGGTCTCTGGTAGGGGCCATATCAAAAAGTGAAAACTTAAAATGAATCAGGAAGTTATGAAACCCATAGATACACTTGAGCCAAGTAAGAAATTAACCTAGCAATGATTCGGAGAAACATAGGAGATGAAATAATGTGTTCAATAGTACCAACTGACTCTGAAAGTCTTAAAGGGATAGCAGTGGTTCATAATAAAAGAAGCTCTAATTAATCATCATAGTATTTGGGCCTTGGACAGTGTTATTTCAATTCTGTCAGAGTTGTAGTTCAAGAGTAATTAAAAGTATCCTCCTCCTGCCCCTTTTACTGATGTAACACTGCTCACCTCAGAGCAGCAGGGAGTGTTCAGGTAGATTGCAGAGAGGGACAATCTTCAATTAAAATAATGGAAAAAGCTGAAAAAAAGGTAAAGGGGGGCAGGGATTTCATTGTTCTCACAGTAGAATATTGACCCTGGATGTGAGCTGTCTGGTCTATGGACTGCCTTCCACATCTGAGGAGTGGGGGTTTACACTAGGTAAAAGGGGCGGGAGGGGGAAACTTTATTATTCATTTACACTTGAACTACAACTGTTACAGTATAGAAATAACACTCTCTATGGCTCAATTGCTATGAAGATTAATTGGAGCTGCTGTTTTTGTGAAACATTATCACTTTTAAGAGCAGCAACCTTTACAACATAGTAAAATGAGTTGGAGGAAGAAGGAGAGTCAGCCTCAAAGACCCTGTATTTTTTTTATTTTTTTATTTTTTTTTTTTTTAAAGTGTCCTGCCCTCTGGAAGAGAGGAGCTCAACCCCATGGTTCCTGGGTTCCTGTGTTCCATATTGAACGGAAAAAAAAAAAAATATCATTGGTATGTAGATGCTCCAGGATGACAATGAAAACCCTCTAAGTATGCTAGCCATAATTTAAAAATAAACAAAAGAACCAATCCTATATAATAATTCGCTAAAACGTGTGTAACAATGAAGTCATGCACAGTAGAGACTGCTGCGCATGCTGCAGTCATGCGCAGTAGAGACATCCAGTGACAAGGCTGATAAAGAGCGGGGCGCTCCGAAGAAGATTCCAGCTCTGTATCAGCCACAGCGCAGGCAGTCTCTACTGAGCATGACTGCACCGCGACCGGCTGGCACTGTATCAGCCGCGGAGTGGGCAGACTCTACTGTGCATGACTGCCCCGCGACCGGCTGGCAGTGGCACTGTGGCCTGTGTAACGGGCTCTTCAACCAGTACATCTATAATTCTGATAAAGTAGATGACAAAATTCAAGTTTTTTGCTTTTTTTCCTACATCCTGGACAGTTGTAGAGTTCTGCATTTAATTAATAAAGAGAGATAAACTATAATAGCACAGACTACTGATTTTTCATAAAATTTAATTTTAAGAAAAGGGTCAGTTGCATTTTTCTCCCAAGGCTGGATTGCCCTGGACCTAGACCAGGTATGTCCAAGTTCAATCCTACCAACAGTCCAGGATATAAGGATTTCCCTGTTTGGACACAAGTGCGGCAATCAAAATGAATGAGCCACTGATTAACTCACCTGTGCTTAATCAGAGAAATCCTTACATACCGGCCTGTTGGTGGTCCTTGAGGACTGACATTAGACACCCCTGACCTAGACCAAAAAGTATGGCTTTTTCATTTCTACCCATTCATAGACAACAGAATATTTAACAAACACAGTGCCTTGCTTATCAAGCATAAAAGGTGCAATTCTGGAGCAATCGAACTGCACCACAAAGAAAAATGACAATTATCAGTGATTTAACTGGAGCTTTTAAACATTTAAAGCTAAAAGTCTCAAAAGCATTGCTTTACAATGCACTGGAGGCCTCTTGCATTCAAGGGGTTAAACTCCACATAGAAATCAATGGAAATTGTGGAACTTTTTCTTTGTCCCCATAGGGAAGCTGCATTGCTCCATAATCGCAACTGATGAATAAGGGCCCAAAAGGTACAATTCAATTCTAAAAGAGTGCAAAACTGAAACCAAACAGCACTACAGAGGAGACGATAACCTTCCCAATGCTAGAGAGGTCTACAAAGCATATTTGTCTCCTATGGTACAATTGGTTTGCTCCAGAATTGTACCTCTTTAGCTTATTGAATTGCATCTACGGCATGCAAAACCACATTGGACAGCTAAGGGTGTCCTACTGCCACTGAAAAAGGCACAATAGATACTGAATTGATTTTTAGCCAGATTTTTTTTTTTTTTTTTTTTTTTTTTTTTTTTTTAAATCAGTGGCCACCAGAACACTACACATTACACAACAATAGCAGAGAAACATACAATTACAGAATCAGATGACCTGCTACCTACACAGGAAAAGCAAGGAGTTTGAAACAGCATCTTATAGAATCCACAGCTTACCTGCACTAAAATGGTTATAATAAATCCAAGCAGAAAGGTCATTTAACCAAGGCATATTTTCAAATATTACACAAAAGGAATCAAATGATTATTTACTTGATTTTCTACTAACAGGCTGCAATGCACAGATGTTCCCAAAATGTGATTCCTTTGCAAAATGATAGTAAAGAAAAAATGGTTCTAATACTTCATATACTATAATCTTCGAGAAACATTAGATACCATATTACATTGGGTAGCTACAGGCCTGCAAAGCAACCCAGTACATGAGACATAATTTTATATACCGGAAAAGGTGACCGGCTCAAAAAACTGCACCAATCAGTGTTTACAGCTTTCACAACAAGGCCTAGATAAGCACCCAGAATGAATGACGAGCCACTTGCATTCCTACTCTTATTCCGGTTTTCAAAAGGTTTCCATAAGATGGCTCTATAGCAAAACATTTTATAAGTTTACAACAATGTATAGATACTGAAATATATGAACCTAGAATATAGAGACATTATTAGACACTGGTCTGTAAAGAAAAATGATATACCCACTGCTATAGCTATACCTAGAATACGAGTTACTGAGAGCTTCAATCAGCAGTTCATTAAAGGGATAGTAATACTTCGTTTTAACGTTATTTTATTTTGTAGGCATTAAAAAAACATGAAGAATGATATAAGTCTTATCTCTCAAACCTTTATGGTTTATGAGATATTCACAAGCAAAGTTTCCCCCTCCTGCCCCTTTTGCCTAGTGTAAACAATCTCTTCTCAGATGTGGAATGCAGTCTATAGACCAGACAGATAACAGCAGGGAACACTCTTATTCCTATGAGAACAATGAAATCCCTGCCCCCCTTGACAAGCTTTTCAGGTTTTTCCCTTATCTTAATTGAAGATTGTCCCTCTCTGCAGTCTACCTGGGAACCTCCCTTCTGCTCTGACTGAGCAGTGTTACATCAGTAAAAGGGGCGGGATGGGGACACTGTCATTGAATTACTCTGGAACTACAACTCCGACAGAACTGAAATAACACTCTCCAAAGTCCAAATACTATGATGATTAATTAGAGCTGCTTTTATTATGAAACATTACTATCCCTTTAAGATTTGGGCAGAATGACCTAAAAGATAAGTAAACTTAAACACATGCTCTGATGCATCTCCTGCAGAGTAAAACAAAGATACTCCAACTGCTGGGATATTGTTATTTCAGAAGTTATGAAACAAAAACAAAATGTGTGGGGGGGGGGGCAGTTCTCCAATAAACTATTGTGGTTATCAGGGGTGCTGTTGCAATAACCATGGTGTGCTATAGTCATGGACTTAAGTGAGGGCATTTACAAAAAGTGTGCCTTTTGGAAACAAGTTTGTGTAGCTGTAATAGTTTTTGAATGAATATCTCAGCAATGGGGGGTGCCTCGTTATACTAATAAGGAAAAGCCCTAAGAAACTAATAAAGTCTACTGATTCTTAAATTAAAAAAAAAAAAAAAAAAAAAAAAAAAAGTGATCAATTCAGTCTGTCCTATATATAAAGCAGCTAGAAGTAATATATTTGAATGAGAATCGGGGAGAAAATGTGGCAAGATCTAATCTCTCAGAGATAGCTCAGAAGAACAATATAGATGGTAAAGTAGTGCCAGATGACTGAGAACAAGGACGATATATAGTGCAATTGCTATAAACAATATGCATTCAATGATATTTAGGATGGAGAAAGAAAGGAATAAAGGAAATGAGGAGATGGAGAAGGGGATTGCCATGGTAAAAGGGAGGGCAGATACCTATATGAAAGTAACCAGGTGGATAACCGGGGTGGGAAGAAAGTAGCAGAGAAAGATTGTGCACAAGTGTGATCACGACAGAAGATCTCAAATTTCCCTGCAATTATCACATACAGCTTTCAACTGGTTTGGGGTTGTGTTCAATAAACAGACATGAAGATCTGGTTTGTTTCTTATAAACCGTAACGTGAAAAATAGATTACCTGTCAAAAGATCGGAACTGCACTGAATGTTCTACCACAGGATCACTGAGAGTTCCAAGGAAAGTTGGGGGCAAAAGGGCAGGATCTGCTATGGATTCGTCGGCTGGATTGCTCACAAGACTTCTGAGAATGTCCTTCACATTAACATTTTTTGTAGAGGGCTGGTCACAGACTCCATCACTTCCAATTTCCTGAGAGGATTTTCTTACTTCTGGTGACAGTGTGTGCAATACTTCACTGATGGCATCAGGACCAGAACTGACAGAGTCAAGTCCAGCTTCAGCCACATCAGAACTTCTACTAGGGCCCAGAGATGGTTCCTCTCCAATTCCAGAGTCTCTTCTTCTTACAGACACAGAGCTCTCCAAGTCTTCAGCAGATGTTGGTGGTACAGGTGAAACACCTTCAACAGATCCTATACAAAAATAAATGATGAGCATGTTACACAAGTAATGTCTTAAAGTAGTGTCACTGCATAGCAACTCCAATGTCACCTGCAGAACGAGTTTGCTCCTCTAGGAACTAGGTCTAATTTTCAAAGGCAGTATGTTTACATGTGCCTGGTCTTTAGTCATTTGCTTTTTGCACTGGCAAACACATTTCTACAGAGTCTATACAGAGAAATGCCAAGCATGCCACCTATAGGAGAATTCTTTAAAATCATCTGATCACGAATATAAAAAGTATAGAATTTTTTCCATACTTGATCTGAAGGGCACACCATTTGCTATCTGCCTGACACATACAGTCTTTGTTTGTCAGAGAAAGAGGCTCAGTTGGCTAACTGACTTGACTCTAAAGCAAGACACTAGCTGTGAAAACTTAGTCCAATTCCCAATGTCAGGTGCATTTGACCTTTACAAAGTCAATATCTCCCAGCGCCTCAGGCAACAAAAATATAGACTAAGCTCTATGGCGCAGGGACTCTGTGCCTGAAAATGTACAAATTGATAATACCATAAAAGAATAGATTATATTGTTGCTTAATTCTGTGGCCACATATTTCTAAGTGACAACATTTTGGAAATTTTAACGACTTCCCATTAGAGTAGTTGGTTTGTCTCAGAGTTGCTCTGCTTTTACATTTTTGCAGGTCCTTAAAAATTTAGAGCACAGAAACCAAGAATCTGCTGGCAGATAAGAACAAAGTGGCCTAATCTGGTTTGCTTTTAAAATAGCGTATTTATGAGACCGTGCAGCTTGAAGCCACATTAAGTAGGTCACCGTGTTGAAAAGGGAGACATAAGAATCTTGAATATCATCGAAAGATTTTCGTGTCGCTTCCTTTAACAGTGTGATCTCCTGCGGGGTTGGTTTGGAGAATTTTTATTTTTTTACTATAAAAAGTATACTCGAGCACGGTGTGCACTGCCTTGCTGTAATAATAAACTGCTTTAGCTTTGCAAAATGTTTTGAAACTTGAGCTATTTACTAATGACAGATGTGTGCTTGCCTGTGTGTGTATCATTAATTAAAAGTGAAGCTGCCCGATAAAAAATATGCATATTAACCCTTTCGGCACAGAAAGGGTTATCAGGCAGCACACATCTATCATTAGTAAATAGCTCAAGTTCCAAAACATTTTGCAAAGCTAAAGCAGTTATTATTACAGGCAAGGAGGTGGACACCGTGCTCGATTATACTCCCTCCCCCCCCAAACCAACCCCGTAGGCAATCGCACTGTTAAAAGAAGAGACTTGAAAATCTTGTGCTGATATCCAGTGCGAGATTCTCAGGTCACCCCTTTCAAAATGGAGACCTACTTAATGCGGCTTCAAGCCGCACGCTCACAAAAACGCAGCATTTTAAAATGATACTGCCTAATCTAGTCTGTCCCTTCCCTATCTAGTTAGTGGACATTTTATTCACAGAGTAGCCATAAGTTATCCTAAGATTTACTGTTGTAGCCTTTACCACTCCTGCTGGGAAGTTATTCCATTTATCTTTCACCCTTTCAGTAAAGAAGGAGGCAGCACAATGCACTAATATGTGCTAGTCTGACATTTGGCACTGGAAGGGTTAAATGTTATTTATTTTGCCAAAAAAGTCTTTGATAGTAATTCCTATTATTTTCCATTAATGTTCAAGTGCATCGCTCAACCAAAAACAATGTTTACTTGTTTTTGAGAGAATTCAAAATGTGTGTGTGTATTATATATTACACACACACACATATATTATATATATATATATATATATATATATATATATATTTATTATATATTGGACTCCATGTTTTGGAAGCACAATGTGGCACTTAACTCCTGATCACTACATTGTATTCTGATTACTTATGTTAGAAGCCAAACACAGCGGTACACAGCGTATTGCAAAAGCAACGCGTTGTGTACCCTACTGGCACTCCAAAACGAAAGCCCTTAGTGTATGGGCTCAGCCTATATTTATTCACAGCAGGGAGAGATAACACTGGCCAGACAAAAAATAAAATATCAGACTGTCCACTAACAAATATGTTCATTTCTTAAAAATGGTTAATTTATAAATACCATTTATAGACCAAACAGGCAACACAACACATAAGAGGATTTTAGTCTTATCTGTTACATCCTTTTCTCTTACTCCATACAGGTTACTGGTAACTTTGGGTAGGTGATCCGCCCCTTTAATTAGACAGGAACAATTCTAGAATTGTATGCAGGGGGTGGAGCCTACCTTCCCTCCTTGGCTGCAGCTAGCCAACCAGCTCCAATATGATTTGAGACACTAACTACTGAAGAGATAGTAGAAGGGAAAGAAGACTTCTGTGAGCGTGACCCCGAAGAACCCCCACAGCCTGCCACAGGAAAGCCAAGCATGGCCCCTTGACAGTGTGGGAGACCAGTAACCTGTATGGACTAAAAGAAAAGGATTCAACAGGTAAGACTAAAATCCTCTTTTCTCTGTCGTCCAATACAAGTTACTGGTAACATTGGGATGTCCAACCATTGAGTTTCCCAGAGGCGGGAATAAGGCAAGGACGAGGCGCAAAGCCCCCAAAGTCACCAGAGCAGATATGAACCATCAGATCAGAGATAGCCCAACAAAACAATGAAGTGTCAACGGACACTGAACAGGGGTAACAACACTCCAAACTGTTACACAGCACACTGAACTAGAGCCAGGCAAGACAGGCAAGACTGCCTCCAGGATTTTCCTCCCAAAGCTGGCATCAGCACATCAACACGGTAGTGCTTCGAAAAGGTGTGCACAGACAACCAAGTGGCAGCCTTGCACAACCGATCTTGTAAACCCAAGAAGCCCCAATAGATCTAATAGAATGAGCCATAACCTGAAAGGGAACAGGTTTCTTCCGGAGCTCGTAAGCCTTATGAATAGTGGATTTGATCCAGGACATAACAGTCACTTTGGATGCAAGTCTTCCTGCCTGGGACCCTCAAGAATGACAAACAGCTCATCAGATTGCCTGATAGACAGTGCGATGGACATAAAACTTGAGACAAAGCACCAAATCTCACAAGTGGAGATTCCTCTCCTTGTCAAAGGTACGGTCAGGGCAGAAAGAAGGCACCACAATCTCCTGATTGATGGAACTCCAAAACCACCTTCGGTAGACACTCCTGAGAACTGCGAAGCACCGCCTTGTCCTTGTGGAACACCAAAAAGGGTGGTTTACAGGACAGAGCATGTAACACAAAGAACAGACACGATCACCAGGAGAAAAGACATTTTCCACGTCAACAGGCGCAGAGGAATAGTACACAAGGACTCAAATGGAGGGCACTAAAAAACGCAAAAAAACCAAGTTAAGATCCCACAGAGAAGCAGGATTCTTGAAGGCTGGACGGGCATGAGCAATGCCCTGGAAGAAAACCTCGACATCAGGAAGGATGGCAATGTGTCTCTGAAAGAAAACAGAGAGAGCAGAAGTCTGAACCTTAAGGGAACTCAAACTGAGGCTCTTATCCACACCGTCCTGCAAAAAGGCCAGGACCATAAGCAGATCAAATTCCTGAGAAAGGTCCCTGTCAGCACACCAAGATAGAAAGGTCGCCCAGACACGATGGTAGGCCTTAGAAGAAACAGGTTTGCAGGCACTGAGCATAGTAGCCACCACACCAGAAGAAAAACCTTTCTTCCTTAATATTGAGGATTCAATTTACAAGAGGTTAAAGCTAGCCGATAAACATACTCCTTCAACAGGTAACCCTGTAGAAGAAGATCCAGACGGCAAGGGAACAGGAATGGCTCCGCCACTGACAGATCCAGAAGCTCCGGAAACCAAGCCTGTCAAGGCCAGTACAGAGAAATCAGAATGACTGGACAGCGTTCCAGTCTCAATTTCCACAACACCCTGTGCAACATGGAGAGGGGAGGAAAGATGTAAGCCAGAGGAAATAACCAAAGAATGGACATGGCATCCACCGCTATAGCTAGTGGATACCTCCAGCGAGAACAGAATCTCGGAACCTTCCGGTTGTGTCTTGTCACCATCAGATCGATGCAAGGAAGACCCCACTTCTGAAAGATGAGGTTGAACACCTCTGGGTGCAGCTCCCATCCGCTGCTGTCCACTGTGTGATGACTGAGGAAGTCTGCCATGACGTTGTCTATGCCAGGAATGTGCACTGCGTGTTCTTTTGCCCAGGACAAAATAGCCTTGACCTCTATCCCTGCTTGTTGATGTAAGACACGGCCGTAGCGTTGTTGGACTGTACCCGGACTGGGCAGTCTTCCAGCTGGGGTGTCCAATGATGAAGGGCATGAAATCTCGCCCGAAGCTCCAACATGTTGATGGGAAGGAGAGTTTCCTCCTGAGACCACCAACCCTGAGCACTTAGGTGATCCTGGTCTGCTCCCCAGCCGGAGAGGCTGGCATCCGTTGTCACTGTGGTCCAGAAGGATACCAGGAAGGACTTGCCCTTCAGCAGATTGGAGAGGTCAAGCCACCACGACAAACTCAGATCCATGTGAAGAGGGAGGGATGCTGACTTCTTTAGAAGGTCCGTCTGACCCCTGCACATCTGGATCACAAACCTCTGGAGTTCCCTGGTGTGAGCCATGGCAAATGGGACAGCTTCTATGGTGGAGATTAATTTCCCTACTAGAGAGGGCAGCTTCTTGGCTGGAACTGGATCTTGAGCCAGAACAGCAGAAACCCTGTGGGCGATCTGGTGAGCAATCTCGTCCGTGAGAAACACCATGCTCTGCCGTGTGTCGAAGGGAAGGCCCAGGAAGACCAGACGCTGGGATGAGACAAGATCTGACTTGTCCATGTTCATGATCCACCCGTGATGGGTGAGCGCATGAATGCAGTTCTGAACCTGCTGATGAAGACGTTTCGAAGAAGGTGCCTTCAGAAGTAGGTCGTCCATGTATGGAGTGACTGATGCCGTACCGATGGAGGACGGACACTAATGATCCCAGGACACGATTGAAGACTCAAGGAGCTGTAGTCAGACCAGATACTTCCGGCTCTCCGGATGAATGGCAATGTGTAGATATGCGTCCTGATGATCCAGAGAGGCAAGGAATTCCCCCAGGAACATAGCAGCAATCACTGTCCTTAGGGACTCCTAGTGATAATGAGTCCTGATCACGAAGGAATTGAGATCCTTCAAGTCCAAAATGGGAGACAACCGCCATCCTTCTTGGAGACCACAAACAAGTTTGAGTAAAAACCCATACCTCTGTCCTGAATTGGAACCGGCTCTAGAACATCGTTGTTCAGAAGGGCCTGGATAGCACCACTGAACAGATGGCGTTTCTCTGTGCCCTGGGGTAAATGAGAAGGAAAAAAGCGAAAAGGAGGAAGAAAGACGAAAGGGATCCTGTATCCTTCTGCCACCAGCTGTAAAACCCATGGGTCCGCCATAGAATCCTCTCAGACACTGTGGTAGTGACAGAGACAGCCACCCACAGAGGAGTGGGGAACTGGGTACAGTGAGTCATGCCGAAGAAGGCTTGGAAGCGACCTTGTGCTTCCATTGCTGTTTGGACTTCGAGGATGCACGCTGAGCTGAGGGAACCGTCTGGTTCGCCGGGAGTGTCTCAGTCTGAAAGGAATGAAAAAACAGATTACACTTGAGAGGCGTTTTCTTCCTGGGGAGCAAAAGGCAGAAGTGTACTTTTACCCCCTGTGGCCTCACTAATCAGATCCTTAAGATCTGGCCCAAACAAAGACATGCCTTGAAAAGGCAATGAGAGCAAGGCTTTCTTAGAAGCGGTGTCAGCAGACCAGATCTTGAGCCAAAGAACACACCTGGCAACCACAGACATGGTGGAGACCCTAGCCACCAAACGGATGTCATCAAATAAGGCAGCAGAAACAGTGGGCCTCAGAAATGTTGGCAAGAAAGCACAACCTATCTGAAGTAGGAGCACCCTGACGGACAGCCGGGGTGAGTTGTTCAGTCCAGACGGCAATGGCTCTGTTAACCCATGCCACAGCAAACGCTGGATGCATGGCGGTACCGGCAGTAGCAAAAATGGACTTGAGGGAAACCTTAAGTTTCTTGTCAGTCCAGTCTTTCAGAGCGGAGGCATCAGAAACTGGCAAGGCAGTGGACTTAGATAGCATGGAAATAGGAGCATCCACTTTAGGAGGATGAACCCACTGAGCAAGCACCGCCTCAGAAAAGGGGTAAAGCTTGGTAAATTTCTTGGAAACAGAAGGTTTCCGGTCCGGGGATTTCCACTCATCAGACACAAGGTGGTCAAGAGTGGGGTTAGGTGGAAAACAAGTAAGGGGCTTTTTAGGCTCCTGAAACACATCAGAGCGATCTGAAGATACCTCCTGAACTAAGGGAATGATTAGGGTAGTAAAGACAGCCCTGATCAGGCCCTCAGTCGAGGGCTCAGGATCAGCCTCAAAGGGGTCCCCAAAAAACTGAGAGGAGCCCACAGCAGAACATTCCTCAACACCTGAATCCACTAACAGTTCCTCCTCAGAGGAATCTGATACGTCAGGTACTCCCTACAGTTTAGGCAGGGAAGATGTGAATGAAGAGGGGGTCTGCAATGAATGGAAGACCCCCTGTAACTAGGATGGAAAGAGTTGCAATGTAGACCGAAGGTCCCTAGTAGAAGCCTTGAACTCTTGCACCCAAACTGATTCTAATGCATGGCTGGAGGTCCCTGGAAGAGACTCAGGGACATCAGAACATGCTTTGCATAAATGACCTGAGAATTCTCTAGGCAACCCTGAATAACATGAGGAGCAATGCGCAGTAGGGGACACAGAGACCTCAGCATCCTTAGTCTTAGGCCTGGCCCCAAACTCCAACGGATTAGACATTCTCAAAGTGTCAAAAATGTTATAGTATAAAGAATCACCCAATTACAGTATGTATGATTAAAGTTTCACCCCAGAAATTGCTAAAATACACTTATCTGGCAGGCAAAGGGTTAATCTGCAGAGGACAGAAGGAGAGTCCAAGCCCTACATAGGATACTCATTCTAGAAAAGGCATAACATGGCTGCTGCTACGGGAGCCAATCAGAAATGAGTGCAACCAAGTGCTCATGGGAAATGTAGTTTCCTTAGAAAATGTACCCCGAAGCCCCCTGAACCCCCCAATACACTTGAAACGTGAACCAGATGAAAGAGCAAGGGCAGACAATTAAAATGAGCCATCTCTGAAGTCGCTACATTGAGCGGTTGCAGAGATATGTCCCAGACTGTGCAGTCCCATAGAACTGAATGGAGCAATAGCATATATGCGGTAAAGTGCGCCTTTACTTAAAGGGGAACTACCACCCCGCAAAAACGTAATCTTATTTAAGTCTTCATCTGGCAGCTAGCTGTTTAGTAGCGCTAGTCGCCACAAATATTACACGTTTTGCAAGATTTTCTACTTACTTTGAGGCGGACAGTAGCAGGAAGCACGGACATCTTGCCATAGTGACGTCCGTGCGCCTGCGCTGTCAGTCTCTTTTGGAGCCAGCCGGCTTCAAAGGGGACTGACAGCGCAGGCGCACGGACGTCACTATGGCAAGATGTCCGTGCTTCCTGCTACTGTCCGCCTCAAAGTAAGTAGAAAACCTTGCAAAACGGGGTAATATTTCTGGCGACTAGCGCTACTAAACAGCTAGCTGCCAGATGAAGACTTAAATAAGATTACGTTTTTGCGGGGTGGTAGTTCCCCTTTCAAAGTTGAAAAGTAAAAAAAAAAAAAAAAGTACATGAAACATCACTAGAACATGTTATGAGACCGAGAAAACACTGAACCCAATAGGGAAAGTGTCAATAACATCCCCAAAGATGCAAAAGCAGCAGCTAATGGGTTAAGTTACCACATAAACCTGCTCCAAAACACCCAACAGACACACAGATAAACCCAATGAATGCAGGAGTGTGCAATAAGAATTCCAAAGGAAAAACCCCTGTGCGGAGGGGCACTGTGGGACATGTGGACTTGCAGCATTCAAAGGGTTGCTCACCTTTCCTGCAGATCTTCTGTCTTCAGACTACCATGTATTAAGAAGAAGCCTCAGTGGGCAACTCCTGAGGAAAGAACTTGAACCCAAGATTTCCCCCCAGGGCTTAAGGTCCACAAAAAGCACCTGGTTACTGAGCTAGCCACATCTAAGGGCATTGTCAGTTATGGTAATCCTCCTAATGGTGGTATTCCATTTCTAAAACTATAGCAGAACTATTCACTTACCTGTGTTTTCACCAAGGAACAAATCTTACTGGAGCTGGTTGGCTAACTGCAGCCAAGGAGAGAAGGTAGGCTCCACCCCCTGCATACAATTCTAAAATTGTTCCTGCCTAATTAAAGGGGAGGATTGCCTACCCAAAGTAACCAGTAACCTATATTGGACGACAGAGAAAGGCAGTTTTTAGCCCTCTCTAAAAACAACTAGGATTATTTTATGGTGACATGTTCACCTTAAAGCAGAACTACCACCCGACAAACTCTGTAGCTTAACTAACTCCCCATGTGGTGACTAGGTGCTTAGTAGCGCTAGTCGGCAGAATAATTACATAATGTAAGATTTCTGCTCTCTTCTATGGCTGACAGTAGCACGGAGCGCGGACGTCACAATGGCAAGATGTCCGCGACTAGCACTACTAAAGCAGCTAGTCGCCAAATGGGGCCTTAGTTAAGGTAAAGATTTTGTCGGGTGGTAGTTCCGCTTTAATCTACATTAGCAACCACACACAACAGTCAGTCCCCAACTGCAACTTGACATTAATGGTAATCTACCTGGACGATCTGAAGATCCTGCATCCCCACTGCCATCCTCTGTGTCTTTGGGAGGCCTGCAGGCTTGAGATTGCTTCCTCTCGTTCTGAGGCTCTAGAATGTCTCGATACTTTGATACCATTAGGACAGATATGAAGTAAACAACAGCAAGTGCAAGGAACTGAGCCTGTTTGCTATCCTCCTTTAACAACAAGAATAAAATAGTTAAATGTTACCAGGCTGTCTTCAATTTGCCCAAAAGCTGATCTTCAGCCAGGTATGTCACCTGGTATGACTTGACCTGCAGAACAATATATCATTACACACCACCAGCAAGGCTATACACCTTTACAAAAGGAAGTTACCAGGTACCTCTATTTTCCAAAACTCACCCTTCACTTTGCAATGACTTAGAATACAATGCCCACGAAAATGTAAAAAATAAATAGGATCTACTAAAAGGGGCAGTCGCTCATAGGACAAAATTAAGATAAATACAGATGTATGCTTTCCGTTTAGGGAAGAGAGTTGTGTGCAAAGTGTGGCTTTTCAGTGTGCTACACATCCCTTTGAGCCTTCAAGGGTGTAAAGGTGAAAATAATGATTTAATAATGCTCACAAAATATAAAAAGTTTAATGAGCTTCTTGTGTTGCTGTGGCGGGGGGTCTCAAACATGTAGTTCATAAACTACTGATAGCGCTTTTCGTCTACCAGTGAGTAGCTCTCTCCAGTCCAAAAAGGTATCAAGCTATTTGGACTGCCAGGATCAGGACTATTGTTTGAAATCTGCTCCCCAGTTGTATGCAGCCAATCTGAACACAGCTTTCATCTGTGTTACCCCAGCAGTGGTCAGAGAGGTGACATAAATAAAGTAAGTAATTTCATTGTACAATGTCTAGCACGGTGCTTCTCAACTCCTGTCCTCAGGACCCACTAACAGGCCAGGACTTAGGGATTTCTCTGCTACAGCACAGGTGTGGTGATCAGAGGTTCATTCACATTGATTAACTCACCTGTGCTCTAACAAGGAAATCATCAAATCCTGGCCTGTTAGTGGATCCTGAGGACAGGAGTTGAGAACCTAGCATGCTGAAGTTTTATTCAGGAAGTGTAGTTTCAAGCACGACTTAAAGGGATAGTAATGTTTCATAATAAAAGCAGCTCTAATTAATCATCATAGTATTTGGACTTTGGAGAGTGTTATTTCAATTCTGTCAGAGTTGTAGTTCCAGAGTAATTCAATGACAAAGTGTCCCCCTCCCGCCCCTTTTACTGATGTCACACTGTTCAGCCAGAGCAGAAGGGAGGTGCCCAGTTAGATTGCACAAAGGGACAATCTTCAATTAAGATAAGGGAAGAACCTGAAAAACTTGTCAAAGGTGGCAGGGCTTTCATTGTTTTCATAGGAATAAGTGTCCCCTGCTGTTATCTGTCTGGTCTATGGACTGCATTCCACATCTGGGCAGAGATGGCTTACACTAGGTAAAAGGGGCGGGAGGGGAAACTTTGCTTGTGAATATCTCATAAACCATAAAGGTTTGAGAGATAAGACTTATATCATTCATCATGTTTTTTAATGCCTACAAAATAAAATAAAGTTAAAACGAAGTATTACTATCCCTTTAAAGACCATAAGGGAGGTGCAGCGGCGATGGGTGTGAGGTAGAGCATTCCACAGATAAGGAGCAATGAGATAAAAAGGTCTGATCGTCATTGGCTTATTGTAAGTGGTGGGATGGGGTATAGCAGGAGATCAGTGTGGACATGTAAGAAGTAGGTAGAGAAGAGTCTTGCAGCTCATTGTTATTGGAAGATGTGAAAAGGATGAAAGTAGATAAGTGCAGCTTTGGAGAGATGGTTTTAACCCTTTTTGTGCCAGAGGGGTGCGCAATACACTGAAAAGCAATGCGTTATCACCCCTCTGGCACATAAAGGGTTACTATGTACAGTTATAAATTCATATTTTCAGTGTATGCTTTAGAGTAGTTTAGTAAATGTTTTATCGATTAAATGTTGCTCTGTTAACCCTCTGAGTGCCAGAGAGGGATCTAATGCATTGTAATGCATTGGATGACTTTCCCGCACTCAAAGGGTTAAAGAAAAGGCTGGGGACCCCTGTGCTAGAGCAACTGGGTGATTCTATTCCCTCTGTTTTATGCTTTTCTATTGATGTCAGCTGTTCAGTTCCCACTCAGCCCCCTCACAGCTCATCCAGCATTCATCAGCAGGCCTTCCTTTTATCGCCAGCGGGAGGTTTAACCCTTTGAGTGCCAGGGGGCGTCCAACGCAATGCATTAGTCACCCCTCTGGTACTCAAAGGAAAAAAGTGTCAGAAAGAAACTATATTTTCTGGAGAAATTCAAAGGTTCAAAATATCAAACGCTGTACATTTCTAAGGCTTGTGAGGCTATGTAAGACCAGCCAAGCCAAATAGGAGGTACTGCTACTTTAAACCTTTACATTACATTGGACTTTTAGCTTCCAAGGGGATAAGAGGAAAGACTATTTACATTCACATGGATTTAAATGCAGCTTCTAACCCCTTGGATACTAGAGGTCTCCAATTCAATCATTCAGCGTGTTAGAAGTCTCATTAGAATCAATGGGAATTTTTAACCCATTACATGCAAAAAAATATTTCAAACTCATTGCTTCTCAATGAACTAGAGAAATCACCATCTCTACATGTGACCACATTTCCTGACAGAAAGCTATCTGTAAACAGAGTAGCTCACGGCCATGGACATAAATAGAAAAACAAAACATAAGATGAAAAAGGGACGGGGATATGGCCAATCTGACTTTATACATCATGCTAGTGCAAAATATGTCAGATCAAAATAATGGGTCACTATTACACTGAGTACAGTACTGCCTTAGGTCTGTTAATAATCAGGGTGTAATGATCACAATAATTTGTGCACTAAAGATAACTCACTCTCTCAACAGCCGTGTGACAACACATAAATCTGTTCCTTGCAGAAAAACAGGGACAAATTGGAACCCAAGATGAAGCCCCAGCAAACAATTCTGGGGCAACATATGGGGCAAATAATGCCCAAATACTTAACCCTTAAAGTGCCAGGTAGCTCTCAATACGTCCTTGGCACGCAAAGGGTTAATGTTTTAAATGAGCCGTTTAACAACGTGAATGCTAGAAAGAATGCCAGTGCAGGAAGAATCCAAGACAGACCCCCTATAGCATTCGAGAAGTTAAAAGCCCCATTCATATCACAAATACGTTTTGGTTTCTCCTCTGTGGGGCAGTTGGCTTGTCTGCACAAGAAAAATCTGTGCCTTGTGGGGAAAATGCATTACAGCATAACAGATATTCTATTTGAGAAGACCAGTAAATAAACCCTGAGTGTCAGAGGTGTACGCAACACATTGCGAAGCAATGCATTCCATACCACACTGGTAGTCAAAGGCTTAAAAAGAATGCTATTTGTTGTCCCCTCTCTTGAAGATATTTTGGTGAATTAGTAGATTCCAATCTCCAAACCTTCCAGAAAGAAGCACAAGGTAGATACTGGAAATATAACAACTGGCGCAGGAAACATGTGAGCGAGTCCCATCAACCCTTCACTTCCCTTATCACCAAGAGCACCTGATTCAAGCAAAGAGTCAGCACACTGCGGAAACCTGAAAGCACACACTTACCAGACAGGTATCAGGGGCTAGTAAACCCTCTGAGTGCCAGAGGTATCCAATGCACTGGATACCTCTCTCTGGCACTCAAAGGGTTTTAATACCTCAAAGCTAGAAAGGGCACTGCCATACTCTGAAGACATGCTCTCCAGGCATCCAAGTGGTTAAGAAAATATTAAAGAAAAAAGCAATTCTACAAACAAGTTCTACTTTTGAGATGTTCTAATGGATTTTACACTATATACCAGATACTTCCAGCAGTATCACAATCTGAGAGTGCAATGACGGTTCGGAAAACCAATATAAGCAGAGATGAAAAAGAATTGCTCAACTATTCGGCCAAAACGAGTGAAAAATTGATTGTGGGATGGAGGTGAAAGACCATGGCTACGGTCAGCCACCGATCTGCTTGACCAAGTTTCCACTCTGTTTTGAAACATGAAACTCTAATGATGAATCAGGAACACTGGCCAAGGTTTAATGCTAAGTCACAAATCACTGCTCTGGAACCAAAAGCACAAAAAAACAATAAAAGCAGGAAAATACTCAAGAAAATGGTACAATAAGGAAAGAGCACTTTTTTTTAAATAAAGGCCATATGCACAAAACAAGAGAATAGATATTCTAGGGCAAACCGGCTGTCCCATAGTGAAGAAACCAATTACCAAGAGTCCCACTGATTTAAAGTGAAAGAAACCTCTCATTTTGGTTCAATATTCTGCTATGGTTGAATGTGAAGAAACTCAAACTCAGGGTTAAACCAGAATTCTTTATTCAGCTTTCATTAAAAGCATCCACCAGTGAAAGGCAGAAGGGGGTCAGCTCTCATGGTAATATGTAGCTGCTCCCAATGCAGTTTGTGTGTACAGAGATTTATTCATAGGCTACAGACGTCACCGGTTTAAATGAAAGCTCCCTTCAAATCCCAAAAATCTCCTTTAAAACAGCAAGTCATATCTGGCCACAACTGGGAAATGGAACTCAAGGGATACATTCCAAGCCTCCTACTAACAGTTAAAAGGAAGGAGTAGCATCAATATGTTCCACTGACACAGCAGAGACCTGTGTCTGACAGAGAATAATGACACCATCTTAACAATAAGAATTCCACCATAGCCTGTCAATGGAATGCACACCTTGTGCTCCAAGACTCAAGATGGTAAACAATGGAAAGCAAGTAAACTAATGGAACCCATACAATGCGATCCAAATGGTGAAGCAATGTTTAGCAGATGACTAAGGACCAGAGCATAAACACTGGACCAGTCAATGCACACCAACCCTTTATATTGGGATAACAAAATACAAGGGGATTTTAGTTATTATATATGGAGGGATTTCTTACAAGCAAAAACTGCAAAGACTAAAGTGTTCTCAAATTAAATAAAAAGAATGAAAAATGTTTGCTGCGTTAAAAATCACTGGTAATAAAACTTTACTGAAGAATAATACTTTAATCAATGAGGCCCACAAACTGTCTGTAATGAAAATACTACATAGGGAGTTTGAACATTACACAACAGAGTGCAAGAAACACAGGAACCATATGCCAAAATACAAGTATGGTTGGCAAATGTTCCCAATCCCACATATCTGTTTTGATGCAAACAATGGTGCAGTTTTCTCTGCAAAGAGAGGTAAGTATCAAGGAAGACAATCAAATATTAATCAAAACAATATATACACAAGCATGAATGTGTACATGTATTACATATATTACAAACATACACTATATATAAAGAATGCATTCACTGATAGGAGAGAATGTATCATGTAGTGTAAATTTCAGGATTTAGTTTACTTACAATTTATCTCATATAGGATTTCATGACTCCACATGTGAAAAACAGAAGCTATGTTTCTGATCCGGTTTCACATAATCTAGGAGGATGACCTTACCTGTATATACTAAACTAGTTAAACAGCCCATTACACGGGCCACAGTGCCACTGCCAGACGGTCGCGGGGCAGTCATGCACAGTAGAGACTGCCAACGCCGCGGCTGATACAGTGCTAACTGGTCACGGTGCAGTCATGCTCAGCAAAGACTGCACGCGCCGCAGCTAATACAGAGCTGGACGCTCCTTCGGAACGCAGCCTCTACTGCGCATGACTGTGTCGTTACACACATTGTAGAGAATTATTATATAGGATGGATGTTAAAATCAAACTACTCTAGAGTATGTGGAGAAAATGCATTGATGTATACAAATTAATACAGAGGTTCCTGTGTAGCAGCAATTAAATTAGGATTGCTGATGTTTTATATTTTAAAATAATATGTCACTTGTTGTACACTAATTATTGTACATTGTAACGATTTGAACTACAAACTGTATGGTTGCCATGGGTATTGTATAGGGTTTATAAACATCTAACACAACATAACAGGTAATGACATTATCATGGCACTGACCTCTACTAATTGGTCCAAAGTTCTGGAGCCAATATTTGAATTTTATTTTATTTGAGAACACTGTAGTCTTTGCAGTTTATATACATAATCCTTTTATTTATAAGAACTTCAATTCCCCTGTATTTTGGTATCCCAAGATATAGGGCTCGTGTTCATGATTGGTCCTTAGTAAGTTGTTGAAACATGCTGCACCATCTGGAGAGCAGTGTACTTCACATGTTTCATACATATACAGGTTTCCCATTGTTCACTAGCCTGAGTCTTCGATTACAAAGTTTGTTTCCATTGACCAGATGCAGTGGGCCTCGCGTCATTTGGATAGGGAGCAGAACTGTACTGTTCCAGTAGAAAGTACAGAAGGCGCCCCATTGGTAAATATGCTTCTCCTTTTAACTATCAGAGACAGGGTTGAAATGAATCCCGTGTGTTCCTCGCTGGCTGGCAGCAACCAGGTAAGACTTGTCATTTTCTGTGACATGATTGTGAATTGGCCTTCATTAAAAACAGACAAAAGGCCATGGGTGAAGCCCCTAACCTATGAATAAGCACTGTATGAGTGACACATGTCAGGCAGAGCTACACCTTACCATGTGAGTTGACCCACTTCTCCTGTGGATGCTTTTAATGAATAAAGAATTCTGGTGTAAGCCTGGATTTGAAACACCATCTTCAACATTTTCGATGCAGACGGCTGGGAACAGCTGATCTTCATTCTCTAGGGCACACAGTATTGGAGAGTCCCTATGTGATTTATGCAGCATTATGGGCTATGCCTGCTGTCACCTTCTCTTGACTTCATTTTATGAACTAGTATTTCATACAAATGGATTTTAAAAACATTCTGCACACTTTTTTAAGATATACAATATTAAAAAAAAATTAGAGGTAAGAGGTAAAAAAGGCATAATGTGTGATCACTGAAATACGAACCACAATATTACAGTTAACATGAATGTAAGTGCATACCAATCACACAGTAATAGGAGCTCATTAGTAGTTTTGTAATGCTATTCTATTGCGTTGAGTTGATTTTCGTAAGTGGTATAATTTTGAATATTTAATATTATTCTATAAAATGTTTAATTGCCCATTTATAAACTAAACATGTATACAGATATGAAAGCAATGTTTGAGTCTTTGCTGATGACACCAAGCTGTGTAACATATGGAGAGCAGGATGTTCTCGCTCTCTCTCTCTCTCCAGAAAATGATACAATGAGAGAATGGGCAGGAAAGTGACAGATGAGGTTTAATATAGATAAATATAAGGTTATGCATTTGGGCTGCATATACAACATGCTACATATACACTAAATGGTAAACTACTAATAAACAAACTTAAAAGCAGTGTGCAGGGTCGCTCAGAAGATGCAAGAACCAACAGGGTACTATCAAGAATAAAGAAGGTATAGATGCATGGGATGGGAAAACCATCATGCTAATAACATTGTCTCTCCCCCCCCCCCCATATTATATTTCCAACCTAGCAATATGCAAAGCTTTCTTGTTCTTAAAGGGATAGTAATACTTAAAATGTAAAAAAAAATATATATATATATATTGTAGGGTTTATCTCCCTGAGTAATACAAGGGTACTCCCATTGCTAAAAGGTGTCTTATTCAAATGTTATTAAAGCTCAAAGTTGAATTTTTTAGGTGCAATATCATAGTGGCCTGAAATTGTAGTGGCGCTGTTGTTACACCATTCTATGGACAGCTCTGGTCCCAGGACCATATATCTCTATAGGATGGTGTAGCAACAGCGCCACTGTTTTACTCAGGGGGATAAACCCTACAACTTTTTTTTTTTTTTTTACATTTTAAGTATTACTACCCCTTTAAGCTCAATAAGTCTGTGTTATTGCTGAAAAACCACTTCTCTGGCAGGAACCAGAGGACAGACAGCAGAGCCATCTTAGAGGAAATGTACCTCCGAGTCTGCGCTGTCCCGTTCACTGCCAGCATTGGTGGTGACGTCAGTTGTTTACCTTAAGGTAACGGAAGCTCCTGACCACGCAGACGCACAGAGCTTCTCTTGTAAGCTCTGTGAAGCCTGATGCCCGCAAATGAATGAAAATGGACTTTCAACAATAACTCAGACTTATTGCACTTAAGGACAAGGCGGCTTTGCATATAGCTAGGTTAGAAATATATCGGGGGGAGGCAATGGTTATTAGCATGATCGTACAGCTTTAAATAAATCCCTGGTAAGGCCTCATCTACAATAAGGAGAACAGTTTTGGGCACCAGTTCTTAAAAAGATATTACTTGAACAGGAAAAAGTGCAGAGAGACATGCAACAAAATGTAAAAAAAGGTTTGTAGGATCAGAATTATAAAGAGACTAGACATCTATGACAGAACATGATTACCATTTATAAATATATTATAGGGCAATACAAAGAAATTCCAGAGGTACTATTTACTCAAAGAGCTGAGTGAACAACAAGAGGTGAACCATTAAGACAAGAGGAAAGGCACTTTTTACTAAAATAAAGGCAGGTTTTTTTCCACAGTAAGGGCAGTAAAGTTTGGAAATTCTTTGCCTCGGAAAGATATTTGCAGTTACTGTAGAGGATTAAAAAAAAAAAAAAAATATTAGATACTTTTCTAACTCAGAATAATATTGAGAATTATGACAGTTTGTTTCAAAGTAGATAGGGTATTGGTTCACGGAAATATCCAACTGCCTTTTGGCATCCAGAAGAAATGTATTTACCCACTTAGGCTTACCTGGAAATGACTTCAGTAGTTTGTTTTTGTGCATTTGTTTTTTATTGGCTTTCCTCTGGATCAACAAAGGTGATACGGCAGAGGATGAACTTCATGCACGCATCTTTTGAGACTCAGCCATGTCACTATGTAATATACCGGAAAAAATTGAGCCCTACAATGGAAAATGTAACCTATTGGGTGTTGGAAAGTTCTTCAACAAATTGCAAACAGTGTGCAGAGGACTTCTCTAGCATCCAAGAGATTAAGCTAACCCTTACTGATACCAGTCACTCAAATCCTAATGTGTGCTTTCTTTCCAGAACCAGCTCACTGAGCCAATCAGACTTACTCTCAGCAAAAGTCCCCATGCACATTTGAAAGGACACAGTGAGGACCCAGATTTCTCTGCTCCCCCTGTTGCAAAACTGGGATGAGCCAGGAATTTGACTCAAATCTGGCCTGAGCCCACACTGATCTCCCACCATTATTTTATTAAAGGTGTAGAATGTAATTTCATTCAGGTTGTGCACACTGGGGACTAGGCAGAAAGCAAATTGTAAAAGCATATTAATCACAACATAGGGACAAGGAAACTCGCCAATTTCCCACTGATTTAAATGAGGCATTTAACCCCATGAATGACAGTTTTCCCGACACTGCTTCACCCCTCTAAAATTCAAGGGTTCAAATAATTCAGTATATTAAATCAATGAGTATAACACCTACAGATTTTAAGTTCCAGCAAGCAGGGTCCTCTTATCTTTTGGTTTTTAAAAACTGTTAATGATGATTGTAAATATCCTTATGTTTTTTTAACACCTAGTTTACGGTTATATTTTCTTGTTAAATTATTGCACAGCACATAGGAATCTAGTGGTGCTTCATTATTATTATTATTAATATATTATTGATAATAAGACCAGTCATGTTATTCCTTCAGTAATGCAAGCACACCTTCTGCAACAACAACATATTGATCTTCTACTCACCACATCTCTGAAGACCACAGCTCTTAAGCGGTTTATATCCATGTCTTGCAGAAGCCTGTCAAAGTCCCGGACGGGAGAAATCCCTCCTGTCACCATATCAATCGGGTTCTGAATAAAGGAAAAAGAATATGATTAAAAGCTACTACCTTCAATAATGAACTGCAAGGGCTTAAACAGATCAACAGCTAGATCTAAGAAAGAAAGAAAACTAAAGGCCGCAAGTTTAAAAAAAAAAAAAAAAATCTGTCACCCTCAGGTATGTTTAGTTAATTTTAAAGAGAATTAAAAAATGCATATGTTGTACAAGCCATTTCCAACACAAATATATATATTTTTTCTTAAACTTTTTTTGTTTTGTTATGCTAACTGTTTTCTGTGCTAGGCCAATAATACCATACACTGCTATAAATTAATTTATATAAAGTCCACACATGGGACATTTCTAATAGCACAGCAAGTAATACATCTGGTCTCAATCAGAACTAATTGGACTACTATGAAGGGAATCAAAGTTCCACCAAAACAAACTGTAAAACTATTTTATAGCAAAAATGGCTAGGACAACAAACAGGCAGACTTTAATGATCTGTAAAATAAAGCAAACATCTTGAAATAACAGGTTCACCATATAAGACCTGTAGTAATACCTCAGTTTGTTAATGCACTAGCTGTAGATCTGCTAATGGGGGACAAACAAAGTTCCCAAATTCCTGTCATAAATGGGGATATTTTAAACCCTTAAATTGCTTTGTAATGGGGGGGAGACACCTCTGATGTTCAAGTAGTTAACCTTTTGGGTGAAACCTCAGTTTAAACAGGTTTGAGACAATGAGCCTGAAAGGACAAGCATAAAATAATTATGATCTTGGCTTTCAGAAAATAGGATTTTAGTCTTACCTGTTAAATCCTTTTCTCTTAGTCCATACAGGTTACTGGTAAATTTGGATAGGTGATCAGCCCCTTTAAATAGGCAGGAACAATTCTGAGAAGTGACTGCTGGGTGGAGCCTTTCCTTAGCTTGCAGCTAGCCAATCCCCAACCAGTAAGATTTGCAGACTAACTACTGACTAGGTAGTAAGAAGGTAAAGGAAGACTCATGTCAGCATGAACCCAAAAGGACCCTCCCGTTCTGCCGCAGGAGAGCCAAGCATGGTCCCTTGACAGGGTGGGAAACCAGTAACCTGTATGGAGCAAGAGAAAAGGATTTAACAGGTAAGACTAAAATCCTCTTTTCTCTGTCGTCCAATACAGGTTACTGGTAACTTTGGAATGTCCAACCATTAAGTTCCCCAGGGTGGGAAGAAAGGCAAGGACCAGATGCAGGCCAAAGTCACCAGAGCACCAATGAACCAACAGATCATAAATAGCTCAACCACAAAGTATCAACAGACACTGAACAGGGGTAAAACGAACCCCATGAACTGTTACACAGCACTGAACTAGAGCCAACAGGGCTCAAACGTGAAAGAGTACTGAGAGACTAAAGATATCCTAGACAGGCAAGGCTGCCTCCAGGATCTTCCTCCCAAAACTGGCATCAGACGATGCCAGCACATCCACACGGTAGTGTTTAGAAATGGTGTGCACAGATGACCAATTGGCCGCCTTGCACAACTGATCAGCTGAGGCCTGGTTCTTGTAGGCCCAAGAAGCCCCAGTAGATAGACCTAGCAGAATGAGCCGTGACTCTGAAGGGAACGGTCTTCTTCCGAAGTTCGTAAGCCTTACAAATCGTGGACTTGATCCAAGAAGAGATAGTAACCTTGGAAGCAGGCTTCCCTGTACTAGGACTGTCAGGAATGACAGAGTGTCAGACTGCCTCAAGGACTCCGTGCGATGCAGATAGAACTTGAGACAATGCACAACATCCAACAGATGAAGAACCCTCTCTTTGTCAGAATTAGGGTTAGGACAGAAGGAAGGAACCACAATCTCCTGACTGATGTGGAACTCAGACACCACCTTCAAAAGAAACTCTTGTGAGGTGCGAAGCACCGCCTTGTCCTTGTGAAAAAACAAAAAAAAAAGGTGGTTTACAGGACAAGGCATGCAGCTCCGCAACTCGGTGAATGGAAACAATCGCCAGGAGAAAGGCCATCTTCCACGTCAGCTTAAATAGAGGAATGGTAGCTAAAAAGTCTCAAATGGAGGACGCTGGACCACTCCCAAGACCAGGTTAAGAAGCAGGGGACTTAAACACTGGACGGGTATGAGCAACACCCTGGAAGAAAACCTTGACATCAGGAATGATGGCAAGACGCCTCTGAAAAAGTAAAGAGAGCGCCGAAGTCTGAACCTTGAGAGAACTCAACTGAGACCTTTATCCACACCATCCTGTAGGAAGGAAAGAACTGTAGGAAGGTTAAAATCCTGAGCCAGGTCTTTGTCAGCACATGAAGCCAGGAAGGTAGACCAAACCCGATGGTAGGCCTTAGAGGAAACAGGCTTGCGGGCACTAAGCATAGTAGCCACAACACCAGAAGAAAATCCTTTCTTCCTCAAAACGGAGGACTCACTCAATCTCCATGCCATCAAAGCCAGAAGCGGAATGTCTTCCTTCCAGAGGTAACCCTGTAGAAGAAGGACTGGACTGGAAGGAAGTCGAAGAGGTTCCGCCACTGAGAGGTCCAGAAGCTCCGGAAACCAAGCGTGCCAAGGCCAGTACAGAATAATCAGGCAGTGCTCCAATCTCAGCTTCCGAAGAACTCTGTTCAACAAGGCAACAGGAGGGAAGATGTAAGCCAGAGGAAACGTCCACAGCATGGACAAGGCATCCACTGCCAGAGCCATGGGATCCGCCCAGCGAGAGCAGAATGTTGGATCCTTCCTGTTGTGTCTGGTTGCCATCAGGTTGATGCATGGAAGACCCCACCGCTGGATGATGAGTTTGAATACCTCTGGATGCAGCTCCCACTCCCAGCTGTCCACTGTGTGTGTCGACTGAGGTAGTCTGCCAGAATGTTGTCTATGCCAGGAATATCAACTGCGGAAATGGCAGGGACATGCTCCTCTGTCCAAGACAAAGTATCCTTGACCGCTAGCCAAGCTGCGAGACTTCTTGTGCCGCCTTGCTTGTTGATGTAGGCTACTGCTGTGGCGTTGTCTGACTGCACCCTTACCAGGCAATCCTCCAGTTGTTGTGTCCAGTGATGTAGGGCATGACATTGATGGGAAGGAAAGATTCCTCCCTCCTGAGACCACTTTCCCTGAACACTCAAGTGCCCCAACACCGCTCCTCAGCCGGAAAGGCTGGCATCCGTCGTCACTGTGGTCCAGAAGGGCACCAGGAAGGGTCGACCTTTCAGGAGATTGTTCAGGTTGAGCTACCACAAGAGATTTTGCTCAACTTGGAGAGAGAGAGACAGGGATCTTTCCAGGAGATCTGGACAGCCCTTGCAGGCCAGGATCAGAAACCTCTGAAGTTCCCTGGTGCGAGCCATGGCAAATGGTGGAAATGAACTTCCCCACCAAGGAAAGCAACTTCTTGGCTGGAACTGGATACCCAGAAAGACCATCTTCTGAGAAGGAACAATGTCTGACTCGTCCAAATTGATTATCCACCCGTGATGGGAGAGAGCATGAATGCAGTCCTGCACCTGCTGGTGAAGGAGCTCCGGAGACGAGGCCTTCAGAAGGAGGTCTTCCATATATGGAGTCACCCAGACGTTGTTCTGATGTAGAATGAAGATCAAAGCTCCTAGGACTCTGTTGAAGACTTGAGGAGCTGTGGTCAGGCCAAAGGGGAGGGCAGAGAACTGGAAGTGCCCTCGGTCGCAGACAAAGCGGAGATACTGCCAACTCTCTGGATGAATGGTGATGTGCAGATAGGCATCCTGAAGATCCAGAGAGGCCAGAAATTCCCCAGGAGACATGGCTGCTATCACTGTGCGCAGAGACTCCTGGCGGCACTGGGACTGGACCACAAAGGAGTTGAGATCTTTCAGATCCAAAATGGGACGACAGCCCACATCTTTCTTGGAAACCACAAAGAGGTTGGAGCAGAATCCCAAGCACCTCTCTGGAGGGGGGACCAGCTTCAGTACCTCCTTGTCCAGAAGGGCCTGTATAGCGTCCTCGAAAAAGCACCTGTTTTCTGCACCCAAGGGAGAATGAGAAACAAAGGTTCATGGAGGTGGAAGGTAGGTGAAGGGAATCCTTTGTCCTGAGGCCACCACTTGTAAAACCCATGGGTCTGCCACAGATGCCTGCTAAACTGAGAGGTAGTGGCGTAGGCGGCCACCTACCTGCGGGTGGGGACCTGGGTTCGGGGAGTCATGGAGAAGGAGGTTTGGAAGCCTTGAGGTTCGTGGAGAACTTGGTTCTCCATTGCTGCTTAGGCTTGGATGAGGAGCACGGAGCTTGAGGTACAGTCTGGGACGCTTGGCGTGAGTCTGCCTGAGAGGAAAGAAAAAGCAGATTCCTTTTGACAGGTGCCTTCTTCCTCAGGACCATTAGAAGGTGAGAACTCTTCCGTCCAGTGGCCTCATTGATGAGATCCTTGAGTTCAAGCTCGAACAAGGAAGAACCCTAAAAAGGCAAAGACAGCAGAGCTTTCTTAGAGGCAGTGTCAGTCGACCAGATCTTAAGCAAAACAGCCCGTCTGGCTACCACAGACATGGTAGAAGCCCTGGCTACCATACGCACAGCGTCAAACAGGGAAGCAAAGATATAATGATGAGCCTCAGCATTGTTAGCAAGAATTCACAATATGTCAGAAGTAGAGACCCCTTGACGGACAGCAGAATTGAGCTGTTCAGTCCAAACAGCCACAGCCCTATTTACCCATGCAGCTGCAAAGGTAGGGTGAAAGGCAGAGCCCGCTGTCACAAAAATAGCTTTGATAGAAGTCTCAAGCTTCTTCTCAGTCCAGTCTTTAAGAGCAGAGGTGTCAGCAACTGGTAAGGCAGTTGATTTAGAAAGCTTGGAAACTGGGGCATCCACTTTAGGGTGAGGGCCGGTGAGGGCAGTTTCAGAAAACGGATAAAGTGTAGCAGACTTCTTAGACACAGATGGTTTTTTTGTCTGGAAATTTCCACTCTTCAGACACCAAGCGGTCAAGGGTGGAATTAGGTGGAAAGCAGTCATGGGGTCTAACAGGCTCCTGGAAAACATCAGAGGGGTCAAAAGACACCTCCTGCACCAAGGGAATGTTCAGGGTGGACAACACAGCTCTGATCAGGCCCCTCAGCAGAGGGAATGGGTCTGCCTCAAAGGGGTCCCCAAAAAACTGAGATGAAGGAACAGCTGAATAGTCATCTTCAGAGTCCACCAATAATTCCTCCTCAGAGGAATCAGACACATCAGGTACACCCGGCAGTTTAGGCAGGGAAGATCTGATAGGGTCGGGGGGTCTGCAACGAATTGAAGACCCCCTTTAAGGTGGATGGAAGGAATTGTAAGGTGGACCGGAGGGTCCCTGGTAGTAGCCTTAAACACTTGCATCCATATTGGCTCTAGTGCATGGCTGGAGGCCCTTGCAGGGGATTCAGGGGCAGCAGCGCATGCTGGGCAAACATGACCTGAGTATTCTCTAGGCAACCCTGATTGACATGAGGAGCAATGAGGGACACAGACACCCCAGTGTTCTTAGTCTTAGGATTAGCCCCAAGGTCTAACAGAGTAGACATTCTCACAGAGTCAAAATGGTCAAAGTATCATAACACCCACAATAAAGCGTGTTTGATAATTAATGCACCCCAGAAACACTAAAATAAAACTTATCTGGTAGGCAAAGGGTTAAGCTGCGGAGGAGAGAAGGAGAGTCCAAGCCCTGCGTAGGATACTCTATCTGCGAATACACAAAATAGCTGCCGCGACGGGAGCCAATTGGAACCGATCGCGTGAAGTGGGTTGCTCATGGGAAACGTAGTTTTGCTGAGAGAGTACCCCAACAGTGCCCAAAGACCCCTAAAGCCCCCAACATACCCAGAATGTTGACCGGATGACAGAGCAAGGGAAAACCAACAACACGAGCGGTCTCTGACTATGCTACGTGGAGCAGTTGCAGACACACGTCCAAAACTGTAAAGTCCTATAGAAGTGAATGGAGCAATGGCGTCTATGCGGTAAATAAAGTTAGCGAGGTGAATACCAAATGTAAAACCACTCAAACACTGAACCCAACAGAGAAAGTGTCCAAAAACCCCCCAAAAGGTGCTAACCAGTAGCAAAAGGGTTAAGTTACCACAAACTTGCTCCAAAAGCCTCACAGACATACAGATAACCCCAATGAGTGCATGAGTATGTAATAGGAACTCCAAAGGAGACCCCTGTGCGGAGGTGAAGTATGGGACATGTGGACCTCAGCACTCAAAGGGTGCTCACCTTTTTCAGCAGGTATTCTGTCTTCGGATTACCATATATTAAGAAAAAAGCCTCAGTGGGCAACTCCTGGGGAAAGAACTTGCAGCCAAGATTTCCCCCCAGGGCTAAGGTCCACAAAAGCACCTGGTAAACTGAGCTATCCACATTTGGGTGATGGGAATTGTCAGTGATGGTAATCCGCCTAATGGTGGTATTCCATTTCTAACAGAAAAATAATAAAAAGCTAAAACTATAGCAGAACTGTTCTCTTGCTTGCGTCTTGACCAAGGAACAAATCTTACTGGTTGGGGATTGGCTAGCTGCAAGCTAAGGAGAGGAGGTAGGCTCCCCCCAGCAGTCACTTCTCAGACTGATCGCCTACCCAAAGTTACCAGTAACCCGCACTGGACGACAGGTGTTAATTTGATGTTACGGGGTAATCATGTCTTCAAACTACCTTTAGTGCATTTTGTCTGTCTGTCTCTCTCTCTCTCTCTCTCTCTCTCTCTCTCTCTCTCTCTAGTTCATTCCATGATGTTTCCAAGACCGTCACCAGTCCTTAAATGCCGGAACCCGGCATACCGTTTCTGGCATATCCAGGGTCGTTAAAAAGTCAGCTGAAATTCCATTATGTACTGTTTCCAGTTTGGGACCCCAGGGAATCATATACATTTGTGAACCTACACATATTGGGTATGCATATACTCAGGAGATAGAGCATTCAGTAGTTCTACCATGTATTCAATGGAATGTGCATTTTAGTTCATGAAGTTGAAAATACACTTTTGCTCTTCTGTACCAAACATATATGTAAAATTATGCATATTGGTATTGGTGTACACACTGGAGATTCTGGGATTTTAAAGGTAATTACACTTTCATAGCCAAAAATATTTTTGAGCTATAATGAATGATACCAGCGAAATATGTAATTTTTTAAAACATATTTTAGTATTTATGACATCATATAGCGTGTCACATGGTACAAAATGTACTTCACGTGAGTCAGACAGGATACAGTGGAGTTTGTTCTGAGATACATAACTATACATAACTAGAAAGTTATCTATGAGAATAAACCTAAACAGATGGATAGCAAAGTGCTGAAAATGTGTCTGGCCTCCAGGGTACAAAAAAAAATTCTCCAAGCTTCTTGGCACTGAAAGGGTTCAAAGCTCCATTTAAATCAATAGGAATTTTGGAATTACTATTTTTCCTTCATGGTGCAGATAGTTTGCTCCAGACTCTTCATTAGCTTCCGGAAATTATTTTCTTTCCTATCACTCAAGCTGTAATTTCTGGATGGGTAGGCTCCTCTCTTGCTCCTCTCCATCACCAATAAATGAATAGAGGTCTGAGCAGGGTCAAACATCCTACCAGTTGTAATACTGTATTACTAATAAAATAGGTTTGACCCCTCAGACCCTTATTCAGTAGTCTCTGCCAAAATGGGAGCAAGAGCAACTATCAACCAACATACCAGATACTGCTGAGGCATAGGGGGATCTACTGTATGAATACTGGTTTCTAACAAGTTTGTTTTGGGTTGCTAGATTTAGGGCAGCATGCCCTTTAGGATGGGAATTTTTACAATAACCTTCACTGTTCTGTTAACCGGAGTTTTGTTTTCTTTTAAGTTTTTTTTTAACGAGACAGTAAAGAGTTGTAAGAAGAATGAAGCCACAATTAAAGGAATGTTAAAACACTTTTCTGTCCCTTAAAATCTTAATAAACCAATTATAACCTGCATATAGATAACAGACCTGCTTACCTAACTAAACAGTCATTAACTCAGCTTTGTTATTCTAATAATCTACTGGCTCACTGAGAAGCTATATTTGAACAGCTGGAGAACCATGGGTTGCTCTCCACTGGTCTAAAATATTTCAAAAAAAGTGAGGTTCTGTAGGTTGTTTACTCCAGAAACAATTCCATTGTGTTCTGAAAACCCTGACCAAACGCAAGGTTAGAAACAGCTGTACAATTAAACTACAACACAGCCAGTGTTTCTACCAGTATAGGTAGAACAGAACTGCAACACGATTTTTTTTTACGGCTATCCAGGGATCAGCGATCATATCAGAGAACACACAGTCCTGTATATTACGGAATATAATCAGAAACACACTGCACTAGTCCTTTCTTTGCACCATTACCATTACCTTTACAGCAGACTTTCCTGTTCCCACTGGGCCATGAATGGCCTTCTGGTTTTTCGTGTTTTCTCCTGTAGATTTTATTTGTAAGTGCTGCTGACACTCCAGGCAATTTCTCACAGCCACAGCACAGACTGCAGGAGAAGAAACAAGTTCAGTGGCTCTTACCTGCTCAGCACTTCCTATAGGGATTACAAACAAAACAGAGCCATACACAGGAGAATTCTGGAGCAAACCAGCTGCACTACAGAGAACAAACACCAATTCTCCAAATTCCCATTTATCATCTTGAATTCTAGAAGTCTCTGACGCATTGTAAAGCAATGTGTTGGAGACCTCTCCAGCATTCAAGGGGTTGAAAGCCCATTTAAAAATCAATGGGAATGTCTATTTTTCCCTAATAGTTTACTAGGTTTGCCTCAGAATTGCTCCTCTTTTTTCTTTGTGCATACAGCCCATAGCCAGTACAAATAAGCAACTTCACATAGAACACTTGGAATATGGAGTGTGTAAAGTAAAAGCTGTACTGCGTTCACTCACTTATACAGAAAGGGTGGCCAACCTGATGCCCTCCAGCTTTTGCTGGACTACAGTTCCCAGACAATGGTGGGAGGGCCACAGGTTTCCCACACCAGTTAAATTGAATTTATCATTGATGCAACAGGCATGAGATTGAGAGATCACTTATCTTCTTGTGATAACATGAATGTAAAGCAAGAGTAGGTAACCTGAGGACGTCCAGTAATTATGGACTGGAACTCCAATCATCCCCTGCCAACCGACTGTTGGCTGGGGAGTATGGGGATTTTAGTCCACAACAGTCAGAGGAACCCTCATCTTGCTGAACCAGGATATAAAATATATTATTTTCAAAGACTGGGAGTAAATCTCTTTATACTTGATGTTTTGCTTGGCAGTTACAATTACAGAGTTCAATCACTTGCATGCTATGCACTTAATTGGA
Organism: Rhinophrynus dorsalis; assembly: GCA_037306005.1. Taxonomy (NCBI): domain Eukaryota; kingdom Metazoa; phylum Chordata; class Amphibia; order Anura; family Rhinophrynidae; genus Rhinophrynus; species Rhinophrynus dorsalis. Next base: position 154,788,584 of record CM074718.1, on the reverse strand, counting down.
GGGGATGAGATATGAAATGGTAAACTACAATCCACCTGAAAAATGTAAATATCTAAACCATTAATAGTCAGAAACCATTTACTCCAAGTTCTTCAAGTAGCATGCAATAGCACACATTAAACCCTATGATAGACCAATAGTTGCAAAGCGGTTCAAATTTTTCTTGGGGTTAGAAGGCAATAACTTAGGTCTATGTGAAGGAAAGTATGTTGTGGAACACTAAATAAGGGATATATTCTTTGAGGCTGAAAGCGGTGTCTGCGATTGTGATACTCCAATGGGTTCCAAAGTACACAATGACATGATGGGCCAAAAAGAGTAACTCATTCCACATGTGAGCTCCCATTGGTCTAAATGCATTTCCTACATGAATAGATTTTGTAAATGCCAAAACAAAATTGTTTTCATCACATACCCAATCTAAGACATTGACGCAGGACTCCCCCAGAAGACATGTTCTTCTCAGCCTCAATATCAGTGAAGCCCAAAGAACTTGCAAATATGAGAACATCCACTAGGCTAATTGCTCTCTGCAGGAAGGAAACAGATGCCTCTATTGATAGACCTTGGGTTGGCTCAATATTTTCTAGTTCATGCTAGAAAAAAAAGGACAAAATCAACATAATTACACTGAAAAAAAGCATGGCAACTTTATTTTACAGTAACATAAAAGCAAATAGTAATTTTCAGGCATTGTTACTTAATGTTTCTCTTAGAAATCATACCTCACCTTGCAAACTGTGAAGTATAGGTGGGGGTTTATACGAACAGCAAAGTTTATTTTAGCAGTTTTTATGGTGGTGCTATTGCTTTCTATGAAGTGTTCTGGTCATGGACTAAAACGCACTATAGACCATAACAGCACTTTAAAATGGAAAGGTCAATAAAACAATACACATCTTCTCTGTAACGTAACTTCTGAAGTATCTCCCAGTTTCAGCACCCTTGTTTTGATTAGGAGGATAAGCCTTACAATGTAAAAATATTATTATATATATATATATATATATATATATATATATATATATATATATATATATATATATATTTATTACTATCCCTGCAAAGCTTTGGTAGTCAACTTGTGGAGAGGGTCCAGTCAATTAATGGTTATTCTGTAGCAATTCCATGTTGTCTGTAATGAGATAGCATTTGCATAATTGCAAATTATTAATCATTTTTTATTTATTGGTGGGAATGCTTGGGGGTACCGTAATGAAAGTAGCGTTCAGGCAAAAAGGAAAGATGGTCCAGATTTCTTCAACAGGTTCACTGATTGACTAGTCCTGCTTAAAAAGAACACATATCTAATAATAAATCTCATCTTTTCTTAATCAAGGCAGATAACCCCAGTAGCCGCTACAATTCAGCTGTGCATGGATTAGTTCTGTATATCCATTAAGACAGACATTATTATTGTTGCAGTTATCTCAGAACATCAAAGTCCACCCAATGAAGGACTCCTAAGAAACCTCCAGTGGATTGAGTCTGAGGACCAGTGCAGAACAAATACATAGCGGCCACTGAAATTTCTCATCCAAGATTTAGAAGGGGGCTTGATAAGGAGATGTTAGTGCTCATTTAAAGGATTGCAAAGCTGTTTTAGTAATCTCCTTTAACAACCAAAGGGTTAAGTCATCCTGTCAATTTTACTATTTCCAATGAATGCGTATTTTCTATTACTAACACAGCAAATTAATATAAGCTGTGGCACAATTAAAATTATATATATATATATATATATATATATATATATATATACACACACACACACACACACACACACACACACACACACACACACACACACACACACACACACACACACACATATATATATATATATATATATACACACATATACATACACATATACACACACACACACACACACACAAATATATATAGTAATTTTTAATGGAACTCAATGGTAAAGAAAACCTGGTACTACACTCTCTCAGCTCCTCCCTTCAGTACTACCAGGGACTTACACATTTCTTATACTTCTCGTTTTTCTTAACCCCTAGATGCTAAGGAAGTCTCCAACACGAGAGGTCATGGGGCTAAATGCAGACCACATACGGACTGAATAAGATTAGGATAAACAAAAGCCTACTACTATGAAATATAGAAATATCGCAATATAACACCATGCAAACCCAATATGAACATGGGTATTTTGTATCCAAATAACAAACTAAATGCCTCAGGTTAAATTAAGAAGAGGTCTAGAATCACAAAAGCAAAGTCAACAAAAACATATTGATGTTTAATACGAATAGTTCTTCCTTACCGTGGCAGATGTTGCTGCTGAGAGCAATGGTAATATACCTCCGCAAGCCATGATCATATTGTCAGTAATTTGAGAGATGAGGTGGATTGTATTGTGCACAAAAATGACATTATCACTGCTGTTCACAAAATCCATTATAGTCTTTGTAGAATGGCTGTTGAGAAGAAAACGTTATTCACAAATTGAGATTCATTTAACAGAATATACTATCGGGAAATTAATTAGCTTTGCCTAAGGGTTTTTTTTTTTTAATGCTATGTTTCATTCCCAAGCACAACCTATTACATCCAAGTATGTTTTAATATTCCTAGAAGCATAAGTAAAAAGATTTCAGTACCATGACAAAACTAAATATAAGTAATGTTGCCCCCACCCAGGGGTGGTGTAAGTAAACAAAATCACAGATTGTTCAACAAACATCTGGAGAATAAAGGCTAAATCACCCCATGCTTTGTGCCCCACATGAAGTAAGAGAAAAGGATTTATTGTTAAGTACACAAAAATCCCCTTATTTGGTGGTTAAGAGCACATTGAACATAAACAAGACAGTAATAACAAGTCTCATGTTACTGTGATAAATCAGAGTATAATCTTGTATTTGTACATATTTGATCGTAAAGATTTACATTTCTCTGTGAGGAAGGAATTGTTAAAAATATTTTCAAAAACAAAAAAAAAAGTCCACACTTGCACAATTAGATGACCTAATTTCACTCTTATAAGAAAATGCCATTGTTGGGGTCAAAATTGTTAAAATCGATTTAATTTTCCCTTTTCATCTAACCAACAGCTGAAACTAGTAGTTTAGCACAAATGTTGTTACAAGGCAGAACTTCTGGAACAGTGGTTATCATCAAGAGTGCCGTGGCACTCGCCACATTTTTCTATAAAGACTGGGAAGAAAAAGTGAATTTCCAATATGTTTTTCTTGAAAATGTTATGCACAAGCTTGTGTTTTCTGATTGTGAGATTTACTAACTATATCCTTATATAAGTGTCTTCTTCATTAAGCGCTTGATGAATGATCTATAAAGGTTAGACAACCTGAAAATTCTGGATTGCGTTAGGGTGCCTTCAGCGAAAAAAAAAAAAAGATTGACAAGGGGTGAATTTGATGAAACATATAGTTTGCCATCTTCAGCCATTAACTAATGCAGATGATTATTTACAGAAGAAGCTAATTGTACAGACTGAGGAGCACTGAAACGGAACTTTAGTATGCAAACATGACATCAGACAGCCACAATGCAAATGACCTGTTCTGTCCAAGAACCAGAAATGGCCACTTCATAAAGCTGCCACTGCTGCTAACACAATTGTCCTTTAAAGCTCTACACCCAAATACGTAAGCAGTCCCGTAAGTGTTCTTATAAAAAAAAAAAAAAAAAAAAAAAAAACACCCAATACATGGCGTGTAAGCCATTAGCAAAATTAGACGTTTTGATTTATCCAGAAGGCACCAAAACAACAAACTTACACAAGTCATGCATAAATAACACTTCTTACATGAACATTTCCAAACATTTCTAAAGATCCAGCCTCCTTGAAATAGTATATGCTTCAGATATCTATCAGGTCAATTTCCAAACATCTTTAAAATGAAAATATGTCAACTAAAACCTTTGTTTCCCAAAATAAATAAATGGTCTCAAGGTTAGATATCAATTCAGGTTTTCATCCTTGACCTAGAGAGTGGAAAGTTCTGACTGATGAAGCAATGCATTACACATAGATGGATGGTAGTAAACTAACCTTCGCCACATCTGGATGTCAGTTTCTATTGAAAACAAAAGGTCTGTAAGCAAGCGCTGATGCATTGCTGACCATTTGAATTCAGGAATACGGAACATGGTAGATCTAGAATCTCTTCTTTGGCTATCTGCTGAAGTCATTCGTTCAGTCTCCGACGACACTGGCTGTTTTGTTTTCTTCCCCAACAAAAGTGTATTTAAAAAAAAAAAAAAAAAAAAAATGGGGAAAAGAGAAAGTCAAATCAACAATAACACAAACCTCCATTTCAACAGTACAATTTTAGAGCATGTGAACTGCACCATAGGAGGGAAATTAAAAATTAGCTCAAATGTGACTTTGTAACCTCCTGAAGGCTACAATGGTATCCTAAGCATTGCAAAGCAATGTGTTTGAGCCTTCTCTAACAGTCAAAAGTTAAAGCCACAATGTAATTCAACAGGGTTTTAATTCCCCCCTAAAGTATAGATGACTTACATTAGAACTGCACTTTATAACCAATGATCCTATAAATGGGTCACTGGACAGCAATGTTGCAGTGTTTTTTGTACAATTTCTCTGCGGTCTACAACTCTCTCTCACTAATATGGGTGGCCATAATAGCTCAGGTAAACCTGTTCCTGGTACTTATTAGTCCACTGAGTGCCAGAAAGGCAAAGCATTGCAATGTGTTGGACACTTCTCTGGCACTCAAATGGTCTTAGGCACACAGTTAGAATGGCTTTGTGCTTAAATTTGTACACATAGTGGCTTGTACTCTTTTACAGGTAACCTATAACATTCTTTATGTGCTCATCTAAACTGCAGGATGTAACTCATGTAAGACATAAGCCGGGATTCAAACTGCTGTGATCATTGAGTGATACCTTCAGGTATTCATCAATGATTTTGCGTGTTTCCCTGCTTTGCATATGTGAAGCAGGGAAAAATTAGGTAAATTGTTTGCTTGCTCCAGAACTGAATCACTGTTGTCTTTAAGCATATGACCTTAATTCTTCCATATGCCAACAATTACATTCTGCATCAACACTCACACTCACTCACACACACTAACCCTTTGAGTGCCAGAGTGGTACGGAATGCATTGCAAAGCAATGCATTCCGTACCACTCTGGTACTCAAAGGGTTAAGTCCAATATTTGAATTCAGAGACTAAAACTGTATATTAGAAACCCAAATAGTAAAAGCTATACAAGTACTACTGCAAATACCTCAGACAAAGACTGGGGGGGCTGATCCGGCTCATGGTTTGAGTTCAACTTTAGCTCCAGGTTTTCTGTATCCGAAGCAATGCTAGAAACATCAAGTCTGGCTATTTTTCTTTCTACAATTTGGGAATCAAGAGCACTAGCGTTTATATCTTGACTGTCTGTTATGCTGGCAACAGGATCAGCCGCAATTTCTTCTGCATCCACAGTATGCATTTCTTCACTTTCCTTTAATGCCACCACCTCGGTGACATTAGCAGTAGAAGTCTCTTCTGAGGATGTTTCTTTTAAGTCAAGTGTTTGACCTGGAAGATGTTCACTTAAAGTGTCAGTACTTTCAGGGTTCTCAGATTTTTCAGTGAGCTCACTGTTACTGTCTACTGGACTTCTCTCCTCTGCTTCTGAATTCTCTAATACCACCGGAATATCAGAGTCTGGAGCAATGTCTGAAACCTCTTCCACAGCAATGCACTCATTTTGTCCGCTGTTTAGTATTTCAGGATTCTCTGATGAAGCCTCTAAATAGCCTGACTCTACAGGATCACTGCAATTAGCATCCAGAGAAGTGGTAGCTTCCACACACTCCCCTTCACTGGTAGCAAGAACTGTAGAGATTTCATCTGAAGCAGATTTCTGGCCATTTTCTGCATCTTTTGCATTAGAAATGTCTTGATTAAGTGCTAACTCCACATAAGTATCCTCACCTTCAGCTTCCACTTTACTTTCCATTGTGGGAGGACTGCTGTGCTCCCCATTGTGTACCTGTTTACAATTTGTTGTGAATTCAGTCACAGTATTATCAGTACAGTCTGATGTGCCAGCAGTCTCTGTCAGCTCCAAAGTTGGAGTCCGAGTTCTAATTTCTAGGTCTCTGCTGCATCCAGAGACTGTGCGTATAGGGCTTGAAGGTCCAGGAATGGTTTCTCCACTAACTCGGTCTTCATATTGCCTAAAAACCTGTTCCAAGTTCTCTTTGTGCTTTTCAAAAGTAACCTAGAAACAGAAGTTACATTATAATAAAATTCCACCAGAAAAGCATTATGCTCTTATGTTACAACATTTTCTAAAATATTGACTCTAAATCGAAGGTAAGCAATTCTGGAGCAATCCATATGCACTCCAGAAGGAGAAGGTGCAGGGGTTAGTGACAATCCTGTAAAATTAAAGATTTAAATGGGCCTCTTAATCTCTTACATACTAGAAAGTTCTCGAATGCTCACAAATGCTAGAGAACTCCCTAGCATTCAAGGGGCCAAGAGCTCCATTTAAATCAAAATTCATGTAAGAAATTGTCGTTTTCCCACCTAAGGTGAATTTGGTTTGCACCAGAATTGCATAGAGTTTCCATTCTGCATAAGATTTTAATATATATGTTAACACAATCTACAGAAAGTAAACAACAATCATGTCTAGTGAATTTTCTTCTTATGCAATAAGGTGTGTGGATAGAAAAAAAATGAAAGCAACATTTATATAGTGGCTTAGAGCAATCTTTGGTTTAACCCATTGAGTGCCTAAGGGTTACCTCTCTGGCAGTCAAAGTGTTAAACAAAAAAAGAGACCATTTAGAGGCATATGTTTTCACCCTTCCACGGCTAGAAGGGTGTGCAACATATTGCACACAAATACACTGCACAACCTCCTGGTCCTTCAAGGCTTAACCCTTTTTGTGCCAAAGAGGTATTCAACACATTGCCAAGTACTCTGGCACTCAAATGGTTAAAAGGAAGAGAAGGTTAATCTGGGCTAAAGTGACTAGTATAGGAAACAGATACCCATTCCTATTTATTTCAAAGGTGCTATTAACATATTAAATATGTGAAACAATTGGGAATTTGCATTTGTTGCCTATAGTGGTTCATTTGCCTCATAATTACTCCAATTTATTCTTTGCACATATGGCCCTTAGTTTCTGCAAATCAGATCCAACAAGAATAAGACAGTTATACATCATGTACAGAACAGTCCTGGACAGTATTGCCGTTTTAAATGGCAATGAAAAGAATGTTCATATATAATTGCTCCTAGAATAATATAAAGCCAAGCAGACAGCATCAAAATGTAGATGTCAATGAAGAAAATACAGGTATTATATTAAAGACAAGGCAGCCCTTGGGAGACATGAATGATCATTTATTTAGATAACCTAACTAAAGATTATGTTGTCTTAAAGCGGGCTTGTCACTTTGGATGAAGTTTGCACATTTGCAAGCCTCACCGAAAACAGTCAATTAATCATTAGAGTAGATGCATAGGTTAGGTTTTCAGACACTGGTTTGCAAGAGGTGGGCGATGACAAAACGCTCTAATTTAACACTTTGGATACCAGGGAGGTGTACAATACATTGCAAACCAAAGCACTGCACACCCCTCTGGCACTCAAAGGGTTAATATCTATGTTAAGAATACTGATGGGTTGATGCATGCTATACAGTTTGATGTGGCAGCCATTTCAAAGGCTCATATGAAGTGAACCCGTTACCTTCACATAAGTATAGATAATTTGAAGAATTGAACTTGTTATGTTGGGCTGCCCATTTGCTTGAACTATAATTAGTTGTTTGAAGAAAAAAAAAATAGCCTTTATTGTTGGTGGCATGTTGCACCAATTAGTTTATGTGCTGCTTCAATATTACCAAACATATGAATGAATCTAGATTTCTCACACTGTGGGAATTACTAACAGCACATTAGCTGGTAAGCTTGGCCTCTAACAGAACTCATTTGCATACTGTGCAGGGTATCATCATCATCAAGTGCCATACTTTTTGACAAAAACAAAAGGTTAGTTTCTCAAAACACGGTAATTTTACAGAGAGGAACCAGGTATGGCTACTTGAATGCTATTAAGCCAAGAGAAAGGCTGTCTTGAGCGTCAGGAGATGTAGGGAGACCGGAGACAAAAGGAGCCTTTTGAAGCACTCCTAGAACCAGATTCAAATCCCACAGATGAGTGGCATCCCAAAAGACTGGGTGGGAATGAGCCACCCCTGAGGTGAAAGTTTGAGCATCAAGCAATATGACTCTGAAAGACAGAAAGACTAAATCTGAAGTTTAATAGAACTAGGACAAAGTACTTTCCAAAGGCCATCCTGAAGAAAGGTAAAGACAACTGGGAGACGAAAAGGATGCAGTCACGACCCCCAATCCACACACCCTGTGATATGCCTTAACCCCTTCAGTGCCAGAGGCTTGGGCCATTTCCTGTACCCTGCAGGCCAGACACTTTTTTAGCATTTTTGCTATCCTTCTGTTTATGCTTGATTTCCTCTGGGGATTTTTAGTTAAATATGGAAAACTATATATTGTTTTTTTCAGAACGAATTGAGCTTTCTCGTGGTACCTTACATGAAGAGAATTTTACATCGTGCAAAAAGCTATGATGTCATAATGACAAAAAAAGTGAAAATTTACTCATTTTCCTAAAATCACATAATATGTATCAAAAACATTTACCTTGATTGAAAAAGTTTCAATTATTTGAAAAAGCCCCGAGTAAAAAAATACCAAATTTGTATAGTTTTACCTACGTCCATGGCTAGCGTAGAGCCCTAATCACCAGCAGCGCAAAATGACATTTTCCACTTTATAAACGAATATGCGCATTCTAGGGTTTTTGTGGTAAAACTACCCTAAAACAGTGGAATAACTATATAAAACTATATATTTCAGAAAAGTAGACAACCTGCCGCATCTAATGAGGGGTAACTTGCCTTCTTACCCCAAGCCTGTTGTGCACAAATGCCTCCAGAAGATAGCGCTAATGAAAAAAAAAGGCATTTTCATACATTTCTGCCCCTTCAAATGTACGGAAATTTGTGAAAACCATGGCATTTCCAACTGTATTCATTAGCTAGCGCTCTTAGGAGAAAAATGACACCCCATTGGTATGAGTTCAACTACCTCAGGGGGCGCTAGAAGTGCAAAACGACACCTACTACAACCTCAAATTTTTCCAACATTTTCTCAAACATTACTTGTCTGTACACAAATGGTTATAACAACTACAGAAGTGAAGAAAGGGTACACAAACCATACCATTTTGAAAAGAAGACACCCTGACGCATCTATTGATGGGTGACTTGCTTTGTTACCCCAAGCCTGGAGTGAACAAATGCCTCCAGAAGGTGGCGCTAATGAAAAAAAAAGGCATTTTCTAACATTTCTGCCCCTTCAAATGTACTGAAATTTGTGCAAACCATGGCATTTCCAACTGTATTCATTAGCTAGTGCTCTTAGGAGAAAAATGACACCCCACTGGAATGAGTCGACCTGCCAGAAGCACATCACTACACCTACCTGTTTGCTTCTTCGAAAATGGCGGCTTGTACTAAAATGTCCATAACTGTTAGACATGAAGGAAAGGTATAAAAGGTATACCATTTTGGAAATTAGACATTCTCCCGCATCAATTGAGGGGTCACTTGCCTTTCTACCCCCTGGACTGAAGTGCACAAATATTTCCAAAAGGTGGCGCTATGGGAATAAATACATGTTTTTTTACATTTCCACCACTTCAAAGATACTAAAATCTTTGAAAACCATAACATTTCCTGCTGTATTCAGTACCTGCTACCAACATGAGAAAAATGGTAGCCTATTTGTGTGGGTTAACATACAATATGTGGGTGCTAGGAACACGTATGTAAACCTTTTGTTTTTGAAATTATCTGCTTGCACTAAAATGGTTATAACCATAAGAGATATGCAGAAAAGGTAGAGAAACAATGCCATTTCGGAAAGAAAACAACCTTCCGCATCTAATGAGGGGTCACTTGCCTTCTTACCCAAAGGCTGGTATGCACAAATGCTTCCAGGAGGTGGCGCTAGTGAAAAAAAAGGCATTTTCTTACATTTCTGCCCCTTCAAATGTATGGAACTTTGTGAAAACCATGGAATTTTCAACTGCATTCATTAGCTAGTGCTCTTAGGAGTCAAACAACACCCCATTGGTATGAGTTGACCTACCTTAGGGGGTGCTAGAAGTAGAAAACTACACCTACTACAACCTCTGATGTTTCTAACATTTTCTCAAATGTGACTTGCCTGTACAAAAATGGCTATAACACATTCAGAATTGAAGAAAGGGTAGATAAACCATACCATTTTGGAAAGAAGACAACCTGCTGCATCTAATGAGGGGTCACTTGCCTTCTTACCCCAATACTGGTGTGCATAAATGTTTCCAGAAGGAGGCGATATAGGAAAAAAATTGCATTTTTTTACATTTCTGCCCCTTCAAATGTATGGAGCGCTGTGAAAACCATGGAATTTTCAACTGCATTTGTTTGCTAGTGCTCTTAGGAGTCAAATGACACCCCATTGCTATGAGTTGAACTACCTTAGGGGGTGCTAGAAGTAGAAAACTACACCTACTACAACCTCTGATGTTTCAAACATTTTCTCAAACCTGACTTGCCTGTACGAAAATGGCTATAACACCTTCAGAATTGAAGAAAAGGTAGATAAACCATACCATTTTGGAAAGAAGACAACCTGCCGCATCTAATGAGGGGTCACTTGCCTTTTTACCCCTAGGTTAGTTGGCACAACTATTTCCAGAATGTGGTGCTACAGGAAAAAAAAAAATTTGTTTTACACATCAGTCACTTCAAAGATACTAAAATGGTTCAATGGCGTGGGATTTCCTAGGAGGACTTCTTGCCAGCCTAAGAAAAATGGTACCCCACTGCTGTGGGTTGACATACCAATTTACACTACAGGAGCGTAGCTACCAGTGAAACAGAAATGGTAAAGCAAACAGTGTATGTGTGATTTTATGGCTAACAGATGAAAGAAGCTAGGGCGTCAGCCGGTGTACGTGCGGACCTGTGACTACAAGTGTAACAAAGTATGTGGGAGGGTGAGGGATTAGGCAGTGTGTGTGTGGGTATGAGCAGAGGAGCAAGGATGGTGGTAATGGTGGGGCAGTGTTTGATAGTGTGTATGGGAGATCTGTGACTACCAGTGTGCAATGTATGTCCCCTCATACAAAGCACTGCGTTGGACCCCCCCCCTCCTGTGGCACGTGCATTTTTTGGGGCTTTTTCCCACAATATTTTTGTGTAGACCTCGTTGGGGGCATCAGAACCCATACAATGAGGTCTAAAAAAAAAAAAAAAGGGGGAAAAAAATCCTGTGTGTGCCACAGGGGTGTCCAGTGGATTGCAAAGCAATGCATTTGGGCCCCTGTGGCACACAAAGGGTTACATTTTTTTTATTGTTACTTTGTATTCAGATGGCCACCAAACAAGCTCTGATCACAAAGTAATGATAAAAAGTCCTGTGTGTGCCACAGGAAGGGGGTCGGCATTGAACTCCCCTCCCAGTGGCACACACAGGGTTAATTTTTGTTTTAATTTTTTTTTTTTTTATTATTATATACCTCATTGAGGGGCATAAGGACCCCCTGATCCCTCCCCAATGAGGTCTTAGTAAAAAAAATATATATATGTCCACAAACAGAGTGACCCTGAGAGTGCCACAGGGGTCTCCAGCGCATTGCAAAGCAATGCATTGGATCCTTGTGGCACTCAGAGGGTTAATTTTTTTTTTTTTATCACTACTTGGTAATCAGAGCTTGTTGGGGGGCCATCAGGACCAATCATGATGGCCCCCCAACAATCTCTGATAACGAAGTAATGATAAATGCCCTGTGTGTGCCGCAGAAGGGGGGCTGCATTGCTCCCCCTTGTGGCACACACAGGGTTATTTTTTTTTTTCTTTACTTTTTTTTTATTATGGACCTCATTGGTGGGTATCAGGACCCCTCTGATTCCCCCCAATGAGGTCTTTCAAAAAAAAAAAAAACACCAAAGAAATGACCCTGTGAGTGCCACAGGGGTCTCCAGCACATTGCTTTGCAATGTGCTGGGGACCCCTGCGGCACTCGCAGGGTTACTATTGCATTTTTTTTTTTTTTTTTTTTTTTAATCTATTCAGACCTCGTGGGGGACATCAGGACCCCTCCTGGTGTCCCCCCAGTAATTGATCTCCCAGCGCGATCGGGGAAAGTCACCTAAGGTCATCGGTGACTATGTCACCGATGACGTTAGGAGGCTTCCCCCAGTCCCGCCCACTCCTACCCGGAAGTTCGGGGTAGGAGGGCGGAAGAGGGAGAAGCTCTGTTTCTCACAGCTTCTCCCTTGGCGATATTGATCTCCCAGCGCGATCGGCTGGGAGATAAATACCTGGGAGGACATGAGGAGTAATCCTCATGTCCTCCCAAGAGTGGCAGGCTGCATTTCAGCTGAAATGTGGCCACTGCCAGCCGGTTATACCGGCTTAAGCAGTGACCGCATTTTAGCTGTCAAATGTACGAGCGTGGCACAGCAGGTACAGCTGTGCTCACTCGTACATTGTTCCCACCTGGCACTCTAGGGGTTAAAGACTACTAGCTTCCAAGCCTGTATCATGAGAGTAGAAATGACAATCTGAAAAACTCTTATTTTTCAAGATGCTGGCCTCAAGAGCCTGGCTATCAAAGTCAACTTTTCTACAACTGGAGGGTAAAGCTGACCCCAATACAGGATGCCTCAGTGGTGGACTATTTGGTTCAATAACATCCTGATTTAGTTCCCAGTTTCCAGGACCCATATTTTGATGACTGAGAAAGGCTGCAACCACATTTTCTACCCCATGGATGTGGACAGCTGAGATTGCTGGGACATGAGCATCACACATTGAAGAAGTTCTCGCCCCTCCTCCAGGCTGACTTGCTTAGAGTTCCTCCTTGCTGACTGATTTAATCTACTGTCATCAAATAGCCCGACTGAAGTTGTACCAGGGTTCCACTCAGTACACGAGACCACTGAAGGAGTGCCAGATGAATGTCTCGAATCTCCAGGATGTTGATTGATAGGGGGTTCTGCTCTCAAATCCAACAGCCCTGTCAGGGCACCTAGGGTTACTCCCCATCCCCTCAGGCTGGTATCTGTCATGACCAGATTCCATTCAGTATTACAGAGGTGCATCTCTGAGTCAGATGAAAACAATGTAGCCACCAACGTAGATCATCCCTCATCTGGGAGGGGGGGGGGTATATGGTCATGGAGTGAGACAGGCGAGAGCGCTGTTGCGACCAGCTTCTGAAGATATCCAGTTCAAATTATCTCATGTTGAACTAGGTATAAGGAACTGCTTCCAGGGCCAACTCCAGGCATTCCAGGACCATCATGTATTCTCTTAATGTCACGGACGGTCATACTAAGTTCCTGGACATCCTGAAAAAGCTCGATCTTGTCTTCCATTAAGAACACTTACCCTTGAAGGGAGGAGCCAAACATAATTCTATGATGAAAAGGTACTGGAATGAAATAGGAGAGGACTTCTTGAGATTGAGGACTCTGCCGTGATGAACTAGGATGCAAACACACTCTTGGATGTAGGCCAACAGAATTTCCTTTCAAAGTGCTTTGATCAGAATATTGTCCAAATATGGTGTTAGAGAGATTGCCTGAGAATGGACATATGCAGACAGAGCTGCCATGATCTTTGTGAAGATTCAAGAAACTGATGCCAAGGAAAAGGGCAGTGCAGTGAAATGGTAATGACTATGTTAAGGTGAAAAGAAGGAAGCATTGGTGGTTTAGGATTAATAAGGAGATGCAGGTATGCGCCATGAAGATCTTGGGAAGCAAAACTCAATCTTGAAATGTGGAGCTACCACAAATAGCCACTGTTCTTTTTGGGGATAACAAAAAGTTTGGAACAAAAACCTAAGCAGCATTACTGGGCTGGGACAGGAAACAAAACCTGCTTGTCCAACAATGGAGACAGTCTATAAAGACATATGCTCGCTCTGGGTCTTGAGAAAACTTTAACCCTTTGAGTGCCAGAGGGGTACGGAACGCATTGCTTTGCAATGCGTTCCGTACCCCTCTGGCACTCAAAGGGTTAACAAAAAGAAACAAAGAGATGGAAGGGACTTGATATCTATGTGGAAACCTTTTGAAAAAACCCTCAAGACCCACAGGTCCGTCAAGGAAGATGCCCAGGCATCTTGAAGTGTGTCTCAGCGTCTGCGCATGTGTGCGTGCGTGTGTAAAATATTGGCAAGCATGACTAAAAGTTCCTCCTTAGAAACATTTATAGCTTCTGAGATCTGTTCACTCCAGACACCTATTGCTGTATTGACCAAGACTGAACAAAAATGGGTCACAGAGCTAATGCAGTAGCCACAAAATTAGCTTTCAACTACGAATCAAGGCGTTTGTCGGCTTGCTGCTTAAGACCAGTAGCATCTGCCAATGGCCAATCACAAAGTAGGAGAGGCAATCACAGAAGGGGAGGCCCACTCCACTATAGCTTCAGTAGTAAGGGGTATATTTTAACCCTTTGCATGCCAGCACTCAAAGGGTTAAAGATGAGCTTGTTAAGTAAAAGCCTCTTACCTGGTGTTTTCCATTCCTCTAATTGGGCCTGGTCTAGGAGGAAAGACTGGGGAGTCTTCAGGCTCTGGAAAATATCAAGAGAGGTTGATCCCCCACTAGAGGTCTCAAAAAATCTGAAGGCCTCCAACACTGCTCTAGGCCCTCTGCTTAGAACAAGGAAGCCATTTCTTCTACCTCAGAATCAATGTACTCATCAGATGTTTCCCAATTAGTTGAAAACAGGATTGATTTATCGAATGGGGTACGGACCACCATGTTTGGAGGAACAACTGAATGGATGCCAAAGAGGGCATCAGCATTTTAACCCAAGCTTGCTTTTGATCACTGCTAGTGGGCCTCGGAGGTGTAGCAGGGACCAAAGTGCATGAAGGACACGTGGACCCAAAATATTCTTGTGGAAGGCCAGCATTGCATGAGAAACAATGAGCTAGGAGGGAGTTAAAGAAGCCCCTGAATCTTCAGGTTTGGTGTTCCACGTGTCCTTTCGGACCAGACATGTTTAAGTTTAAGGGAGAAGATGTCCACCAGAAAAAGGTGCTAGCCAATCAGAAAAAAGCCTGGGAACTGGGGGGATTAGGAGTATTGTAGTCTTCTCTATTACTTGTTGCCTGGAGTGTCCCTCCAGCCACAGGTCGTGGTGAACTTTGTGGATACTCTCAAAATAGATCATGCGACAGAGCATGACGAAAGAAGAAACAGCCCTCTCGGACCATTCTAGCTTGAATGGTTGCAGAGATGTCCCAAAGAAGTTGCTCCAATTAAAGCCTATGCAGCAAAGATGGCCGTGGTGCAGGCTGCCATTCTTAAAGGGGACATGCAGTAAAACTTTTTACATAAGAAGCAAAAATGTCCAGAAACCCGAGGAGGTACCAGGGGGACGTAAACAAAATGTTGTGGTGTGTCTGGCAGCCCTCAAAACCAGTATCCTATTAAAATGTCACCCTCTATTGGGCGACTATAAAAATGCAGAGTTAAATATGTTGCCTGAATGACATGGGTGATATATGAAAGTCAAACAATTCAATAGAGCTCTTTGATGATGTCACATGCTTAAATCCACCATAAGAATGAAAACAGTGTATTGCCCAGAACAGCAGAAAAAAGGTTAAAACAAGAAGATACAGCAGCCATCTCAGCCACATGGCTAAGAGGGAGAGAAAAGAGAGAGAAATGAGTGCATCATGGGAAATACAATGGACCCTGGCACTCAAAAGTTTACTCGACAATCTTCTGTTTTCAGCCTCCCATTTCTATAGGGAAACATCTCTAAGAAACTCAGCTATGAGGAACAAACTTATCATAAAGTCAACCTCCACAGGAAAAAGGACATAACACAGTAACATTATTGATGAGGCTAAAAAAAGGCATGCGTCCATCAAGTTCAGCCCAATCCATTATCACCCCTGTTGATCCAGAGGGTAACCTATTGAACGGACAATGTCACAAGAGCACATTCATTATGTCACCTGTGTCACAACAGAGAAGTTATATTGCCTGCTTCAGAAAAGAGCATTCATTATGTTGCCTGCGTCAAGATGGAGACTGCAATATAATAAATGGCAAGTACATAGTTTATCATTATGTCGTGCACATCATAATGTCATCTTCAAAAACAAGGTACATTTAAATGCCTCCATGCAAGTGTTGCCTATCAAGCATGCTTCAAAACTGCGTCAACTGCTCCATCACAGCCATCTCTTTCACCACTCCTACTAGTCGTTTTGCCTGCACTGCTGCTCTAGCTGAAACATGCTTGTGCTCTTCTGGTCCTTTACAAATTATACCATCTTTATTATGGTACTAAAGTGCATTGCCCTGTTGCGTATTCTGTGCACTTCCAGATAAGTTTTCCACTGAGAACATTTCTTGTCTGAAGGTACATGCATCCACCACCACCAAGTCAGCTCCTTTCTTGCTTTTAATAAATACCAAAGCTATATTAAAAGCCGTGGTCCACTCTGCTACTACTGCATTGATGTGTGTGTCTTGGATACTGAAAAATGGTTCTGTAAGTATTGCATGAGCTTCACACCTGTGAATGCACAGAAAGACTCTCGCCTACAACAGTTGTCCTTTTAATGATGCAAGACTTTAAAACTTCGCCTTGATGTACTTCACACCTATAAACTCTTAATAACTGGCGCCTATTAAATTACATCAGGATTGCTGCAAGACTTAAGATTCTTCTTTCCAACATGCTTCACACCTATGCCCACGCAACAATGATGCTCGCTTAGAACAATGGCTCTGTAGTGACACGCGACCTTCCAAATTGACCTTCGTTATTCACACACTTTAAGAACACTCGCTCACCAATGCAGGTGACAATAACACTATTGTGATGTGTGCTCCACATTCAGAAAAATTTCAATAGTAAATCGATCTACAGAAAGGTTAAAACAAAAAAACAAAACAAAAAACAATGAAGCCATTTCCAATTAAGTCCCAAGTTGTTAACAACATTGCTTCCTAACTCCAAATTGCAATCATATCTCCCTGGCTCAACAACCTATCTGCTTTGAACTGACCTGAAAGATATTTGTAAATCGTAATCATATCATCCCTTAGACGCCTATTCCCTAATGTAAATAAATCCATTCTTTTAACTCAGATTCCCCAATACCTTTATCAGTTTTTTTGCATGTCTGCATTTTTTCCAGTTCAATAATTATTATTATTTTTTTAATAAAGAACTGATGACCAACACTGTAATCCATATTCTAGAGGTGGCTTTACCTAGGATTTATATAGAGGTAGGATAAGATTAGCATCCCATGCATCTATACCCATATTTATGCAGGCTAGTACAGTATTTTATCTTGCAGCAGCTGAGTGACACTGCTGTGAAGTCTATTTACTATCAAAACTCCTAAATCTTTTTCAGATAATTCTCCAAGTAGTTTCTCATTTAGTGTATATACAGCATGTTTATTTTTAGTGTCAGTACTAGTATACACACAGAAAGAGGGGAAACTGAGGCCTGAACAGGATGGAACACAGCATGGGTGAGTGTATGTACAAATACTAGTCTGAGTGCAGACCTCTGTGTGCCACATGTACTAGGACTCAATACAGATTGTCTGTAAAGTTACAGGGGAAGATCAGAGTGTATACTTCATAACCATGCACCCCCGTTTGTTGGTGTGTTTTGCTGTGTGCACTTTAACATATCATCCACTGGAATGATATACCGCTGCAGTAAAAACATACTGTATGATCAGGGTGAATGCTTCATACCTATTCACCCTATATATTAATGCGTGTGTCTGTGTGCACTTTAATATACGATATGCTGAACTGATATATTGCTACCCTATAAACATATAGTCCTGGTGTATACTCAGTAAGTATTTGCCTCTATATATCAATTTGTGTGGATATGTGCACTTTTATATATAATTCACTTAAATGATATACTGCTGCTATGTAAACATACAGTATGTTTGCCTTATATATTAACCCCATAAGGACCGGGAAAATCTGAGTTTGATTTGACTTAAGGACCGGAGCAATTTTGACTTTTTTGACTATGTCTTTGTTCAACCATATTTTCTCTTTAATTCCTTTTGTGCACCCACATAAATTATATACTGTTTTTTAAGCACAAGTAGGGCTTTCTTTTGATACCACAATTATATGAATACCTCATTGTTTAAATTGATTAAAATAGAAAAAAAGAGGAAAAAAATTGAAAAAAAACAACATTTTGCTTATATTTTCGTGTCAGGATTTGCATACAATTAGTTTATGACAAAAAAATACCCCTAAATATATTCATTTGATTCTCCTGAATATAAGAATACCCCATATGCCTAGTATTTCAATCACTTCCTCACATTTACAAGGTAAATATTACAAGATGGATGCCATTATTTCCAACTTGTAATTTCTCAACAATTGGCATGTGAGCATCATAGCTTAGCTGACGGTGCCAAAACCAAAAATGTCCCACAAAGGTATATGTTTCTGAAAACTACACAACATACGGTAAATAATCAGGAGAATTTTGGAGTTTTTCATGCAGCTATTTTTCCAGAAAAAAATTTCCAAATTGTGGTAATATTTTGTTTTTTTGCAGTTTTCACACTTACATTTCAATACTACTGTTGATATCAAGCACATGATAGGTGAAGATTTTTAAAAATGCATTGTTTAGTGTTCAGCTCCTTCTTCTGAGTACGGCAATACCCCATATGCATAGGTTTCTCAAGGTTTGGGAGAGCTACGGGGCCCAAATTGGAACATGCGCGTTTCCAGTTTCACACTTTGAATTTTCACAGCTTGCATCACTGGTGCCATGTCTCATTTGGGGCTGTGTAACAGTGCTCCACTCTAAGATTTCCCCCCAAAAGTATATATTTTTGGAAAGTAGACACCCCAGGCTTTCATTTTATGTATGTTTTCAATTTTTTTACGCAGCCATTTTACCACCAATCGCTCGTAAATCTTGACGTAAGTTAAAAAAACAGCGTTTTTCACACTTGCACTTCAATGTTGATGTGAATTTCAAGCACATGATAGGTGAAGATTTTTAAAAATGCATTGTTTAGTGTTCAGCTCCTTCTTCTGAGTACGGCAATACCCCATATGCATAGGTTTCTCAAGGTTTGGGGGAGCTACGGGGCCCAATTTTGAACAAATATTGAATTTTCACATCTTGGTTAACTGATGCCATTACTCATTTTGGGCTATGTTCCAGTGCTGCACTTTAGAATTTCCCCCCAAAAGTGTATATTTTTGGAATGTAGACACCCCCAGCTTTCATTTTAGGTGTGTTTTCAAATTTTTTACACGGCCATTTTATCACCACTTTCTCATAAACTTGACATAAGTAAAAAAACAGCGTTTTTCACACTTTGCCTTCAATGTTGATGTGAATTTCAAGCACAGAATAGGTGAAGATTTTATAAACTGAATTGAATAGTGTTCAGCTCCTTCTTCTGAGTACGGCAATACCCCATATGCATAGCTTTCTCATGGTTTGGGGGAGCTACGGGGGCCAAATTGGAACATGCGCGTTTCCAGGTTCACACTTTGAATCTTCACAGCTTGCGTTACTGGTGCCATGTCTCATTTGGGGCTGTGTAACAGTGCTCTTTTTTTAAGATTTCCCCCCAAAAGTGTATATTTTTGGAAAGTAGACACCCCAGGCTCTCGTTTTAGGTGTGTTTTCCAATTTTATACACAGCCATTTTACCACCAATCCCTCGTAAACCATGACGTAAGTAAAAAAAAACAAACAAAAAAAAAAAACAGCGTTTTTCAAACTTACGGTTGGCGGCAGTATACTGGGCTGCATACAAATTGGTTTGGGAAACAATTTCACCTAAAATGTCTTCCCCCAAAAACAAATAAAAAAAAATGATCATGGATAAATCCTTCCACATCAATTTGAATCCCTGGGTTGCCTGTGAATTCTGAGATTTGTGGGCATAAATTGATACCCATTCATTAGGATCCAGAGTGGCAGGTGTTGGGGCATTTCTTTGGGCAGGTCTTTTGGCAGGTCTTTGGGCAGATCTTTTGGCAGGTGCTGGGGCAGTTGCCAGGGAAGCTCTTGGGGCAGCACTTGGGGCATTTCTTTGGTAGGTCTTTGGGCAGATCTTTTGGCAGGTGCTGGGGCAGTTGCCAGGGCAGCTCTTGGGGCATTTCTTTGGGTAGGTATTTTGGTAGGTCTTTGGGCAGTTCTTTTGGCAGGTGCTGGGGCAGTTGCCAGAGCAGCTTTTGGGGCAGTGCGTCTTTTCTTGACAGAAGGCCCAGCGTCATCACTAGAGCTGCTCTCACTTTCTGAAAACTGCGCTATGTCAAAATCTGACGCAGTGTCTGTTGCCTCAGAGTCAGACGCCAAAAAGGCATATGCCTCTTCAACGCTGTACCTGCGCTGCATTTTGCCCACTAAAAAAGCTTTTTTTTTTTTTCTTACGCTATCCCTAAACCTAAATCTAACACTAAAACTTACCCTAGCCTACGTATATCCTGAACCTACCTAACCCAAGTGAACTACCTATCTAAACTGCACTTATTATATATATTTTTTTTTGGGGGGGGGGTTTGGGGTTTTTTGGGTTTTTTTTTTTTTCTTACGCTATCCCTAAACCTAAATCTAACCCTAAAACTTACCCTAACCTACGTATATCCTGAACCTACCTAACCCAATTGAACTACCTATCTAAACTGCGCTTATTATATATATTTTTTTTTTTTTTGGGGGGGGGGGGGGGTTTGTTTTTTTTGTTTTTTTTTTTTCCCCTAAACCTAAATCTATCCCTAAAACTTTCCCTAACACACGTCTACACTAAACCTACCCAACTACCTACCAAAATACCTAAACTATATTTATTATAAAAAAAAAAAAAAAAAAAAAAAAATTTAAAAAGATATTTAAATTTTTTTTTAAAAAAAATCTAAAAAAAATTCAAGGGGGATGGGGGGTGTCCCACAGATCAGAAAACACTGATCTGCAGCAAATTGATCACTCCAAGAGTGATCAGATGGGGGGGCACTTATTGATCACTGCAGAACAGTGATCAAAGGGTTAATTTTCTTTATTTAAACTTTTTTTTTTACTTTTTTTTTTTTTACAGGCACACTGGAACACCATCTCCCTCTGTCTCTCTCCACCTTAGCAGTATGCAAGGTGGAGGGAGGCAGAGAGATCTGACAGGGACAGTATTTACAAATACTGTCCCTGTCATTCAGGTTTTGCAACATGTGATTCGCTTTTGAAGCGAATCGCATGTTGCAACAATGTTTCAGCCGCTTGTTACTAAGTGTCCCGATACCGGGACACTTAGTAACAAGCGGCTTGAACTCTTCCATCGCTCCGTGCAGCCGCGATGGAAGAGTTTAACCCTTGACGTACCAGGACCGTCAAGGGTCGTTCGGTCACATTTACCCTTGACGGTCCTGGTACGTCAAGGGTCGCTAAGGGGTTAAGGTGCCTGGATGTGTGCACATCCTTTTTTACTATATAAAAGGCCACATGTATGTTTGTCCGATGCAGTCATGCGCAGTAGAGACTGCCCGAATGCACAGAATGCTGGGAGGTGTAGTTCTGCAGTAGTATATCTGCCGTTACAGGCCAGATGTATGTTTGTCCGATGCAGTCATGTACTACAGCAGAAATACAACTCCCTGCATTCTGTGCGTTGGGGCAGTCTCTACTGCACATGACTGCATCAGACAAACATTCGTCTGACCTTTTATATAGTAGGATTCTTCATGTACGTTTTAAACTTTATTATGATCTCATGTCTACTTTACTGTTTATATTTTTATTTTAGAAAATAAATAAATAAAAAATGTTCTTTACTATTAACATAAATGACATTAAAATATACCACATAATATATTAACAATGAAAAGGTCTTTCTTTACGCACTTTGGTCCATGCACATGTGCTTTTACGCTAGTGTGTATATTATATATATATATATATATATATATATATATATATATATATATATATATATATATATAATCTTATAATTTTAAGTCCTTTGCTACTAGCCAGACCTGAAAAGTTACTCGCCACTGCAAGCCAAAACATACCCACCAGGGCTAAATTTTGAGCACTGTATTATTATTATATATATATATATATATATATATATATATATATATATATATATATATATATATATATATATATATATATATATATATATATATATATATATATATATATACACACACACACACAATCACAGCACTGCATGCAAAACTCTATAAACAAAATGCAAAAAGCTATATGCAAAACACCCTACTAGTGCCAGACATGTATCCAATGTATTGGGTTGCAATGTGGTGGACAACACACATAATGGCTACTCCTGTTTAACCACTTTGCATCCAGTAACATGCCCGGACTGTCACGGCTGTCCAGCACTTAAGAAGCAGTGATGGTCCTGGCACGTCATGGAATTCAGGGCATACCGCACGGGGAGCCCTGAATCGGATCATTAAAAAAAAAAAAAAAAAAATGCCCAGTGGTCAAGTGCCACCACGCGTGCACGCACCAGTCATTAAGGAGTTAAGATGTCTTCTGTTGTGTCTGCCTTCATAATACATTTCCTTTATAAAGCAATCTATATTGCAATACATACAACTGCATTAAGTTTTTTTTACATTTGCTTTATTAACCGCACAAGCATAGCCATGCCCATACTGTTCAGCCTCAAAATACCAGGAAGGCTCCTCTGCACAAATAAGTAAAACCTAATTATAATAGTAGTAATAGTAATTGATGAATACAGACATGTTATATGGCATAGTAGAGAGTATACAACACAACTGACCACCACCCAAACAGGTGGGTGTGTGTGTGTGTGGGGGGGGGGGGGGGGGGAGGTAGAGAGACACTGACAGAAGTAGACCAAGAGGCAGAGAAAGACAGGGAGATAGACTGCAAGAGACAGCATGAAAGACATGAAAAATGTTTGACAGTGTGGCCTGTCTATATAATATGTAAGCAGCTGTAAAGAAATTAAACCAAAATAACACATGGCATTTTGTAACATAGGAAAGCCCTATGAATATGAGCTCACATTGTAGAAGAGCTCCCAGCCACTCTATAAACAAAAGTATAGCCATCTTGCGATGTGATTGAGACAGAAGAAAAAATATATAAATATATGTACCGATAGAAGTCGCATATGCTAGTACACTGAAGATTATGTACATATACACACACACATATATATATATATATATATATATATATATATATATAAAATCAATCTATACACACATATATACATACACACACACACAAAATCAGATTTAAGGGTCATTTCATGGGGCTCACAGGGGCACCCAAGAAGAAAAGCAGGGGACCAGTAGTAATACTCTTGACAGATATGTAAAAAGTATTCCCTTCCATACAACCATTTATAAAAACTTCTTTTTACAGACACAGATTAAGATATCGACAGTCGTGCAACATCAGCTAGCCTGAGTCTTGCTGGTCAATGTTTTGGCTGTTATTCTTCTGTTATTTGCAGTTGTACTGGAAAAGCTGATAATTTGCAATTAATTACTAGATTTTGTCCTAAATTAGCCAGCTAAAAGACAAGTCATTAATCTTTAGACTGATTGGATGGTTAATCTATAAGTGTACAAGGGCTTGAAAAGCAGCTTTATATGCAGAGTCTATGACTAGCAATTATTCCATGCAGTATGTTTGAATACATTTCTGTATATGGATAAACAGGTTAAGAATATTAGCCAGCATATCTGTTAAATATTACATAATTTCAGTTTGCTTAGGGAAGGTATTGTAACTATTCATGAATACATTATGTTAGCGTACGTTTCTCCCTCTATATAGAAGTGATGAAGACTACCAATGTTCTAAACCATTCAGAGTGCCTGGGTTGCTTTGCTTTTTCCACAACAAAATGAAATGGCTTTCAAAGTTCATGTTTATCTTTTATACATTAACAATTAATGAATTATACTTTTACTTCCTTGATTATATAATGACTTATCATAAGTAATGCGTTGGAGGCCACAATGACATAAGGAAGGTTAAACATCAACCTCTGGAAACTTCTAGTAGCAGAGGGTTAAACCACACTATTTTAACAGCATGTTCTAGCAAAGATTTAACAGAGGTAAAAAACAAACAAACACACACACACACCCCAGACACACACCCCAGACACACACACACACCAGACACACACACACACCAGACACACACACACACCAGACACACACACCAGACACACACACACACACACCAGACACACACACACACACACCAGACACACACACACACCACACACACACACACACACCAGACACACACACACACACCAGACACACACACACACACCAGACACACACACACACACCAGACACACACACACACACACACACACACCAGACACACACACACACACCAGACACACACACACACACACACCAGACACACACACACACACACACACACACCAGACACACACACACACACCAGACACACACACACACACACACCAGACACACACACACACACACACCAGACACACACACACCAGACAAATCAAATAATTCAGTTTCAATTTTATAAACACATGCAGCTGATAACATCTAGCAATACTCTTCTCATATACACCTTCCCACTCTGGGTCAGCAGAATCTCTTTCATTAGAGGTGGTTTCAGACACTATGATATGGTTTGAACGGTCTGACAGTTTAGGGGCATAAGACTTTTACAGTCCGTTAATCTTTTTCTACAGGCTTTCATGCAGAGTTCTCCTCTTCCATCTTTCAGTGAAGCATGGATAGTGATTTTATTTAAACCTGACAAAAACAGAGACCTCTATCTTATCAAATTGTCAAATTTCTTCACTTGATAAGGCTACAAAAAAAATCTGACAAACAGATTAGCTACCCATCTCAATAAGGGCATGGTACATTTTGGTCAGTCAGGCTGCAAAATCACCTGATATTAATCTGCCCAAGGATTTTGATAATATCACAACCTCTCATAAAAATGGTGTCCATAGATATGACCAAGACTTTTGACAGTGCTGGATGGGTGTATTTGTGGAAGGTTATGGTTTGCTTTGGTATTAACATTACTACATGGTTGCAATTGTTGTAGTCTCAGCCTAAATCCAGAATAAAGACCATTGGTGACATCTCCATTCCCTTTGGGATGTCTGCTGTTTTGCTTTACCTAATCAGCCTATAGAGATTCTAATGCAGAACTCTGAAGACATTGGTCTTCGTCATGGTACAGTTGTGTACTTTGCCAATCCTACTTACTCCTTGGGTTCTTACCTTTAGGTAAAAAACAGGGAAGGTTTTTGGGATTAGAGGTTCATTGGTCTAAATCAACTGTCTTTTCCTTTGATCCTGTCGCTAGGCCAAATAGCTTTACAACACACCTATAGTGGGTGCCCTTATTTAATTATATTGTCATTTTAAATCTGACAATACTCTGTTTCTGCCTCTTGATCTTTCTCCTGTCATTAATACGATCACTTCTCAATTTCAAAACTGGTCCTCCTCTTAACAGTATGATCAACGTATTTAAAGGGATAGTAATACTTAAAATGTAAAAAAAAAATATGTTGTAGAGTTTATCCCCCTGAGTAAAACAAGGGCACTCCCACTGCTGAAAGGTGTTTCATTCAAAAGTTATTAATTTTCAAAGTTGAATTTTTTAGGTGCAATATCACAGTGGCCTGAAATTGTATAGTGGCGCTGTTGCTACACCATCCTATGTAGATTTATGGTCAACTGACCAGAGCTATCCATAGGATCGTGTAGCAACAGTGCCACTGTACAATTTCAGGCCACTGTGATATTGAACCTAAAAAATTCAACTTTGAAAATTAATAACTTTTGAATGAAACACCTTTCAGCAGTGGGAGTGCCCTTGTTTTACTCAGGGGGATAAACTCTACAACATATTTTTTTTTTTACATTTTAAGTATTACTATCCCTTTAAAAATAGGATTTTAGTCTTACCAGTTAAATCCTTTTCTCTTAGTCCATACAGGTTACTGGTAACTTTGGGTAGGTGATCAGTCCCTTTAAATAGGCAGGAACAATTCTGAGAAGCGACTGCCAAGCATTGTCCCTTGACAGGGTGGGAAACCAGTAACCTGTATGGACTAAGAGAAAAGGATTTAACAGGTAAGACTAAAATCCTTTTTTCTCTGTCGTCCAATTCCAGTTACTGGTAATTTTGGAATGTCCAACCATTAAGTTCCCCAGGGCAGGAAGAAAGGCAAGGACCAGGCGAGGGCCCCCAAAGTCACCAGAGCATCAATAAACCTACAGATCATGAAGAGCTCAACAACAACCACAAAGTGTCAACGGACACCGAACAGGGGACAAACAAACCCCAGGAACTGTTACACAGCACACTGAACTAGAGCCAACAGGGCTCAAAAGTGAAAGAGTACTGAGAGACTAAGGAGATCCTAGACAGACAAGTCTGCCTCCAGGATCTTCCTCCCAAAACTGGCATCAGCCGATGCCAGCACATCCACATAATAGTGTTTAGCAAAAGTGTGCACAGACGACCAAGTGGCCGCCTTGCACAACTGATCAGCTGAGGCCTGGTTCTTCTAGGCCAAAGAAGCCCCAATAGACCTTGCAGAATGAGCTGTGATCTTGAAGGGAACAGACTTCTTCTGAAGTCCCTAAGCCTTACGAATCGTGGACTTGACCCAAGAAGCAATGTTTACCTTGGAAGCAGGCTTCTCTGCCCTAGGACCCTCAGGAATGACAAAAAGAATGTCAGACTGCCTCAAGGACTCAGTGCGATGCACACAGAACTTGAGACATGAACAACATTCAACAGATGAAGATCCTTCTCTCTGTCAGAAGTAGGGTTAGGACAGAAGGAAGGGACCACAATCTCCTCATTGATGTGGAACTCAGACACCACCTTTGGGTGAAACTCTTGTGAGGTGCGAAGCACCACCTCGTCCTTGTGAAAGACCAAAAAGGGTGGTCTACAAGACAGGGCATGCACCTCTGCAACTCGACGAACAGAAACAATCGCCAGGAGAAAGGTCATCTTCCACGTCAGCATACATAGAGGAGTGGTAGCCAAAGACTCAAAAGGACCAGGCTAAGGTCCACTGAGGACGTGGGGAGTTAAACACCCTGGAAGAAAACATTGACATCAGGAATGATAGCAAGACGCCTCTGAAAGAAGACAGTGCAGAAGTCTGAACCTTAAGAGAATTCAGACTGAGACCCTTATCCACACCATCCTGGAGGAAGGAAAGAACTGTAGAAAGGTCAAAATCCTGAGACAGGTCTTTGTCAGCAAAGCAAGATAGAAAGGTAGACCAAACACGATGGTAGGCCTTAGAGGAAACAGAACTGCGGAAATGACAGGGACATGCTCCTCTGCCCATGATAAAATAGCCTTGACCTCTAGCCAAGCTGCTAGACTTCTTGTGCTGCCTTGCTGATGTAGGCTACCGCTGTGACGTTGTCCAACTGTACCCTGACCAGGCAATCCTCTAGTTGCCATGTCCAGTGATGCAGGGCATGAAATATCGCCCAAAGTTCCAAGACATTGATGGGAAGGAGAAATTCCTCCTGAGATCACTTGCCCTGAACACTCAAGTACCCCAGCACCGCTCCCCATCCAGAGAGGCTGGCATCTGTCATGACTGTTGTCCAGAAGGGCACCAGGAAGGGTCTTCCTTTCAGGAGATTAGTCAGGTTGAGCCACCACAAGAGGCTCTGTTCCATGTGAAGAGGGAGAGATAGGGATTTTTACAGGAGATCTGGTCAACCCCTGAATGCCAGGATCAGAAACCTCTGATGTTCCCTGGTGTGAGCCGTGGCAAACGGAACTGCTTCTATGGTGGAAATGAACTTCCCCACTAAGGATGATAAATTCTTGGCTGGAAACGGATCCTGAGACAGGATAGCCTGGACTTTCAGTGCTATCTGATGAACTACTTCTTTCGTGAGAAATACCATCCCCCTCTGAGTGTCAAAGAGGAGGCCCATAGAGACCATCCTCTGGGAAGGAACAAGGTCTGACTTGTCCAAATTGATGATCCACCCATGATGGGAGAGATCATGAATGCAGTCATGCATCTGCTGATGGAGGAGTTCTGAAGAAGAGGCCTTCAGAAGGAGGTCGTCCATATATGGAGTCACCTTGATGCCGTTCCAATCTAGGATGGAGAGCAATGCTCCCAGGACTTTGGTGAAGACTTGAGGAGCCGTAGTCAGGCCAAAGGTGAGGACGAGAAAACTGGAAATGCCCTTGGTCGCAGGCAAAGCGGAGTTATTGCCAACTCTCTGGATGAATAGTGATGTGCAGATAGGCATCCTGAAGATCCAGAAAGGCCGGAAAATTCCCCAGAGGATATGGCCACTATCACTGTGCTCAGACTCCTGGCGGTTTTGGGACCGGACCACAAAGGAGTTGAGATCTTTCAGATCCAAAATGGGAGTAGAATCCCAGGCCCCTCTTCTGAGGAGGAACTGGCTCCAGGACCGCCTTGTCCAGAAGGGCCTGTATAGCTTCCTCGAAAAGGCGGCGCTTTTATGCTCCCAAAGGAGAACGAAAGGAGAAGGTCCTGGGAGGAGGAAGGAAGGTGAAGGGAATACTGTACCCCATTAGCCACTACCTGTAAAACCCACGAGTCCACCACAGAGGCCTGCCAAGCCGAGAGGTAGTGGCGAAAGCTGCCACCTAGCTGCGGGTGGGGACCCAGGCTCAGCAAGTCATGCAGAAGAAGATCTGGAAGCCTTGGGATTCACAGAGGACTTTGATCTCCATTGCTGCTTAGGCTTGAATGAGGAGCGCGGAGCCTGAGGGACCGTCTGGGTCACTTGGCACAAGTCTGCTTGAAAGACGAAAAAGATTCCTTTTGACAGGTGCCTTCATCCTCATGACCACTGGCAGGTGAGCAATCTTCCCTCCAGTGGCCTCGCTGATGAGATCCTTGTGCTCAGACCCAAACAGTGAGGAGCCCTGAAAAGGCAAAGACAGGAGAGCCTTCTTGGAGGCTGTGTCAGCACAACAGATATTGAGCACGTCTGGCTACCACAGACATGGTAGATGCCCTGGCTACCATACGCACAGAGTCAAACAGGGCAGCAGAGACATAATGCTGAGCCTCAGCAATGTTAGCGAGAAGTCGCAACATGTTAGTGAGAAGTCGCAACATGTCAGCAGTGGAGGCCCCCTGACAGACAGCTGAATTGAGCTGTTCAGTCCAAACAGCCACAGCCCTATTCACCTACGCTGCAGCAAAGGCAGGGCGGAGGGCAGAGCCAGCCGTTGCAAGAATAGCCTTGAGAGAGGTCTCAAGCTTCTTATCAGTCCAGTCTTTGAGAGCAGAGGCGTCAGCCACCGGCAAAGCAGTGAACTTAGAAAACCTGGAAACGTGGGCATCCACTTTGGAGCATTGACTCACTGTGTGACGGCCATTTCAGAGAACAGGTAAAGCTTAGCAAACTTCCTAGACACAGATGGTTTACTGTCTGGAAATTTCCACTCCTCAGACACCAAACGGTCAAGGGTGGGGTTAGGTGGAAAACAAGTATGAAGCCTAACAGGCCTCCTGTACCAAGGGAATGTTCAGGGTGGTAAGCACAGCACTGATCAGGCCCTCAGCCAAGGGAATAAGGTCAGCGTCTATGAGGTCCCCAGAAAACTGAGATGAAGGAACAGCTGAACAGTCATAATCATCAGAGTCCACCAATAATTTTTCCTCAGAGGAATCAGACGCATCAGGTACACCTGGAGGTTTAGGCAGGGAAGATCTGATAGGGGCGGGGGATTGCCACGAGTGGAAGACCCCCTGTAAAGTGGATGGAAGGTATTGTAAGGTGGACCGGAGGTCCCTGGTAGTAGCCTTTAACTCTTGCATCCATACTGGCTCTAGTGCATGGCTGAAGGCCCTTGCAGGGGATTCAGGGGCAGCAGCGCATGCTGGGCAAACATGACCTGAGTATTCTCTAGGTAACCCTGAGTAACATGAGGTGCAATGAGGGACACAGACACCCCAGTGTCCTTTGTCTTAGGCTTAGCCCCAAGGTCTAACGGAGTAGACATTCTCACAGAGTCAAACAGTCAAAGTATCAAAACACCCACAAAGAAGAGTGTATGATAAATAAAATAAACCCCAGAAACGCCAAATAAGCCTTATCTGGTAGGCGAAGGGTTAAACTGTGGAGGAGAGAAGGAGAGTGCAAGCGTAGGATACTCGATCTGCGAATCCACAAAATGGTTGCTGCGACCGGAGCCAACAAGCGTGCAAAGTGAGCGCTCATGGGAAATGTAGTTTCGCTAACGGAGTACCCCAACAGTGCCCAAAGACTCCAACATGCCCAAAACATTGACCGGATGACAGAGCAAGGGCAAACCCACAAAATAAGGCATCTCTGACCTCGCTACGTGGAGCAGTTGCAGAGATATGTCCCAAACTGTAAAGTCCCATAGAAGTGAATGGAGTAATGGCGTCTATGCGGTAAATGCGCACAAACAAAGTTGACGCGGTAAATACCAAACATAAAACCACTCAAAAGCCCACTAGAATAAAACAGTAGACACAAGAAACACTGGTCCCAGTAGGGAAAGTGCCCAACCCCCCCCCCAAAGGTGATAACCAGCAGGAAAAGGGTTAAGTTACCACAGAAACTTGCGCCAAACACCTCACAGACATACAGATAACCCCCAATGACTGCATGAGCATGTAATAGGAACTCCAAAGGAGACCCCTGTGTGGAGAGGAAGCATAGGACATGCTGACCATAGAACTCAAAGGGTGCTCACCTTTTTCAGCAGGTCTTTTGTCTTCGCATTACCATATATTAAGAAGAAACTTCAGTGGGCAACTCCTGGGGAAAGAACTTGCAGCCAAGATTTCCCCCCCAGGGCTTAGGTCCAAAAAATCGCCTGGTAAACGGAGTTATCCACATTTGGGTGATGGGAATTGTCAGTGATGGTAATCCGCCTAATGGTGGTATTCCATATCAAACAGAAAAACAATAAAAAACCTAAAACAATAGCATAACTGTTCTCTTGCCTTGTGTCTTGACCAAGGAACAAATCTTACTGGTTGGAGATTGGCTAGCTGCAAGCTAAGGAGAGGAGGTAGGCTCCACCCATCAGTCACTTCTCAGAATTGTTCCTGCCTATTTAAAGGGGCTGACCACCTACCCAAAGTTACCAGTAACCTGTATCGGATGACAGAGAAATTATATTTTGGCAGACGTTTTATGCATGTTTTAAATAATGCTCCAATTACCATGCCCAAATCAATCTTCACGCAAATAAACTATGCTTAACACTGAGGATCCGTGTTCGGACTTCACAGACTCCACTGTTAGCCAGGAGGCCGATGCGCCTGACTTACGATTACATGGATTCACAACACATGAATGTTTCTTGGTGGTTTCAGCATAATCCTTGTAATCCTAGAGGCAGCTTTGATGGGCTCTCGAGTCCCTAGCTAACGGAACATTTTATTGTATTCTTCCATCTTCTGGTAGAATTACGCCTATAGAGGCGGTTTTAAATATGTGGAATGGGTCCAGGCTTCTTTTATAAACATGAACCACAAACCAAAGTGTGGTTTGGTGCCCCAGTACTTCAAAGTGGAAAAACCATAACTTGCAAGAATTTGGTTAAATACAAGAATTTACTCCCTGGTCTGTGGCTGGAATTAAATTGTCATATTTCACAGTACAATTGTCTTAAGTCCCTCATCCAAATAAGAAACAGTTTAAGCCTTCCTGCTCAAAATGGCATACAGATATTCCTATCCTATTCTGAAAGACTGGGAAAATGTCATTTCAATGCATGACCCATCCTTCATTAGTTCTAGGGACAAACTAATCCAATTTAGAATGCTACACAGGGTTTAAGGCAATCCTGCTATACTGCTCCAAATTATCTTTGCTCCAAATGCTGTATTTATATGGGTAATTTGTTCCCTTTACTCTGGTCTTGTCCATTAATTCATATATTTTGTGCAATAGCAATTACATTTCTAGAAGTAAATGTTGACATCCCTAATATACTTTCTCCAGAAGTATGTATTCTGGGTATTTTTCTGGTTCCATTGTTCTATGCAAAGAAGACAAAAGCTTTAAATTGGAAATCTAATACTCCATCCAAACTTAAAGTGTTAGTAATGTTTCACAAAAACAGCAGCCCCAATTAATCTTCATAGTATTTTACCCATAGAGTGTGTTATTTCAGTACTGTCAGATTTGTAGTTCAAGAGTAATTGAATGATAAAGTATTCCCCTCCCATCCCTATTACCTAGTTAAGCCACCTCCTCTCAAATGTGTAATCTGGTCCACAGACCAGACAGCTCACAGCAAGGGGCAATCTTATTACTGTGAGAACAATTAAAGCCTTGCCCCCATTGACAGGTTTTTCCCTTATCTTAATTGAAGATTGTACCTGGATACCACCCTGCTGCTCTGAGTTAAGCAGTGTTACATCAGTAAAAGGGGCAGGAGGGAGATAGTTTATAATTCAATTACTCTTGAACTAACACTCTCCATGGCCCAAATACTATGAAGATTAATTGGATCAGCTTTTATTATGAAACATTACTATCCCTTTAAGGCTTAGCTGAACATCGTTAACATAACTATTCCACAATTTAAACTGACAGACATAAGCAGTTGTTCAGAGAAGAATGAAAAATGTATATGAGATATATATAGATATATATATATATATATATATAGATACATACATACATATATATAGATACATACATACACACACACACACAAAAAAAAACAAAAAAAAAAAAACATAGCTGGTTATAGTCTCCATTTACCAGTACACCTCATGTTTAAGTCACCAATGCCTGCACTCTTCATTATTCTATATGGCTGTTTCTATTGTAGCAAATGTGCCTTATCACTTTCAGGCTTGCACAGTGGCCTTTTGCATTAGTATTAATTACACTAGGACGCACATCTCATCGCTATTTTAATTTTTCTTCATCTCCTTTCTTCTATAATTGTTTGCATTTGATTTCTTAAAAAAATTAAAAAAAAAAGACAAAAAAGAAAACACAAAAATGACTGATTATTAGCAAGACAACATATCAGTTCCAGCACGTATATGGAGTGTTCGTTCTTCCAAGGATCAAAATACTACTTCTTAGTATAAGAATTCATTTTCAACTAGACAAAAATGAGCTAGAAACCCCACTCCTTACTGATAAACACTAGGTAAATAATCCGAAGATAGGAAACAAAGGTAAAGCAACCCCTCTGATTATAGAATGATCCATTCAAACAAGAAACTTATAAAATGAAAATACTCTTTTAATCCACTTAGATGCTAGAGATCTGATATTGCAGAGAAACAATGATGCCTTGCTATAATTCAATGAGTTATATTATGAATATAGTCATGAATATCTCTTTAAAAACAGACTGAATTGAAGGACAGATGTCAAAAAACCTGCATTACATAAGCCTTCCAGACTCTTAAATGTTTTCTCCACTTATACACAGTATAACACCACAGCTATTCACCATTTCAATGAATTGATATTTGCTAATAAAAAGAGTAAGTTCAGAAGGGAAAAAAGACGGATGCGTTTATCTTAGTCTGAAAGATGTAACACTTCCTAAAATAACCCCACACACACTTCCATTACGATAAAATCCTAATAATCTCTATGAAATGATCTCTATGAATTCCACCCGTGTGCTTTTGTTATATGGAGAACATCTTTAGTCAGTCTTGGATATCATGTCCATGGAGGTAGACATAACAGTTACATTTGTTTAAACTGAAGTTGTCAGAGTTCATCAACCCATTTAACCACTTAAAGACCAAAGCTGTGAATATTGCATTGCTAAGACATGTGCTGCACACCACCCTGGTCCTTAAAGGGTTAAGGTTACAATGTGTAGTGGGTGGAGTCTGAGGTCCTGCTGGTAACAGTCATATCTGCCTACACGGACATAATATCCAGGACTGATTGAAGGTGTTCTCTCTTCAACAAAGGAACAAGAGCAGAATTCATAGGGACCCATTAGGATTTTCCTGGCCATAGAAAGATAATAGTGTGCATGCATGCTTGGGAAGGGTGTTATTATTTTGAAGCAGAAGGACAGAAGTGCAAGTGGGGTTTCCACAATATTAAGTTCTCTTAGGATCTCTCTCTTAAAATAAGATGATAATGCTCATGGAGCCAATTTAGCCAGTGTTTTCACACACACACACCGGCTTGGATATAGCGTGCAGGGATTTGTATGAAGCTTGTCCCTGGTCAAGCACCACTCAATCGGTACGTGATCTCTTCAAAGTCTTGAATCCAGTAATCAAAGGGTTGGTCTCACTTTTTAAATCCAATATTGGAAGGGTTAATCTTGGATAGCTAAACTGAAGTGATAAACATGTGCTGCTATAGTTCAATTAAGAAAAATACTATTTATTTAAAATGGACCTGTACATAAGATCATAAAACTAA
Source organism: Rhinophrynus dorsalis (assembly GCA_037306005.1). NCBI lineage: Eukaryota > Metazoa > Chordata > Amphibia > Anura > Rhinophrynidae > Rhinophrynus > Rhinophrynus dorsalis. The sequence goes on along the minus strand of CM074718.1, from coordinate 154,753,986 downwards.
TGTATACATTAGTTTTATGACCTTATATACAGGTCAATTTTAAATAAATAGTATTTTTCTAAATTGAACTATAGCAGCACATGTTTATCACTTCAGTTTAGCTATCCAAGATTAACCCTTCCAATACTGGATTTAAAATAGAGAGTGAATTGTGGGAAATTAATTACACCGTTAGAACTTAACTGCTCTGTGAGGCGCCCCTCTCTTCCCCCTTCTGGCCTTCACCCCTTCATTATTTTGAAGTGTTGTTTTCCCTCCCAAAATAAAATAAAAATAAAATTTTTAAAAAGGTACATATTACTACCATAATTTCATGCTTAGCCTCAAAGGTATAAAGGTTAAGCATCGAATTCTGTACCCCACTTCCAAAAGTCTCATTTCTTGGACATTTCAATCCGTTGGGGGAATATGAAGAAAGACAATTAAAGCATATATTTGCAACATTGTAAATGCATTCGACTTTAAACAGTGCTGATATGTGGAGGAGAATAAATTAAAAATAGGGGAAAATAAATAAATAAGTAAATAAATAAATAGGTAAAATGGAAAACACTCAAAAACCAGACTCCTTAAGAATTCTTTGTACATCTTGAAAGAAACAATATAATGTTCAGATAATTGTGAAGTATTTCCTGTAACGACCCTTTAAAGCCTTTTCTGATTTCCTGAACGCATTTAAGCCCCCTCACTCCCCCCCAAAAAAAAGCTAGTATAGAAAGACAAACAAGAAAATGAACATTAACAAAATAGAAACTGCTACAAGAGCAATATCTGATTTGTACATTTAAAATCTCCAAAGTGTTTAGTATCACATCACAGATGTATCAGGCTTGGTAGTTCTGGAAATAATTGAGCTAGTCAAAGCTTTGCAGATGCTTATACAATGATAGCTCACTTAACTTCCCAACCTTACCCCACTCTAGATCATTTTGCATAATTTTGGAACTGCATACTAAACAAATTAAATGCTCTTGCATTCCACACATTGTATTTAAATGTATTCACTCTGCATGCATTAAAAAAGAAAAACAAACTCTCTAACAGGGCTGGATTTCCCATAAGGCAGAGGAGGAAACTGCCTAGAACTACAAATTTTTAAGGCCGATTTAGCTGTGGTGGCTGCACCTCCTTTCTGAATTGAGGGTGTAGCCAGAAAAATCTCAGTGCCCCTACACTGCATTTAAACCCCATTTACAGGCTATTTAACCCCTTAGATGTTAGATCTTGTTTGAGATCTCGCTAGCAAGCAAAGTGGTTAAAGTTTTTTTGTTCTTGCTTGGTAGAGGCTATGGGTAATTCCTGCACTAGCAAATGATGGACTGGGAGCAGGGTCAGGTGAGGAGCGAGGCTGTGGCCATGGGCGTATCTAAGTGCACCTAGGAGTGCCTTGCTTATGAAAGCCTGGAATATAATTCTGGCACTGCCTAGCAAAGTTTAAAGTAGTAACACCTAATAACACGCCACTTACCTTACTATGGCTAGAAGATTCTAATGCCCCCTATGAATTTTACCCTTTGAATATGTTCTCTTGAACAGAGGCAAACAGTCCTGGATGTTACGTCCATGGATTCAGATATTTATAGTTGTCAGCAAGACCACACAACCTCAAAATATACTTACCACACAAGTATTATTTCAGTTATGCAGTCCTCTAATGCTTAAAAGGTTAAACAGACTCATGCCTGATTCTGTTTATTAAAAAAAAAAAACAAAAAAAAAAAAAACACAACAACAACAACCACCACCCTGCCAGCACTGTCATGCCTGTGTCTCCATGGGCATCAAATGCAGGACTGACTGAACAAAAGGAACAAGGGCAAACACATAAGTGCCATAAGGATTTTCTGGCCATAGTACGGTTAAGTGGGGGTAATCAGGAAATGATAACTATCCTTTCAGTGAAGCCGACATAAATTAAAAAAAAAAAAAAATTAAGGCATCCGTTTTTTTCCTTTTAACTGATCAATATTCACCCATCTGATCGTAGGAGTCATTGTCAATACATTACAGAGCAAAACACTGCTAACCACTTTGGAGCTTAATCCTTTGAATGCCAGAGAGGTATACTTTGGATAACACTCTGGCACACCAAGTGTTAACGCTTCTTCCAACCAGGACAACCAACAACGTCTCACAATTACCATAAGGAAATTTTGGGTGTCCCCTCTAATAAGGTTACATTTTCTTGTATGTATACTAGGTATGATCGCATAATACTTATAATGTTTGCCAACGGTTTCCATTCCCTGCAAAGTAATTAGCTCAGAGAATGTAAAAGGTGTAATATTTCACAAAGTTTCACCAAAGGAAAAAGGCCCACTCATTTGTTCAACTTTTTCATTATGGTAGAAATGCAACTGGCTTCCTGAACGATTTAGAATCACATATTAAAGCTTTTTGCTTGCATGGATTTTCAATCATTTGCAATGTTCTTCAACTTTCAATCGCAGAATAAGTATTTTAGAACAAGATTCACAAGGGAAAACACTTCGGACAAACCATTTATTAGTTAATAGGACAGTTTACCATTGATTATAACATTTATACAGCATCTGGATGCTAGGCAGGTATTTAAATGCGCCCCCATACCAAAAAGCTTACTTATATTTCAGTCTGTAAAAGGTCAATAAAATATAAATCCAGGTTCAAAACATTAATATCTTTATGTATAAGTATTTAAATGTACACATCTACATTAAATAGACAAGAGGTGCACAAACATTCTCCTCGCTTTCACTTCTCAGGATTGTCATACACTGCTACATTTAAAGAAAAAGCATGTACTGTACTTGGAACAGATTTATTTTTTTTTTTTTTAATTTTTTTTTATTTTTTTTTATTTTTTAAACAAACCAAATGTTTAACCTTTTCTCCCATGTATGCCTTCTCTTCTACAAAGTCTCGCCCCCCCCTTATTTCAACTATTTTTTAAATAGCACTAAACTGAAGATGGAGGGCAGCTTATATTGACACTTACATGTAATAGAAAATGTAATATCATCCAGAAAAAATATAGGGCTCATTTGCAATTTACTACCTATAATCCTTGCTATTCAGGTTACACAATAGTCAATACAAAGGGCTGGAAAGACCAAATGTCAAGTGCAATTTATACAAGTTCATTAACAGAAGGAAATTATACTCTGCAATTTCAGGAAGGTACAAACAGGCATGTACATTAAATGCCGAAATAAACACACCATGTTGTGTTTTTTTAAACAAAGAGTCTGTTTTAACCTAACTGCAGCTATTATCATTTATAAAACACCAATATAATCCAGCAGCGCTATTGCTATATGTATATAGCATGTACTGCAGACGGCCAAAATACTTCCCAAAACAAGGGGGAGGGGTAGGATTTGATAAATGCACAAAAAAAAATGTATAGTCTACAGCAAAAAAGGTCAGGGAAAAAAAAGCAGAGACAGGGAAACAATAATATACTGCAAAGAAATTTAGCATACAAAAGAAGGGGAAAGGAAACAAGAAAAAATATAAATAAAATCACTGAATCCTTTTGAGAAAAATAACGAGAGTAGTGCAATTATGCTGGTGAAGCAGTTACAGCTTATAAAGTGTGGTGCAGCAGTGGGAGAAGGCTACATTGACAAACAGCTACTCTGCTACAAAGGTGGCAGGAAATCTATCAAACCGGACAATAAAATTGCAATTGAGTTTCTTTGGCTTTTTATAGCAGACTCACGCATCTTGATATGTAGCACTGCAAAGCCTTTCCAATTTTGGAACACTTGTTCTTTTATCAAAAACTATGCTTTTTTTATTTATATTGGTAGCCAAAGGGTCTAAGCATCTTGAAACTAATGAGAATATTTCATTACAGATGTAATTACAGAAGCAATGAATACTGCACATCTGGCCACATACATGGTATAGAAGGGGCAGGAAAAAACTAAACAAGACCTGCTTGCTGCTGTACTGAACAGTTCTTTTAAAATATAAAATATTCCATGCTACTGGGGAAGAAATTTAAAAAAAAAAAAGGGGGACAATTTTATACATTTTAACCCTTTGAATGCCAGAGGGGTATGCGTTGCGTACTCCTCTGGCACTCAAAAGGTTACATTTTAATTAATTTCTTTGAAATGCAGAAAAAAATATAACATGCAGTACTGATGGAAAACATTTACAGCATATTTCTAGCACATGTGCGCCACCTAGTGTTACATGATGCATAAAAAGGTAAATGTACACTACTACCATTTCTTTAACTACCATAAGCTGAAGAAAGCATGTGGTCAGTCAGATACTACATACTGTCAGAGTGTTTTTTGTTTCTTTGTTTGTTTGTGTTTTGCAACATTACGTTTGGCAACAAATATAAATGGATACATCAATAGAAGATTTCCTTTGTTATGCAAACTATTTTACTTGTATTAAGCAAATTATTTATCCAAATACAACTTGATTCATTTGTGGATTAGGTTTGTTATTAATACCTTGCCAAATATAACTCAAATGTACCAAATACCAAAAAAAAAATAAAAAAAAATAAATAGAAAACAAAACAAAAATCTAGCCGTTATTAACCATAGATATTTTCAGAATCTTGCTTCACTTTGTGGTGCAGGATGTAAATAAACTTTGCCAGAGGGGAATGTAATATAAAGACATGTAGGCAAAGGGGGTTAACCCACTAGGTACCAGACTATTGCCCAGTGTACTGTTTCACTGTGAACCCCTCTAGCACTCAAATGGTTAAGCTTTTCATTTATTAAACAACAGCCTTCTTGAGGTTCTGCTTTGCACTTAATGCTTACCTTTGAATGTGTGATGGAGATGGTGTCCACCCAAACACGCCAACCACCCCACTCATATTTCACAGCATGGTATAGCAGGATGCGAAAGATGGCATACACCATCTCAGTAATTTTATGCTCATCTGAGGTTCTGGGGTTAAAGTAGCAGAGAGAGAGCATCCACTCCTGCCACACTGAGCACTGCAACAAGCTCCTGCAAATGAACAGGCATGAACACTGTGTAAACAGGACGACAGAAAAGAACACTGAAAGGAACAAAAGAAATATAGAACTAGTTGAAGAGCCCGTTACACGGGTCACAGTGCCAATGCCAGCCAGTCACGGTGCAGTCTCTAATGCACACACGTTTTAGCGAATTATTATATAGGAATGATAGAGTGAAATTAGAAGCGACATTGAAATTTAATAAATACAGGAGTTAAAAAGCAAAAAGTATAGGAATCAACTGATACACATACTGTTATATTATTTTTTTGATTAGGAATATACAAATTGCATAGAAGGCATGCTCATTTATCCCTTAAACCTGGCCATTTTATTTCCAATTTATGTCTCACCTTCTGTTTTCTCTGCTGTTATTAAAGAGCTTTATCATGTCTGAAAGAAATATCCGGCGCACTTCCATGGTTTCAGGGCACTGAGGAGAGTTTCTCAGGAGGGTCGCTATAACTTTGAGTATCACTAGAAGACAAGTTATAAGCCATGTTAAAATGTAGTACCTATCATGATTCATATATAGACTTTTTCAGTTTTAATTGAATTCAGTTGAAAATATTGCAACAATTTTAACTCTTAACTAACAGTCAACAAATTAGTGTTAATCTTTCAACCTGCTTTGTGTGCTATATTTTTTTATTACATTTTATTCATCCCATTTTCAATCTGTTCAATAAAATGCTTGATAAAACGTGGTGGAAGTTACTAGATACAGAAATGTGCGCCAGTGACGAATCTGGAGACTGGAGTTCTGTTTTACAACAGCAAACATTATATCCATTATATTTAGTACTTTAAAACAGAAAAGATTTATAAAAAAATATATTATATAAAAATGAGGTAAGAAAAATATATAAGGGTTTCTACAGTATGAAAGGTGGGATGCATTAATATGTTATAAAGGTGTGATAAAGATTAACTTCTACAATCTCTGTGAATTTAATGCACCAAGATCCCTTAAACTGGAGAGAGGTTAGTATATAGCCTTCACAGACTAACAAATTAATTGGATAATGTATCACACTAAATACACTAACATGTATTTAACATACAAGATAAAAAATAAAACAAAAAATATATTAAGAAACATCAAGAAGTCCACAAAATCAATGCAGATAAAGATATAAATTGTCTTTTGTGTATATAAATATACTTGCTTCAAGTCCAATGCTGCACGCCGACCATGGGATTGGGTCCCCACTCAACAGATGAAAACTACAACAAACACAAAAGGAGCGGCTCAAGAGAGTCTCACTAAGCGGCCCATGGTAATTTTGGGTGCGTGTCCACCCTTTGTTCAAGTGGCCATTTCCACATTGGAAGAATAAGGATATATCGTCCCATATTGGCAGGAGGAGCGGTTTTGCTACTTGAATTAAATTGAAAAGATCCACTGTAATGGGGTGTGAGCCAGTGAAGGCGTAATAACGGAGAGGCAGGCGATAGCCTCAATAAAATGTGAGTAGAACTTTGAAGATTTATCCTGTGGCGTTTGGTGAAGGACTGAACTGTTGATTTGAAATACTACACTTAAACTCTCTTGTGCCGCTCCTTTTTTGTTTTTTTTATTGTGAACTGAAAGCTTCTTTTAGCCAAAGCCATGTTTCTCTGAAGTGTATGTATCAACCATACTTATCAAATCAAAACTGGAACAATTATGGGGCAAAGTGCTAAATTAGGAGCAATCACCATAGAAACCAATGGAATGTTTAATACTGCTCAAAATTTTGCATTTTGTCTCAGAACTGCTCCAGTTTATATTTATAAATGTGGCCTTAAATTCATACTAAAAACATAGATGTAACTGTAGGAAAGGTATTGTAAAGTTGGTCTCCTTTGCTCAAAGTCATGTTGTTACCCTGATGAATAGCATACAGTACATGAAAAATGTATGTTCCATTACTTAATTTTTTAACAGCCATATTAGTCTCCTTTTAGTAGCACCCATACGGTAAAAAAAAAAAAAAAAAAAAAAAAAAAAAAAAACAGTTGAAACTGATTAAACAAATTGTAGACTACACAAGGAAAGATATTTATGTATTACGTATTTATGTATATTTACTTATAATTTAGACTACCAGTAAAAGTAATGGAGGTGCTTGGCACAAATGTTTCTACAAACAAAACCAAATAAATCCAGTGTTTTATTTATTTATTTATTTATTGCTGATAGATAATACTAGATCTGCATTTGTGTCCCTGTGCAAAAGTCACACAGACCGTGTGCAAGGGATGAATCAGAATGTGTCACAGACTAGAACCAATCATGAAAACCTATTCTCCCACCATGCAAAAGCAAATAAGAATAGGGGTTTATCCCCTCTGAATACCAGGCGGGTGGGTGAGAAATTTCATTAGAACTGCAGGGGTTAAAAAGAAGACATCTCATTACATGCTGATTAATGAAATGCATGTTCCACTAAAAGAACCCGAGAGTAATGGCTGAACATCACAAGGTATGAACGAAGATAGTATAGAGGAAACCTCTTATCACTGATCATGTTATAACTGTAGCTCAGAAAAGAAATAAACATTCACAGTGATCCCACAAGTGCTAAAAAGGTAGACAGGTGTTTTTATAGGAACACTTTTTTTCCTTATTCTGTTGAGTAAAACAAAGATAGATCTACTGCTAGGAGATGTTTCTCTCAAAGTTATTTATTATAGATCAGTTTATAAAAAGTCTCCACTACATGGATGTGCTAATGCAATTGCGCTCTAGAGAAATGCAAAGACAAAATAAAACAAAAACAGAAATAACACAACAATCGCACACATACACACAATTTACATTGATGGGCTGTCCAACTTATATATAACTGTACTACCGTGAGCATATAGAAACATACTTCTGAACACTGAAATTGCACCACCAGGGGGTAGATGCTCTAAGGTGATCTAAAGAGGAGATAACCAACTTCTCCAGTATGATAAACTCTAAAATTATATTGTTCTGTGGATAGTACTCACCACTGTCTCTCGTGTTTGAAAGATGTTTGTGCATAGTGTCCATAGAATAATACAAGAACTGGAGCATTTCATACATCTCACTTTAGTGTTTAACACTACCACATTAGGGATTTACATTAAATCTCTTATGAATGTGGAACAATACTGTACACAAGTGAGACAAATGTGCACAACAGAGCGTTTTAGTAAGATATGCTATTCTGAGACCAATACAGGTGGGACAACTTCCACAGGGTAGAAACAGGGTTCTGGCTGAGGTTGAAACATATCTTCAGTAGAAAGACAGGTCTAAGTAATGTGCATATCAACAATAGTGTGATGAAACCATAGAGATTGTTGGTGGCAGAGATGAAGCCTGAACATGGCAGACACACGCTGAACATGTGCCATTGTCTTGACATTATATATGGCCTAACTATACTTTTGCAGGCTTGAAACACTGATTTTTGGATATTACTCTCTTACTCCCTCCCCTTCGGATATCAGAGTGGACCTACAATTTTTTCATGGCATGTCTTACCATACCTTACCAGAATTATGTATTTTAAAACAAAAAAAGGTAATCTCCATTTTCTTCACAGCAAGTATAAATGGAGTTTCCATTTGCCCTGAAAGCCACTCAAAATTGCCTCTACTTCGATTTGAGACGTGGAGAATTCCTCTCTCTGTAACCTGCTCTGCATTTCTCGCCCTGACCATAATGTTCACCTGCCATAAGCAGCCAGACATCCACGAGGATACCCCCCCCCAGAAAAAGTACCTTAATTACTTATGTTTAGTGTTTATTTTACTCAGTGTAGTTGCACTGTATAATCATTACTTATTTCCACACACCCATACTATAATCTATATATATGTTTATCATTGCTTTCAGCCTTAATAAGAGCTCATTAGCTGGGCTATAATGTCTTGTCAGCCTATCACCACCTTTTGGCTTGCTTTGATGCCATGGAGATCTTTACTCCTTTCCCATGGCTGGAGATGGATTTCTCTACCTACTCAACCTCATTGGGAGTTGGGGCTGTTTTTCTCTATGAATTATATACGGATTCAATGCTTTAACAAATGTGTGTGCCCACCCACCGCTACTATTTTTTCCTCTTCCATCTCTTGTTTGAGCCTGAGAGGATTTTCCTTTCTTGGGCATATATATTTATGTATCCATCTTGGAAGTCTTTATTTTACACATTATGTTATACGCTGTATGGTCAATTTGTCATATTATTGCCACGTGATCATTGTATACAGTTTCTCATCTTCCAGCAACACATTTAATTCTCTCCTGAAGTTGGTCTTATGCCAGTCATTTTCAGAATCTCCCTACTACAGCTCCCATGTCCATTACTTATTTGCTGCATTAAGGGGCATCTTCAAACCCCTATAAATGCATTCTTTTATGGCTGATCCTAACTCATACATTTATGTCTCCCCACATGTCAAGGATCTTAACTTACCTGAAAAGAGGTCAATGAAGTTTAGAGAAATGTCAACATTACAGGCCCAAACTGTCCTCCTCCAGGAAAGTCATTTTGAAGCAGAACTATCGATGAATATAAAATTCCCCCAAAATCATTATGCATATGGCGATAGGCATATCCATATTAGCATTACCTTGAATAAATCCAGCATTATTGATAAATCCACCTCGTTCCCAGACCACAGGCATCAGCACAGACATCTTGCAAAACAGACATCTGTGCGACTGCATTGTACATCCCGGTCTCCTCTCCTCTATTATACCTTAAGATACAAGAAGGGACAGACAGCGCAGGCGCACAGATGCCGATACAGCAAGACACCTTCCTGTGCATCTGGGAACGAGTTGGATTTACCAATAACGCTGGACTTATTCAGGTTAATACTAGTATGGCTATGCCTATCGCCATAGCTGGGGACTCTCCGGATTTGCCCCGGAGACTCCGGTTTTGACTTCTAATTACCGGGTCTCCGGGGCAGAGGATGATTCTTCAGGTGTGGGAAATTTTAAATAAAATTCTACCAACTTCTGTGTATGCTCCTTGCACTCCAGCCAAATTCCAATCCTTTTTCTGATGCAAATCGCATCATACATCTCCCCCAGTGGCACCAGAGGACTGCCCTCTGGGTAGTCCACAATGAAAAGTTCCCAGGTATGCCTATCGCTATATGCATACTGATTTGGGGGCACTTTATAGTCAGTAATAGTTCCATTTAAAGAAAAATTTGCATAATTTGTGATCCAAACAATTTCCCAATTCTTGGCAGTCCCCTAGTAATGCTAAATTAAAGTAGTTAGCACTCTTATACACAAAAACGTCCAATGGCAAACAATAGATTTTCTCGATGACCAAGATAGTAGTTATCTCTTCCTTTGAGGTACCCTTGGCTTTAAGCTCATTTATTTAATCTCCTAATACCCACCAATTGTTTGCTCAGTCCTCCTTAATCCAGAATAATTTAAGCGTGGTCAACTCATTGGCATATTAAATTCTTTTCCTAGAATAACTAATTATTCGGACTGCTCCTCTGGTAGGTCTTCTTGTCTGCCCCCTGCCCCAATGAATAAAACTCATAAGATGCTCAAATCTCACCATCTGCTTGAAACCCCATTATGCTGAACTCTTTCAATTATAAGAGTATTTTAGTCTTACCTGTTAAATCCTTTTCTCTTAGTCCATACAGGTTACTGGTAACTTTGGGTAGGTGATCCGCCCTGTTAACTGTAGGCAGGAACAATTCTAGAATTGTATGCAGTGGGTGGAGCCTACCTTCACACCATGACTGTAGCTAGCCAACCAGATCCAGAAAGATTTTACACAGTATTGACTAGATAGTGGAAGGGAAAGAAGACTCCTGTGAGCATGACCCCAAAGGACCCCCACGGTCTGCCACAGAAGAGCCAAGCATGGTCCCTTGACAGGGTGGGAGACCAGTAACCTGTATGGACTAAGAGAAAAGTATTTTACAGGTAAGACAAATCCTTTTTTCTTTGTTGTCCAATACAGGTTGCTGGTAAATTTGGGATGTCCAACCATTGAGATTCCCAGAGGCGGGAATAAGGCAAGGACCAGGCGCAAGGCCCCCAAAGTCACCAGAGCAGATATGAAGGATCAGATCAGAGATAGCCCAACAAAACAAATGAAGTGTCAACGGACACTGAACAGGGGTAACACCCCAACTGTGACAACACACTGAACTAGAGCCAACGGGTCTCAAAAGTGAAGGAAGAACAGAGAACAAAAACAAATCCTAGACAGGCAAAACTGCCTCCAGGATTTTCCTCCCAAAGCTGGCATCAGCTGATGCCAACACATCAACACAGTAGTGCTTCGAAAAGGTGTGCACAGATGAACAGGTGGCAGCCTTGCACAACTGGTCAGCAGAGGCCTGATTCATGTAAGCTCAAGAAGCCCCTATAGAGCGTGTAGAATGAGCCATGACCCTGAAGGGGACAGGCTTCTTCCTCAGCTCATAAGCCTTATGAATAGTGGACTTGATCCTAGAAGCAACAGTAACTTTGGATGCAGGTCTTCTTGCCTTGGGACCCTCAGGAATGACGAACAACACGTCAGAATGCCTGATAAGATTCAGTGCAATGTACATAAAACTTGAGAACGCACCACGTCTAATAAATGGAGATACCTCTCCTTGTCAGAGGTGGGGTTAGGGCAGAAAGAGGGCACCACAATCTCCTGATTGATGTGGAACAGCAAAACCACCTTGGGAGGAACTCCTGAGAGGTGCGAAGCACCGCCTTGTACTTGTGAAACACAAAATAGGGTGGTTTACAGGACAGAGCATGTAACTCCGTGACACAGCAGACAGACACAATCGCCAGGAGAAAGGCCATTCTCCATGTCAAAAGGCATAGAGGAAGAGTAGCCAAAGACTCAAATGGAGGGGTGCTGAAGAATGCCCAAAATCAAATTAAGATCCCACGGAGCAGCAGGATTCTTGAAGGCAGGATGAGAATGAGAAACGCCCTGTAAGAAAACCTTGACATCAGGAAGGATGGCAATGCGCCTCTGAAAGAAAACAGAGAGCAGAAGTCTGAACCTTAAGGAAGTCAAACTGAGGCCCTTATCCACACCATCCTGCAAAAAGGCTAGGATCGAAGGTAGATCAAACTCCTTATTGACACACCAAGATAGGAAGGTCGACCAGACACGGTGGTAGATCTTGGCAGAAACAGGCTTGTGGGCATGGAGTATAGTAGCCACCATGCCAGAAGAAAACCCTTTCTTCGTCAATATTGAGGATTCAATTTCCAAGCCGTCAAAGCTAGCCGATGAACATCCTCCATCCACAGGTAACCCTGTAGAAGAAGATCCGGACGTGAAGGGAGCCGGAATGGCTCCACCACTGACAGATCCAGAAAATCCGGAAACCAAGCTTGGCGAGGCCAGTACGGAGTAATCAGAATGACTGGACAGAGCTCCAGTCATAATTTCCGTAACACCCTGTGCAACATTGGGAGGGGAGGAAAAATGTAGTCCAGAGGAAACTACCAAGGAATGGACATGGCATCCACTGCCAGAGCTAGAGGGTCCCTCCATCGAGAGCAGAACCTCGGAACCTTCCTGTTGTGTCTTGTTGCCATCAGGTCGATATAAGGAAGACCCCCTTTCTGAATAATGAGGGTGAACACCTCTGGGTGCAGTTCCTACTATGTGCCGACTGTGGAAGTCCTCCATGACGTTGTCTAAGCCGGTAATGTGCTCTGCAGGAACGTGTTCCTCTGCCCAGGACAAAATAGCCTTGACCTCTAACCAAGTGGCAAGACTTCTTGTTTCACCCTGCTTCTTGATGTAAGCCACGGCCGTGGCGTTGTCAGACTGTACCAGGACTGGACGGTCTTCCAGCAGAGATGTCCAATGACGAAGGTCATGGAATATCGCCCGAAGCTCCAATATGTTGATGGGAAGGAGAGATTCCTCCGGAGACCATAGAATCTGAGCACTCAGTCGACCCAGGACCGCTCCCCTGCCCGGAGAGGCTGGCATCCGTCATCACCATGGTCCAGAAGGATACCAGGAAGGACTTGCCCTTCAGCAAAATGGAGAGGTCTAGTCACCATGACAAACTCTGTTCCATATGAAGAGGTAGGGACACTGACATTTTCAGAAAGTCCGGCTGAGCCCTGCACACCTGGATCACAAACTGCTGGAGTTCCCTGGTGTGAGCCATGACAAACGGTACCGCTTCTATGGTGGAACTGAATTTCCCCACTAGAGAGGACAGCTTCTTGGCTGGAACTGGATCCTGAGCCAGGAAAGCAGAAACCCTGTGGGCAATCTGGTGAACAACCTCGTTCGTGAGAAATACCATGCTCTTCTGGGTGTCGAAGAGGAGGGACAGGAAGACCAGGAGATGGGATGGAACAAGATCTGATTTGTCGAAGTTGATCATACAACCGTGATGGGTGAGAGCATGAATGCATTGCTAAACCTGCTGATGAAGATCCGCAGAGGGGGCCTTCAGAAGCAGGTCGTCCATATATGGAGTAACTCTGATTCTATCCCAGTGGGGGACGTTCACTAAGGCTCCCAGGACACGGTTGAAGACTACAGGAGCTGTCGTCAGACCAAATTGAAGAGCTGAAAACTGAAAATGCCCACAGTCGCTGGCAAATCAGAGATACTGCCGGCTCTCTGGATGAACGGCGATGTGTAAATACACATCCTGAAGATCCAGAAAAGCAAGGAATTCCCCCGGGGACATGGCAGGAATCACCATACGTAGAGACTCCTGGTGATAACGTGTCCGGATCACAAAGGAATTGAGATCCTTCAAGTCCAAAATGGGATGACAACCACTGTCCTTCTTGGAGACCACAAAGAGGTTTGAGTAAAAACCCATATCTCTGTCCTGAACTGGAACCAACTCTAGAACATCCTTGTCCAGAAGAGCATGAATAGTGCCGAACAGACGGCGCTTCACTGTGCCCTGAGGCATATGAGAAGGAAAGAAGCAAAAAGGGAGGAAGAGAGCTGAAAGGGATCCTGTACCCTTCCATCACCACATGTAAAACCCATGGGTCCGCCACTGATTCCTCCCAAATGCTGCGATAGTGGTGCAGACAACCACCCACAGCAGAGTGCAGACCCGAGTTCAGTGAGTCACGCCGAAGGAGGCTTGGAAGCCTTGGAGGAGACCTTGGGCTTCCATTGCTGTTTGGGCTTGGAGGAGGTACACGGAGCTGAAGGAACCATCTGGTTCACCGGACGTGTCTCATTCTGAAAGGAACAAAAATACTGTTTATGTTTAAGCTGCGTTTTCTTCCGAGGGACCAATGGTAGAAGGGTACTCTTACCCCCTGTGGCCTAACTGATTAGATCCTTAAGACCTGGACCAAACAAAGAAGTGCCTTGAAAAGATAAAGAGAGCAATGCTTTCTTGGAAACAGTGTCAGCAGACCAGATCTTGAGCCAAAGAGCCCGTCTGGCAACCAAAGACATGGTGGAAACCCTAGCCACCAAACGGATGGCATCAAATAAGACAGCAGAAACATAGTGCTGTGCCTCAGAAAAACTGGCAAGGAGGTGCAATATATCCGAAGCATGAGCACCCTGACGAACAGCAAGTGTGAGCTGTTCAGTCCAGACCGCAATGGCCCGGTTCACGAATGCTGGACGCATGGCAGTACCAGTAGTGGCAAAGATGGACTTGAGGGAGACCTCAAGTTTCTTGTCAGTCCAGTCCTTTACAGCAGACGCATCAGACATTGGCAAGGCAGTAGATAGCCTGGAGATAGGAGCCTCAGAGAAGGGATAAAGCTTGGCAAATTTCTTGGACACAGAATGTTTTTTGTCCGGAGACTTCCACTCTTCAGTCACAAGGCGGTCAAGAGTGGGGTTAGGTGGAAAGCAAGTAAGGGGCTTTTTAGGCTCCTGAAATACAACAGAAGGGTCAGAATGAACCTCCTGCACTAAGGGAATGTTTAGGATATTTAAAGCAGCCCTGATCAGGCCCTCAGCAGAGGGCTCAGGATCAGCCTCAAAAGGATCCCAAAAAAACTGAGCCCACCGCAGAACATTCCTTAACATCTGAATCCACCAGCAGTTCCTCCTCAGAGGAATCTAACATGTCAGGTACACCTTGAGATTTTGGCAGGGAAGACTTAACTGAGGAGGGGGCCTGCCAGGAATGGAAGACCCCCTGTAATTGGGATGAAGGGAGTTGCAATGTGGACCTAAGGTCCTAGTAGCAGCCTTGAACTGGCTCTAATGCATGGCTGGAGGTCCATGGAAGACTCTCAGGGACATCAGAACATGCTGTGCATAAATGACCTGAGAATTCTCTAGGTAACCCTGGACGACAGGAAAAGCAATGAGCAACAGGGGATACAGAGACCCCAGCATCCTTAGTCTTAGGTCTGGCCCCAAGCTCCAATGGTATAGATATTCTCACAGTGTCAATAACCTTATAGTATAAGAAACCACTCAATTACAGTGTGTAGGATTAAAGTTTCACCCCAGAAATTGCTAATTTAGACTTATCTGGCAGGTGAAGGGTTAATCAGCAGACAGAAGGAAAGTCCAAGCCCTGTGTAGGATACTCATTCTGGAAATAGCACAAAATGGCTGCCACAGCAGGAGCCAATCAGAAAAGAGCACATGAAGCAAGCATTCGTGGGAAATGTAGTTTTCCCAGAAAAAGTACCCAAATAGTGCCCGAAGCCGCCTGAACCCCCCCCCAACACACTAGAAACATGAACCGGATGATAGAGCAAGGGCAGACAAGAAGAATGAGCCATCTCTGAAGTCGTTAGGTTAAACTGTTGCAGAGATATTTCCCAAACTGTACAGTCCCATAGGAGTGAAAGGAGCAATGCCGCCTATGCAGTAAAGCTCGCCTTGAACTCAAATTTTACAAAATTGAAGGTGTAATATTAAGAGACATGAATCATCACTAGAACATGTTAGGGTACCAAAAAAAAAACAAAAAAAAAAAAAACACTGAACCAGTAGGAAAAGTGTCAGAAAACCTCCCAAATGAATGCCAAACCAGCAGCTAAAGGGTTAAGTACCACATAAACCTGCTCCAAAACACCCAACAGACACATAGGAACTCCAAGGAAAAATCCCTGTGCGGAGGGGCACCGTGGGACATGTGGACCTGCAGCACTCAAAGGGTTGCTCACCTTTCCTGCAGATCTTCTGTCTTCAGATTATCATGTTTTAAGAAGAAGCCTCAGTGGGCAACTCCTGAGGAAAGAACTTGTAACCAAGATTTCCCCCCCCCCCCCAGGGCTTAAGGTCCACAAAAAGCACCTGGTCACTGAGCTAGCCACATTTAAGGGCATTGTCAGTTATGGTAATCCGCCTAATGGTGGTATTCCATTTCTAACAGAAAAATAAAAAACTTCTAAAGCTATAGCAGGACTGTTCTCTAGCCTGTGTTATCGTCACCAAGGAACAAATCTTTCTGGAGCTGGTTGGCTAGCTGCAGCCAAGGAGGAAAGGTATGCTCCACCACCTGCATACAATTCTAGAATTGTTCCTGCCTACAATTAAAGGGGCAGATCACCTACCCAAAGTTACCAGTAACCTGTTTTGAATGACAGAGAAATAGCCTTATGCCACAAATTTCCTTCCCAAAACACTCATGGTTCACACAGCAGGGATTCCCAAAGCCAATAAAGACCCTACACTACTCTTTGCACCAGCTTCCATACTCAAATCCTTCTTATTTAATATCAAGTTATTTGCTATGATGATAGCTATCTCCATTAAGCCCATGCTGCCAGACATCATCCACCCAGATCAAGTCATGTTTGTCCATGGTAGGAAGACAAAACATACCGTAAAAGGCCATAGCGCTTATTTTCAAAGCTCTTAAAAATGGAGTTCCCACTTTACCTTTCTCTTCAGATGCAGAAAAAGCCTTCAATAGGGCCCATTAGCCAAGTATGGAATCTGTACTATGTCATCATGGCCCCCTCTAGACTATCTTTATATTGTGCTCCATTTTCTACACTAGTAGTTAACTGCATTTTGACAGATGTCTGCTATTCCCCCTCCTCATCCTTGCTCTTACTTTAGAACCCCTCCTTCTCTCCATATGTTATTGCACTGCTCTCTCTTTTATTGCATTCTCTGATACCTAACAAATTGGCTTGTTGTTTCACAGATGTTTCCTCTCCCATCCCATAACTTACTTTTATCCTCTGATACAGCTTCTTTCTGGATACAATTCAATGTCCCACATTAAAATCAACTTTGCTAAACCTGAACTCTTCAATCTGAATTTACCCCCAAACCAACAACTTTCTAAAACAATGCTATACTTTCCGTTGGTATACCCACCATATTAAATATTTAGGGATTTGGGTAACATCTTCTTGGGAACCTCTTTCAGGCCAATCCCCCTCCTTTATTATCTTCGATACAATCAGTTCTAAATGGAATTATTTTTGTTTCATGGTGGAGTATAAACCTTGCAAAAAATTATTTTTATTCTGTACAAGCTACTATAGGTGTTCCAAGCCTTGCCAAACTATCCTCAAAGATTTGTGAAACACATCCAATCTATCAAACAGATTAATTTGGTTTGAGAGGCCAGCTAGGATTAAACATTCTATTCTCGACCTCTGCTTACATTTGGGGGCTTCCACCTTCCGAATATCACCAATTATTACTACACCGCTCATATAACTAGATTGATGGCCTTTTCTAAAGATAGAGAACCAAATACGTGGATGGAGATAATACAGACTTCCTTTCTGGGCTAAATACTCTTCAGAGTATTTACTAGAAATATTCAGCATAGGAGGCAAATACTTGATTGGAGATCCCCATGGAGGCCTGGCCTGGAGTTCCATTTGCATACTGCATAAGGCGAGGGCTTATAAATTGCTCTACAGGTGGTACATGACCCTGGTTTGATTACACAAACTATTCCTGGCCCAGTCTCCTGCTCCTGGGGATGCTTGGGGCAGGGGGAACTGTATCACATTTGGTGGTTCTATCCAATTGCGAGCAAGTTCTGGGATATGGTTGGTTCCCTGATTAACTTGGTTTCTATGATCGCTATGACTCCAGACCCATGGTGGTTTCTCAGACTGGCGGGTTTGCCTTCTGCATTATTCAAACTGCTCTCCAATATACTCCTAGTGGCCAGGAATGTTTTGGTTTCTCATTGGAGAAGGCTCAGTTTACCAGATCGGCAGGCTCTGGTCCGGGGTGTCTGGAAGACTTTGTCTCCATGGAAAGGCTCACCTCTTTTCTCCAGCTCCCATAGATATGGCTCCTCTATTGTTACCCAACCCTAGCTCCTGACTGAAACTTGGGGGTCCAGCTCTGGTCAGGACCTCTATTATACTATAAAATGCTCTCCCTTATCCTTTCACTTTTCCTCTTCTTTTAGTCCCTCCCCCACTAAGAGGACATTTTTCCACTACCCATTCAACTTTTCATTTTTTGCACTTTTTTTTTCCCCTCACCCCTGCCCCTGATTCTGCCTATTCCCCTTGTTCGCTAAGGACAAGATTAAGAACCCATAAACTAAAACATGGTTTCTTACTTTCTGGCTCTCAGTTAGCTAAATCAGAGTAGTGGTATCAACCCAAAGCCTCCCCTTCAGTTCAGGGATGAACACCCTTACAGGTAGCATAATAACTTCTAACTTATCTTGTATCCTAGATAAAGCAGACCAGGTATTGTTGAGTGTTATTGCCTCATAATAAACACGTTTTATATCATAGAATTGCACTTGCCTCAAATAGGCCAGCTCGCTGTCTACCTCTCCTTTTTTCGTTGCTTGATTTACCCTCTTGACAGCTCATGTCCCCCTTCCTTCCCCTTTCTCTTGTCTATAACCCCACCAAAACACTGAAAATGTCTCAATAAAATTTTCAATTAAATTTAAATAAATTCAGCACATAGCCCAAGATTATTTCAAGGTTTTCCACTTGCTTAACAGCCAATTGTTAAAATACATATAAGAAATAAATTAATAAAAAGTTGGCCTATGGGTGAAATGCGGTGTGAGCCCTGGTTTGAAGGTACTATGTAGAGTAATGTAGAATTGTTTTTCGGTTCTTTGTAACTTTTAGTAAATACCAACTGTTATCACTAGGTGGCGTGCACACAGAAAAGTGGGGCAACTCTGGGGCAAAACCAACTGCACCACGGTTAAATACAATTTGTCTTTGATATAAATGGGTCTTTAAACAAACCAAAAGTACATCTGACTCCATCACATTGTTAACATTCCGGTGGAGGAGTTTTCCAATTCCTGTTTTTGCAAATGGTTGTAAATATCATGGCTATACGGCTCACCCTTTATATGAACACTTTCCCCAACATACACATTCTTTTTTTTGCAATAGCATAACAATTAAATCTGACAAATTAATATGAGGTATGACTACTGCAGCACAGATAAAAGGTATCATCATACAAGGTAATAGTTGCAGTCAATTCAGAGTATCAATAAATGTTTTTCTTTCAGTCTCCTTATTTGAATCTAAACAATTAATTTCAGCTGTAAGATGTGTATTTGCCGGACACTACTAGATAACAATCAAAATTTTTCTCAAACCAAGTAAGCATTAAAACAAAAGATTATGTAGCTGTAGGTCACTAGTAAAAGCCTTTTCAACCTCTCAAAACACACGGAAATATAGTCAGGACTTAATTACATAAAAGGTAAGACACAGAAAGGGGACTTCTAGAACCTAAAAGCTGGCACTTTTAGTAGGGTATATGAGACAACAGAGAGTATGATGTAATAAGAAGCAATTGAGTGGTTCATCCCAGAACTGCACAAAGTACATCAGCCTCTGGGATTCATGGAAACAGAAGCAATTCTGGAGCAACCCAACTGCAAAGTATGTGGGAAGTAATTTTCAAAACGAACACAGATCTAAACAGGCCTTTTAACCAATTTAACGCCAGAGAGGATTAACGCTTTGGAGACCTCTCTAGCAGACCTTAACACACCTGAGTTCTTTACGCACCATTTAAATTAATGGGAATGGTTTAATTTTCCCCTGTGGTGGTGCTGGTTTGCTGAATAATTGCTCTTCTCTTGTGTATGAAGCTCACTGTGTTTAGTGGTATGGTGTCAAGATGTTGTACTTTACATACTTTACACCACTTTCTTATAATGATAATCTAATAATAAAAAAAACAGCAACACAGGGAAAGAAGATAATAGGCTTTCATTACTTACAAGGATTATGTATCTTGACTGAGGAATCCGGGTCAGGATGCTGCTTATGCATCACTTGTGTGCAAATCTGCTCTATAAGAATCTGTAAAAACATCAGAAATCATCAGCGGATTTGAGATGTAATTAATAGCTCTACAGCTTCAGAAAAAATGCCCTGTGATTTTATTTATTTTGAATATATTTTAATCAGGAACAATTCATGGAGATTTCTCTTGTTTTTAAGCACATTTTAGGACCATATGCACAAACAGAAAAGTGGAACTGCTGTCCAGCTGTAGGAGACTACAACTACCATCAACCCCAAGGATGATGGGAATTCTAGTCTCAGGAAACCTCTCTCTACAGTTAATCTGACATCTAATCAAAGTGCACAACGCTGTCAAAATATCTCTGAATATAGTGGAACTATCATTATGTAACAAATTGATTTTGAAAAGAGCATCCAAAATCAAATCACTAATATTTATGTTAGTTATTTTTAATTTCAAACAATAGTTTGAGTAAATTAGCTTAAATTTATCTCTAGTACTTCCTGGTTGAAAGTGGCAGTTGGTAATGCAGAACTATGTGGAACATCTACATACCCCAGCGAATTAATAATAAAGCTAAATAGCTTATAAACTATTGTTTTAAATGGAATAGCAATTATAATTTGCTTTTTGAAAACTTTGAAAATCACTTATTTTTTAAAAAATGATAGTTCTACTTTGAGACTGTAATGGTTTTACACAGTAATACAAACTAACAGTTAACCAAACAAGATATAGATAACAGGATTTTAGTCTTACCTGTTAAATCCTTTTCTCTTAGTCCATACAGGTTAATGGTAACTTTGGTTAGGTGATCAGCCCCTGTAATAGGCAGGAACAATTCTGAGAAGTGACTGCTGCGTGGAGCCTACCTCCTCTCCTTTGTCTGCAGCTAGCCAATCCTCAATATGTAAAAATTGCAGACTAATTATTGACTAGGTAGTAAGAAGCTAAAGGAAGACTCCTGTGAGCATGAACCCGAAAGGAACCCCACTTTCTGCTTCAGGAGCTCCAAGCATGGTCCCTTGACAGGGTGGGAGACCAGTAACCTGTATGAACTAAGAGAAAAGGATTTAACAGGTAAGACTAAAATCCTATTTTCTCTGTCATCCAATACAGGTTACTGGTAACTTTGGGATGTCGAACCATTAAGTTCCCCAGGGCGGGAAGAAAGGCAAGGACCAGGCGTAGGCCCCAAAAGTCACCAGAGCACCAATGAACCTACAGATCATGAATACCTCAACACTAACCGCAAAGTGTCAACAGACACCGAACAAACCCCATCAAGTGTTGCACAGCACACTGAACTAAAAGCCAACAGGGCTCAAAAGTGAAAGAATACTGAGAGACTAAGGAGATCCTAGACAGGTAAGGCTGCCTCCAGGATCTTCCTCCCAAAACTGGCATCAGCTGATGCCAGCACATCCACACAATAGTGTTTAGAAAAGGTGTGCACAGAAGACCAAGTGGCCTCCTTGCACAACTGATCAGCTGAGGCCAGGTTCTTGTAGGCCCTAGAAGCCCCAATGGACCTCGCAGAATGAGCCGTGACCCTGAAGGGAACAGGTTTCTTCCAAAGTTCGTAAGCCTTAAGAATCGTGGACTTGATCCATGAAGCTATAGTAACCTTGGAAGCAGGATTCCCTCTCCTAGGACCCTCAGTAATGACAGACAGAGTGTCAGACTGCCTCAAGGACTCAGTGCAACGAACATAAAACTTGAGACAGAGCACAACATCCAACAGATGAAGATCCCTCTCCTTGTCAGAAGTAGGGTCAGGACAGAAGGAAGGAACCACAATCTCCTGATTGATGTGGAACTCAGACACAACCTTTGGGAGAAACTCTTGTGAGGTGCGAAGCACCACCTTGTCCTTGTGAAAAACCAGAAAGGGTGGTTTACAAGACAGGGCATGCAGCTCCGCAACTGGATGAACAAAAACAAATGCCAGGAAAAAGGCCATCTTCCACGTCAGCATACATAGAGGAATGGTAGCCAAGGACTCAAAGGGAGGACGCTGGAGTACTCCTAAGACTAGGTTAAGATCCCACTGAGGAGCAAGGGACTTGAATACCGAATGGGTATGAGCAACACCCTGGAAGAACTTCGAAATCAGTAATGATGGCAAGACGACTCTGAAAAGAGACAGAGATCGCAGAAGTCTGAATCTTAAGAGAACTCAGACTGAGACCTTTAGCCACACCATCCTGGAGTAAGGAAAGTAAACCAAACCCTATGGTAGGCCTTAGAGGAAACAGGCTTGCCGGCACTAAGTAGCCACCACTCCAGAAGAAAAATACTTTCTTCTTCAAAATTGAGGATTCAATCTCCATGCCATCAAAGCCAGACGATGAACGTCATCCTTCCAGAGGTAACCCTGTAGAAGGAGGTCTGGACAGGGAGGAAGCCGAAGAGGTCCCGCCACTGAGAGGTCCAGAAGCTCCAGAAACCAAGCCTGTCATGGCCAGTACGGAGATATCAGAATGACTGGGCAGCGCTCCAGTCTCAGCTTCCGAAGAAATCTGTTCAAAAGGGAACAGGAAGAAAGATGTATGCCAGAGGAAATGTCCACAGAATCAACAAGGCATCCACTGCCAGAATCATGGGATCTGCCCAGTGAGAGCAGAATTTTGGAACCTTCCTGTTGTGTCTGGTTGCCATTAGGTTGATGCATAAAAGACCCCACTGCTGGATGATGAGGTTGAACACCTCTGAATGCAGTTCCCACTCACCTCTGTCCACTGTGTGTCGACTGAGGAAGTCGGCCAGAACGTTGTCCACTCCAGGAATATGAACTGCGGAAATGGCAGGGACATGCTCCTCTGCCTATGATAAAATAGCCTTGACCTCTAGCCAAGCTGCAAGACTTCTTGTGCCGCCTTGCTTGTTGATGTAGGCTACCGCTGTGGCGTTGCCTGACTGTACCCTGACCGGGCAATCCTCCAGTTGCCGTGTCCAGTGAAGTAGGGCATGAAATATCGCCCGAAGCTTCAAGACAATGATGGGAAGGAGAGATTCCTCCAGAGACTACTTGCCCTGAAAATTCAAGTGCCCCAACACCGCTCCCCAACCGGAGAGGCTGGCATCCGTCATCACCGTGGTCCAGAAGGGGACCAGAAAGAGTTTGCCTTTCAGGAGATTGTTCAGGTTTGAGCCACCATGAGATGCTCTGTGCCACGTGAAGAGGGAGAGACAGGGATCTTTCCAGGAGATCTGGCTGGCCGTTGCAGGCCAGGATCAAAAACCTCTGAAGTTCCCTAGTGTGAGCCATGGCAAACGGAACTGCTTCTATGGTGGAAATGAACTTTCCCACCAAGGATGACAACTTCTTGGCTGAAACCGGATCCTGAGACAGGATAGCTTGGACCTTCAGTGCTATCTGATGAGCCACTTCGTCTGTCAGAAACACCATCCCTCTCAGTGTCGAAGAGGAGGCCCAGAAAGACCATCTTCTGAGAAGCAACAAGATCTAACTTGTTCAAGCTGATGATCCACTCGTGATGGGAGAGAGTATGAATGCAGTCCTGCACCTGCGGGTGAAGGAGTTCTGGAGACAAGGCCTTCAGAAGGAGGTCGTCCATGTATGGAGTCACCCTGATGCCTTTCTGATGTAGGACGGAAATCAAAGCTCCCAGGACTCTATTGAAGACTTGAGAAGCAGTGGTCAGGCCAAAGGGGAGGGCGGTGAACTGGAAGTGCCCTCGGTCGCAGGCAAAGCGAAGATACTGTCGACTCTGGATGAATGGCGATGTGCAGATAGGCATCTTGAAGATCCAGAGAGGCCAGAAATTCACCAGGAGACATGGCCGCTATCATTGTGCACAGAAACTCTTGGTGGTACTGAGACCTGATCACAAAGGAGTTGAGATCAAAGAGATCCAAAATGGGGAGACAGTCACCATACTTCTTGGGAGGTTGGAGTAGAAACCCAAGCCCCTCTCCTAAGGGGTAAACGACTACAGGACCGCATTGTCTAGCAGGGCCTGAATAGCATCCTCGAAAAGGCGTTTCTTTTCTGCTCCCAAGGGAGAATGAGAAACAAAGATCCTTGGAGGAGGAGGAGAGGTGAATGAAATCCTGTATTCAGAAGCCACCACTTGTAAAACCCATGGGCCTGCCACAGAGGCCTGCCAAGCTGAAAGGTAGTGGCGTAGGCGGCCACCTACCTGCAGGTGGGGACCCAGGTTCAGTGAGTCATGCAGAAGGAGGTTTGGAAGCCTTGGGCTTTGTGGAGGGCTTGGATCTCCATTGCTGCTTAGGCTTGGATGAGGAGCACGGAGCCTGAGGGACCGTCTGGGTCGCTTGGCACGAGTCTGCTTGAAAGGAACGAAAAAGCAGATTCCTTTTAACAGGTGCCTTCTTCCTTAGGACCACTGGCAGGTGAGAACTTTTCCCTCCAGTGGCCTGGTTGACGAGATCCTTAAGTTCAGGCGCGAACAGGGAAGAACACTGAAAATGCAAAGACAAGAGAGGCTTCTTAGAGGCTGTGTCAGCTGACCAGATCTTAAGCCAAAGAGCCCGTCTGGCTAACACAGACATGGTAGATGCCCTGGCTACCATACCTACAGAATCAAACAAGGCAGCAGAGACCTAATGCTGAGCCTCAGCAATGTTAGCGAGAAGACACAGCATGTCAGAAGTAGGGGCTCCCTGGTGGACAGCAGAATTGAGCTGTTCAGTCCAAACGGCCACAGCCCTATTTACCCATGCAGCACCAAAGGTAGGGCAAAGGGTAGAGCCGCAGTAGCAAAAATAGCCTTGAGAGAAGTCTCAAGCTTCTTGTCAGTCTAGTCTTTAAGAGCAGAGGCGTCAGCCACTGGCAAGGCAATCGACTTAGAAAGCCTGGAAACTGGAGCATCCACTTTAGGGGAATGAACCCACTGTTTCAGAAAACGGATAAAGTTTAGAAAACTTTTTAGACACAGATGGTTTTTTATCTGGAAATTTCCACTCTTCAGACACCAAGCGGTCAAGGGTGGGGTTAGGTGGAAAGCAGGCAGGGGGCCTAACTGGCTCCTGGAAAACATCAGAGGGGTCAGAAGACACCTCCTGCACCAAGGGAATGTTCAGGGTGGACAACACAGCCCTGATCAGGTCCTCAGCCAAGGGAATGGGGTCTGCCTCGAAGGGGTCCCCAAAAAACTGAGATGAAGGAACAGCTGAACAGTCATCATCAGAGTCCACCAATAATTCCTCTTCAGAGGAATAAGACATACCAGGTACACATAGAGGTTTAGGCATGGAAGATCTGATAGAGGCAGGGGTCTGCAACAAATAGAAGACCCCCTGTAAAGTGGATGAAAGGAGTTGTAAGGTGGACTGGAGGTCCCTAGTAGTAGCCTTAAACTTTTGCATCCATATTGGCTCTAGTGCATGGCTGGAGACCCCAGCAGGGGATTCAGGGGCAAACATGACCTGAGTATTCTCTAGGTAACCCTGATTGACATGAGGAGCAATGAGCAATGGGGGACACAGACACCCCAGTGTCCTTAGTCTTAAGTTTAGCCCCAAGGTCTAACGGAGTAGACATTCTCACAGAGCCAAAAAGGTCAAAAGTATCAAAACACCCACAATAAAGAGTGTATGATAATTAATGCACCCCAGAAACACTAAATTAAGACTTATCTGGTAGGTAAAGGGTTAGGCTGCAGAGGAGATAAGGAGATTCCAAGCCCTGAGTAGGATACTTGATCTGCGAATACACAAAATGGCTGCCGCAACGGAAGCCAAATGGAAACAAACGCGCGAAGCAGGCGCTCATGGGAAATGTTTCACTGACAGAGTACCCAAACAGTGCCAGAAGCACCCAAAGGCCTCAGCATCCCCAGAACATTGACTGTATGACAGAGCAAAGGAAAACCAATAATATGGGCCATCTCTGACCACGCTACTTGGAGCAGTTGCAGAGATATGTCCCAAACTGTAAAGTCCCATAGAAGTGAATGGAGCAATGGCGTCTATCCAGTAAACAGGTGCCTTAAGGGTGCAGAACATTACGTTAGTGAAGTGAATCCCAAACGTGAAAACACTCAATAAACACTAAACCCTAAAGGGAAAGTGCCCCAAACCCCCCCCC